>CM020247.1:28038783-28643910 GCA_009819775.1 Phoenicopterus ruber ruber
ATTCTGATGGCATCAGGGTACACTGTGCACCAGTGTCTACCAAAGCCCTATGCTTCTGTGGGTCTGACGTGCCAGGCCATCGGACCCACACAATCCAGTATACACGGTCATCCCTTTCCTCCTCCTGGCCGAAGGCAGGGACCCTCTCTTCCTGTTCCTTGCCAGAGTATTCCCTGTCTGACCCTTGCAGCGCCAGACCAGAAGGCCCCTCACCAGGATCAAGGGAGGTGATTTCAGTTCTTCTCTGTTTGGGAAATCGCTGATTGCCTTCGTGTGTCTCTACAGCAACTCTGCTGACAGACTTCCTGGGTGGCCCCTTCTTAAGAGCTGTCTTCCCTCTCAGTTCACGTACACAGGCTTCCAGCTTAAAGGTGGGTTCACTGTCCCACTTCCTCATGTCCTCCCCCTGGTCACGCAGGAAGAACCAGAGTGCTCCACGTGGCGTGCGCCTGGGGCTCCCTTTCCCTCCGACCAAGGCAGGAGAGGACTGATTTCTTGGGGCACCCCTGATAGCCAAGGCTAAAGTTTTGGAGCCAAGAAGACACTCTCTCCACAGTTGGTCTATCAATATCCGGGCAATACATCACTGCCAGGCTGTTAGAATATGATGCTGGGGCACTCTGAATCACCTTCCTCCACATAGCCCGTGTGCACAGGACATCCTCTGGATCTTTGGAGACCTCATCATTGTCTAGATCCCTGTAGATGACTTCCAGTACCGCTAATTCTCTCAGGTACTGGATGCCTTCATCTGCAGTGGTCCACTTCCCTGGGGAGTTCACAAGATCTTCCTTGAATGGATATCTTGCCCTCACACTTGAGAGGAGCCATCTCCAGAGACTGCAAATTGCTGCCTCTTTTCCAATTCCTCTCTCAATTCCCTGGTTTCTAGCAAGGGATCCCAGCTGTTGGGCTTCCTTGCCTTCCAAGTGCTGACTGTGGGCCCCGCTATCCCAGCATCGGAGCAGCCAGGCAGCAATCCGCTCACCTGGCTGGCGGCTGTAATCTTTCCGCATGTCTCGAAGTTCTGCTGAGGTCAGGGACCGGGTAGTTTCCGCTTCCTGTCTGAATTCTCTCACTCCTTCCTCCAATGTCTTTGTTGAAGGACTGGCTTCTTGATCAAACTTTTCCTCTTCTTCCTCCTCCCTTACTAATCGAGGATATGGACCTGTTGTTCTCCTTGTCCACTGCTTTGTGGTTTGTTTTTTTTTTAACTACTGGGGTTATTACTGTAGTTGTTGTTGTTTGGGTCCCTATCTCACCCATGGTGTCCTCAGGTGCAGTTTGGGTCCCTGCCTCAGCCAGAGTCCTGCAGATCGCTCACCACCCGGAGCCCCCTGGTGCAGTCCCCCTCTATATAATGAGCATGACGTTCATATGGTATAGAATATCCCCCTGGCCAGCTTCTTGTGAAAATTAACCCTATCCCAGCTGGAACCAGGACAGAACCCCAGCAGATAAATGCTGAAAAACACTTCCCACTAGGGCAGCCACAGAAAACTTACAACACACCTCTTAGCTTAGTCATAGCCACTGTAATTGCACACCTGGAGGAGCCAACTCTCCAGGCCAGGTCACACTCAGGAACATGTACAAGGGATTACTCTGGTCTTGTGTAAAGGGAAACAACCTTGAAGGTTAGAGCACATGTGGCAGAGTAAAGAATGACAATTACATAAATGTCACTTCTATCAGCAAAATAACCCCCATCTCCTCCACCTTATCTTATGGCTTTTCTATACTATTATCCAGGGAATGTTTTTAGTCACCACTGACTGCTCAAGTCTGTACAAGACTGCTTGTACAGCAGACACCATCATGTATGCAGCAACATTCAGATCTTATTATACAACAGTAAGACTGAAAATCTAAGTAACCAGGCCCACCTAAACAAGGTCCTCGCCTCTCATTTCAATTGCTCTGAAGCATGGTCATGTGTGGCCATGTTGTTCTTGAAGGCTCTTTTGGCTATTCCAGAGGTTAGAAAAAGCAAAGGCTCTTAAAGCTACAGCGTGCATGCTTTTTTAGAGAAAAGAGCAAAGAAGAAAAGAGTCAGAGTTCGCAACTGGACTAGACTAGCTCCGTAGTCAATAACCAAGCTATTGATTTCTAATTTAGGAACTGAGTGTGCAACTTGCAAAACACACTTTAAATTGTTTGCATTCCAATAACAAAAAGCATTTTTTTTTTATTTTTAAACCAAACATAAGAAATAAGTTGCTCTCCAGATTGCTGTTACTGCTTTTCATACATCACAATTTTCCTTCTCATTTCCTTTACCAAGGAGCAACTCTTAGAGGAAAGTACTGCTCACCATGCCTAACCAATCTAAAATAGGCTAACATTTGAGGTAGCAAGTCAAACTTAGCTTCTGGCTTAAGTTGACCTCGCAGTACCACCTTTAAGTCACATTACAAAAGCAATTAGCCTGGATTCAAAGCATTGGAAATAATGACAGAGACAAAACAGCCACTAAACCATGCCCAGATGTAGCATGAAATGACAGCAGTTTAACCAAAGCTGAACCTCCTAGCAAAGAAGTTTCCAGTCAAAAGCAGCAATACATCCACTGCAAATTTAGATCCCTCTTAACCATATTTTTTACAAACTATAACTTGTGTCTTACAGCATTTGTACTGTGACATTCTTAGCAGGCTAAGAACAGGTTAGATTTAGATACATGTGTCTAAAAGTGAGACTAGTTTTCTTCTGCAATGTGATTGCAAAATATTCTTCCATGTGATCATTCTATTTTAATTCTACAAGGATGGTCATCGCTCCCAAGTGAAGATTAACACTGCACTGATGAATATTTGTTCAAGCCATCAAGCCATGCATTTTGTTCAGTTTTAGCCAATGTGTTTACCAGTGGCTCAAGTTATTTAAAGAAAAAAGTGTTAGCTACCTCAGATAAAAAGAATATATCCAGTGCAGCACAGATTGGTAACTTGGCAATTGTGACACTGAGAAGAACGGTTACAAAAATAAAATGCAACGCATATGGTTTCTGTTTGAGAAACCTCATTTACATGCAAGGAATAGTGGATTCAATTCATCAGCTTAACATAATTAAACAGTTATGGTAAAAAATGAATATTAAAACAGTTACTCACTAAGTTTGTAAGCCTCAGCTTCCGCATTGGCAACACTAACTTCTTTCTGTATTTCACTTTTGTCAAGCATATTTGGACTCCCTGCTATCTAACAGATCAGAAAGAAAGATTTAATTATGCTTCTAAGTTTGATAGGAGATAAGGGATAAAACCCCTTGATGGGACACTCAGATTTGATTGTACTATTGCCTGGGGATCAAATACAATGTCACAGTAAACAGAGCATTAATCTTTCCCTGTGATTTTCATCTTACTCAAAATGATGGATTTTCTCCTTAAAACTCAGTTGCTCCAATACTCTTTTATTTGCTGTTAATGATTCAATATTACCTTTTGCTGTACTCAAGTTATAACTAGTTTTCAAAATAAACATCATATTAGGGGCTGCATGCTATATCTCAAATTTTCTTCTTATATCTTAGTTAGTAACTACTTATAAGGGCATCATGCTCTTTAGAGCAGATGCAGTTACTTTGGTGTCAATTAGTACATCAGTTATTCTAAAACCTTTATAAAATTGTTTCATAAGTGATGCTGAATGCAGAGTAAGGCAATTTCTCTCTGGATTAAAATCAGCTAAAAAAATTCAAACTGATGCACAGTACCCGTTCCATTCTATTACCTGCATTTTCTGTTCTTCAGAATCACACAATTGCAATAGGTACCATGAAGAATTTTGTGGCAGAACTTCAATTAGGCTCAGAGCAGGACAGTTCAAACCTGCCATCAGCGCCACTTCATCTTTCTGGTCAATAGCCTCATTCACTTGGACTAAAGCTATGTAAACTGAAATGAAAACAATGCTTATAAACAGCAAATACACTTTTGCAAAAAAAAAGTCCATTGCTGTCAGCATCTCACTTTTACAAAAAGTTAACTAGAGTAGCAGTCTTTATCCAGCAGAGGAGTATCTATTTCAAGACCAATCCTATGAAGGGAGTTTCTGGCTCTGTACGAGTCCCTGTGGGAGCAGTTCAACCACAACTAACTGGAAGCTTATGAATGAATTTCAGGTCTATATAGAAGAGAGGGGTCAAAATTTACAGTATTCTGCACACAAAAGGAACTCAAACATGAGGAAACAAATCAGGCAATAAATGATTTGATTCTTAACTGAGGAATCCTTACAGCAAAAAACACAAACACAGACATTAGCCCCCAAAAGATTAGTAGAGAAGGAGTAGCAAGAAAAAAACCCCAAACTTGTAGACAGACATTAGCTACTTCTGCATATTTTATGTTTCCACAGAAATATTTTGTTTGTTCCTGTGGATTCAAGTCATGTTCAGCTGGAATCTGGAAGATCATGTGTTACATGCACACTTCCATAAGGATCCAGAATGGCTTACTGTTTATCTTATTGATATTGCCTTGAATCTCAGCTTGTGTCAGCAGCTCCTCATAGACATCTCTCTCCTCTTCAGAGATTGTGCCATTCTAAAAAAGAAAAACTAAAATTGTTGCTAGTACACAAAATCTTTGCAGAGAGAAAAGCTATAAGTGGGAGTTGTTAAAACTGCATCAACTGAAATATTTGCTGGATGCACTTGTAAAGCAATTTGTTGACCACATGAACCAAAGAAATTTGCACTTCGTGGTAACTGGCTGTGCAATATTTAAAGCATTTTCTGCTTCCTGTAAAATATCCATGTAAATATAGTGTAGCATTTTTCAACTACAGAAAGCATTAGTTCTCATGTAAAAAAGCAAAGCAAATAATTTCACATTAAAGATCTGTGGCAGAGGTTATACTTTATGCTCAAAAACCTTATTTTTTTGCAATTTTTTTAAACATTTTTTTTTCTAAAGCAATTGATAGAGGAAAACTAGTCTTTTTTGGGTTTTAGCCTTTCTGGGTTTTATCCTTTGGTCAAAGTTAAGCTACGTCATAGTCTCATTAACCATATTCTTTTAAAATTGGCTGTCAGCTTGTTGGATTACTATTATTTATCTCATTTAGCTTAAAAGTTTTTTTCTTAATTGCACTAATTTTTAAAATTAATTTAACTTAATTTTAAAAACAATAACACTAGAGCATGAAAAGCAACATGAAGGAACATATATATTGTGAATGCTAATAAAATATCACTACCTTAAGTCTTGCATTTGATTTTCTCCTTTTCTCCTGCACAAGTTCCTCATCCACGTTTAGCAATATTGCATTTGAGTTCCTCAGAGTTGCAATGGTTTGCTCAGCTATTCCCTTCTCAATAGCTTCGTTAATTGCTATTACTGCTGCATGCATTAAAATTAAAAGCACAATCCAAAATTTCAGGAAGCAATCAAAACATATTCAATTCTAATGCTTTTAACTCCTTGACTCCAGGCTTCTTTGAAAAAGAAAAAGCAAATAACATGCTGTTGACAGTAGAAATATAAACTTCCTTCATTAAATCTGGGGAAGTCTCCAATCAACAGGAAAGTACTTAGTTGTTGTCACAAGACAACAAAATAATTCTATTAAGAATAGAAGTAGCAGTAAAAGAATCAAAGAACAACAGTATGTATGTATGTATTTTGAGAATTGTTAGGATTAATAGCCTTGCTTAGCACTAGAAGCTAAAGTAGTTGAAGCCTTAGGCTGCAAGAGCTGACCGAGAATAAACTTTTTGATAAAACTAATGCTGAAAACTAAACTAGCTGAAACTGGCAGATGCAAGCAGAATGAAGAAGATAAGGACCAAGGAAACAATTCCAAGAGAACGAGGTAACTTCAGAAGAAGGCCAGCCCAGTGACCAAGAAAACCAATAAGAAATCAAGAGAGCACTGACCAGAATTAAGTGATTGGACTTGGGTATCGTGTGCTGGGTGGTACAGGTATAATTGGGGTGTGCAATATGCAGTAGGGGTCCCTCTTTGGAGGCACCCAGTTTGAGTTGCTCTGAATGTCAGATAAATAAACCATTTACTGACTCAGCGGATTAATGACTCGTCTTCTTTGAGTAGGAACCTAGGGCCAAGCCCTGTTGAGGTGGCATCCGTATAATACCTACCATGGTCTAGGTGGCGGCAGCATAATTCCTGCAACAGATTTGGCGATCCAGATGGGAATTGGCATCTGCATAATTCCTAACATGGACTACGTGATGGCTGCATAATTCCTACCATGGTCTAGGTGGTGGCTGCATAATTCCTGCAACAGATTTGGTGACTCTGCTGGGACCCTAGGAGATGCCAACGGACCCTCTCGTCACCAATGTCCAGTGCTGGCAACCTCGAGTGAATTCACCTGGGACCTTGGGAATGAGGGGATCCAGCTGGTGAGTCTTTAAACTCCTGCTCCTAAATGCTAAATCCTGGTAGTCTAGTTTCTGGAAGCGCGCAATAATGGAAATAAACCTGGCATAGAGAAGAGAATGTCCTTAGCTAAGGTTTTAGAAAATTGAAAGAAAATAGATGGTATTAAAGTTCTATCAAAAAAAAGGATGGCAACGCTATGTAAAGAAGACTGGCCAGCACTTACAGGAGCAGGGGGTATGGCCCCGTGAAGGATCCTTCTAGATAAAGAAACTGGCTACACTCTGGAAAATTTTGGAAGATGAAAAACCTCAGTAAATGGATTATTGGTACGTATGGGTCTCATGGTTTAACCCCAGATGGTAACTGAATACCATGCAGCCGCTTGCTCACTCCCCCTCCTCCCCAGTGGGGTGGGGAGGAGAATCAGAGAGAAAGGAAAACTCGTGGGTTGAGATAAAAATGGTTCACCAGAACAGCAAAGAAAAAAATAATAATAATTATATATTCATAATGATAATAATAATATATAAGGATAATAGAACATATAAAAAGAACGATGCAAAAATTCTCACCACCTGACAACCGATACAGCCCATCCTAAGCAGCAGTCATGGAACAGGAATATGGCCCAGCAGATATGTCAGAACAGCAAGTTCCAGAGAGAGAGAGCAAGGGAATGAACAGCCAAACGAATGAATGAAAAAGGCCCAAACGAATGAAAAAAGGGCAAAAGAAGGGAACTGGCCCATCAGCTGACCCCCACTTATACCGGGCATGACGTCTATGGTATGGAATACTCTCTTTGGCCAGTTTGGGTCAACTATTCTGGCTATACCCCTCCCAAGTTTTTGCACCTGCACATTAGCAAAACCTGGGAAACTGCAAAATGTCCTTGATTGTTTAGCAGCAACCAACATCATAAGTGTAATATTATCAACATTCTTCACATACTAAATCCAAAACACAGTAGCTGCTGGAAAGAAAATTAGCTCCGTCCTGGCCAAAACCAGGACAGTATCCACCCCTTATTCTATACCATTTATGTCATGCTCAGGTCCCACACTTTCCAATTAATCACTGCAACTTTTTCTGTCTTTGATATATACACACAGATATCAGTCCCTTAGTTGATGGACCATCCCTCCAAAATGTCTATTGAGTTCATTTAGTCCATGACATTGGGCTCCATCTGCCTTAACAGTCTTTCAGGGCAGGAGAGATGGTGTGCGGTGCTGGATTATTGCACGCTGCATCTGGAGCTTATAGCCAGTGTATCTGGTGCGGCTGGTGTAGCTTGTCCACAGTCTGCGGGTTGAAGATGTCGATCTCAACTGTGCGCCAGTTGCTGAAGCCAGTTCTGATTCCATCACTGCTGCACTTCGCTTGGTTTCATCAAAGTTCGTTCTTCATTGATTCAGGTGATTCTTACTGTAATACCCTTGATATAGAATACAACTATAGAAATGGTGACATACAGTATATTACAGCAATTAACATCATACAGTTCAAATTATTGGCTATTTTCACCTAAAAACAAATCCCCTTGAGGTACACATCAGACTTGCCCATCCTCCTGCATCACCCACCAAGTGCACCCAGGTCCTTGAGCAAAAGCAATCCCATGGATGGGTTTGCCTTTGTTCAAGGCAGGAATAACCCAGACTGTCTTCACCAGCATGTTTTTTATGTGCTCCACAAGAACTTTATCCCCTTAAGCAGTACATAAGAGCTTTGATTGGGCAGGGTCAGCTCGATTGGTGGATCCCCTAGTGTTGACTAACCAGGTGGCTTTTGCTAAATGTTTACCCCAATGTTTGAAGGTCCCACCACCCATTGCTTTCAGTGTAGTTTTCAGTAGTCCATTGTACTGTTCGATTTTCCCGGAGGCTGGTGCATGATAGTGTGGTGGTGTGCGCTCCCTTTGCTGCCCCCTGCTTAAGTCATAACCACCAGTGGGGGTTGTGATGCCTGCATCCATCTTATGCTGGACTTTGGGGGACAGATTGCAACACAGTAGCCAAGGCCTGTCTGGAGTAGAGACCCAGATGTCTTGCTGGTATGCAAATATGACTATAGGTCAATCATCTTACTCTATAAATAGTGGATGGCCTAGGGCCCATTGAGCTCTCCTGCACAGCAGTGGGCTGCACACCAGGATCTCCCCTTGAGTAGGGATGCCTCTCAAGGTTACTCCTCGAGTTTGAGAGATTCCTTGCTGCAACAGATCCTCAGTAAGTGACTAATAGCATGCTAAACTTTGAAATCTTAGCTAAGTGATATAAAGGATTGATGGCGCATATATAATCCTTTAGACATAAACCTTTGACTAAGTCTGGGACTAGGATTGGACCCAGCCACACCTAAACTCCTCTCTGAGAAGGAGTTCAGAAAGCAAGGGAGTCCTTTCTGAACCTAATGACTCAATGGGAGGGTCTCCCTGACAGTTTTGCCTGACCCTGTCCTCTATGCAGTAAATAAACCAGTGTACCTTGCTATTGAAACTTGTTAAACACTGTCTCATTTACCATTGAACTTTGTTAACTCACTATTTTATATCAATAAAGTATATTGTTGCTTCTTTCTTACGAGTAAAGTCCATTACTCCATCTGCGACAGACAGGGGATGTGATACACCCACTCAATGCCATGCTCTTTGGCCCAGGTGTCTATGAGGTTGTTTCAGAAATGAGTCCCATTGTCTGACTCAATTCTTGCTGGGGTGCCATGTGTCCATAAGACTTTCTTCTCAAGGCCCAGGATAGTGTTCCGGGCAGTGGCATGGGGCACGGGATATGTTTCCAGCCATCCGGTGGTTGCTTCCACCATTGTAAGCACATGGCGCTTGCCTTGGCGGGCCTGTGGGAGTGTGATAGAATCAATCTGCCAGGCCTCCCCATATTTATATTTCAGCCATCGTCCTCCATACCAGAGAGGCTTTGACTGCTTGGCTTGCTTGATTGCAGCACATGTTTCACACTCATGGATAACCTGTGCGATAGTGTCCATGGTCAAGTCCACCCCTCGATCACGAGCCCATCTGTATGTTGCATCTCTTCCCTGATGGCCTGAGGTGTCATGGGCCCACAGAGCTAGGAATAATTCACCTTTATGTTGCCAGTCCAGATCCACCTGCGCCACTTCAATCCTAGCAGCCTGATCCACCTGCTGGTTGTTTTGATGTTCCTCAGTGGCCCAACTCTTAGGTACATGGGCATCTACATGATGTACTTGAATAACCAGCTTCTCTAGCCGGGCAGCAATATCTTGCCACAATTTGGCAGCCCAGACAGGTTTGCCTCTGCGCTGCCAGTTGCTCTGCTTCCATTGCTGTAACCACCCCCACAAGGCATTTGCCACCATCCAGGAGTCGGTATAGAGACAGAGCACTGGCCACTTCTCTTGCTCAGCAATATCTAAAGCCAGCTGGATGGCTTTCTCCTCTGCAAACCGACTTGATTCACCTTGTCCTTCAACAGCTTCCGCAACTCTTTGCGTAGGACTCCACACAGCAGATTTTTCCACCATCGATGCTTTCCCACAATACGACAGGACCCATCAGTGAACAGGGCATACTCCTTCTCATTTTCTGGTAGTTCATTATATGGTGGGGCCTCTTCAGCATGCATCACCTCTTCCTCTGTCGACATTCCAAAATCTTTGCCTTCTGGCCAGTCCATGATCACTTCCAAGATTCCTGGGCGACTGGGGTTTCCTATTTGAGCTCGTTATGTGATCAGTGCGACCCACTTACTCCATGTGGCATCGGTGGCATGATGTGTAGAGGGGACCCTCCCTTTGAACATCCAGCCCAGCACCGGCAGTCGGGGTGCCAGGAGGAGCTGTGCTTCAGTACCAACCATCTCCGAAGCAGCTCGAACCCCTTCATATGCTGCCAAGATCTCTTTTTCAGTTGGAGTATAGCAGGCCTCAGATCCTCTATATCCCTGGCTCCAAAACCCCAGGGGTCGACCTTAAGCCTCCCCTGGTGCTCTCTGCCAGAGGCTCCAGGTAGGGCCGTTCTCCCTGGCTGCGGTGTAGAGCACATTTTTAACATATTGCCCTGCCCGGACTGGCCCAAGGGCTACTGCATGAACTATCTCCTGTTTAATTTGTTCAAAGGCTTGTTGTTGCTCAGGGCACCATGTGAAATCATTCTTCTTTCGGATCACGTGATAGAGAGGGCTTACAATGAAACTGTAATTTGGAATATGCATTCTCCAGAAACCCACAACGCCTAAGAAAGCTTGGGTTTCCTTTTTGTTAGCTGGTGGAGACATGGCTGCTATTTTGTTGATCACATCTGTTTGGATCTGATGATGTCCATCTTGCCATTTTATTCCTAGGAACTGGATCTCCTGTGCAGGTCCTTTGACCTTACTTCGTTTTATGGCAAAGCCAGCTCTCAGAAGGATTTGGATTATTTTCTCCACTTTCTCAAAAACAACTTCTGCTGTGTTGCCCCACACAATGATGTCACCAATGGATTGCAGGTGTTCTGGAGCTCCACCCTGTTCCAGGGCAGTCTGGATCAGCCCATGGCAAAGGGTGGGGCTGTGTTTCCACCCCTGGGGCAGTCGATTCCAGGTGTACTGGATGCCCCTCCAGGTGAAAGCAAACTGTGGCCTGCACTCTGCTGCCAAAGGAATTGAGAAAAATGCATTGACAATATCAATGGTGGCATACCACTTGGCTGCCTTGGACTCCAGTTCATACTGAAGTTCTAGCATGTCCAGCACGGCAGCACTCAGTGGTGGCGTGACTTCATTCAGGCCACGATAGTCCACTGTTAGTCTCCATTCCCCATTAGACTTCCTTACTGGCCATATAGGACTATTAAAAGGTGAGTGAGTCTTACTGATGACTCCTTGGGCTCTCCAGTTGATGAATCAGCTCATGGATGGGAGCCAGGGAGTCTCGCTTGGTGCGATCAGCCAAGGTGCCTGTCGCAGGGGACTCCCGATCCTCTCCCTGCACGGCTGAACGCAGGGACGTAGGGGACAGGGGACAATGGCAACTAGTGCCTCCCCGGCGAGGCAGGCGTGTTTCCTCAGCGCCTACCCCACCTCCGCAGGTGCCCTTGCACAATAGGTACGAGGCCCTGCCACTGGAACCAAACAATGACAAGGCTGATGGTTCAGCCAGCCTGGAGGTGCCGCCAAGGACTAGTCAGCCTAGGGCCTGCATCAAAACTGCCCCCACAAAGGAAAACAAGAGACCTGTCGTTGTCATAGGAGACTCCCTTCTGAAAGGAACAGAAGGGCCCATATGCAGACCAGACCCACTGCTTAGGGAAGTCTGCTGTCTCCCTGGGGCCCGGGTCAAGGATGTGAAGAGGAAGCTTCCCACCCTAGTAAGGCCCTCAGACTACTATCCCCTGTTGATCTTCCAGGTAGGCAGCGATGAGGTGGCAAAAAGAAGCCCCGGGGCAATCAAGAGGGACTTCAGGGCCTTGGGGCGACTGGTTAAGGGATCAGGAGCACAGGTAGTGTTCTCCTCTATCCCTCCAGTTCTGGGGAAGGATGAGGGAAGAAACTGGAGGAGCCAGCAGATCAACACCTGGCTCCGAGCCTGGGGTCACCGGCAGGACTTTGGGTTCTTCGACCACGGGTCGGTTTACACAACACCAAGCCTGCTGGCGACAGATGGGGTGCACCTGTCCCAAAGGGGGAAAAGGATCCTAGCACAGGAGTTAGCAGGGCTCATTGAAAGGGCTTTAAACTAGATTTGAAGGGGGAAGGGGATAAAACTAGGCTTGCTAGAGAGAAGCCTGGGGGTGGCACGCCAATGAATGAGGAATGGTGTGCCAGTGAGGCCCTTTGGTCAGCTGTCTCAGATGAGGTAGTACAGAGAGACCTGTGCGGCAGTAGGGACACAGGGGTCATTGATCAGCTAGGAACCACGGAAATACCTGAGATGGGACATGTAGGGAGTAGGGCTTCTCCCACCACAAAGGCAACAGGATCATTAGCCCAGCTGAAGTGCATCTACACGAATGCATGCAGCATGGGCAACAAACAGGAGGAGCTTGAGGCTGTTGTGAAAGGGGAAAACTATGATATAGTTGCCATCACGGAAACATGGTGGGATGACACCCATAGCTGGAGTGCCACAATGGACGGCTATAAACTCTTCAGAAGGGATAGGCAAGGAAGGAGAGGCGGTGGGGTAGCCCTCTATGTTAAGGAGAGTCTGGACTGCCTTGAGCTGGAGGATGGTGATGCGAGGGTTGAGTGCCTATGGGTAAGAATCATGGGGAAGGCCACCAAGGCAGACATTGTAGTGGGAGTCTGTTATAGACCACCCAATCAGGATGAGGAGGCAGATGAAGTATTCTACAGGCAGCTGGGAGAAGCCTCACGATCGCTAGCCCTTGTTCTCGTGGGGGACTTGAACTTGCCAGATGTCTGCTGGAAATACAATGCAGCAGAGAGGAAACAGTCCAGGAGGTTCCTGGAGTGTGTGGAAGATAACTTCCTCGCGCAGCTGGTGAGGGAGCCCACGAGGGAAGGTGCCCTGTTGGACCTGTTGTTTGTGAACAGAGAAGGTCTTGTGGGTGATGTGACGGTCGAAGGCCGTCTTGGGCACAGTGACCACGAAATGATAGAGTTCTCGATTCTCAGAGAAGTAAAGAGGAGGGTCACCAGAACTGCCACCTTGGACTTCCAGAGGGCAGACTTTGGCCTGTTTAGGAGTCTGGTTGGCAGAGTCCCTTGGGAGGCAGTCTGGAAGGGCAAAGGAGTCCAGGAAGGCTGGACATTCTTCAGAAGGGAAATCTTAAAGGCGCAGGAGCAGGCCGTCCCCATGAGCCGAAAGATGAGCCGGCGGGGAAGAAGACCAGCCTGGCTGAGCAGAGAGCTCCGGCTGGAACTTAGGAAAAAAAAGAGAGTCTATAACCTTTGGAGGAAGGGGCAGGCAAGTCAGGAGGACTACAAGGATGTTGTGAGGTTATGTAGGGAGAAAGTTAGAAGGGCCAAGGCCCAGCTAGAACTTAGTCTGGCTACTGCTGTAAAAGACAACAAAAAGTGTTTCTACAAATACATTTGCAATAAAAAGGGGGCTAAGGAAAATCTCCCTCCTCTATTGGATGCAGAGGGAAACATAGTGTCAAGGGACGAGGAAAAGGCTGAGGTGCTAAATGCCTTCTTTGCCTCTGTCTTTAACAGCAAGGGAAGTTACTCTCTGGGCACCCAGCCCCCTGAGCAGGAAGGCAGGGCAGGGGAGCTGAATGAAGACCCCATAATCCAAGGGGAAATGGTCAGTGACCTGCTACACCACCTAGACACACACAAGTCTATGGGACTGGATGGGATCCACCCAAGGGTGCTGAAAGAGCTGGCAGAAGTGCTCACCAAGCCACTCTCCATCATTTATCAGCAGTCCTGGCTCACTGGGGAGGTCCCAGTTGACTGGAGGCTGGCAAATGTGACGCCCATCTACAAGAAGGGCCAGAAGGAGGATCCGGGGAACTACAGGCCTGTCAGTCTGACCTTGGTGCCCGGGAAGGTTATGGAGCAGATCATCTTGAGTGCCATCACGCGGCACATACAGGACAACCGGGTGATCGGGCCCAGTCAGCACGGGTTTATGAAAGGCAGGTCCTGCCTGACCAACCTGATCTCCTTCTACGACATGGTGACCCGCTTAGTGGATGAGGGAAAGGCTGTGGACGTTGTCTACCTGGACTTTAGTAAAGCCTTTGACACTGTCTCCCACAGCATCCTCCTGGAGAAACTGGCTACCCATGGCTTGGATGGGCGTACTCTGCGCTGGGTAGGAAACTGGCTGGATGGCCGGGCCCAAAGAGTTGTGGTGAATGGAGTTAAATCCGGTTGGAGGCCGGTCACAAGTGGTGTTCCCCAGGGCTCAGTATTGGGGCCAGTTCTGTTCAATATCTTTATCAATGATCTGGATGAGGGGATCGAGTGCACCCTCAGGAAGTTTGCAGATGACACCAAGTTGGGAGGGAGGGTTGATCTGCTGGAGGGCAGGCAGGCACTACAGCGGGACCTGGACAGGCTGGATCGATGGGCTGTGGCCAATGGTATGAGATTCAACAAGGCCAAGTGCCGGGTCCTGCACTTGGGTCACAACAACCACAGGCAACGCTACAGGCTTGGGGGGGAGTGGCTGGAAAGCTGCCAGGCGGAAAAGGACCTGGGGGTGTTGGTCGACAGCCGGCTGAATATGAGCCAGCAGTGTGCCCAGGTGGCCAAGAAGGCCAATAGCATCCTGGCCTGTATCAGAAATAGTGTGGCCAGCAGGAGTAGGGAAGTGATCGTCCCCCTGTACTCGGCCCTGGTGAGGCCGCACCTCGAGTACTGTGTTCAGTTTTGGGCCCCTCACTACAAGAAAGACATTGAGGTGCTGGAGCGTGTCCAGAGACGGGCAACGAGGCTGGTGAAGGGACTGGAACACAAGTCCTATGAGGATCGGCTGAGGGAACTGGGGATGTTTAGCCTGGAGAAAAGGAGGCTGAGGGGAGACCTTATTGCTCTCTACAACTACCTGAAAGGAGGTTGTAGAGAGATGGGGGTCGGACTCTTCTCCCTAGTAACAGACAACAAAACAAGAGGAAATGGCCTCAAGTTGCGCCAGGGGAGGTTTCGATTGGACATTCGTAAAAACTTCTTCACCGAAAGGGTTGTCGGGCATTGGAACAGGCTGCCCAGGGAGGTGGTGGAGTCCCCATCTCTGGGGGTATTCAAAAGACGTTTAGATGAGGCCCTAAGGGATATGATTTAGTGGTGGACTTGGTAGTGATAGGTTAATGGTTGGACCAGATGATCTCGGAGGTCTCTTCCAACCAGAACAATTCTATGATTCTATGATATTGCCGCTGGTGCACCTGCTGTTCTTCAGCTCGCAGCAATCACAAAACTCAGGGAACTTACGGGAGCCCATCAGTATCCCTTTGGGTCCTTGAAGTACCCTCTCCTGAGGTAGTCTATGCCAAGGATACAAGGGGCCTCTGGGCCAGTCACAATGGGGTGCTTTTCCCACTTGTCCCCTGTTAAGCTCACCTCAGCCTCCAATACAGACAGTTCTTGGCATCCCCCTGTTGAGGGAATGAAGGCACGGACTCCGGCATAGGTGGAAAGCGGAGACGCTTTAATGCACACTTACAGGGGTTTATAAAGCTTCCTTATCTACTACATGCGCTCTAACACCTGTTTAAACATTTCTAAATTTGTGCACTTAAACATAACAAAGAAATTCTTTAGTGTAACAACAAACTTCTTTCTGGTTCTGACTGCTTCTGGTTACTCGTTTACCTTACTGTGTCCCTTCATTGACCTTTGCAGCACTGCTGTTTCAATTACTGTACTGCTGCTACAATCAGCTCTAACCTGTCGTAAAACGGGTCACCTACAATTCCCCCTTTCTTTGTTTTTACAAGCCAAATAGAGTGCATTAAACGTTCAATCATTTTTAGCAAACACTGCAACAGACAAGGCACTACAATAATAATTGTGACTAATACAATGAGCAAAACAAGTCCTCCTTTCGCTAATTCTACTAACCATCTGTAGGTGACCTGTTTTACGACAGGTTAGAGCTGAATTGAAACAGCAGTGCTGCAAAGGTCAATGAAGGGACACAGTAAGGTAAACAAGAGTAACCAGAAGCAGTCAGAACCAGAAAGAAGTTTGTTGTTACACTAAAGAATTTCTTTGTTATGTTTAAGTGCACAAATTTAGAAATGTTTAAACAGGTGTTAGAGCCCATGTAGTAGATAAGGAAGCTTTATAAACCCCTGTAAGTGTGCATTAAAGCGTCTCCGCTTTCCACCTATGCCGGAGTCCGTGCCTTCATTCCCTCAACCATCCTGTTAATCCTAACCCTTTCAGCCAAGATTCTAATCCTACTGAGCTTGTGGTTAATTGTTCAGATAGCTCTTTCAATTTCTTTATCTGTTGAAATACTGTTTGAGAATTATCGCTTAAATTCATACAACACATGCCTTCAAACTCTTCACACCCATGTCCTTGTGCTAATAACAAAAAATCTATAGCTGCTCTATTTTGCAAAGTGGCGTGCCTAATAGAATCTGTATCTACCAGCAAAGCACTTAAAGCTTTTGATGTGGCATTGTTTTGCTTAGCAAGCCAACATCCTAATTTATTAAGTGTCGCAAGGGCTTTTGTGGCAGCGACACCAGGCGCTAAGACTGAGGCTACGATAGTCTTATCTGCCTCCCAAAAATCCACATTGTCCTTACAATCTTCTTGATAATGATTCACTGATCGTTTTGATCGCCCATGAAGTCTGTTAATATTTAAAACCATGGACGTGTTTGGTGTTAACAATGTTAGGCGGCCCAGAGTACAAGGGCCTCCTGCAATATGAGAAGGAACACCTTGCCAAGCCCGGTTCCCCACAGATGAGAAACACACCGGCCGGCAAGGCTAAAGGTTTGTTTGAAGACTTAGATATTTTAGAGGTGGTATAATTACACCACACAGATGCGTTCTTATAGACGGATAAACTTGCTGTTACATCAATTACAGTGTTATCACGTCCAGTATATTTAAAGCTTAGACAGGCATAGGCACTCACACTTCCCAAAATATCTAATTCTTATGGCTCCAATGGAATGACCGGCAAATAGTTGGCCCAGCCATCCCAGTTGGTTACCGCTTCCTTACTAGCATTTCCCGTCAAATTAACATTCCATTTAGACATAATATGATGCCCTACTGAAGTATTATTAACAACAGTCACAACTTCCTTGTCTGAAAGCGGAATTCCAACTAAACATGTCGTAAACGGGTTGGCTGCGCTGGCCATCGAGAGGCACATATGGTTCTGTCCCGTCATGTTGGCAAGTGTGACCCAGATGTTTGCTCTAGGTTGGATGGAGATCCATGAGGCACTGAAACCGCAACAGTAGAGGATGATGATCCCAACCAAGGCCGCACACCACGGGCTGGTACCCATCGTGGTCCTCGTCCTGTGGAAACACAAGCATATCCTCGCCCCCAGGTTATCAAAGGATATGGTCCTTAGCCAAATCCCCTGCAGGTTTTTTAAAAATTAATTGTTTTTCCATCTCAGTCATACATTCTGTTTCTGTGATCGAGGGGGAGGCTTAAGCAAATCAGTTAGATCTTGTTCTGATGCCCGGTGAATTTATCTATTTTAGTACACCTTTGTCCGATACTACATGCCGAGCAACACTGCTTCAGTTTACCTTTAAGTTCTTTGTTATTTTCCCGCTCGAGGGCGAGTACCATAGGGTCCTGTGGCAGCACCATTCCACAGTCCCTTTGCCACTCCGGGTGATTTCGGAGGGTGAAAAACATATCTGCATATGACACTTCATCCTATTTTCCTTCTCTCCTTAAAACAACATTAATTGCAAGATAGTGTTATAATCAATTGACCCATGAAGTGGAACTAACCCATTAAGTGGCCACTTAGTTCCATCTTCCAGCTTATAAATCAGCCACCATTGATTACAATATTTAATGAGAGTCGTCTTATTCTCTGTACCCCCGGTTCCAACAACATCCCTCCAATGTGTCAATATATGACCAAGGGGGCTTTTCTTTAAAATACCCTTATTCTGAGTGTTACCCATCTCTTCTGACTCCTTATGCTTATTTTCTAGATTGTTTCTTATTAGCTATTGTGCTTCGTTTTCATTCCCAAACGTCCCAAATCTCTGGGATAATCCAATACCTCTTTTTTTTTTTTTTTTTTTTCCCCTTCAGCGGGACCCACACAGAGTTACGGAACCACAAATCAGGACTCACTCGCTTCACAGCGGCGCCGCGTCTCAAACACACACACCCACAACACACACAAATGTTTTTAACACAAAATATCCACAAATGCTTTTAACATAAAATACACACACCCACAAAACAAATGCTTTTAGCATAAAACACCACAAAATACCGTAAAGTACCATAAAGTACCATAAAGTACCTTTAACATAAAATACCTGGGCATTTACAAACAAGACACACAATTATCACTCCAGTTAGTCAGCAAAATGTTACATATTCATCATACATCTATACATATTCATCACCTTTCCCCGAAAAGGCGGTCTGTATTAAAATGAGTTCGCAAAGGCGGTCGTTATTAAAATGAGTTCGCAAAGGCGGTCGTTATTAAAATGAGTTCGCTGCCTTTAACTCGTCCCAGTTGCGCACGCGCAGTGCCATCCGTTCAGCTGGGACAGGTCGGGGGGGGGGGGTGGGCGGGCAGCGTCACTGCACCTCCCCCTGTTTCCTTGTAGGGACATTCAATAGCAATGTGTCCTGTAGCATGGCAGCGAAAACAACGTTTGTCTCCGACTTGCAGAGCTGCTGCAAAAGCTCCAGCTAACGCGGCGGTGTGATGTTCCACCGACCCAACCCGGTTACATGCTTCAATCATTTGCACTAGTGTAGTATTCGCTGGCATCGCCTGGAGTATTTTTTTACAGTCCGTATTCGCATTTTCCACAGCTAATTTTAA
Organism: Phoenicopterus ruber ruber; assembly: GCA_009819775.1. Lineage (NCBI taxonomy): Eukaryota > Metazoa > Chordata > Aves > Phoenicopteriformes > Phoenicopteridae > Phoenicopterus > Phoenicopterus ruber. Next base: position 28,057,606 of record CM020247.1, read on the forward strand.
CATTAAGGCTTCTTTTGCTTCACGGTTATCAAGCTGCTTATTTAAAGCATCGCGTAATCTATCAGTAAACTGCATGTACGGTTCGTTTACTTCTTGCTTAATGCTTGTGAAAGACGGCTCGATTTTCCCCACCTCAGGCAGTTTCAGCATTGCCTGGAAAGCTAGAGACGCAGACTGGCGTAGGATAGCTGTATTCAGTCTGGCTTGCAAGATTGGATCTAGCAGCGGCTCGGTTCCCATCAGCTGTGGGATCCCTGCCCCCATAAGGGGATTGCCTTCTTGCCTCTGCATATTTTGCAGGGCGGCCGCTTCACAGCTCTCTCTCCACCTTTGCTCCCACAATAATTTTTGAGTTGGAGTCAAAATCATTGTAGCGATTTGGCAACAATCAAACGGTACCAACAACTGACCAGTCATAACACTTTCAAGCAAGGATTGAGTAAATGGTGCGTGCAATCCATACATAGTCACCGTCTTCCTTAATTGTTTAATAAGATCCCAGTGAAAGGCGGTATGTTGATTAGGAGCATTATCACGCACTTGTACGGGGAAGGCTAATCCTATCGGATCTCCCTCCTTTAATGCTTCCCGGCGCACTTGTTCCCATCGTGCCCATGGGTTGAACTCTCCGACCCCCTCCGGAATAGGGGCGGAGGTTCGTGCAGGAGCCGAGGGGATCATTGGGTCGGGCTTTGTCGGTGGTATCTCAGTTTTCTTTAAATCTATCAAATCTCCCTCATCCGATGTCTTTTCTGTCTCTGAGCGCGAATCAGCTGTGAGTACTGTTTGAACAGCAGCACTTTGAACCTTCTTTTCCGCCTGCCACGATCTTAAAGTCTCAGTTACTAAATGCCATGTAGTCAAAATTTCAACGGCAGCTGTATTCCCTCTAGAGACTGCTTCCCATATCGTTTCTCCTGCCTGCTCCCACGTCTTTACATCAAACACAGCAGAGACAGTAGAGGGGGCTCCTTGCTTTTGCAAAAACTTCAGCAACAGTTTGATTTTATAAGAGTCATACTTTACTCCCCTTTTTGTCAAAAGGTGCGTTAATAACTTAACTATAGCTTCTTCTTCCGCAGAAATATTAGCTCCCATTATAAATGCCCAGCCGCTCACCTGTTTTTCAGGCGATGTCCCGGGGTGGAAGCCGCAGTCCAGCTGCTAGCTTGATTCGTTCAGCTGGGTTCCCTCCGGACGCTCCGCGTTGCTTTACTGGACGCTCGTTCAGCGTTGCTTTAAGGGACGCTCGTGCAGCGTTGATTTACCCCATCACGCCGGGGTCACCATTTGAGGGAATGAAGGCACGGACTCCGGCATAGGTGGAAAGCGGAGACGCTTTAATGCACACTTACAGGGGTTTATAAAGCTTCCTTATCTACTACATGCGCTCTAACACCTGTTTAAACATTTCTAAATTTGTGCACTTAAGCATAACAAAGAAATTCTTTAGTGTAACAACAAACTTCTTTCTGGTTCTGACTGCTTCTGGTTACTCTTGTTTACCTTACTGTGTCCCTTCATTGACCTTTACAGCACTGCTGTTTCAATTACTGTACTGCTGTTACAATCAGCTCTAACCTGTCGTAAAATGGGTCACCTACACCCTGTCGCTCCCAAGATCCAGATGGGTTCTGTGCCCCTATATTCTGATGGCATCAGACTACACTGTGCACCAGTGTCTACCAAAGCCCTATACTTCTGTGGGTCTGATGTGCCAGGCCATCGAACCCACACAGTCCAGTATACACGGTCATCCCTTTCCTCCTCCTGGCCAAAGGCAGGGACCCTCTCTTCCTGTTCCTTGCCAGAGTATTCCCTGTCTGACCCTTGCAGCGCCAGACCAGAAGGCCCCTCACCAGGATCAAGGGAGGTGATTTCAGTTCTTCTCTGTTTGGGAAATCACTGATTGCCTTCGTGTGTCTCTACAGCAACTCTGCTGAAAGCTTTCTTGGGTGGCCCCTTCTTAACAGCTGTCTTCCCTCTCAATTTGCGTACACGGGCTTCTAGCTTAAAGGTGGGTTCACCGTCCCACTACCTCATGTCCTCCCCCTGGTCACGCAGGAAGAACCAGAGTGCTCCACGTGGCGTGCGCCTGGATTTCCCTTTCCCTCCGACCAAGGCAGGAGAGGACTGATTTCTTGGGGCACCCCTGATAGCCAAGGCACTGGCCCGTAGGGATGAGGAGGGACAGAGATTTTCTTCAAAGTTTTGGAGCCAAGAAGACACTCTCTCCACAGTTGGTGTATCGATATCCGGGCAATACATCGCTGCCAGGCTGTTAGAATATGACGCTGGGGCACTCTGAATCACCTTCCTCCACATAGCCCGTGTGCACAGGACATCCTCTGGATCTTTGGAGACCTCATCATTGTCTAGATCCCTGTAGATGACTTCCAGTACCGCTAATTCTCTCAGGTACTGGATGCCTTCATCTGCAGTGGTCCACTTCCCTGGGGAGTTCACAAGATCTTCCTTGAATGGATACCTTGCCCTCACACTTGAGAGGAGTCATCTCCAGAGACTGCAAATTGCTGCCTCTTTTCCAATTCCTCTCTCAATTCCCTGGTTTCTAGCAAGGGATCCCAGCTGTTGGGCTTCCTTGCCTTCCAATTGCTGACTGTGGGCCCCACTATCCCAGCATCGGAGCAGCCAGGCAGCAATCCGCTCACCTGGCTGGCGGCTGTAATCTTTCCGCATGTCTCGAAGTTCTGATGAGGTCAGGGACCGGGTAGTTTCTGCTTCCTGTCTGAATTCTCTCACTCCTTCCTCCAATGTCTTTGTTGAAGGACTGGCTTCTTGATCAAACCTTTCCTCTTCTTCCTCCTCCCTTACTAATCAAGGATATGGACCCATTGTTCTCCTTGTCCATTGTTTCTTTTTAACTACTGGGGTTATTACTGTAGTTGTTGTTGTTTGGGTCCCTATCTCACCCATGGTGTCCTCAGGTGCAGTTTGGGTCCCTGCCTCAACCAGAGTCCTCTGAGAATGCTGAACTGCAGCTCGATAGGCACAAGCCAGGCCCCAGTAAAGCGCTAGAAGCTGCTGGTTCTCATTGGGATAGGCAAGGCACCCTTCCATCTGGTGGCATGTCAGTTTGCCAGGGTTGCTTGCCTGTTCAGGTGTCAAGTCCCAGGCTATGGGAGGTGATAACCGCCCTAGGAACCTGCCCAAGTCCTTCCACGCACCCTGCCACCCTGGGACCGGCTGCCTCAGGGCGCATTTCAATATTGCCTCACCCAAAAGTTGTCTTCTCTTCCACCAGGACGATACCAGATTCCACAAACCCCGTAATATGCCAACAGTCTTAATTAGTAGTACTAAACAGCTCACATAAGGGTGAGCAAGGACCTCAGAAGCCTGCATAATAAACCTATCCACATCAATCCTGGGTAGGGAGAGGGGGTTGTATTCCCCCATCCTCTCCACCAGATAGCTCCCCCAGCACAGTAAGGCCATCAATGCCAGGGCAAAGCACATAACCTTTGTTTGCATTAACATGTTGCCAAAAGTAGAGATAAACAGTGCAGCCAACAAACTTTATGACCCGTGCAGGAGCTTGTCACTTAATAACTACTATAGCTATAGCACACAATACAAAAGCGCGGTCATTGTGCCCCACGTTGGGCGCCAAAAAAGACTGTCGTGTTTTAGCCCCAGCCAGCAGCTGAGCCACATGGCCGCTCACTCACCCCCCCCTCTCCCGGTGGGACGGGGAGAGAATTGGGACGAAGAAAAGCAAAAACTCGTGGGTTAACAACAATAACAGTTTAACCGAACAACAAAGGGAAAGAAAAACAAACAAACGAGAAACACCAACAATAACAACAGCATGTACTTAGCGGTGCTTTCCGGACAGGCCGCTCCCCGCCCGGAGCCCAACGCCCAGCCCGCTCCCCAGCAGTGATCCCCGCCCCTCTAGTCAACCCCCCTCTAAATAGTGAGCGTGACGGTCACATGGTATAGAATAGACCCCGGCCAGCTTCTGGTGAAAATTAACCCTATCCCAGATGCAACCAGGACACCGTAGCAGAGGCTGGCGTGGCTGCGGTGCCCGTGGTGCCCGTGGCAGGGGCTGGCACGGCCGCAGGGGCTGTAGCAGGGGACTGGGGTGGCATCGCGCCTATATCTGCGCCGATTTTTAATCTTAAGCAAGATCTGGCACAAATTTATTCCTAGTAGTAGGAGCAAACCAGTTCAAGCATCCCAAATGTATCTGAAATTGTCATAAGCTCCTATAACTACCCAGGATGGGAAAGGGAAAGCAAAGAAAGGCATTTTTACCCAGGAAGAGAAAGGGAAAGCAAAGGAAGATGTTTCCCCCCTGCTGACGCCCCAAGGAGGAAAAACAAAAGGTATAATTACTGATAGTCTCCACCAGATTGCTCCCAAAGTATGGAGCCATAATCACTGCTGCCACTCCACTCTGTGTCGCACCCCCTACTGAATATGAATACAGGTAATAAAATGGTTTCAGAACCAATGATCTTATCATTTCAGAAGCCAGTGCCACATAGCACAGCAAAGCGATAACCTTAATCCAATGCCCAGAGGTGACAAACCACACATAAACACTGATAAACAGCATATACGGCAAGTAAGGTGCTACAAGATATAATTCTGAGAACAACTCTCTAAACAAATAAAACAACATTGTGACCAGCAACGATTAAACTAATATAATGGATGCTTATAAAAAATTGTTTTAACACACTCTGGTCAAATCTGTTGTTATCTCAACCCTTTGAGCCTGACCAGGGGCTTGAACCCTGGACCCTCAGTCTGATGCTCTCTCCACTGAGCTAGCCAGGGCATGTGCCAAAAAGGACTGTTGTGGTTTAACCCCAGATGGTAACCGAATACCACGCAGCTGCTTGCTCACTCCACCCCTCCCTGGTGGGGTGGGGAGGAGAATCAGAGAGAAAGGAAAACTCACGGGTTGAGATAAAAACTGTTCACCAGGATAGCAAAGAAAATAATAACAGTAATTTTATATTAATAATTATTATAATAATAATAAAATATAAGGATACTAGAATATATAAAACAAACGATGCACAATTTCTCACCACCTGACAACCGATACAGCCCGTCCCGAGCAGCAGTCCGGGAACAGGAATATTCCCCAGCAGCTATCTCAGAACAGCAAGTTCCAGAGAGAGAGAGCAAAGGAACGAACAGGCCCGAACGAACAAAGAAAGGGCAAAAGAAGGGAACTGGCCCACCAGCTAACCTCCAATTATACTGGGCATGATGTCTATGGTATGGAATACTCTCTTTGGCCAGTTTGGATCGACTGTACTGGCTATACCCCTTCCCAAGTTTTTGCACCTGCACATTAGCAAAACCTGGGAAACTTTAAAACGTCCTTGATCGCTTAGCAGCAACTAATAAACATCAGTGTGTTATCACCATTCTTCACATACTAAATCCAAAACACAGTAGCTGCTGGAAAGAAAATTAGCTCCATCCCGGCCGAAATCAGGACAATGGGATAATTGGGAATATGACCACCATAAAGAGGATGGTCGAAAAGGAGTACAAAAAACTCGAGGAAGAACTTTAGCTGCAGCGGTTGTGAGTAAATTAACCGAGGCATCTGCAGAGCCAGTCTCTGCACCACCCTATATTCCTCCCTCTTTATTGCTTGTTGATTCCCCACTTTCCAATTGCCTCTGCTGTCCCCACTGCTTCTACTGGGCTTTACGCTATAGTTTCTAATGTTACCCATAATCCTCTTGCAGTGCAGCCAGTGGCAGGAGGGTGTGTGTGTGGGTGGGGGAATGTTCTTCCCCCACCTCCAGTGTTAAGTGTATACACCCATCACACCTGGAACCCCGTGGTTTTGGTTATGTGGGGAAATCAAATCCCCAGGTTAAGGGAAGATGCAGGTCGATGTGTATCACTATTTTCCAATATTTGTTCGGGATATTGTCGTGGTTTAATCCCAGCTGGCAACTAAGCACCACAGAGCTGCTCGGTCACTCCCCCTCGGTGGGATGGGGGAGAAAATCGGAAGGGTAAAAGTGAGAAAACTCGTGGGTTGATGTACTGGGTTTGCATGGTAAGGTTTTGGTAGCGGGGGGGCTACAGGGGTGGCTTCTGTGAGAAGATGCTAGAAGCTTCCCCCATGTCCAATAGAGCCAATGACAGCCGGCTCCAAGACAGACTCACCGCTGGCCAAGGCCGAGCCAATCAGCAACAGTAGTAGTGCCTCTGGGATAACGTATTTAAGAAGGGGGAAAAAAAAACTGCTGTGGGAATATAACAGCAGAGAGAGGATTGAGAAGATGTGAGCACAAGTGTGCAGACACCAAGGTTAGTGAAGAAGGAGGGTGAGGAGGTGCTCCAGGTGCTGGAGCAGAGATTCCCCTGCAGCCTGTGGTGAAGACCATGGTGAGGCAGGCTGTCTCCCTGCAGCCCATGGAGGTCCATGGTGGAGCAGATATCCACCTGCAGCCTGTGGAGGACCCTATGCCAGGGCAGGTGGATGCCTGAAGGAAACTGTAACCCCGTGGGAAGCCCACGCTGGAGAGCAGGCTCCTGGCAGGACCTGTGGACCCGTGGAGACAGAGGAGCCCACGCTGGAGCAGGTTTGCTGGCAGGACTTGCGACCCCACGGGGGACCCACGCTGGAGCAGTCTGTTCCTGAAGGACTGCACCCCATGGAAAGGACCCACGCTGGAGCAGTTTGTGAAGAACTGTAGCCTGTGGGAAGGAATCACGCTGGAGAAGTCCATGGAGGACTGTCTCCTGTGGGAGGGACCCCACGGTGGAGCAGAGGAAGAGTGTGAGGAGTCTTTTCCCTGAGAAGGAAGGAGCAGTAGAGATGACATGTGATGAACTGACCGCAACCCCCATTCTCCGTCCCCCTGTGCCGCTCAGGGGGAGGTAAAGAAATCGAGAGTGAAGTTGAGCCCAGGAAGAAGTGAGGGGTGGGGGGAAGGTGTTTTAAGATTTGATTTTATTTCTCATTGTCCTACTCTGATTTAATTGGCAATAAATTAAATTAATTTTTCCCCAAGTCAAGTCTGTTTTGCCCGTGACAGTAATTGCTGAGTGATCTCCCTGTCCTTATCTTGACCCACGAGCCTTTAGTTATATTTTCTCTCCCCTGTCCAGCTGAGGAGGGGGAGTGATAGAGTGGCTTTCGTGGGCACATGGCATCCAGCCAGGGTCAAACCACGACAGTTGAGATAAAGGCAGTTTAATAGGTAAAGCAAAAGCTGCTCACACAAGCAAAGCAAAACAAGGAATTCATTCACTACTTCCCATCGTCAGGCAGGTGTTCAGCCATCTCCAGGAAAGCAGAGCTCCATCATGCGTAACGGTTACTTGGGAAGACAAAACGCCATAACTCCGAATGTCCCCCCTACCTTCTTCTTTCCCCAGCTTTATATGCTGAGCATGACGTCATATGGTATGGAATATCCCTTTTGTCAGCTGGGGTCAGCTGTCCTGGCTGTGTCCCCTCCTAACTTTTTGTGCACCCCCAGCCTACTCGCTGGTGGGGTGGTGTGAGAAGCAGAAAAGGCCTTGATTCTGTGTAAGCACTGCTCAGCAATAATGAAAACAGCCCTGTGTTATCAACACAGTTTCCAGCACAAATCCAAACATAGCCCCATACTAACTACTGTGAAGAAAATTAACTCTATCCCAGCCAAACCCAGCACAGATATATAACATCCTGGGCCAATGTTAACCTGTTATTGAGAGAGTTGTTCTGTCCAGACAAGAGAGAGAAGATAATTTAAAAGGATGCAGAATTAACCCTACAGGCAGGGGGAAATCGGAATGCTTAGCCTCAGGCTGATCCTAATTGGGATTATAATAATCAAACAGATAGATAATTGCTGAACTGCAATCAGGTTAGAAATCTGATAAATGCAATTAGAGCTTGCAAGGAGATAAGAGTAAATTGAACTAAAGTACAGGAATGTAGACAGAGGCCAGGGGAACACCCCAGCGACTACTGGGGAAGATTGTGACAGGCTTTGTTGACATATGGGGGAATGATTCTCCAGAATTTTAATAATGAATTGGCAGCAAGTGTGTTTGTGGACCAAGCCACCTCTGACATCCGCAACTATTTTAAGGATCACATGCCAGGGTGGCAAGGAGAAAAATTGAAAGCTCTTATATTACCTGGAGGTTCTATACTTGTACAATATGTAGATGATTTGTTACTTGCCAGTAAGACATTTGAAGACTGCTTGAAAGATACTGTTTGTCTATGTACTGCTTTAGCAGAAAAAGGTCACCGTGCTTCTCTTTCTAAGCTTCAGCTGTGTCAGCAGGAAATAAGATATTTAGGATTCATATTAAAAGAAGGACAAAGATTAGTAGAACCAGAATGGGTCCAGGCTATTGTAGAAATACCTCAATTGGTAACAAAGAAACAATTGCAAGGATTTTTTAGGCACAGTAGGATACTGCAGACCCTGGATACCGGGGCTAGGCAAATTAAAAGTAAGCCATTGACAGAAGCTACCAAGGCAGAGGAAGTGGAGCCTATACGTTGGGGTCCAGAAAGAGAAAAGGCTTTCCAAGCTATAAAAGGAGCTTTAGCTTCTGCTCAGGCATTGGGATTGCTGGATTACTCCAAGCCCTTTGAACTATTTTGTGCATGAGAACAAAGGAGTAGCTAGTGGAGTCCTTACTCAAAAGCTAGGTCCACACCGCCGCCCTGTGGTTTATTACTCAACTCAACTGGATCCTGTAGCAGCAGGGAATAATTCCTGTGTTAGAGCAATAGCAGCAACAGCAACTATCATAAAAAAGGAGCAGACCATTAGTTCTGGATCACCCAACAACTGCGTATGTCCCGCATGAAGTAGAACTGATTCTTAAACAACATGCCACACAAGCATTGTCCCCACAAAGAGCGCATCATTATGAATTAACAATTTTAAATGTGGATAATAGTACTTTAAAAAGATGTAATGTTTTGAATCCAGTCTGTTCCCTCTGATGGTGAGCCGCATCATGATTGTGCTAAGGTAGTGTTTCACTCCAGCTGCCTACAGGAAGATCTGCAGGATCAACCTCTAGAGAACTCTGATCTAACCCTTTTCACCAATGGATCTTCATACTACGTGAATGGAAAACAACATACAGGCTATGCAGTGGTGAGAAACTTAGAGGTACTTGAAGCAGAATCTCTACAACCCTTGGTGAGTGCCCAAGGGGCTGAATTAACTGCATTAGCAAGAGCAGCCCGGTGGGGACATAATAGGCAAGTAACTATTTATACTGACTCTAAATATGCCTTTGGAGTGTGTCATGCAACAGGTATGCTATGGAAAGAATGAGGATTCCTTATCTCATCAGGAAAAAATATTTCTAATGGGACTGAAATCCAAATGCTGTTGGAAGCTATTAAGCTTCCAAGGGAAATCGCTGTAGTACGCTGCCCAGCTCATACCAAAGGATTCAGCGAAATTGAAAGGAATAATGAATTGGCAGATAGAGCAGCAAAAGCTGCTGCCCGCCAACCTATATATGAGTGTACTGCCATAACAACTCCCTCTACTAATGATTGGCCAGATATCAATAATCCAGCCCAAATATATGTAGAGGTCACTCAGGAAGAACGGGCTCAATGGGAAAGTTCAGAGGCTGTGAAAGATGAAACTGGAATTTGGACTATTGGAGGAAAATCCATTTTACCAAGAAAATATTTAATGACTTTGGCTAGGTGGTTTCATGATAAAACACGTGGAGGGAAGGTAGCAACTGTTGAATGTAGGCAGCTCCAGGAATACATATGGCAGTAAAAAGCTTAAGTGTTAAACCTCTCCTTTGAGAAAACAAGAAAACTTCAACTACTAAACAAATGCTTGCTTCCAAGATTTTAGAAGTCACAAATTCTCTTGTTTTTCCACACAGAAAATTTGCATGAATGTACAAAAGCAAAGCTAATTGCAGCTGAATTAGGTATAAAGTAATGGCCAATGCACACCTCCCAGGTCTTCCCTGCACACATTTGGCCCTGAGATCAGCCTAGATGAAGGGCTTTCTCTGGAGCTACAGTTTATCTGTACCTTCACGCCACAAAAAGACCCCAATGATTGCCTGGTGGCACATTCACATCAAAGATTTTAGAGACATTATTATATAAAATGTAATTCCTGATAAATTTTTATCTAGATCCTACCCCAAAGGAGGAACACAGCAGCTCCCCATTTATCACCACAGCAGCTTGTCTAGGATTTACTTTCATGCCACCAATGAGAGATGTGAGGGAAAACACGAATGCCATCTTTCTTTATTCTATCAATATTTACATGCTGCGTGGCCTTGACTGGTTTTGCTAAACTGGAAAAAAATATTCAGTAAAAAGCACTTTTTTGGATTAAGTTTAACTGAGGGTCTATACATCTGAGTTTAGAGCCTTCAATTTCTTTCAGTATATGAAAGACATGAAAGATGCTTGTCAATGATCAGGAAAGTTGAGTTTTTAGAAAGACAAAGGGTTGTACAAATTTAGGAAAGTAGAACAGAAGAGCAGACCATTGGAAACTCAACATGGGCAAATGAAGCATGAAGTCATACATTCTCAGACAGGGCAGTTACTGGAATGCCTTGCCTAGGTGTTGGTGGATCATCCATTGCTTAGCATTAATGTGTGCTGGTTTTGGCTGGGATAGAGTTAATTTTCTTCATAGTAGTTAGTATGGGGCTATGTTTGGGATTTGTGCTGAAAACAGTGTTGATAATACAGGGATGCTTTAGTTACTGCTTAGCAGTGCTTACACAGAGTCAAGGCCTTTTCTGCTTCTCACACCACCCCACCAGCGAGTAGGCTGGGGGTGCACAAGAAGGTGGGAGGGAACACAGCTGGGACAGCTGACCCCAACTGACCAAAGGGATATTCCATGCCATATGACACCATGCTCAGCATATAAAGCTGGGGAAAGAAGAAGGAAGGGGGGACGTTCATAGTTATGTTGCTTTGTCTTCCCAAGTAACCGTTATGCATGATGGAGCTCTGCTTTCCTGGAGATGGCTGAACACCTGCCTGACGATGGGAAGTAGTGAATGAATTCCTTGTTTTGCTTTGCTTGCATGTGCAGCTTTTGCTTTACCTATTAAACTGTCTTTATCTCAACCCAAGAGTTTTCTCATTTTTACTCTTCTGATTCTCTCCCCTATCCCACCGAGGGGGAGTGAGTGAGCGGCTGTGTGGTGCTTAGGTGCCCACTGGGGTTAAAAAATGACAGTCCTTTTTGGCACTCAACGTGGGGCTCGAAGGGTTTGAGATAATGACAGATTTGATTGGAGTATGCCAGATCGAATTTATAGCTGTTATTGCTGTTTAGCTATTAATTGGCAGGCTTCTGTGCTTGCCATGGGGCTTGCTTGCCTTACTGTACATTAGAGTCTAGTGCTCGTTAGTGGCTGCTTTTTGCTTTTGCTGCTTGCTGTACTGCTGTACTGCTTAGCATCTTACTCTGCTGTGCCTGGGAACATTCTCATAACAGCAATGACCATGTGCCTGGGCTGGCAGATGGCCAGGGCATTGCTGCTGTTTCTGTGCTGCTGTACTGGACAGGCTGGAACTCCAGTGTGAACTCGAGTCGAAGGGACTGTGACCTGTGGATGAGTCCACACAGGAGCAGGACACCCCAAAGCATCTGTGTCCGTGAATAAGCCCATGCCAGAGCAGGTACATCTCAAAGCATCTGTGGCCGTGGTTATGTCTGTGCCACAGTAGGTATACCTCTGAAGGGATTGTGGCCCAAGGATAAGTCCACGCTGGAGAAGGTACACCTCGAAGCATCTGTGGCTGTGGAGAAGTCCATGCTGCAGCAGGTACACCTTGAAGCATGAGTGGCTGTGCATGAGGTAATGCTGGAGCACCTCAAAGCATGTGGCCACATATAAGCCCACGACAGAGCAGGTACTCCCCTGGAAGGACTGCAGCCATGGGTAAGGCCATGTTGGAGCAGGTTCACTCCTGAAGGCATTGTGGCTGTGGATAAGGCCACGCTAGAACAGGTGCACCTCAAAGCGACTGTGGCTGTGGATAAGTCTATGCCGCAGCAGGTATACCCCTGGAGAGACTGTGGCTCATAGATAAGGCTCCACTTGGAGCAGGTACACCCCTAAGGGACTGCAGTCTGTGGATAAGTCCAAGCCGGAGCAGTGGCAAGGGGAGGAGTTCATTGCAATGTTAAACCTTATGGTCTGGTCCAAAGGGGCTAGGGGTGGAGACTGTAATGGAAATACCTTAAGTTGTTGTAACCTGGGATGTGAGTTGCATGTTATGGGAATTACTATAGCAGGAACCCCTTGTTGTTAGCCAGGCTAGGAGCAAGGGGAGGAGTTCATTGCAATGTTAAACCCTATAACCTGGTCCAAAGGGACCAGGGGTGGAGATTGTAATGAATATACCTAGAAAGTTTTTTTAGAATTATTTCCCTCTAGCTCATTTCAGCACAGCATCAGAGGAGAAATGTAAGCAGTTGGCATGATGGAGAAGCAGAGAGCAACATTGGTTCCTCTGATGTTGAACTCTATGAACACCCAGATCAACTTCAAGAGGCTAAGAGAAGATTGCAGTTCTTAAGACATACATATGTATATCACCCCCACATCCTCATATAACAAAACACATAGGAAGGATGTAATCTCTTCCACAGTTGTGTAAGAGGTCTCATTGACATAAGTAGAGCTAGCAAAAAGTAGTCAACAGATAGGGTCAAGGTTAGGAGATACATGAACATGTATTGGTGGATGTTGTGAACCCATCTACCAAGAGAAACAGTGAGAAACTTGAATGAACTTGCAAGAGTAGCCTAGAGGTATGGAATAACAGAGAGGGTTATTTGGAGAATAAGCTTGCTTTGAAAGCACTTAAGCTTATTCTTTGCACACTGATTTCTGCTATTGCTGACAGCACAGCAGGAATCCTCAGCAGTTGTTTTGTTTCATATCTCCTTTTGCTTACTCCAGTGCTCTGTCACCCTCACAGTAAAGAAGTTTTTCCTCATATTTAGATGGAACTTCCTGTGTTCCAGGAAGTTCCTGTGTTCCAGGAAATTATGCTGCTTTGTAGGGCTTAACAAAGTTGCAATGGAACTTAATTATAATGCAGCTTCCCCTCCCCCCATGTTTAAAGGTTAGTCTGCAGTACTGTTACTGGTTTGTATCAATGACCCACTGTGCCATTGAACGTGCTCAAGCTGGCCCTTCTGTTCTTCAGTTTGCCCCTCTGAGAAAGGCTAGGATTTTCAGAACAAAATAACTAGAGCTCAAGTGTGGATTTAAGTGGACACACTTCATTTCATGTCATTTAAGTTCAAGTATTTTTTTTTCTTTTTAAATATATAATTTCATTCCACAAACAAACTGAAATGAAGAAAAGACAACAGATATACAGATGGATAGGCTTGGGCAGCAAAAAGCATTTAATTTCATTTCTGAGTGGAAGTTGTTCAAGACAGACTCAAAAGGACCATAACTGTGCATCAAACCCCCTAAAAAGGAATAGCTTATTTTGGATGCACCAGCAGGACATGCCCTCCAGCAGTGTTTTCCCATGTGTGGCAGATACACTTGCCCTGGTCAGGGCCAGAGGTTTTCAGGGCAGCAGCCGATAGCTCCTTTTTGTGCCTCATTTTTGCACCTCCAGTGCCCTGCTGTGGCAGTTGTCACATACACACCTCAGCTCAGGTGTCAACCACTCCCCTCCCTGGCCATTCCCCCTCCCTGTGGTGGGAGTGGGAGAGGCGGGACCCCTCAGCCAGCAGGTAGGGCCCTTAGCCAATGGCATGCCTCGGCTGAGAGAAACTTCTAGACCTCTGACCATACCGGGATCCCTCAGTGGGGAGACAGGGCCCTCAGCCAATGGCGTGCCTTGGTTGAGAGAAGCTTCTGGAACGCTGACCATAAATGACCACAGCTCAGATCCGACCAGGCTATAAAAGGAGCCCCTGCAGGAAAGCCCCTTTGAGTAGTTTTCCTCAGAGCAGTGGGTCTGTGATTGGAAACTCTCCCCTTGGGCTGAGATGTCACCCAAGGAAGCTTCCTGGGATTGAGTGCCCTCGCCCTCTTCTGGTGAGTGATTTCTTATGGATATCCTTGAGTGAACCCTCACTCCCACCCATCCCCCTTTTCAGTGAAGTGCTCCTATTCTTCTGGGTATCCTTGAGTGAGAGTTTTCCCCTTTGTGAGTGAGTGTGTGCACACCCTGGACTATCGTTCTCATGTTTTTGCCATGCAGTAATAACATCCCCGACTGGTATATTGAACCTGCAACTTGTTAAATGTTCTCAGAGTGTTGTGTGGTTACCTCATTGTTTCGTTAGTTTTGGTTGTTTGATTTCAGTTGTGAATTAAAAGTTTGTTTGAGTTTATCTGTGTGGAGTTGTTTTGGTGTACCTTCGTGACACCATGCTGTGGGTCACATGCCAGCGGTCAGACAGATCGAAAGCTGCCAAAAGAGAAAGTTGTCTATCATCTGGAACAGTGTCTTGTCCTCACATCAACTTGATCTGGTGTTTGAGGAAAACTGCAAGAGCCCAACACAGGAAGGGGGCACAGAGAAGATGCCTTATTCCCATGGCTGTCACCACTGTACCCCCTATAGTGCAGAGGCACTCACAGAGCTCAATTAGTCATTCTAGAGGAGCACTAGCTACCAAAACATTAAACCCATGTAAAAGCTGGTAAGAAATCTGTTTCTGGTAGCACTTCCTATGGATCAATGGAGATGCTCAAAAATTCAGACCGAAAAACTGCAAAAGGCCTTGTAACAATAATGCAGTGTGATAGTCAATGAAAACTTGCTTGCATTTCTTGTTATTTAGAGGTGGTAAACTAGATGAATTAAAACACAGACAGAAAATATTTTGTTGGCATTCTGTCAAATTATTTAGTAGAAAACAGAACAAGAGCCACACTTACACACAGTTTCATCCACTGATAATTCACTGGCCAGAATCCCACCAATTTTACTAAAAGAGGGCATCTGTATACCGTACTTCTCTTAGCTCCTTCCACATGTTGCTGATTTCTTCCCCTGTTCACATAAAAGAAATATTATCAGAACAAGGTCATAAGAATTCCATTATGAATCACCATACCTACAAATACAGGTGCAATGTTTTTGAAAGCGCTTGTGACCAGGAATTCTTAGCAGTTTTTCCTCCCCATGTTGAAGGAATCTAAGATATGACAAGTAGTCCATGCAAATTCACTCCTTTCTGTCCTTCAAAGATTGACATTCATTAAAAAAATAGCAGCCTCCCACCTATTTAATTAGGATGTGTTCAGGACAACCTTGCGGGAGGAGAAAGACCATAACAGAAAATATGCACAATGTTAGCAGATTTACTGGGTGAAGAAACTATCATCTAACATATGATTAGATAAGCAGTTTATTACCTGTAAAGTCTACTTTTCCCAGTAGGTCTTGGATCTGTGGTGCTAATCCTAGTTTGAACACATATAAACTGCAAAGAAAAATATTAGAATTTAAAGTCCTGCATGTTGTTGAAGTGTTCGCTTTCTGTACAAGAGAAAAGTTTTTTTATTAGAATAACTATCACTGTGAAGCTTTTCCTTTAACCCTTGACTTTCATGGACAGATACAGAATAAACTTAACCCTACAAATTTCTTTATGCTGTATTTTAAGTCTTACAGAAAGACAAGTCTTTTTTTTCACTTGATGTTTCAAAGAAGCATCTCTAAGAGGTACTGTCAGTATATATCACAGAGAAAGTGTAAACAAGTAGAAAATCTTAGTGGAAGATAATTAAAGAAACTCAAAACCTAGTATTGGAAGAAAAAAATATCAAGACACAGATGCACTTTAGTACTGCTTATAGCTTTGGATCTGTGTACTGGTTTGACTTCAGCTATTAATTATAAGAATGTAATAATGCAAGACACACAAATCACTGACACCCTTCTTACTAAGTATAGAGGACCAAGGACCTGTAAAAGCCCATCCAAGCTCCTCTCAAATATACTTGAGTCATTAACTATTTATCTTTTGGAAAATTAAGTAAGCTCAATGTAAAAGTGCTATCCAGGAACAAATTTTTTTTCAATATAGCATGAAAAATCTATACTCGTTATTCATAGAGCTCTGGGGTGGCATCTGAAAAACAGCTGAGTAAATACATATTTTTCTCAATATCTTCCAAACACAAGGCATGTATTTATCTACAAAAGACTGGTGCTTCTATAATTTATCAGTGAAACTCCATGAACAAGTGAGTTGTGAGCAGGAATCAGTTCTCAGCAGGTAGATTTTAAAAACAAGACAAACACATGTTCCTCCAAAAGGATTATTTTGCGTCTCTTTTTTAAATGACTTCACCTACATCTTCACACATTGCAAACATGCCCCTCAAACAAAACCCCCAAGCTGCAATACACATTTCCCTTTTTCTGTGAGGGTGGGGTTGTGGGTTTTTTTGCTTTTGTACTAGCAAATTGCAGGATGAGATTTCAAAGCAAGTATTTGTAGCTGCCATTTATTTCAGAACACAAAAAAATCAGCATTTCATCTTCCATGCTACCGCAGCTACTCCTCTGCCCTGTCACGACCTGGATTGACACAACAGCAATCTCATGGAGACTGACACTCTTTTGATCAACTGCTGCAGCCCCTCAAATCATTGCCGCTGCTATTCTCACCTTTCAAAGCAGTCTTAAATGCAAGTTAGCTATAGCAGAAAAACAACCCACACGCCTGTAGTAATGAACCAGCTCCCTCCTTTATCCTAAACTGCCTGCCAGTCTTTCCTTGTAGGCTTTTAAATAGATTTTACTCTAAGTTCATGGCAGGGATGCAGCCCTGGCTTAAGTGCTGGGTGTTGTACTGATGAAGGGTTAAGGATTAAAACAAAGAAAACATTTCACAAGACAAAGCCTTAAGAAGAGGGGATTTGCTGGAGACAAGAACTAAAAGGGCATTATTCAACCTCTGCAGATAATTAGCAAGACATGGCACTGGGAGGAGGAACAAGATGACACCCTAAATCAGCCTAACAAATACCAAAGATAACCAAAAGAACAGAACTGATAGAAGACCAGGAGAAAATTACTTGTGCTTTGAGTGAACTATCCTAATTAACATAGTAAAAACCTGCCCTCGGGTAGGGAAAAGCCCCCTACCCACAAAAGCCCCTTCCTCTCTGAGCATGTGCAGTAAAAAAGGAGGCTGCTGTGACTTTACGTAGAGACGAGGCATGTAAGGACCAATGGGAGAAAGGGTGGCTAAGATAACTGTGAAAATACTGATAACGGTTGCTCAAAGTGTATAAAATGTTAACTGTGTGTTAGCCAAGGTGTGCTAGCTTTGTGGAGTTTCCACCTAGCACCCATCTCTGTGCAGACATCGAATAAACAAATATCTCGACTCTGTGTGTGGATCGTCTCTTTGCACACCGGGTAAAGAACCCTGTTTTGGGACAACACTTGCACGTATTGGTTTATTAATGGGTGATGCATAGTAGATATGCAAGCACACATTGAGCTGCAAGTTACTTTACCTGTATTTGCCAGCTAAGAGTTTCCACAGCTATAAGCAGCAGTTTCACTAACCCTGTGCAGAAGGCAGCACCACAGGACTACAAGAAACCTTCTCTACTCAACCCTGTCCAACCCTTCAATTAATCAATCTGAGAAATAGATGAAAAGAGACCCAAAAGACTATGGAAACAATTTCTCTTTACAGACCGTCTTAAGGAATATTGCTAATTATCACAGAAGTGTTTCCAGTTCTTCACCAAATCCAGATACTTATCTACTCCGAGAAGAATGTTTCCTCTTTAGTCACTAATTGGATCTTGTTTGTAAAGCCAATCTTTGTTTCAAAGTCTAACACAGTTTGGGAACCAGGGTACTCTGTTTGACTACCAAAACCTGTTTCACCTCTTGGTTTTTGCTACGCTCATGGAATACTACATTAGCAGTACAGTATTCTTTAAAAAAAAAAAAATAGTCACCAGGAAGGCTCCCCCAAGCTAAGCTGATCTACATTTAGATGCTTTTAAAGCTCTGTTTTTGAAAGTTAGGAAAAAAATTTATTTCATCAAACCATGATGGTGTTTTCATGAAGGGGAGAAACAGGCCTACCAATGCAGTTTGCCTTTTACCAAAAATGTAAATGAGGATTTCTGAACATTAATCTTTTTAATGCTAGGAAATCCTACTGGTTCCTGTATTTTATATAAAATTATCCAATGCAAAATGCTTCAAGACAAATTCAAGGTTTGTTTTTGTCGTGGTTTAGCCCCAGCCGGAGGCTGAACCACGCGGTCGCTCGCTCACCCCCCTCCCGGTGGGACGGGGAGAGAATTGGGACGAAGAAAAGCAAAAACTCGTGGGTTAACAACAACAACAGTTTAACCGGACAACAAAGGGAAAGAGAACAAACAAGCGAGAAACCCCAACAATGACAACAACAGCGAGTACTTAGCGGTGCTTTCCGGACAGGTCGCTCCCGCCCGCAGCCCGACGCCCAGCCCGCTCCAAGCAGCGATCCCCGCCCCTCCAGTCACCCCCCTCTAAATAGTGAGCGTGACGGTCACATGGTATAGAATAGACCCCGGCCAGCTTCTGGTGAAAATTAACCCTATCCCAGCCACAACCAGGACATTATCCACCCCTTATTCTATACCATATACATCACGCTCAGATACTACACTTTCCAATTAATCACCACCACTTTTCCTGATATATATATATATAGATATACACACAGACATCATTCCCTTAGTCTATGGACCATCCCTTTGAAGTGTCCATTGAGTTCATTTAGTCCATGACTTTAGGCTCCATCTGTCAGAATAGTCTCTTGGGGCAGGAGAGATGATGTGGAGTTTGCTCAGTCGGTGAAACAGGGCTGGGTCTCGGCGTGGTGTGGCAGGTGACGCTGGACGCTGTGGGAGGATGGTGTGTAGTGTTGGATTGTTGCATCTGGAATTTGCAGTCACGGTATCTGGCTCAGCTGCTGCATCATGTCCACGGTCTGTGGGTTGAAGATGTCGATCTCTTGAGGAAGTTGATGGGCGCCAGTTGCTAAAGCCAGTTCTGCTTCCATTACTGCTGCACTTTGCTCAGTTTTATCAATAGTTCATTCATTGACTATTCTCACCCAAAATCAAATCCCCTCGAGGTACACATCGGACTTCCCCATCCTTTCGCATCACCCACCAAGTGCACCCAGGTCCTTGAGCAAAAACAATCCCACGGATGGGTTTGCCTTTGCCCAAGGCAGGATTAACCCAGACTGTCATAGAATCATAGAATCATAGAATTGTTCTGGTTGGAAGAGACCTCCAAGATCATCGGGTCCAACCATTAACCTATCACTACCAAGTCCCCCACTAAATCATATCCCTTAGGACCTCATCTAAACGCCTTTTGAATACCCCCAGAGATGGGGACTCCACCACCTCCCTGGGCAGCCTGTTCCAATGCCTGACAACCCTTTCGGTAAAGAAGTTTTTACGAATGTCCAATCGAAACCTCCCCTGGCGCAACTTGAGGCCATTTCCTCTTGTTTTGTTGTCTGTTACTAGGGAGAAGAGTCCGACCCCCATCTCTCTACAACCTCCTTTCAGGTAGTTGTAGAGAGCAATAAGGTCTCCCCTCAGCCTCCTTTTCTCCAGGCTAAACATCCCCAGCTCCCTCAGCCGCTCCTCATAGGACTTGTGTTCCAGACCCTTCACCAGCCTCGTTGCCCGTCTCTGGACACGCTCCAGCACCTCAATGTCTTTCTTGTAGTGAGGGGCCCAAAACTGAACACAGTACTCGAGGTGCGGCCTCACCAGGGCCGAGTACAGGGGGACAATCACCTCCCTACTCCTGCTGGCCACACTATTTCTGATACAGGCCAGGATGCCGTTGGCCTTCTTGGCCACCTGGGCACACTGCTGGCTCATATTCAGCCGGCCGTCAACCAACACCCCCAGGTCCTTTTCCGCCGGGCAGCTTTCCAGCCACTCCCCCCCAAGCCTGTAGCGTTGCCTGGGGTTGTTGTGACCCAAGTGCAGGACCCGGCACTTGGCCTTGTTGAACCTCATACAATTGGCCTCGGCCCATCGATCCAGCCTGTCCAGGTCCCGCTGTAGCGCCTGCCTGCCCTCCAGCAGATCAACACTCCCTCCCAACTTGGTGTCGTCTGCAAACTTACTGAGGGTGCACTCGATCCCCTCGTCCAGATCATTGATAAAGATATTGAACAGAACTGGCCCCAGTACTGAGCCCTGGGGAACACCACTTGTGACCGGCCTCCAACCGGATTTAACTCCATTCACCACAACTCTTTGGGCCCGGCCATCCAGCCAGTTTCCTACCCAGCGCAGAGTATGCCCATCCAAGCCATGGGTAGCCAACTTCTCCAAGAGAATGCTGTGGGAGATGGTGTCAAAGGCTTTACTAAAGTCCAGGTACACAACGTCCACAGCCTTTCCCTCATCCACTAGGCGGGTCACCATGTCGTAGAAGGAGATCAGGTTGGTCAGACAGGACCTGCCTTTCATAAACCCGTGCTGACTGGGCCCGATCACCCGGTTGTCCCGTATGTGCTGCGTGATGGCACTCAAGATGATCTGCTCCATAACCTTCCCGGGCACCGAGGTCAGGCTGACAAGCCTGTAGTTCCCCGGATCCTCCTTCCGGCCCTTCTTGTAGATGGGCGTCACATTTGCCAGCTTCCAGTCAACTGGGACCTCCCCAGTTAGCCAGGACTGCTGGTAAATGATGGAGAGTGGCTTGATGAGCACTTCTGCCAGCTCTTTCAGCACCCTTGGGTGGATCCCATCCGGCCCCATAGACTTGTGTGTGTCTAGATGGCGTAGCAGGTCACTGACCATTTCCCCTTGGACTTCGGGGTTTACATTCTGCTCCCCATCCCTGTCTTCCCTAACATATTCTTCATGTGCACTACAGGAACTTTATCCCCTTCTACAGTATGTAAAGGCTTTGATTGGGCAGGACCAGCTTGATTGGTGGATCCCCTAGCGTTGACTAACCAGGTGGCTTTTGCTAAATGTGTATCCCAGTGTTTGAAGGTCCCACCACCCATTGCCCTCAGTGTAGTTTTCAGTAGTCCATTGTATCGTTCAATTTTCCCAGAGGCTGGTGCATGATAGGGGATGTGATACACCCACTCAATGCCATGCTCTTTGGCCCAGGTGTCTATGAGGTTGTTTCGGAAATGAGTCCCCCTGTCTGACTCAATCCTTTCTGGGGTGCCATGTCGCCATAAGACTTGCTTTTCAAGGCCCAGGATAGTGTTCCGGGCAGTGGCGTGGGACACAGGATATGTTTCCAGCCACCCGGTGGTTGCTTCCACCATTGTGAGGACATGGCGCTTGCCTTGGCGGGTCTGTGGGAGTGTGATATAGTCAATCTGCCAGGCCTCCCCATATTTATATTTCAGCCATCGTCCTCCAAACCAAAGAGGCTTTGACCGCTTGGCTTGCTTGATTGCAGCACATGTTTCACACTCATGGACAACCTGTGCGATAGTGTCTATGGTCAAGTCCACCCCTCGGTCACGAGCCCATCTGTATGTTGTATCTCTTCCCTGATGGCCTGAGGTGTCATGGGCCCACCGAGCTAGGAATAATTCACCTTTATGCTGCCAGTCCAGATCTACCTGCGCCACTTCAATCCTAGCAGCCTGATCCACCTGCTGGTTGTTGTGATGTTCCTCAGTGGCCCGACTCTTAGGTACGTGGGCATCTACATGACGTACTTTTATAACCAGCTTCTCTAGCCGGGCACCAATATCTTGCCACAATTTGGCAGCCCAGATGGGTTTGCCTCTGCGCTGCCAGTTGCTCTGCTTCCATTGCCGTAACCACCCCCACAGAGCATTCGCCACCATCCAGGAGTCGGTATAGAGATAGAGCACTGGCCACTTCTCTCGCTCAGCAATATCTAAAGCCAGCTGGATGGCTTTCACCTCTGCAAACTGACTCGATTCACCTTGTCCTTCAGTGGCTTCTGCAACTCATCGTGTAGGACTCCACACAGCAGCTTTCCACCTTCGATGTTTTCCCACAATATGACAGGACCCATCAGTGAACAGGGCATATTCCTTCTCATTTTCTGGTAGTTCATTATATGGTGGGGCCTCTTCAGCATGCATCACCTCTTCCTCTGTCGACATTCCAAAATCTTTCCCTTCTGGCCAGTCTGTGATCACTTCCAAGATTCCTGGGCGACTGGGGTTTCCTATTCGAGCTCATTGTGTGATCAGTGCGACCCACTTGCTCCATGTAGCATCGGTGGCATGATGTGTAGAGGGGACTCTCCCTTTGAACATCCAGCCCAGCACCGGCAGTCGGGGTGCCAGGAGGAGCTGTGCTTCAGTACCAACCACCTCCGAAGCAGCTCGAACCCCTTCATATGCTGCCAAGATCTCTTTTTCAGTTGGAGTGTAGCAGGCCTCAGATCCTCTGTATCCCCGGCTCCAGAACCCCTGGGGTCGACCTCGAGTCTCCCCTGGTGCTTTCTGCCAGAGGCTCCAGGTAGGGCCGTTCTCCCCGGCTGCAGTGTAGAGCACATTTTTAACATCTTGCCCTGCCCGGACTGGCCCAAGGGCTACTGCATGAACTATCTCCTGTTTAATTTGTTCGAAGGCTTGTCGTTGCTCAGGGCCCCATGTGAAATCATTCTTCTTTCGGGTCACGTGATAGAGAGGGCTTACAATAAAACTGTAATTTGGAATATGCATTCTCCAGAAACCCACAACACCTAAGAAAGCTTGGGTCTCCTTTTTGTTAGCTGGTGGAGACATAGCTGCTATTTTGTTGATCACATCTGTTGGAATCTGACGACGTCCATCTTGCCATTTTATTCCTAGGAACTGGATCTCCTGTGCAGGTCCTTTGACCTTCCCTCGTTTTATGGCAAAGCCAGCTCTCAGAAGAATTTGAATTATTTTTTCCCCTTTCTCAAAAACCTCTTCTGCTGTGTTGCCCCACACAATGATGTCATCAATGTATTGTAGGTGTTCTGGAGCTCCACCCTTCTCCAGGGCAGTCTGGATCAGCCCATGGCAAATGGTAGGGCTGTGTTTCCACCCCTGGGGCAGTCGATTCCAGGTGTACTGGACACCCCTCCAAGTAAAAGCAAACTGTGGCCTGCACTCTGCTGCCAAAGGGATGGAGAAGAACGCGTTGGCAATATCAGTGGTGGCATACCACTTGGATGCCTTGGACTCCAGTTCATACTGAAGTTCTAGCATGTCCGGCACGGCAGCACTCAGTGGTGGCGTGACTTCATTCAGGCCACAACAGTCCACTGTTAGTCTCCATTCCCCATTAGATTTCCGTACTGGCCATATAGGACTATTAAATGGTGAATGAGTCTTACTAATGACTCCTTGGCTCTCCAGTTGATGAATCAGCTCACGGATGGGAGCCAGGGAGTCTCTGTTAGTGCGATATTGCCGCCGGTGCACCGTCCTGGTAGCAATTGGTACCTTCTGTTCTTCAGCTTGCAGCAATCCCACAATGAAGGGATCTTCTGAGAGGCCAGGCAGGGTAGATAGCTGTTTGGTCTTCTCTGCACTCACCGTGGCTACACCAAAAGCCCATCGGTATCCCTTTGGGTCCTTGAAGTACCCTCTCCTGAGGTAGTCTATGCCAAGGATACAAGGGGCCTCTGGGCCAGTCACAATGGGGTGCTTTTCCCACTTGTCCCCTGTTAAGCTCACCTCAGCCTCCAATGCAGACAATTCTTGGCATCCCCCTGTCACTCCTGAGATCCAGATGGGTTTCGTGCCCCTATGCTCTGATGGCATCAGACTACATTGTGCACCTGTGTCTACTAAAGCCCTATACTTCTGTGGGTTTGATGTGCCAGGCCATCGAACCCACATAGTCCAGTATACCCGGTCATCCCTTTCCTCCTCCTGGCCGAAGGCAGGGACCCTCTATTCCTGTTCCTCCTCAGAGTATTCCCTGTCTGACCCTTGCAGCGCCAGACCAGAAGGCCCCTCCTCAGGATCAAGGGAGGTGATTTCAGTTCTTCTCTGTTTGGGAAATCGCTGATTGCCTTCGTGCATCTCTACAGCAACTCTGCTGACAGACTTCCTGGGTGGCCCCTTCTTAACAGCTGTCTTCCCTCTCAGTTCACGTACACGGGCTTCCAGCTTAAAGGTGGGTTCACCGTCCCACTTCCTCATGTCCTCCCCCTGGTCGCGCAGGAAGAACCAGAGTGCTCCACGCGGCGTGCGTCTGGGGCTCCCTTTCCCTCTGACTGAGGCAGGAGAGGACTGATTTCTTGGGGCATTCCTGATAGTCAAGGCACTGGCCCGTAGGGATGAGGCGGTACAGAGATTTTCTTCAAAGTTTTGGAGCCAAGATGACACTCTCTCCACAGTTGGCGTATCAATATCTGGGAAATACATCGCTGCCAGGCTGTTAGAATATGATGCTGGGGCGCTCTGAATCACCTTCCTCCACATGGCCCGTGTGCACAGGACATCCTCTGGATCTTTGGAGACCTCATCATTGTCTAGATCCCTGTAGATGACTTCCAGTACCACTAATTCTCTCAGGTACTGGATGCCTTCATCTGCAGTGGTCCACTTCCCTGGGGATTTCACAAGATCTTCCTTGAATGGATACCTTGCCCTTACACTTGAGAGGAGTCATCTCCAGAGACTGCAAATTGCTGCCTCTTTTCCAATTCCTCTCTCAATTCCCTGGTTTCTAGCAAGGGATCCCAGCTGTTGGGCTTCCTTGCCTTCCAAGTGCTGACTGTCGGCCCCGCTATCCCAGCATCGGAGCAGCCAGGCAGCAATCCGCTCCCCTGGCTGGCGGCTGTAATCTTTCCGCATGTCTTGAAGTTCTGATGAGGTCAGGGACCGGGTAGTTTCTGCTTCCTGTCGAAATTCTCTCACTCCTTCCTCTGATGTCCTTGTCGAAGGACCGGCTTCGTGATCCGACCCTTCCTCTTCTTCCTGCTCCCTTACTAATCGAGGGTATGGACCCGTTGTCCTCCTTGTCCATTGCTTCTTTTTGACTACTGGGGCAATTACTGTAGTTGGTGGTGTTGTTTGGGTCCCTATCTCAACCATGGTGTCCTCAGGTGCAGTTTGGGTCCCTGCCTCAACCGGAGTCCTCTGGGAATGCTGAACTGCGGCTCGATAGGCACAAGCCAGGCCCCAGTACAACGCTAGAAGCTGGTGGTTCTCATTGGGATAGGCAAGGCACCCTTCTATCAGGTGGCGTGTCAGTTTGCTAGGGTTGCTCACTTGTTCAGGTGTAAAGTCCCAGGCTATGGGAGGTGTTAACCACCCGAGGAACCTGCCCAAGTCCTTCCACACACCCTGCCACCCTGGGACCGGCTGCCTCAGGTCACACTTCAATATAGCCTCACCCAAAAGTTGTCTTCTCTTCCACCAGGACGAGACCAGATTCCACAAACCCCATAATATGCCAACAATATTAGTAAGTAATACCAAGCAGTTCACACAAGGGTGAGTAAAGACCTCAGGAGCCTGTGTAATAAGCCTGTCCACATTAACCCTGGGTAGGGAGAGGGAGATGATGTATTCCCCCATCCTCTCCACCAGATAGCTCCCCCAGCACAGTGAGACCGTCAGTGCCAGAACAAACCACATTCGCATTAACATGTTGCCAAAAGTCAAGAGATAAACAACGCAGCCAGCAAACTTTTTTTTTTTTTTTTTGACCGGTGCAGGAGCTTTTCACTTAGTAGTTAGAGCACACTTGATACAAAAGTACTGTTGTCGTGCCCCACGTTGGGCGCCAAAAAAGACTGTCGTGGTTTAGCCCCAGCCGGAGGCTGAACCACGCGGTCGCTCGCTCACCCCCCTCCCGGTGGGACGGGGAGAGAATTGGGACGAAGAAAAGCAAAAACTCGTGGGTTAACAACAATAACAGTTTAACCAAACAACAAAGGGAAAGAGAACAAACAAGCGAGAAACCCCAACAACGACAACAACAGCGAGTACTTAGCAGTGCTTTCCGGACAGGTCGCTCCGCCCGCAGCCCGACGCCCAGCCCGCTCCGAGCAGCGATCCCCGCCCCTCCAGTCACCCCCCTCTAAATAGTGAGCGTGACGGTCACATGGTATAGAATAGACCCCGGCCAGCTTCTGGTGAAAATTAACCCTATCCCAGCCACAACCAGGACAGTTTTCTATCTGCTTTTCTAAAATGGAAGACCACTGCCTGTCGCTATACCCAAACACACTAAAATTGTATCGTGAGCTAAAAGCAGTCAGATAGACCTTTTAACTTCTCAAAAAGGTGAAAAAATGGGTCTTTGCACCTGTGAAGGAGGTGGAAGACTAGAGGACAGCATGGCTCTCAGCAAAGAAGTAAAGGAAAGGTTTTGTCCAATTCGTGCATTCACTGGGTACAGCAATCATTCCTGGTCATATTAAAGCAGATTAGGTCTTTGATTAAAGAGCAGCTTCCCAATAGGTTGCTTGCTGGCTGGAGAAGAAGCAGTAATCAATGCCCACCTGGGTGAGTCAAGTCTAATTGGTGGCAACCACTATCATACATATATGCAAATTTAAACCAACAAGAGAAAAATCACTATTTCTGATGAAAAACTGGAGATCTAGAAGAGCTAGTCAGCAGTATCATTTTGGGTTTTGTCAGCCAGAATAAAGTGGTGTGCAGTTTTGTATGTACTGTTTATCCTTATGCTCAAATACTAGTACTCAAGTCAAGCCACTGGACTAGCCAGATCTGTTGCCTGCTTCATTAAATCCTCTCCAAATACTTACAAAAGCACTTTTTGTCTGACTACATCTGAAATTGTTACTTTTAGGACCAGGTTCTTATCTACTTATGTGAGCATGTATCTTAATTTCATATTCCTCTGAAGTCACTCTCAGAGAAGGGTTTCTCATCATGATTAAGTGTATTGGGCTCTTGGTATCCAAAAGGTGAAAGTTAATTGCACATTTTACAAAGCAAGTCTAATGCAATGCAATTTCCTCCTGCCATCAGGACAAGGCAGGTACACCACCAGGAGACTCAACGCAAATAGTTTATTACAATTCCAGTCCTGTATCTAAAAGGTTGCCTTCTGAACAGGATGTCTGTGTTGATCTCAAAGTTCATTATGAAAATTTATTTACACCCTGAATATCAGAAGCATGCTAAAGAATATAAAATGGAGTGACAGTTATACAGGTTGGACAGGAGATCCCATAGCTCTATACTTTGCTCCCCAGCATGTTCAACACAGATGTGCAAATACATTTACTAATTAGTCTCAAAATACTTTGAGTCTCCATTTCTCAGAACTTAAGAACATATTTTTTTTTTTTTTTTTAAAACATGTTATTTCTCTGAACTATCAACTCATAAGGCCTATGGACAACTTGTGGACCCAGGCATAAGTAGAGCCTGAAGAAATGCAGCAGGTTTGTAGCTAGTTTCAGTTCTGAGTACTATTAGCCCTAAATTTAAGGTACGGTAATTCAGGTTTCTTTGCACAAAAAATATTGGACGCTATTCAAACAGCTGTTAGAGTGCAGTCATTTATTCCAGCAGTTGCACTCTGAGAACTCAAAGGTGTGTGCAGATGGTGCACAAGAGAAGGAGCATTCCCAAGGATTGAAGGCTCAGTTACTTGGTTGCTTCCAAAGGCATCAAAACACAGCACAGAACCACTTCAGGCTGAAATTCAATCAATACTTTGTTTTAATATGTCTAGATGGTTTTTTGTGCATTTATATGGAATGTACAAATGACTAAGAGGGATTAGTCTATGTCATGGATGGAGTGATGCACTTCACTCGTAAGAGAGAAGCAACAATATACTTTATTGATATAAAACAGTGAGTTAACAAAGTTCAGTGGTAAATGCGACAGTGGTTTAACAAGATTTGATGGCAAGGCACACTTGATTATTTACTGCATAGAATCATAGAATCGTTTTGGTTGGAAGAGACCTCCAAGATCATCGGGTCCAACCGTTAACCTATCACTACCAAGTCCACCACTAAATCATGTCCCTTAGTGCCACATCTACACCTCTTTTAAATACCTCCAGGGATGGTGACTCCACCACCTCCCTGGGCAGCCTGTTCCAATGCTTGATAACCCTTTCAGTGAAGAAATGTTTCCGAATATCCAATCTAAACCTCCCCTGGCGCAACTTGAGGCCATTTCCTCTTGTCCTACTGCTTGGTACTTGGGAGAAGAGTCCGACACCCATCTGTCTACAACCACCTTTCAGGGAGTTGTAGAGAGCAATAAGGTCTCCCCTCAGCCTCCTTTTCTCCAGGCTAAACAACCCCAGTTCCCTCAGCCACTCCTCATAGGACTTGTGCTCTAGACCCTTCACCAGCTTCATTGCCCTTCTTTGGACATGCTCCAGCACCTCAATGTCTTTCTTGTAGTGAGGGGCCCAAAACTGAACACAGTACTCGAGGTGCGGCCTCACCAGGGCCAAGTACAGTGGGACAATCACCTCCCTACTCCTGCTGGCCACACTATTTCTGATACAAGCCAGGATGCTGTTGGCCAGGGTCAGACAAAACTGTCAGGGAGACCCTCCTATTGAGTCATTAGGTTCAGAAAGGACTCCCTTGCTTTCTAAACTCCTTCTCAGAGAGGAGTTTAGGTGTGGCTGGGTCCAATCCTAGTCCCAGACTTAGTCAATGGTTTATGTCTAAAGGACTAGATATGCACAATCAATCCTTTATATCACTTAGCTGAGATTTCCAAGTTTAGCATGCTATTAGTCACTTACTGAGGATCTGTTGCAGCAAGGTATCTCTCAACCTCGAGGAGTAACCTTGAGAGGCATCCCTACTCAAGGGGAGGTCCTGGCGTGCACCCCGCTGCTGTGTAGGAGAGCTCAATGGGCCCTAGGCCATCCACTATTTATAGAGTAAGATGATTGACCTATAGTCATATTTGCATACCAGCAAGACATCTGGGTCTCTACTCCAGACAGGCCTTGGCTACTGTGTTGCCATCCATCCCCCAAAGTCCGGCATAAGCTGGATGTAGCCATCACAACCCCCACTGGTGGTTATGGCTTAAGCAGGGGGCAGGGGGGGAAGCACACCGCCACAGTCTAATTATCCTTAGGAGAGTTGAGTTGCTCTGGTCAGCTGCTGCTCAATTTTTTGACTAGTGCAACAGATGAGAGAACTCCTCATCTCCATGGAGAACAAAGGCTGTCACCCAACTATAAAGGCAGTGTTATCCCAACATCTTAAAGATTTACATTCTTGCTCTTTGTTGAAGACGTCAGTATATGTCATTGAGACATATTCACAAGTCAGCTGGTTTACCTGATTTGAGTATTTGTTTTATGTATACTTGCTATTAGCATCTCCTCTACAAACCTAGGCATTGCCATGGGTCAGAGGACAGCAATATTGAATCTTCTGAAAATGCTTTACTCTGCCCTCAAAGGCACAAATGACCAGAGCCAGCTAAGCTGTTGTGCAGCTCAAGGTAAGTTTACATTCTAGCCTGAATTCTTAGCCCAGGATTTATAGGCCCTATCTGGATTATTAACAAAAAAGTGAAACCAAACATACAGCATTTGAAGTTGACCATCTGGACACAGCAAGTTAGAGGTTACAGCTGTGTAACCCATCCACCTTTAGCAGCAAGAACAAGTACAGAAAGGCTGTGTGTCCCTGTCACTACCCCTTCAAGTAACAAGCATACTGACCTGCAAACACTGCTTTCACAGCATGGCTGTGCACAATCACTGAACAAACCATATATATTGCTCTTTTTATGCTTAACCTAGATTTAAATCATTTTTATGTAACTAAGTGGTATTTAACCGCATCCTGGATGAGAATCATTTTAAAAGAAGAATTATTTTCCTAAGAACCCAAAGCTAATGCTTTGGAATAATTTTTAAGATTGAAAAGAAGAATATGGTGGGGTTTTTTGCTTCCTTTCAAAGCCCTGAAACATCCCCTTCATGATAAATTTTCTTCTGCTCAATAGTACTTGCACAGAGGGCTTCTCCAATATATCCATTTCATCAGAGAAAGTGAATCTTGGACAGAAAGGAGCCTGGCAACTGTCTCTAACCAAGTGTGGTTACTCAACCAAACTAAAGCAACTAAGCCTAACCCATTCTGATCCAGAACAGGCTACTACAATTGCTGCAGTACCTCCAGAAATACCCTGATGGAAGCAGCAATAACCTCAAACAAGTGATTAGTACCTAGGGAGGAACCCTCAAGTCCAGCAGAAAGCTATTTTCATAGAGTTTCATGATTGCTTTCCCATATATTATAACCAGCCTTTGACTCACTACTGTCATTTCAAGTACTGATCTCCACTGTACCAGAGAGTTCCCCAGTAAAAGGGAAACCAAACATCTCCTTTCATTATTTGAGATAACACTCACGAGCAAGAATAGTTACAGGCCACAAACACTGGGATTTATTTAGACACTTCCTACTTAATTGCGACAATGTCTTATTAGCAAGGCAGTGATGGGTATGTGCACTTAAGCATATGTGCACTCATGGGGAGAATCAGATGGACCACAGCCTAGAAATATTGAACATTAATTTGATTTCTAGATGCAATGAAAGCCACAGCCACACTATTTTCTTCACTGCCCAGCACACTGGCTGTATCACCATTCCTACATCAAATGCTTAACAGAAATACCAAGCAAATTGCATAGCTTCCAAATTCAAGGTTAAAAGGCAATCATTGTTTTAATGCCTGGAACTTGTGGGCTGAAGATTAACAATGACTAACATCTGGCTGCCATCAAATCAACCTTTAAGGATCAGAGGAGAACATTAGCTGAACCAAGAGTATCTGATGCTTCTACCTTCAAGTACAGTAATTGGAAAAATCAGTCATCAATAAAACTTCCCTTCTGCTCTTCGCAGTAGGAGCAAAAGGTGTCACAGGGATTAATAATCTACAGGCCAACTATAAAGGAGCATTGGAGCAACAAAGAGCAAAGCAAATGTAATTTGACTCTGGATTTCCATTTCAGTATGACTTCCTAGCTGAAAATAAATTCCAGGTAACTAGCAACAGATCTCTTCTCCCTCCTCACGCAAGGTTGCCAACAACAGGAATGGGGGAACCAGGAATTGCGTGAACAGAAGTGAACCTAGCATGCATATCTATTATAAGGAGGCCTACATATGGCTTACATCTTCACTTTAGCAAATGTTTCCCTTGACAGAATATATTGCTACCACCACAGCAATAGTATCTGCCCTGCACAAAATAACAAACAGCTGTACTGAAGCCAAATCAATTCTCTTTTCCAGGGATAAACAATGTCAGTCAGCAAGGAGCACAGCATACCAGCCACAGCAGTGCCGTGGCAACCACTTCCTTCACCAGGACCCAGGCAGTGCACAGTTGGAACTGGGAGAAGAAAACCTCTCCCAGGTTGCATCACAGCTGCTGGGGTACAACTGTGAAAGAGGAGGAAAGCTATTCAGGCCAGGGAGACTTAGACTGTACCAAGCATGATTTCTATGAAAAAAAACCCTCATGCAAACAGACTACACCAAGGTGTAGATACATGCTTATTAATAAACCAAATGTCTAGATGATTTATATTAACAAATTTTGCACCTATTAAGCCCCAGTCCAAACATCAAGTTGAGTAGTGAGAATCAGATGCAGATCAGTTTTCCATGTCATTATGCTTGTTCTCATGTAAAAAGCAGCATTCTTGAGTTGATAGCACACAGTTATGGGGCAGGATGGCTTTAAAGGACAAATATTGCACAATCATTCATTACAAGCACAGCATATTGGCAAACCTCCATCCCTTGCAAACAAGAAGTTTGACCTGGGGGAAATGAACTTTCCTAGAATTTAAAATCTCATTAAAATATATAGTTACTCTTTACTGCAAAAAGCTTAAAATTTGAAGGCAACGTAAAAGTATCACCAACTTTCCGAGCATGCAGACAGCTACAGCACTTGAGTTATTTACTCTCTTTACAAAACCAGGGAGACTATATTTATTCTGTTCACTTTTGTTCCTGATATTCAGGATACAAAAAGACCCATACCTGTTTGAGGCAAAGCAGGGAACACCAGTAAAGGGTGGAGACTAATTGTCAGTTATATATAGGTAGCAAGTCTCTTAACCCTCCCAAAAGCAAAGGCTGAGGAACATGCAACAGCAGGAAGAACTGGGTTTGGCTGTAAGAGAGAATAGTAGGAAGGGAGCCAGAAGAAAAACTCCTTTCTTAAACCAAAGATGAGGGGACAGAACAGGAATTATAAAACTTCAGGAGATTTGTGGTTTTTTGTTTGGTTTTATTTTTTTTCTCCCCCCAAAAATAGACACATCTAAGACTTTATCTAGGTTTGAGAACAAGACCTGTTGAAAAATATACAGTCTCACCCCCACAGCCACCTTTCTTCCCAATGATGATGTGTGCTTCTTAAAAGGATGCTTCCGTGAGCACACCTCAATTTTCATGCTTGCCACTGGCTAACAGCTTTTTAAATATTGGTCAGACTACTCAAATAGTCAAGGATTTTCAGCTTGTTTCAGATCAGGCATACCAATTTGAGGCAGATGGGAAAGACAGCAGCTAGGGAAAGCCTTTGAAGTAGAAATACAGCAGGCAATGCTGTGCTTACAGGGGAGTAACACTCTGCATCAGTTAGTAGATGACAACTGAGAACAGAGCTCTCGGATTTTAGGATTTCTTAAAAAATGAAAGCATAGAAAAATAGGAACAGTTGTATGGAAGATCATAAAGAAATGCTCAATATTCTTGTACAGATTATATTTCTGCTTCTCAGTATTAAGAATAACAGCTATAATGAGAAAGAAGATACAGACTTCCTATGTTTTACTTGGGAAATATTGCTTGAGTTTGCACAAGATACATCTACAGTAAGCCAAATGCTTAAAGTTTTCCTCCCGTGAAAAGTCAAAATAAGAGAAAACAAAAACCACAGGACAAGAATTGGAACATAAGTTTCACATTCACTTCTTGGAGATGACAAAGAGCAAGTCAGGAACAGCTTCAGAGTTAAGCAGGAGGCAATGAGTGATCCTGAACAGCTGACCCAGGGAAAACACCACATGAGGCTTTGCCTGGCTGAATTTTCTTTTTAGACAATTCACAGGTCACAGATTTTATCAGGACAGTACAAAATACTGGCCAAGTAGACGCCATTCATCCCAATAATGATCCTCCTGTTTTGATGACTCCTTAGGTTTTGTCTTCTCTCCCCATTCCCAGACTACTTCATTGGTTTGATGGCTTTTTAACTGTGCTTCTACGAACCCACAAGTCTCTGTCTTTCAAGTGCTACTTTGGTAAATGCCTTGTTTTGTTCACTTTAAGTGTCTTGGCTATTCAACCCTTGACTACAAATATAATGGACATCTTCAAAACAAAAAACACTGCCAGAAAACACATTTACATTAAGTATATTAACACCCTGTTTTTTTAAACGTCAGAATTACTATAGGAAATGACCATTTGATTGTCAGGTATCTTGGTTATAGAAACTGTTTAATCTGACATGCTCAGAAGTTGTTTAATCTAGGGGTCAGTGACTAACAGGTTTTACTGCACCTCAAGAGATGCAAGCTAGAGACCCACTGCCAAGGATCAGCAGACCTTGTTCCCCTCTTTGCAGCTAAGTCCCCTAACAAATACTTAGCATGAATATGTTGATAGTTAAAAGTAGCTTGGATGTGCTTTAAAGAGCAAGGAACAGTGTGCTTTATCAATTCATCATTAGATGCAAATCACTGTTTACAGCATGAATAAACAAAGTTTACAGCTCAACATTTGAATGGAGCAGAAATAAGGACCTTATCTCTACAGAAGTGAGCACTCATTAGCACTTGTTCTGAGGGAGGAGCAATGTTTGAAATGCACCAATTCAGAATTTCCAAAATAGCAAAGAATTTTTTAAAAGAAAAATCAAGACTAATGTTGCTGTTACATAAAATATTACATACATTATAAAATATTATTACATTACAAAATATTCCCACACCAGCAGCTAAACTAAGAGAGGGTTCCAATAAGACTATGTGCTGGCAGCCATCAAAATCCCACCATCAGGCAAGCCTACTCCAGCTGACTGTCTTCCGAGCTGCCATCTCCTTCCTCACCATGTTACCACCTGCCTCTTTATCCATCCCTTTCACAACTTCAAACAGACCAGATGAAGAAAGATGACAAGTCTCATCACACTAAATACCAGCCCTTTCTGCCCACTCAGCAGCACAGCCTTGCACTCCTGTCTATCCCCCTGTCCTGGTTGCGGCTGGGATAGAGTTAATTTTCACAAGAAGCTGGGAGGGGACACAGCCAGGATAGCTGACCCAAACTGGCCAAAGGGATATTCCATACCATATGATGTCATGCTCAGTATATAAAGGGGGCACGGGGCCAGAGGGGAGGGGGCAGGATCGCCGCTCAGGAGCGGACTGGGCATCGGGTTCCAGGCAGTGAGCAGTTTGTACTGCAAATCACGTTTAGTATATTCTATTATTGTTTGTTTTTTTTTTTTTTTCCTGTTTTCTCTTCCTTTGCTGTCCTGTTAAACTGTTTTTATCCCAACCCACGAGTTTTGCCTTTCTTTTTTCCCCGATTCTCCTCCCCATCTCACTGGAGGGGGGGAGGAGCAAGCGAGTGGCCACCAGGTATTTAGCTGCCGGCTGGGGCTAAACCACGACAGCCCTTTTTGGCGCCCAACATGGGGCTCGAAGGGTTGAGATAACAACAGATCTGACCAGAGCGCGTTGAGACAAATATTTGTTATATGTACTTCTTATATTAGTTACGTAGTTGCTGGTCACAATGTTGCTTTGGTTGGTCACATGGTTGTGTTGTGTAAGTCCTTATATGCACTATGTATTCCCTGCAGTGCTGTTTACCATCTCGGGGACAATGATGAGAATTATCATTTTGCTGTACTGTGTAATATCAGCTTACGATATGATAACATCAATGGCCATGGGGTTAAGACAGTATCTGTATGCGGCATTGCTGTCATGCCTGTACCTCAGGTGCCATCTCTCGGAACTCAATAATTGCGCCCACTCTATGGGGAAGGCAAGGGGGATAATTTCTCCCATTCTTTCACCTCCCCTTTCTCCTTCAGGCTAGTCAAAACAGTTTTTGAGAATTTTGAATACCCTGGAGATGTTCAAGCCGCCATGCTCTTATTGCTATGTCATAGAATCATAGAATCATTTAGGTTGGAAAGGACCCCTAAGATCATCAAGTCCAACCACTAACCTATCACTACCAAGTCCACCACTAAATCATGTCCCTAAGCACCACATCTACACCTCTTTTAAATACCTCCAGGGATGGTGACTCAACCACTTCCCTGGGCAGCCTGTTCCAGTGCCTGATAACCCTTTCAGTGAAGAAATGTTTCCGAATATCCAATCTAAACCTCCCCTGGTGCAACTTGAGGCCATTTCCTCTTGTCCTATTGCCTGTTACTTGGGAGAAGAGACCGACACCCACCTCACTACAACCTCCTTTCAGGTAGTTGTAGCGAGCAATAAGGTCTCCCCTCAGCCTCCTTTTCTCCAGACTAAACAACCCCAGTTCCCTCAGATGCTCCTCATAAGACTTGTGCTCTAGACCCTTCACCAGCTTCGTTGCCCTTCTTTGGACATGCTCCAGCACCTCAATGTCTTTCTTGTAGTGAGGGGCCCAAAAATGAACACAGTACTCGAGGTGCAGCCTCACCAGGGCCGAGTACAGGGGGACAATCACCTCCCTACTCCTGCTGGCCACACTATTTCTGATACAGGCCAGGATGCCATTGGCCTTCTTGGCCACCTGGGCACACTGCTGGCTCATATTCAGCTGACTGTCGACCAACACCCCCAGGTCCTTTTCCACCGGGCAGCTTTCCAGCCTCTCCTCCCCAAGCCTGTAGCGTTGCCTGTGGTTGTTGTGACCCAAGTGCAGGACCCAGCACTTGGCCTTGTTGAACCTCATACAATTGGCCTCGGCCCATCAATCCAGCCTGTCCAGGTCCCGCTGTAGCACCTTCCTACCCTCAAGCAGACTAACACTCCCGCCCAGCTTGGTGTCATCTGCAAACTTCCTGAGGGTGCACTCGATCCCCTCGTCCAGATTATTGATAAAGATGTTAAACATAACTGGCCCCAATACTGAGCCCTGGAGGACACCACTTGTGACTGGCCGCCAACTGGATTTAACTCCATTCACCACAACTCTTTGGGCCCAGCCATCCAGCCAGTTTTTTTACCCAGTGAAGAGTACACCCATCCAAGCCATGAGTAGCCAGTTTCTCCAGGAGGATGCTGTGGGAGACGGTGTCAAAGGCTTTACTAAAGTCCAGGTACACAACGTCCACAGCCTTTCCCTCATCCACTAAGCAGGTCACCTTGTCGTAGAAGGAGATCAGGTTGGTCAAGCAGGACCTGCCTTTCATAAACACATGCTGACTGGGCCCGATCGCCCGGTTGTCCCGTATGTGCCGTGTGATGGCACTCAAGATGATCTGCTCCATAACCCTCCCGGGCACCAAGGTCAGACTGACAGGCCTGTAGTTCCCTGGATCCTCCTTCTGGCCCTTCTTGTAGATGGGCGTCACATTTGCTAACCTCCAGTCAACTGGGACTTCCCTGGTTAGCCAGGACTGGTGATAAATGATGGACAGTGGCTTGGTGAGCACATCAGCCAGTACCCTTGGGTGGATGCCACACGGCCCCATAGGCTTGTGTGTATCGCAGTGGTGTAGCAGGTCATTGACCATTTCCCCTTGGATTATGGGGGCTTCATTCTGCTCCCCGTCCCTGTCTTCCTGCTCAGGGGGCTGGTTCTCCTGAATGCGTCCCAGGACTTGTTTAGGGTTACAAAAAAATTTTTGGGGAATACCACCCAGAGATCTGCCCCGAAGCTGGATGGTCATGGGTGGCATGGCATGTGGGAGAATATGGGGAGGTGTCTAGATAACTTCTCACCTCCAATGGTTTGGAATTTCACTCCCGAACAACTACAGGACCCTGATAAAGCGATAGAATATTTGAAGGGAAAAAGCTGTGGCTATTCCAAAGAGGCCCAACTGTGTGGGGCCCTGGCCAGTATCTACCAAAGACTGCTCAATATTATGCAGCACCTTCAGGGGGAAGAGAGGGAAACCAGACCAACAGGTACTACAGCTGAACCAGAGAACTAACTCGTGCTGGTATCATCAGTCACCCCTATACAGAAGAAGAAATACACAAAAAAAAAATCAGTTCGCTTAGTGAGGGATGACAGTGAACCAGGGGCATCAGGAGAACAGGAGGAAGAGGCAGAACCAGACATAATCACCTGATCCCTACCCCTGAGTGAGCTGCAAGATATGCAAAAAGATTTCAGCTGCCTGGAGCACATTGTCACCTGGCTGCTTTGATGCTGGGAAAACAGTGCTAGTAGCCTGGATCTAGAGGGATCCCTGTCTAGGGAAGGGGGCATTGATAAGGTGATTGGGAAAAAAGACACAAGCCCTCAGCCTCTGCAGGCGACTCCTGTCAGGCGTGAAGGAAAGGTATCCCTTCAAGGAAGATGTTACATGTCACTGTCGTGGTTTAACCCCAAATTGTAACCCAATACCACGCAGCCGCTCGCTCACTCCCCCACTCCCCAGTGGGGTGGGGAGGAGAATTGGAGAGAAAGGAAAACTCGCGGGTTGAGATAAAAACAGCTCACCAGAACAGCGAAGGAAAAATATGAAAATATATTAATAATGATAATAATGATAATATATACAAGGATAATAGAATATATAAAACAAACGATACACAATTTCTCACCACCCGACGACCGATACAGCCCGTCCCGAGCAGCAGGCAGGGAGCAGGGGTATCCCCCCCCAGCTATCCCAGAACAGCAAGTTCCAGGGAAAGCAGGCGAGGGAACAAACAGCCAAACGAGTGAAAAAAAACCAAAAAGGTAAAAATAGGGAAACAAAAAGCAACCCGAAGGGAAGCTTAAGGATTAAGGCAAGTTAAGGGTCTAAAAGCCTCAAAAGCCCAAAAGATCCTCAAAAGCCCAAAAAACCTAGAAAGATCTAGTGGCCCCCCCCCACCGACCCTCGCTTATATCGGGCATGACGTCTATGCTATGGAATACTCTCTTTGGCCAGTTTGGATCAACTATCCTGTCTCTACCCCTCCCAAGTTTTGCATCTGCACGTTAGCAGAACCTGGAAAACAACAAAATGTCCTTGGTGGTTCAGCAGCAACCAGCAACATCAGTGTGCTATCACCATTCTTCTCACACCAAAGCCAAAACACAGGAGCTGCTGAAAACAAAACTAGCTCCATCCCGGCCTAAACCA
Organism: Phoenicopterus ruber ruber; assembly: GCA_009819775.1. Taxonomy (NCBI): domain Eukaryota; kingdom Metazoa; phylum Chordata; class Aves; order Phoenicopteriformes; family Phoenicopteridae; genus Phoenicopterus; species Phoenicopterus ruber. Next base: position 28,095,900 of record CM020247.1, read on the forward strand.
GGACAGTCACCCAGGCAAGTGGACCACCATGGAGAGAGGTATCCATTACCTGAGGGAATTAGCCATGCTGGAGGTGATTTGTAATGATCCAAATAACAAGCAGTTATCCAAAGATCCAGATGAAGTCCAATGCACACAACCCATGTGGTGGAAGTTTCTACGGAACGCACTGTCGTCGTATACCAACTCATTGGCAGTAATGTCCTGGAAAGAAGGCGAGGGACAAACAGTGGATGAATTGGCTGGCCAACTCTGGCAATATGAAGGAAGTGTCTCTTCCTCCCTATGAGCCTGCATCTCGGCTGTGGAGAAACTGCCAGACATGCTAGCCGAGAAACTGTCCCGAGAGTTCCAGCGATTCGAGGATAAGTTCTGCTCCCCACCTGTACGGACCAGAATCTCAGCTATTAGGCATAAGCATTCCTCTGCTCAAGAGAGAGGACATAGAGGGTACACACCATGAGGCACCCTGTGGTTTTACCTGCGTGACCACAGAGAGGACATGAGGAAGTGGGATGGAAAATCTACCTCGACCTTAGAGGCACGGCTACGGGAATTGCAAGGAAAAACAATCACAAAAGGGGGTTCTTCCAGGAAAAATGCTGCTCCAGTTTCCAGCAGGCAGTTCCCCAGACAGAGTAGAAGGTCTGACCTTACTTCTGACCCTCTTGGAGGGACTCCTGATTTGTATTTACAAGAAGTGAGTAACGAATACTATGACCAGGACTGGAAGGGCCATGCCTCCAGCCAGGGGGAGGAGAGGGAAAACCGAGTTTATTGGACTGTGTGGATTCGATGGCCTGGCACATCAGCCCCCCAGAAGTACAAGGCTCTAGTAGACACCATTGCACAATGTACCCTAATGCCATCAAGCTATAAAAGGGTAGAACCCATCTGAATTTCTGGAGTGACAGGGGGATCTCAACAGCTAACTGCATTGGAGGCTGAAGTGAGACTAACTGGGAATGAGTGGCAAAAGCACCCCATTGTGACTGGCCCAGAAGCTCCATGCATCCTTGGCATAGACTGCCTCAGGAGAGGGTATTTCAAGGACCCAAAAGGGTACTGGTGGGCTTTTGGTATTGCCACTGTGGAGACAGAGGAAATTAAACAATTGTCCACCTTGCCCGGTCTCTCGGAGGACCCTTCTGGTGTGGGGTTGCTGAGGGTCAAAGAACAACAGGTGCTGATCGCTACCACAACAGTGCACCAGTGGCAATATTGCACCCACCGAAATTTCCTGATTCCCATCCGTAAGCTGATTCGTCGACTGGAGAGCCAAAGAGTGATCAGCAAGACTCGCTCACCCTTTAATAGTCCCATATGGCCAGCGAAGGTGGTAGCGCCTCTGGGATAACATATTTAAGAAGGGCGGGGAGGGAACTGCTGTGCAACACCAGCTAGGAGAGAGGAGTGAGAACATGTCAGGTTTTCCTGGAGAAACTGGCTACCCATGGCTTGGATGGGCATACTCTGCGCTGGGTAGGAAACTGGCTGGATGGCCGGGCCCAAAGAGTTGTGGTGAATGGAGTTAAATCCAGTTGGCGGCCAGTCACAAGTGGTGTCCCCCAGGGCTCAGTACTGGGGCCAGTTATGTTTAACATCTTTATCAATGATCTGGACGAGGGGATCGAGTGCACCCTCAGGAAGTTTGCAGATGACACCAAATTGGGAGGGAGGGTTGATCTGCTGGAGGGCAGGCAGGCGCTACAGAGGAATCTGGACAGGCTGGATCGATGGGCCGAGGCCAATGGTATGAGATTCAACAAGGCCAAGTGCCGGGTCCTGCACTTGGGTCACAACAACCCCAGGCAATGCTACAGGCTTGGGGGGGAGTGGCTGGAAAGCTGCCAGGCGGAAAAGGACCTGGGGGTGTTGGTTGACAGCCGCCTGAATATGAGCCAGCAGTGTGCCCAGGTGGCCAAGAAGGCCAACGGCATCCTGGCCTGTATCAGAAATAGTGTGGCCAGCAGGAGTAGGGAGGTGATTGTCCCCCTGTACTCGGCCCTGGTGAGGCCGCACCTCGAGTACTGTGTTCAGTTTTGGGCCCCTCACTACAAGAAAGACATTGAGGTGCTGGAGCGTGTCCAGAGACGGGCAACGAGGCTGGTGAAGGGTCTGGAACACAAGTCCTATGAGGAGCGGCTGAGGGAACTGGGGATGTTTAGCCTGGAGAAAAGGAGGCTGAGGGGAGACCTTATTGCTCTCTACAACTACCTGAAAGGTGGTTGTAGAGAGATGGGGGTCGGACTCTTCTCCCTAGTAACAGACAACAGGACAAGAGGAAATGGCCTCAAGTTGTGCCAGGGGAGGTTTAGATTGGACATTCGTAAAAATTTCTTCACCGAAAGGGTTGTCGGGCATTGGAACAGGCTGCCCAGGGAGGTGGTGGAGTCCCCATCCCTGGAGGTATTCAAAAGATGTTTAGACGAGGCCCTAAGGGATACGATTTAGTGGGGGACTTGGTAATGCTAGGTTAATGGTTGGACCTGATGATCTTGGAGGTCTCTTCCAACCAGAACAATTCTATGTGAGAGAAACAACCCTGCAGACACCAAGGTCAGTGAAGAAAGAGGGGGAGGAGGTGCTCCAGGAGCCAGAGCAGAGATTCCCCTGCAGCCCGTGGTGAAGACCATGGTGAAGCAGGTTGTCCCCCTGCAGCCCATGGAGGTCCACGATGGAGCAGATATCCACCTGCAGCCTGTGGAGGACCCCATGCCAGAGCAGGTGGATGCACCCGAAGGAGACTGTGGCCCCATGGAGAGAGGAGCCCATGCTGGAGCAGTCTGTTCCTGAAGGACTGCACCCCATGGAAAGGACCTGTGCTGGAGCAGTTTGTGAAGAACTGCAGCCCGTGGGAAGGACCCATGTTGGAGAAGTTTGTGGAGGACTGTCTCCCATGGGAGGGACCCCACACTGAAGCAGGGGAAGAGTGAGGAGGAAGGAGCAGCAGAGACAACATGTAATGAACTGACTGCAACCCTCATTCCCTGTCCACCTGCACCACTTGGGGAGGAGGAGGAGGTAGACAAATTGGGAATGAAGTTGAGCCCAGGAAGAAGGGAGGGGTGGGGGAAAGGTGTTTTAAGATTTGTTTTTATTTCTCATTATTCTACTCTGATTTGATTTGCAATAAATTAATTTAAATTTCCCCAAGTCAAGTCTGTTTTACCCATGACAGTAATTGCTGAGTGATCTCCCTGTCCTTATCTCGACCCACGAGCCTTTCGTCATATTTTCTCTCCCCTTTTCCAGTTGAGGAGGGGGAGTGAGAGCGGCTTGGTGGGCACCTGGTGTCCAGCCAAGGTCAACCCACCACACCTCTGCACACACACCCAGCCTCACAGCTCAGGAGCTGCAGCCAGGGCCCTTACCATGTATTCAATGGCCTTCCACAAATTCCTCCCATTTTTAAGCCTCCTCTCTAGACTCCCCTCTCAATTTCATATATATGAACTTTCATGAATGTTGTGCCCAGTCCCAATGTCAGCACCTGAAATCCCTCTCCCTGATCTTTCTGTGAGCATATTCACTCCCTCACTGCACCAGCAATTTTCAACTGAAACACCAGAAGAGCCAGGGGAAGGGTAGTCTGGGATACTTTTTGCACAACTCCAGTGCACCATTCCCCTTTCTCTCCTTGCTCCCATTGCTTTTCCCTATTCCCTGCCCCCATTGGGAAACACAAACACCAGTGCCCTGGGTATAACTACACCATAGCAGAGCAATTTCTGTGTAGTGAGGGGTGCCTGGCTGCAGGCACCACTGCAGCTTTTACTGCCTTCATGCATGAATTCTGCCTCTGCCACTATGGCAGGCAGACTGTTAGGGAGCAGAACGATAATGAAAAGCATTGGTTTTAAGGCAATTTCATTCATTACAAGAGTTCCTTTTACACTCTTACTTACTGCACCAAATTTTGTAATACTCCCATCCACTTTGATGGTAATCAAGTTTTAGAAATAGCTAACATGATATAGATGGCAGAAGAGTTTGAGTTGTCAAGACTAGATTTGTCACACTTCCCTCACAGGGTGGAGACACCACAAATAACCCAAAAGCTTTAACAATCCAGGTGGGAGCAATAAGAACCAGGATCAGAATTCCAGGCGCTCATCTCTGCTGCCGCACAAAGCAATAGGAGTAGGGTACTCCTGCATCACAAGCACATCTTTACAGTTGCAAATATATGAGCTGTCATCCCAGGGCAGGCTAGCTGTTTGTCCTCTGGGTAGCTGGAAAATTATGCATGCAGTTAACCATCATTCTGCCAGAATAAATCTGTACTCAATGCCACAATAACTCACTTGTCAACACTTCTCAACTCAAAAAACCTGCGAGATTCTCTCCCCTTCAAGCTGGTAGAGCTGTTACACTTGCAACTAGTGGAGGTCTCTGCTTCCAAGCCATGCGAAATCCTTCCTAGCACTTCAAACTTGAGAGCAGCTCCATTCATTCACTTGATTCATTCACTTGAAGATTCATTCACAGCCCTTCCCCCCAGACACAAATTTGTCAGGCTCAAAACCCATTTACAACTCTCCATCTCTACTCCTGAAACCAATTTCAGGCTTTAGTTGTCAAGAATGACGCTAGCATGCAGTAGAAATAGTGGAATACATTAAGTATTCAGGGACATGTCCTGCTGCCACTGCAAAGACAGTGAAAAAGGAATGCTTGACTAGTAGACAATTAAGCGGAATGAACCAAGCTACTAGGCTGCTTAATAGGCCACAGAGTACTGTTCTTAGCCTAGCCCCCTGTAGGGCTATAGCCCTACCCAAGGCTGGCTTAAAACCCAGTCAAGCTTAGACAGTTAAGACAGTTTAATAAAAGATGATAGATTAATAAAAATAGGTAAGACAGTTTAATAAAAGATGATAGATTAATAAAAACAGGTGGCTTAGATAAAAGAGTCCTTAGGTAGGTAGAATATGTTGCTCAAGTGCAGGTTAATAAAACATCTTGAAGACTTCTAAGAAAACCTTGGAATAAAAAATGAGGACATTGGTGAAACTAAAACCGGACCTCAAACCAGGAGAGAAGAAAGGCGCTGAGAACCGAGAACAATTGTGGACTCTGTAAATGACGATTTTGAAAAATGAAAAGGTTAATGGGAAACTTTTATAACCATTGTAATTGTGTAAGAAAAAGGTATATAAACTGTATGTGAACACTGATGATTTGCCATTCACTGAGGTGGTGGCCCAACTCTGAGTTGTGCATAAAGCAAACCTAGTGGTACCCACGCTGTGTTTGAACATTTCCTTTTCAGACAGACAACCATAATCTCACTTTATCTTGCAGCTAACACAAGGTTAATTCTGAACACATACACTGTGGGCAATTACAGCGATGATATTTTGGTCCACCATTTCTCAAACAGAAACAGGTAACTCCATGGATTATTTTCTCATCTACACATGCACTGGTCTCTAACAGGTCCTCTGACCTCCTGTGATTCGGAACTGCAAAACAAAAACCTTGGCAAGGAATATTTTTTTGTTTGGGTTATAAAGAAAACATTCCTTCACACATGTGACTGAAGTTTAAGTTTTACTAATTCAAGAATATATGCCAGTTCCTGAACTTGGTTAAAAACCAGATACATCACTTAAGTTTTCCAAATAATAGCTTGGCTTGAAGAACCTTTTCCCCTCTGCATTAAACCTGGGATTGAAGAGATTACCCTGAAACCTCTCCTCCCGTGCACTACAGAAAGTGCATAAGCAACTGGAAGAAGTGGGGGCAGCCAGAAAGCAAGCAAACAATGAAGCAGAGAGCCATCTTCACAGCCCTCCCTACCTTGAGTGAGGTGAAAAGAGCTTGAGGGTTTTACTTGGCCACACACAGGAGCCTGTACGTGCCTATCTCTACATCTATCAAAAATAGCAAAAAGGATTATGGGGAGGCTGCTGCACTATCAGCTTCAAATGAAAGTTGCTCCACAACATCAAGAAGGGAAGGTCTCAAATATCCAAGCTCCTGCAAGGTACATGTGTACTCTTAGCAACTCTGGGACACTGCTATACCCCACCTCTTTAATAGATCTTTAAATTCAAATACAGGGAAATAGAAAGTAATATTTCTTAAAGCACATGAACTACTGAGACCAAGAGCAATCAAAAGCACCATACAGTACACACAGCAAGCCACACAACCCCACTACTCAACCAACTTGGTTATAAGTCTGACCATGTGTTGCTTTAAAAAGCATCTTCCCATGTCATAACTGTCAGCAACCTAGTCCCTCACAGAGGGCTGCCATTCATCTCATGATGAGGGAACCATGCCATTCATCTCATGGCGGTAGATGTGGCGCTTAGGGACATGGTTTAGTGGTGGACTTGGCAGTGATAGGTTAACGGTTGGACTCGATGATCTTAAAGGTTTCTTCCAACCTAAACGATTCTATGACTCTAACACTGTGCCTTTTGCAATAGCTGTATCTACTAACACAGGATTCACATGGTCCGTAGTGAGCAACGTTACCAGCCAAAGCACTTTCTAGCATTACTCCACACCTAAGATAGTAGGTGCAAACTGTCACAGTGCTCCTTCTCTGGTCATTGTATTCTTAAGATATTTGCACCAGAAGTGATTTCTAAGGGAATCCAGACTGTTATATCCCTCAGAAGCTGCCTTCTCCCATAAAGTACTTGCCTGCATTAACTGAAAGGCAAAAGCCAGGTGCGAGGTCACACCTACACATTCAGTGAGCACTGACTCCTCCACTCCCTGGGTTGTTTTTCCAATCCAGAACTGGAGGTATAGTGGCACGCTAGGTCTTTTGCAAATCTCAACAATTACTGGACCAATTTTAAGATCTCCAGTCCCAAAGCTGTAGCTAGCAAGTTGTAGGGACCTGGATTTCTAGCATCCACAAAGCTATAGCAAAACCATCCTGCTCTAGAAGCATGTTTCTTGTGAATGCTCAATATCTTGTTTCCAATACAGTGAGATTCCACCAGCACATACCTGTGGGCTCCTCACCAGCAGCAGTGGTCTACACAAAGTAGTGCTATAAAGGTCACCAAGTAAAGTTGCTGCTGTGCTGCACCAAAGCTGCAAGTTGCTGCCTCACTTCTTCCGATCTATGAAAAGCCATTCACATCTCCCCACAGCAGTTTCTGCAAGAGCCTGAATAAACACTTCTTCTGAAGTTCAACAGCTCTTCAGGACATGGCAGTTGGGAAAGGAGGATCTCAGCATGTGAAAAGTACACTCCTGCAAGGGAGCTGTTAAAAAGCAAATCCCATCAGCCCAAGTAATTTCCTCCTCCAGCCCAAAGCAAACTGACACACAACCCCATAACAAAGCTTTCCAAATGCTACACTAGAGTTATAGCACGATGGGATACGTGCCAGGCAGAATGCACCACTTGCTGGCCATCTACATCAGCTGTGTAGCATGCAACCATCACAGCCTGCAGTCTAGCACAGGTGGCATGGGCACACAGCACACATCCTGGCACACATGCCGTGATTTATTCCATCATTAACATGCAGGGAAGCAAAGGCCTTGGCTGCTCTCAGATGAATAGGAACTACACCCCTACTTACTGAGAAGAGTCCAAACAGCACAGAAGGACCTACCCAAAGGTTAAGAGCAATAGTTAAGCCCTTGTAACACTAAGCAAAGGATAAAACAGTGCCCCTTCCACCTCACAGTTGCTGTCACAGGTTCTTCCCAACAGCAACCTCATATGAATCCCTTAGGCAAGGTGCAAACCTCAAGTCCATTTGCTACCTCTAATACCCACAGCTGCGTTCCTCCCTGCACAACTCAGCCTCAAGTTTTCCTTTACCATCCTTCCAAATGTGGAAGTTTCGGTCAGTGATGTGCAAGAACCCCTGCCAGCCTGCTTCCCTACTCCTCTGTGTGCTCCATACAGTACCATAATGACTCAGCTACTACTGATACCTTAGTGAGGTCACCCTCAGGTTACACTTAATATTAACTAGGAGCTACTCAGGGTGCAGAATGAAGCCATCAGTTTGATCTGACAAGCAGCTAGTCTTATGGGTGGAGTATAAAAGCCTGTTTGCCTTTGAGTTGCACCACAGATAATCCAAGTTGCAAAGGGGAAGTGAAGGAGAAATGAAAATGCCATGTGCTCTCTCAGTGAAGCTGAACCTACAAACTACACCAATATGAGGGTGTAAGAGCACTGAACTAGCTTCAAACTGGTCACTCTTCTATTAAAAAAATAAATCACAATTCCTTTTACAAGAGGGTAGTGTAGGTGTCCCGTTTTGCGACAGGTTAGAGCTGATTAAAACAGCAGTACAGTAAAGGTCAACGAAGGGACACAGCAAGGCAATAGAGCTGAATTGAAACAGCAGTGCTGCAAAGGTCAATGAAGGGACACAGTAAGGTAAACAAGAGTAACCAGAAGCAGTCAGAACCAGAAAGAAGTTTGTTGTTACACTAAAGAATTTCTTTGTTGTGTTTAATTGTACCAATCAAGAAATGTTTGCCCTTCGCGTGGACAGAAGAGAATTACCAATCACAAAGCTGTAACTATGCATGCCAGTCGCGTGGACAGGTGTTAGAGCGCGTGTAGTAGATAAGAAAGCTTTAAAAACCCCTGTAAGTGCGCATTAAAGGGTCTCCGCTTTCCACCTATGCCGGAGTCCGTGCCTTCATTCCCTCAGGGTAGTGCCTAAAACAAAGGTGGAAAGCTTTGGGAAATAGAACCAGCTCTGAAGCAACTGTACTGTTAGCTTCAGTGCATGCTATGGGATAAGTATCATATGGTTTAGTCTCCAAAAAACAAAGGTCACAGCCCTCATTTTTCAGCAGCATTATCCAGCAACTATACACACTGAGCAATGACCCATAACGTGCAAGAATTACCTCAACATCCCAGTGAGCAGGTTAATGCATCCTGTATATAAACAGGAGTTCTCTCATAGTAGCACAAAGGTTTCTCTCTCCTTCAGATCTTACTATTAAGACTTTTCATATGCAAATATTGTTATCTAAGCAATTATTGGATTGATTGATATCACTGATACTTGCATATGAAAAACTGGCACATCTGCACAATTGTATAACTATCTGGAACAAAACTGTTCAACTCAATAGCTTGCAGTCTGTCTGCTAGGTAAGTACCCTTGAGGATCAAGACATGAAACAATGAGTATACTTGCTGATCAATACCTCTGTGTGGACTGAGCTATTTCAGGGATGGGTATATCCCAGCTAAGTAAGATTCTTCCAAGAATTTCATCTCATGAAGCATCATAATTTCAAACATTTGGCCTAGCTTCAGTGTTTCACACAAGTTCCTGTCCTACTAAATGACTGAGTAAGAAAAATAAAGAGAAATAAGACAAATGCTGGCAGTTCTGGTTATGAAACTGCAGCATATACATCGTGAAACAAATTGTATTCAATTTCACGCAGAGAGAGACAAGGTTAGTAAAATGAAGCATCCCACGGTTCAAATTCAAGCTTAGCATAAGATATAGTTTTCAAGAAGCCAAAAGAAATAGTGCCTGCTTAATTATGGATCATTATAACCCTAGCCAGCCACAACAGTTTTACTGTAAACTCAATTTGCATTATATGCCAAAGCTTCAATCACAGTTTAAAAACCCTCAAATCTGTATTATCATTCACTGAGAGGTAATTGCACATCTGTGCAGAGACAAGTAATAGCAAAAGCCAAACTCGAGGCAGAATCTGATGTTCTAGGTATTACAAAGACAATCTCTGAAAAGGAGGATTTTGTGGTAAATTTTATCTATTAAAATTAACCTCATCCAGTAAGACGTTAGGGCTTGTGACACAGTTGTTAATGCCCACCTTAAGCCTTTATTATTTAAAGGAAGAATTTCCCAAGCGATACTGGAAATGTATTTGTGTAACGTCTGGAGAGCTTCTGTTCTTGGCACTCATGGTTACATTGCTTGAAGGAAGAAAAATCTCTTCTCCTAATTGCCTATTCTTGATTTTATTTTTATCAGGAGTTTAAGGACACTGGAGACTATCCATTTTTCTTTACTTTTTTTGTAATATTCAGTAAGCTTTCATGAAAGACAAAAATAATAAACCAAACAACATATGAGCAACCAAAACCTCAATTTATCAGCTGTGTGATTTGGGAAGAAAGGGGTCAGCAATCTAAGAGTAAAATGTTATTTTCTTCCAGTATCAAATATAATACCCTATTCAAACATTACTGATCTCTGCAGATATTACAAGCTTGCTCATTGTGTTTAAAAACCAATTTCCTATGCTGTATACATATAATAGATACTGTGCCTAGCACAGAAGGTACTATTTGCAGAAGCATCTACCAACAACAGGATTCTTCTTTCATGTTAAACTTGGAAAGTTTTTATTAAAGCTGGGCTACAGGAAGTAAGTGTGCAAGCAGTAGTCTAAAAAAAAAAAAAAAAAAAAAAAAGAGACAGCTGAAAGTACACATTCTTCATCATTTTAATTAACTCTGGCACTTTAAAATGCAGAGCTGCTATAAAATATGTCACAGGGTGGTGATCAACGGTGCAGAGTCTAGTTGGAGGCCTGTGGCTAGTGGTGTCCCCCAGGGGTCAGTACTGGGGCCAGTCTTGTTCAATTTATTCATCAATGACCTGGATGTAGGGACAGAGTGTACCCTCAGCAAGTTTGCTGATGACACGAAACTGGGAAGACTGGCTGATACACCAGAAGGCTGTGCTGCCATTCAGCGAGACCTGGACAGGCTAGAGTGTTGGGTGGAGAGGAACCTCATGAGGTTCAACACGGGCAAGTGCAGGGTCCTGCACCTGGGGAGGAACAACCCCATGCACCAGGACAGGTTGGGGGTTGACCTGCTGGAAAGCAGCTCTGAGGAGGAGGACCTGGGAGTCCTGGTGGACAACAAATTCACCATGAGCCAGCAATGTGCCCTTGCGGCTAGGAAGGCCAATGGCATCCTGGGGTGCATTAAGAAGAGTGTGGCCAGCAGGTCGAGGGAGGTTATCCTCCCTCTCTACTCTGCCCTAGTGAGGCCCCATCTGGAGTACTGCGTCCAGTTCTGGGCTCCCCAGTTCAAGAAAGATGAGGAACTACTGGAGAGAGTCCAGCAGAGGACTACAAAGATGATTAAGGGACTGGAGCATCTCTCCTGTGGGGAAAGGCTGAGGGAGCTGGGGCTGTTTAGCCTGAGGAAGAGAAGACTGAGAGGGGACCTCATCAACGCTTATAAATATCTCAAGGGTGGGTGTCAAGAGGATGGGACCAGACTCTTTTCAGTGGTGCCCAGGGACAGGACAAGGGGCAATGGGCACAAACTGGAACATAGGAAGTTCTGCCTGAACATGAAGAAAAACTTCTTTACTGTGAGGGTGACAGAGCACTGGAACAGGCTGCCCAGGGAGGTTGTGGAGTCTCCTTCTCTGGAGATATTCAAAACCTGCCTGGACGCAGTCCTGTGCAGCCTGCTCTAGGTGAACCTGCTCTAGCAGGGGGATTGGACTAGATGATCTCCAGAGGTCCCTTCCAACCCCTACCATTCTGTGATTCTGATTACAAATATGGCCAGAAAAAGACATAACTCCTGCCATAGTACTGTACATAAAGCCATCTTCTGCCCCAATCTTTTGCTATTCATTGCTTATTTCAGAATTTATTAGTCTTCAATATGGGCCAAAACACGTTGTGTTTGCACACTGCTGCTTAGCTGAAACAGTATTTGCTATCATTTCAGCAGCTGCCAACTGAAAGGAAAAACCTTGCTTTACCCATTTCAATCTTTTTATCATCATTGCTATTTGAGTGTCCTCAAAAACACTAAAAAAATCCTCTCCACGCATTCAGGTTTTATAGAAGCATGAAAAAGTTTGCAACTGTAAACAGAAGTCACGTATCTAGATCAAATATGTCAGAGAGGCAGTCTCCACTCCCAGGTTTCACCCAGGAGGGCACTGCCAGGAGCAAGCAGGCAGCAGCCACAGCACGCAGGGCCAAAGGCACCATCCCACCTCCTCCAACCCAGCCCCACGACCACAAATATGCAGCCCAGGATGGGGCCCCATGCACCCTGAGGGGGCTGCTCTAGACTGGGGAGCAGGGGTGAGCACCCAGCTGGGACTCCTCCATTCAGCAGCATCAAAAGCTGAGCCATCAGCTGGCACTGCCTGCAAAACTACACCCCCAGCATGGCTGAAGCACACGAACTGCCACATGATGTCAAGGCAGTCTATGCCCTACACCCAAGCCTCCCAAGCTTGTGCTGGTCTCATTTTGCAACAGTTTAAATTACAACCCTGTTACCCCCTCCAAGGCTGCTATCTCACTTTTCCCGGTTTTGTTTAGGGTCTGTTACAAAAGAAAATGCTACAGCCACACAAGTACAGAAGAGAGGACACACATCAATGTATTTCATCCCTAATCAAGTACGTCAACAGGGCAATAACTGTGCAGTGAGAAGAGATACAGCATTTTCTCATGCTGCTGTTTCACTAGGTCAAGGCTGGGGAGAGTGTGGCTGCACACCTTTGCCATCCCAGCCTGTCCCTGCTGCCAGCCCAGTCACCCCAGCTGGTGTTACCCTCCCGGGGAAGCAGGGCTAGGGGCTACACAACTATGAGACACAGGCATTTCACAGAATCACAGAATAGTAGGGGTTGGAAGGGACCTCTGGAGATCATCTAGTCCAATCCCCCTGCCAGAGCAGGTTCACCTAGAGCAGGCTGCACAGGACTGCGTCCAGGTGGGTTTTGAATATCTCCAGAGAAGGAAACTCCACAACCTCCCTGGGCAGCCTGTGCCAGTGCTCTGTCACCCTCACAGTAAAGAAGTTTTTCCTCATGTTCAGGTGGAACTTCCTGTGTTCCAGTTTGTGCCTGTTCCCCCTTGTCCTGTCCCTGGGCACCACTGAAATGAGTCTGGCCCCATCCTCTTGACACCCGCCCTTGAGATATTTATAAGCGTTGATGAGGTCCCCTCTCAGTCTTCTCTTCCTCAGGCTAAACAGCCCCAGCTCCCTCAGCCTTTCCCCGCAGGAGAGATGCTCCAGTCCCCTCATCATCTTTGTAGCCCTCTGCTGGACTCTCTCCAGTAGTTCCTCATCTTTCTTAAACTGGGGAGCCCAGAACTGGACACAGGACTCCAGATGGGGCCTCACTAGGGCAGAGTAGAGGGGGAGGATAACCTCCCTCGACCTGCTGGCCACACTCTTCTTAATGCACCCCAGAATGCCATTGGCCTTCCTAGCCGCAAGGGCACATTGCTGGCTCATGGTGAATTTGTCATCCACCAGGACTCCCAGGTCCTTCTCCACAGAGCTGCTTTCCAGGAGGTCAACCCCTAACCTGTCCTGGTGCATGGGGTTGTTCCTCCCCAGGTGCAGGACCCTGCACTTGCCTGTGTTGAACCTCATGAGGTTCCTCTCCGCCCAACACTCTAGCCTTTCCAGGTCTCGCTGAATGGCAGCACAGCCTTCTGGTGTATCAGCCAGGCCTCCCAGTTTCGTGTCATCAGCAAACTTGCTGAGGGTACACTCTGTCCCTTCCTCCAGGTCATTGATGAATAAATTGAACAAGACTGGCCCCAGTACTGACCCCTGGGGGACACCACTAGCCACAGGCCTCCAACTAGACTCTGTACCACTGATCACCACCCTCTGAGCTCTGCCATTCAGCCAGTTCTCAATCCATCTCACCGTCCACTCGTCTAGCCCACACTTCCTGAGCTTACCTATGAGGATGCTATGGGAGACAGTGTCAAAAGCCTTGCTGAAGTTAAGGTAGGCAACAACCACCGCTCTCCCCTCATCCACCCAGCCAGTCATGCCATCATAGAAGGCTACCAGATTAGTCAAGCATGATTTCCCCTTGGTGAATCCATGCTGACTACTCCTGATCACCCTACTTTCTTCTACATGCTTGGAGACGGCCTCCAGAATGAGCTGCTCCATCACCTTTCCAGGGATGGAGGTGAGGCTGACTGGCCTGTAGTTTCCCAGGTCCTCCTTCTTGCCCTTCTTGAAGACTGGAGTGACATTGGCTTTCCTCCAGGCCTCAGGCACCTCTCCTGTTCTCCATGACCTTTCAAAGATGATGGAGAGTGGATTGGCAATGACATCTGCCAGCTCCCTCAGCACTGGTGGGTGCATCCCATCAGGGCCCACGGATTTGTGGGTGTCCACTTTGCCTAAATGATCTCTAACCCGATCCTCCTCGACCAAAGGAAGGCCATCCTTTCTCCAGGCTTCCTCTCTTACCTCCAGGGTCTGGGATTCCTGAGGGCCAGCCTTGGCAGTAAAGACTGAAGCAAAGAAGGCATTCAGTAACTCTGCCTTCTCTGCATCCTTCGTGACCAGGGCACCCACCTCATTCAGCAGAGGGCCCACGTTTTCCCTAGTCTTCCGTTTGCTACCGAAAAAGCCCTTCTCATTGCCCTTGATGTCCGTTGCCAGATTAAATTCCAGGTGGACCTTAGCTTTCCTTGTAGCATCCCTGCATACCCTGACAGGGTTTCTGTATTTCTCCCAAGTGGCCTGTCCCTTTTTCCACATTCCATAGGCTTTCTTCTTCCATTTGAGTTTTGCCAGTAGTTCCTTGCTCATCCACGCAGGTCTCCTGCCTCCCTTACCTGATTTCTTACTCCTGGGGATGCACCGCTCTTGAGCTTGGAGGAAGTGATGCTTGAATATTGCCCAGCCTTCTTGGGCCCCCCTACCTTCTAGGGCCCTAACCCACAGGATTCCTCCAAGCAGGTCCTTGAAGAGGCCAAAGTTAGCTCTCCTGACATCCAGGGTTGTAATCCTGCTTAATGTCCTGCTTCCTCCTTGCAGGATCCTGAACTCCACCATCTCATGGTCACTGCAGCCAAGGCTGTCCCCAACCTTCACATCCCCAACCAGACCTTCTTTGTTAGTTAGTGTGAGGTCCAGCAGCACACCTCTCCTCATTGGCTCCTCCACCACCTGTGTCAGAAAGTTATCATCCATGTTCTGAAGGAACCTCCTGGACTGTGCGTGCCTAGCTGTGTTGTCCCTCCAACAGATATCGGGGTGGTTGAAGTCCCCCATGAGAACCAGGGCCTGTGATCATGAGGCTACTTTCAGCTGCCTGTAGAAGGCCTCATCGACTTCCTCTTCCTGATCAGGTGGCCCATAGTACACACCCACAACAGTGTCCCCCATGTTAGCCTGTCCCTTAATCCTTACCCATAAGCTCTTGACTCGTTCTTCATCCACCCCTAGGCAGAGCTCGATATATTCCAGTTGCTCTCTCACATAGAGAGCCACTCCACCACCTCGCCTTGCTGGCCTGTCCTTCCTGAAAAGTACATACCCATCCATGACAGCATTCCAGTCATGTGAGCTGTCCCACCACGTCTCTGTAACTGCTATGAGATCATGGCCCTGCGAGCGCACACAGATCTCTAGTTCTTCCTGCTTATTCCCCATGCTGTGTGCATTGGTGTACAGGCATTTCAGAGAGGTAGCTGAGTCCGCAGGTTTCCCTGGAGGGGTGCAGGAGGATCCATCATAGCCATACACACCCTTAGGGTGGTCAGCCTTCTGGTTCTCTTCTTGGGAGGCAGCTAAGGAAGATTTGTCTCTGCTCAGGTTGGCCTGGCTTATTCCCCAGTTGGATGTGATGGCATGAGCATCGCCACTTTGGACCCCTCCCCCTGAGTCCTTCAGTTTAAAGCCTGCCTCACCAAGTTGGCCAGCCTGCTGCCAAGGATTCCCTTGCCCCTCTTAGACAGGTGGATCCCATCCCTCCCCAAGAGGTTATAGTCACCAAAGAACGTCCCATTGTCGTAAAAGCCAAAACCCTCACGTCGGCACCAGCCACGAAGCTAGGAGTTGATGTGTATTATGCGCCTATTTCTGGCCGCCCACTTTCCTCCCACTGGTAAAATGGAGGAAAATATAACTTGGGCACCAATATTTTTCACTTGCTCCCCCAGGGCTTTAAAGTCTTCTTTGATTTTGCCCAGGTTCCGGCTTGCGGCGTCATTCGTGCCCACATGGAAGAGTAGCAGCGGATAGTAGTCCATGCTCCTGACAAGTTGCGGCACCCTCTCAGCAACATCTCGGACCTTGGCTCCTGGGAGGCAGCACACCTCTCATGCCTCCCTGTCAGGTTCTGCTTGTTTCTGCAAGGTTTTTTTGTACTTGATCATTGATGGGTTGTTTTCACATTATTAAGATTCCCTCTCAGGGCGAAGTCTCAACTGAATTATCCCAGCAGCTCACTGTGAAGGGAGAAGTTTCCCTTGCCTTTTCTTTTCCCCCCACAGCAGCTTCATTCATGTGAGAGCACCCCAGAGAGCCTTCACCACCCCCACCATCACTCCCTCCTCCCTAACAAGCACTGGGGACAGTGCACTGAGGCACAGGAGGAAGACATCCAGCAGCATCAGGCTGCCACATCAGCTCCACCCGTGACAGCTCCACTCCTCAGCAGGGGAAGCACAAGGCCCCTTACACTGCAGCAAGCATTGGCCATGAACATTACCAGTAAATTTCAAATTTCCAAATTGAGACCCAGAAATGCTTCCAAGGTAGCTAGCAGCCCTGCGAGTGACTGTTCTGGCTAAGGGTCTGCTGCGAGTCCCATCACCTGCTAGCAGAGCTAAAGGAGTGTTTCTTCTAGAAAAACCACTAAATAGCATGAATCCATATGAAAATAAATACAAGGAAGAGGAGGGGGTTACTCAGAGAAGATGCTAATTTAAGTCACTAATTGTAAAAATAACTTCACATTTCCTTGTGAAGTATCAAGGGAGACACTTCAAACAAAGAACTATAGAATTTGAGTTCAAAATGACAAGTAGCCCTGGGAAGGGGGGAGGGTAGGAAAAAAGTCAGGAAGATTAATTAGAAACAATAGTAATAAGAAGAGAAAAGGCTGGATTTGAAGACTAATTATTATTCCTATCTTGCCAGAAACCAGAAGGTTGCCAAGTTGCAACAAACTGAGGAAGAACCTTGAGTAAAATCAAGGCTTGACTCAGAGTGAGGTTTCCCAAGATGGTAGAGTTGATCTAACCTCTCAGCAAGCGAGGTGGAAACCTTCTCCCTCCCCTGTGCAGCTGCACCCCATCCCCTTGCCAGCACTCATTCTCCTCTGACCCCTTGATCAGACTAGTCAGCTCACTAAACCACTAGAAAACTAACTCAGCAAAAGAGCTACCAATTTCCTGCCAGCATAGCTAGCTGACTCAGTTGACCAAGGGCAATCTCTTGTAACTGCATGATGGAGGCAACAGGAGTGTGCAGAACAGGACAGTCTTCTCTAGCAGCAGTAAGACACTTGCCATCTTACATATGTGAATGAAGAAACTGCTCTGCAGTGCAAAGAGGAAGAAGGAGCAAAGGAGATAATGTTTGCTTCAGCAAGGGGGACAGTGTAATGAATAGGAAATAAAAATGGTTGATTTTTATAACAACATCCCTAGGACAAGATAATTGGCAGCTAGCTGCCCCACAACTGCTAGAAAGGTAACAGTCAGTGCCACATAGTGATGGCAAGGGGAACTGTGTGGACACAAAGCCCAGGGCACTGTTTCACAGTTGATCCCTGACTGAAGTATGCTGGGTTACTCCATTCTAAGGATTCTATGATTTGTCATCACACTGAAGTTTCCCAGGCTTGTACTACTAATCAAAGTTCAAGTTTTCTTTTGTATACAGAAGTTTCTAGGAAATACATCCAAATAAAGATTAGGACTAAAAACACCACCATCAACAAATGCAGAACAGAAGCAAGACACTTACTAACAGTGCCCAGGGCATTAAAGTGAACACAACAGGCATCTTTTTGAAAAATTCTGACTAGACTGAATGTAAAATATGCTTTTACAAATCATAATGGCAGCATTTCAAGCTACTCCAAAAGCACAATATTCCACTTCGTTTCCTTGCTCAGTAATGATGAAAATATTGTTGAATGTCTGTTTTGAGAATGAAGTATACATCGCACAGTACATTTGCACAAGGCAAGTAAAAAACTCTGTGCACTTGCAGATCAGTGCTTCATCACAGGCTGTCGCTTCAAGAGATGATGTCCTGGTTTAGGCTGGGACAGAGCTAGTTTTGTCTTCAGCAGCTACTGTGTTTTGGATTTAGTGTGAGAAGAACAGTGATAGCACACTGATGTTGTTGGTTGCTGCTAAACCATCAAGGACATTTTGCAGTTTTCCAGGTGCTGCTAACGTGCAGATGCAAAACTTGGAAGGGGTAGAGACAGGATAGTTGATCCAAACTGGCCAAAGAGAGTATTCCATACCATAGACGTCATGCCCGATATAAGTGAGGGTCGGCCGGTGGGCCACTAGGCTTTTGAGACCCTTAACTTGCCTTAATCCTTAAGCTTCCCTTCGGGTTGCTTTTTGTTTCCCTGTTTTTCCCTTTTTTTTTTGTTCGTTCGTTTGGCTGTTTGTTCCCTCACCTGCTCTCTCTGGAACTTGCTGTTCTGGGGTAGCTGGCAGGGGGAATACCCCTGCTCCCTGCCTGCTGCTTGGGACGGGCTGTATTGGTTGTCGGGTGGTGAGAAATTGTGTATCGTTTGTTTTATATATTCTATTATCCTTATATATATTATCATTATTATCATTACTAATATATTCTTATATTTTTCCTTTGCTGTCCTGGTGAACTGTTTTTATCTCAACCCGCGAGTTTTCCTTTCTCCCCAATTCTCCTCCCCACCCCAGCAGGGAGTGGGGGAGTGAGCAAGCGGCTGCGTGGTATTGGGTTACAATTTGGGGTTAAACCACGACAGATGAGTACACCTGACCAGTGGGTTGGAGGAACTAAAGGAAGAGCAGAGTCCAGGTTATCTCTTATTGCCCTGCCTGTACTTATCACTGAAACACTGAGATGATATAGATCATTAACCCAATAAGAGCCCAGGTGATTTTCTGCCATCTTAGCAACATTAGTCTCTCCACAAGCACTAGCATCAAGGGAGTAGGACCTGCAGCCAGGAGCAAAAGACTTTCCCTAGTTAGTCACATAAGCTTGACTCAGCTTCTCATACAACCACAGCCTCAGGTTTTAGTACCCAGCCCTTACTTTCACTGAAGATAGTCATCACAGTAAATGAGGAAATTTTCTTGATTATTTGTAAATCCTTCTTTGAATTAGACTTTTCATATTGGGCATTTGTTTCTCATACTGAAGTGCTATAAAATTCCAACACTAACTTAATCTTTTAAAGTTTCAGTGCTCAAGAACACAGGCCTGAACTTCTGTATTTAAAGGCCAGGTATAAGCGTGCTTTCATTTAATTACCTTTTTGCTTCTTCTAAGTGGCAGAGATGCTCATAAGCAATGTTCTGATGCCTCCTCTCATCCATTTCCTCCACTGAAAGCCTTTCATCATCCACAATAGCTGCAAACAGAAACCCATATCAAATTACACACAAGCCAGGGGTGATTCTTCAAGCAATTTTACTGAGAACCTAAGTAAATTACTGCAGAAGGGAAATTAAAATAGTCATCTCTCCTCCTCAAAAGAGGCCTTTTATGGCATGGTGCACAAAGATATTTAGATCACTGAGAATATGCCATTCTCTGTACGGTGAATTGCTCAAGTTCCACTTGTTCAAACCAAGAATGTATCATTCTTCTTCCATCACCTAATTTGGGGGCAGGATGGAGAACTTGAACACATGGAGCTAAGGCAGGGAGCCAGCAGAGTTTCAGCTTACACATCCTCAGAGGACTGTGAGGACTCCCATGTTGTGGTGGGTTGACCTTGGCTGGCTGCCAGGTGCCCATCAAGCTGCTCTATCACTCCCCCTCCTCAACTGGATGGGGAGAGAATATGACAAAAGTCTCGTGGGTCAAAATAAGGACAGGGAGATCACTCAGCAATTACCGTCACGGGCAAAACTGACTCAACTTTGGCAATAAATGAAATTAATTTCCCCATCAAAAGTCAGAGTAAGATAATGAGAAATAAAATCAAATCTTAAAACACCTTCCTCCAACCCTCCCTTCTTCCTGGGCTCAACTTCACCCCTGATTTTCTCTACGTCTTCCCCCTCCCCCAAGTGGTGCAGGGGGACAGGGAATGGAGGCTGTGGTCAGTTCATCACAACTTATCTCTGCCACTTCTTCCTCCTCACATTCTTCCCTTGCTCCAACATGGGGTACCACCCACAGGAGACAGTCCTTCACAAACTTCTCCAACGTGGGTCCTTCCCACAGGCTGCAGTTCTTCACAAACTGCTCCAGCACAGGTCCTTTGCACAGGGTGCAGTCCCTCAGAAGTGGACTGCTCCAGCGTGGGTCCCCCACAGGGTCACAAGTCCTGCCAGGAGCCTGCTCCAGCACAGGCTCTCCACAGGGTCAGTCTCCTTCGGGTGCATTCACCTGCTCTGGCATGGGGTCCTCCACAGGCTGCAGGTGGATATCTGCTCCACCATGGACCTCCACGGGCTGCAGGAGGACAGCCTGCTTCACCATGGGCTGCAGGGGAATCTCTGCTCCAGCACCTGGAGCACCTCCTCCCCCTCCTTCTTCACTGACCTTGGTGTCTGCAGGGTTGTGTTCTCTCACTCTCTCTCCTGGCTGCTGTTGCACAGCAGTTTTTTCCCCCTTCTTAAATATGTTGTCACAGAGGCACTACCACCGTTGCTGATTGGCTCAGCTTTGGCCAGCGGCAGGTCTGTTTTGGAGCCAGCTGGCACTGGCTCTGTCGGACATGGGGGAAGCTTCTGGCAGCTTCTCACAGAAGCCACCCCCGCAGCCCCCTGCTACCAAAACCTTGCCACATAAACCCAATACACGTGCAAGCTTGAAGTGAGCAGTGGATAGAGCAGCCCCATGCTAAGCAGAGTCTCAGCAGTAGAGATGAAGAAAACAACATGCTGCAAACATATCTCAAGGGCAACTTGGTAACCGGCTGCAGTTTCAGCAACCTGTTAGACTGCAACAGACTGAGCTGCCTCCCACTGATGGGAGTAATGAGGGCTGTAATCAAATGAACAAGCTATCATATTCACACCTCTACTTTCTGCTGCAACCACATAACCTCCCATAAAAGCCTTCCCCCAGCCTATTAAGGATGATTTTGTGCACATTTCCAGCTAGAAACAACCCTGATTATTAACTACTACCCCACGACTGGTCTCCCCCTCTTCATAGGGAACAGAAGTCCTCCATGAGCAAATCTGCAATTCTTCCAGAAGTTCAGATGTTTCCAGCAATGAATCTGAAGGACCATATAGTAGTGCTGGCTTCTGACTGAGTTTCAGTCACAGCATGTGAGGCTTTTGGAGACAGCCTTTGGCATAAGCCATTTACCAAAATGACACCCTATTTGTGCTAGCAGCTGCCAAAAGAGCTGGCCCTTGCCCTCCTTTGTGTTTCCCAGCCACGTATTCCCATCACCTCTCACGTCAGAGCCAGCAATCCTGCAGCTGCTTCAGTGAACCAGAACAAGGATTAACTCTCACTGAAGAGCAACAGATATGAAGAGATCTGCTTCTAGGAAAATCAGGTCTCTGATCTGAGCCATTGCACATCTGCGGGCACGCTAGCGCAGGCACAAGGGAGGGGACAGAAACACAGGACTGGGCCAGCTGCTTTCTGCGGCAGCCCACAAGTGGATTAGTGAGAACATCAAGATGCATCCTTGGTAAAAACACAGTCCTTCCTCCCCAAATGCACTGAAAGACACTTTTTTAGTTGACCTGCCACACAGATCATGCATGTTGTGAGCAAGTTTTCAGTATTTCCCTGATGCAGCTACCTCATTTAGTGAGTAAACACCTTACTGTAGCTGATATGAGCAACTTGGGTAAGAGGCACTATAATAAAGCAAGAAACTGTGCTTTACAAGTACATACATACATTGAAGGCTGTACCTGAAAGAAGTGATCCCACATGCAAGAATGACACTACTCACCCACGTTTTGGATTGATGCTACTACACATTTGTTAACGTCTAATACAGCTGCTTTAAGCTTTGTAGTTCCAGTTTTAATCACCACAAGCATTGATATCTCTCATCTTCCTTGGCTTTTAAGATGGCTCTTCCTAATTACCCAGAAGTTTCATACACTGATAAAACAAATATGTGTCTTTCTCCAAGTACCTTTTAAGTCTGGTAGCTCCAATAAGCATGACTCACTCTAAAATGAGCTCTCAAATACTGTAATCAAGTCATCACTTGTTATGAACCAAAACATTAGTTTGGATGCAAACATGAGATGAAGGCTATAAAACACTGCACGGTAAACTGGCTGTGGAGGCTGCTCTGTCACTACTCTTGCCCACGCTGCTCCCACACCCTGAAAGCTCCTCTGCTGGGGAGGGGTCCTGGCTCCCCAGAGCAAGGGAGGAGTAGTGATGAGTCACCACACTGAAATTTAATATACCACTTCATTACTTGTGGCATTGAGCTCTAGAGCCACTTTTCAAATGGCACTGCTCTCCCACAGCTATGAGCCACCCCACAGGTGAAGACAAGTGCCATCAGAGGAGCCCAGCTGACCACTCCAGCATGCTATGGTCCTGTCAGCCAGAATGGGGCAGCCACCAGACCCAGCCTCAGTCCCCCACAACACAGCTCCCATGACCTGCTCCTCTCAGTTCATTAAACAGCCATTTACTCCTGCCCTCCAAACACAACTCTCCACAGCCATAAGCAAAGCAGCAAAAAAGGCAGCTTGTCTGAAAGTAGGAGTAAAAAAAAAAAAAAAAAAAAAAAAAAAATCACATAACCCATTTTATAAGCATAAGTCTAGGAATTTACCTGACTAATGCTTTACAATCTAGTCCTGATCTACACATCCACAGGTCCCTCATCCTCAACAAGGACATCCCAGATCAAGCAGCCCTGGCCAACCACAAATCCCTCATTAAAATCATTTGCAAAGATTGACTCAGAGGGTAGATGAAGGCACTGAGATATCGTGGTATTGTAATAGTTGTTTTGCTTAGGAAACCCTCCGATAATGAGGGAAAGGGGCAAGAACAGATAATGAGTAACTTCTAGACACTGAAAAGTGAAAAACAAATACTTTCTAGAGAGATGCTGCATCAGCAGCTCACAGATAGGAAATCGGTTGTCTTTCCTGCCAGGGCCAAAGCAGCCGTTTCTGCGCCGAGTATCTGAGCACTGAGAAGGCAGAGCACAGGGAGTGCCAACACCTACAGTGCTTATGCTAGGAAAGGTCTCTTACCATACCAGCTTCTGATAAGGCCGATTACATGCTTTCCTCCTCCAGCACATACTGGCTTCAAAGAAACAGTGGTATCACATCAAATAAGCAGTTATAGACATTTTTAGAAACAGCAGTGACAACCTGCAGGATAGAGGTGGCCCCAGGACTGAGCTGCAGAGGAAACTGGTTTGAAGATGTCCTGGTTGTGGCTGGGATAGGG
The DNA here is from genome assembly GCA_009819775.1 of Phoenicopterus ruber ruber. Taxonomy (NCBI): domain Eukaryota; kingdom Metazoa; phylum Chordata; class Aves; order Phoenicopteriformes; family Phoenicopteridae; genus Phoenicopterus; species Phoenicopterus ruber. Next base: position 28,119,253 of record CM020247.1, read on the forward strand.
TTAATTTTCGCCAGAAGCTGGCCAGGGTCTTTTCTATACCATGTGACCGTCAGGCTCACTATATAGAGGGGGACGTGGAGAGGGGGGGATTGCTGCTTGGAAGCAGGCTGGCCATCATTGGCTGCACTGTTTATCTCTTCACTTTTGGCAACATGTTAATGCGAACAATGGTTATGTGCTTTGCCCTGGCATTGATGGTCTCAATGTCCTGGGGGAGCTATCTGGTGGAGAGGATGAGGGAATACATCTCCTTCTTCCCTAACCAGGATTGACGTGGATAGGTTTATTATGCAGGCTCCTGAGGTCCTTGCTCACCCTTATGTGAGCTGCTTAGTACTACTAATTAAGACTGTTGGCATATTACGGGGTTTGTGGAATCTGGTCTCGTCCTGGTGGAAGAGAAGACAAGTTTTGGGTGAGGCTATATTGAAATGTGCCCTGAGGCAGCCGGTCCCAGGGTGGCAGGGTGTGTGGAAGGACTTGGGCAGGTTCCTAGGGCGGTTATCACCTCCCATAGCCTGGGACTTGACACCTGAACAGGCAAGAAACCCTGGCAAACTGACACACCACCTGATGGAAGGGTGCCTTGCCTATCCCAATGAAAACCACCAGCTTCTAGCACTGTACTGGGGCCTGGCTTGTGCCTATCAAGCCGTTCAGTACTCTCAGAGGACTGTGGCTGAGGCAGGGACCCAAACTACATCTGAGGACACCATGGTTGAGATAGGGACCCAAACAACAACAACTACAGTAATTGCCCCAGTAGTTAAAAAGAAACAATGGACAAGGAGAACAATGGGTCCATATCCTCGATTAGTAAGGGAGGAGGAAGAAGAAGGTTTGATCAAGAAGCCGGTCCTTCAACAAAGACATTGGAGGAAGGAGTGAGAGAATTCAGACAGGAAGCAGAAACTACCCGGTCCCTGACCTCAGCAGAACTTGGAGACATGTGGAAAGATTACAGCTGCCAGCCAGGTGAGCGGATTGCTGCCTGGCTGCTCCGATGCTGGGATAGCGGGGCCCACAGTCAGCAATTGGAAGGCAAGGAAGCCCAACAGCTGGGATCCCTTGCTAGAAACCAGGGAATTGAGAGAGGAATTGGAAAAGAGGCAGCAATTTGCAGTCTCTGGAGATGGCTCCTCTCAAGTGTGAGGGCAAGGTATCCATTCAAGGAAGATCTTGTGAACTCCCCAGGGAAGTGGACCACTGCAGATGAAGGCATCCAGTACCTGAGAGAATTAGCGGTACTGGAAGTCATCTACAGGGATCTAGACAATGATGAGGTCTTCAAAGATCCAGAGGATGTCCTGTGCACATGGGCTATGTGGAGGAAGGTGATTCAGAGTGCCCCAGCGTCATATTCTAACAGCCTGGCAGTGATGTATTGCCCGGATATTGATAGACCAACTGTGGAGAGAGTGTCTTCTTGGCTCAAAAACTTTGAAGAAAATCTCTGTCCCTCCTCATCCCTACGGGCCAGTGCCTTGGCTATCAGGGGTGCCCCAAGAAATCAGTCCTCTCCTGCCTCGGTCGGAGGGAAAGGGAGCCCCAGGCGCACGCCGCGTGGAGCACTCTGGTTCTTCCTGCGTGACCAGGGGGAGGACATGAGGAAGTGGGACGGTGTGGCAGATACACTCGCCCTGGTCAGGGCCAGAGGCCTTCAGGGCGGCAGCCGATGGCTCCTTTTCGCGCCTCATTTCTGCGCCTCCAGTGTCTTGCCATGGCAGCTGTCACTCACAGCTCAGCTCAAGTGTCAACCCCCCACTCCCTGTGGTGGGAGTGGGAGAGGCGGGACCCCTGGACCGGTCGGCAGGGCTCCCAGCCAATGGCAGGCCTCAGCTGAGAGACACTTCCAGACCTCTGACCATACTGGTACCCCTCAGTGGGGAGACAGGACCCTCAACCAATGGCATGCCTTGGTTGAGAGAAGCTTCTGGAACACTGACCATAAATGACCACAGCTCAGATCCGACCAGGTTATAAAAGGAGCCCCGCCGGAAAGCCCCTTTGAGTGGTTTTCCTCGGAGCAGCGGGTCTGTGATGGGAAACTCTCCCCTTGGGCTGAGACGTCACCCAAGGAAACTTCCCGGGATTGAGTGCCCTCGCCATCTTCTGGTGAGTGAATTCTTCTGGATATCCTTGAGTGAACCCGAACCTGAACACCCCCACCCCCCCCCACCCCCCTTTTCCGGTGAGCGCTCTTATTCTTCTGGGTACCCTTGAGTGAGAGTTTCCCTTTTGTGAGTGAGTGTGTGCACACCCTGGACCATCATTCTCGTGTTTTGCCGTGCAGTAATAACATCCCCGACCGGTACATCGAACCTGTAACTTGTTAAATGTTCTCGGAGTGTCATTTGGTTATCCGGTTGTTTCGTTAGTTTTGGTTGTTTGGTTTCAGTTGTGAATTAAAGGTTTGTTTGAGTTTAGCTGTGTGGAGTGGTTTTGGTGTGCCTCCGTGACATTTTAATTGGCGCAGCGAGCAGGGTATACCTATGGAGGGATTATTACGGAGGCACGGTTGTGACCCTTCCCCCTTCGGGATGGAATGGGCGAAGGAGGAGTGGATTAAGCCTGAGGCAGTTGTGGAAAGAGTGGAGAAATGCCGCGGAAATAAGCGAGATGGCAGAGGAAAAGGGACCATTTGTGCCATCCTGGGTGCCTGCCTAATGCAAGCGCAAGACCAGTATAAGTGTTATAAGCAGTTAGAAAAGGCTGATTGTGAAAGGCAGGTGGAAATAGACTGTTTGAGAGCAGAGTTAGAGCGGGAGAGAGTGCGAGCACGTGTATTGGAACAAAGGATTGAGCTCATGTTAACGCAAGCGAAAAGGCCTCCCAGTGTTGTCCAGATTCGAAAGCTGATTGCTAGTACAGACCCCGAGGACTGGGATGGGGACATCTGGGGAGATTCTGATGAAAATAATGTTGATGAGGAGGACGAGGTAGAGGAAAAGGTTGTAAGACCTCTTATTAAAACTGAAAAGCAAGAGGGTCCACAAGGTAGAAACCCTCGGACCACGGTCCGTACCACCCCGTGGACAGGACCTGAACTTAGTGACTTACAAGCTAAATTCTCACGTAAACCGGGTGAGACAGAAACAGAATATCTGTGGCGTGTTTCACTTACTGGGGGTGATCGGATATTACTAAGTGATGATGAGGCTCAAGGATTTTGGGGACCTGGCGTGTTCCTAGGTGACGGACTGACAGGCAATCGGTCTCTAACATCGCGAGTGGCTTATTGGGCTGGGGGTGTGGACCCCAAAGAACGAGGGGAACCCATTGCTATTCGGATAAGAGGACTGTCGGAGCTGGCAGAGGGGGTACAAAAGGCTGCTTGTATACAGGCAATGTACAAGAAAGGCCAGCAGGGGATACCGATGGCTGCACCGGTGGATCCCGCCCACCTCAGGCCTCTCATTAGGGGGCTACCAGACGCCTTAAAATTACATGTCCAGTCCCTCAGAGACAGGGTTCAAAGGGCCATAGAACACAACCAACAAAATCCTCAGAATCCACCCGCACATGTGCTAACCTGGGCCGAAGTGCTGCATGATATAGTCACCTATGGGCGCGAAATGGGGTGGGCGGATCCGGGCGGCGGTGCAGACGGGAGCAGGAGGGTCCGGCAAGCTAGCCGCGAGCCTCGTCCAGGATGGCCCCCCCCACCCCGGGAGCCTGAACCCCTCCGCGGCAGGTCGGACCGGTCTGGTGGTCGGGAACGTAACGACCTGTGGCGAAAAGCATTAGCATTGGGGGTCCCTCGAGCATTGTTACACGGGCAGCCCACAGAGTGTATACAGAAGCTGGTGGAACTGCTAGAGGGGAAAAGCAGGGAGACAAAAGAAGACTGCTCCCCCTCCCCAAGACGGGAAGCGAAATCTTAACCCTTTCACGTCTTTGCGAGGGGAATTAGATAAATTAAAAAACTAGCAGCCGCGGTTTGGGGCTCGGGCCGCCCAACCCGCTTGGTAAATTCCTGTCAATGGTCCGCCGCTAAGGAACCCTATATACATATTCCTGTGGGTCCGAAGCGGATAAGCTTAGAATTTTTGATTGACACAGGAGCCCAAATTAGTGTTTTAAATAAGCAGCAGGCCACTGAGATTGGAATTAAACCATCAAGAAAAACCATCAATATAGTAGGGGTAACGGGTGCAGCAGAGAGGTGTCCCTTAGTCCGGACCCGGTTTTGGCTGCCTGGGGAAAAGCGGATGACAACTGTGGAGGTTGCCCTAAGCCCTTATAAGGGGAACATCCTAGGGTTTGACGTTTTAGCTGGTAAGCGGTGGCGCCTGCCTAATGGCAGCGTGTGGAGTTTCGGAAGCTGCGGGGTGGGAGTCATTCACATCAGAACCTTACAGTTTGCTCCTGCACTGCCACCATCCAAAGTGACCTGTGTTCCCCAATACCCCTTACCCAGTGCAGCTAAGAGGGGCATTACAGAAGTTATTAGTGATCTTGAAAGAAGACAGATAATAAGCCGCACTCATTCTCCCTATAACTCCCCAATCTGGCCAGTTCGCAAGCCTGATGGGCGGTGGCGATTAACTATTGATTACCGGAAACTGAACAGTAATACCTTACCATTAACGGCTGCTGTCCCAAACTTAACTTCAGTAGTGACTGCAATACAAGCAGCAGCCCACCCGTGGATGGCTGCCTTAGATGTCAAAGACATGTTCTTCATGATTCCCCTAAGGGAGGAGGACAAACCTCAGTTTGCCTTTACTTGGGAAGGGACACAATACACCTTTAATTGACTTCCACAGGGATATAAACATTCTCCCACTATTGCCCATAATGCCTTGGCTGCACTCCTTGACACTGTGAAAGTGCCATCAGGTGTTCACATATACCAATATATAGATGATATTCTGGTGGGCGGAGACAGTAAGGAACAGGTAGGGCAGGTAGCTGAGACCATCTGGAACCTATTGACAGAAAACCAGTTAGATATTCCGCCCTCCAAGTGCCAAGGTCCTGGACAGGAAATTAAATTCCTAGGGGCTTGGTGGATAGCAGGAGCAATTGCGGTACCTGATGATGTCATATCAACCATTGAGAAGGGGCAGACCCCAAATAGCAAAACAGAATTACAACAGCTGATGGGCACCTTAGGGTACTGGAGGAAACACATACCAGGATTCTCTGTAATCGCTCGCCCGCTATATGACTTGCTTCGGAAAACCAGGAAATGGGATTGGACCCTGCAACATACAGAGGCTCTCAACGTCCTAAAGGATGAACTTAAGACCTTCCAGAAACTAGGGCCGCTACACCCAGAAGACCCATTGAGAGTAGAATGGGGGTTCGCAGAGCATGCCTCCTATTGTGGTGTATTCCAAAGGGGACCACGGGGGCCGGCCAGACCCTTGTTGTTTTCTTCCACCTCGTTTAAAGAAACTGAACAGAGATACTCAGAGTGGGAAAAGGGGCTTCTCTCACTCACTAGGGCAGTTAAGGAGGCAGAGAGGTTGCGTACATCGCAAGACATCATTGTGCAAGGCCCATTCCCCCTATTAAGTTCAATTCTTAAAGGGTCGCCCCCTCCCGAGGGAGTGGCACAGAAGGCCACGATACGGAAGTGGTATGCCTATTTGGAGGGAGTCAGTCAATTATCGCCGTTGAAAGAGGGCCCTACCAGAGTTGCAAAGTTCCAACAACCCGTGAACCCCGACCCGGCTCTGCTAAGCTTACCTTACAAGCCTTCCCCAATTAAGGAGGCACCCGAGCTCACCCAAGACTCAGACACACAGGGGGTGTGGTTTACTGATGCATCTGCCCGTCGAGTGGGGCCAAAGTGGCAGTACAAGGCAGCAGCAGTGGAAATCGCCACGGGGAAAACAACGACAGAGGAAGGGGAAGGTAGTGCTCAGGTAGGGGAGTTGCGCGCTCTCTTATTAGCGGCAGAAAAGGGAGCCTCCACAATTTACACTGATTCTTACGCAACTTATAAGGGTGCCACAGAGTGGATATGCCAGTGGGAATCCAAGCAATGGGAAGTGGGCCGCACTAGAGTCTGGAGGGCTGAGGATTGGCAGAGGCTGTTGGAGATAGGCAGGTCTCGACCCTTAAAGGTGGGTTGGGTGAAAGGTCATGCAAAAAGCGGAACTCCAGCTGCTAAATGGAACCAACGGGCTGACCGTTTAGCTCAAATCAGAGTGGTTGACGACGTGCAGGACGAATGGGAACGGTTAGCTGAATGGCTACACGTTAAGAGAGGTCACTCTGGTAGAGCAGACCTTTATTATGAGTGCCGATCTCGAGGATGGCCGGTGTCCATGGCAATGTGTGAAGCAGTCCTCACTGCCTGTCCACAGTGCCGAATAAGGCTTAAAGCTGATCACCCAAACCAAGCTCCAGCCCAGCACATCAGGCAGGGTAAGGCCCTGTGGAGCACCTGGCAGGTTGACTATGTTGGGCCATTAAGACCATCGCACGGAAAAAGGTTCGTCCTATTAGGAGTAGAGGTCGTCTCGGGACTAACAGTAGCTACCGCTGTCGGTGCTGCCACCGGGGATCAAACAGTGCGAGTGTTGTGTGAATGGTTCAGTGTGCTACCCACTCCCGAGAGTATTCAAAGTGATAACGGATCACACTTTACAGCCACAGTGGTCCAAAATTGGGCTCGAAGGGAAGGTATTAAGTGGGTATTCCATACACCATATTATGCCCAAGCCAATGGGATTGTTGAGCGGACTAATGGTCTGATTAAAAAGCATGCTGATGTCTCGCGACCCAACTGGGACACACGGCTAGCACAAGCGGTCCTTATCGTCAATAACCGTTGGGGGAGTTACGGAAGCCCCAAAATCAGGGCATTCTGCTCTGAGAAGCCACCAATGGGCAATGACCCTATACCAGCCAATGTAAAGGATCAGCATCCACCAAAACTACATGTAGGCCAACCCATCATGGTAAAACTACCTTCTATTGGCATTGTGCCCATGACCCTAGCAAAACCCAGGGGTTTGTATGCTTGGGAGGCCTTGGATGAGAATGGGAAAACCCACCGTATTAGCGTCCGGTGGATAATCCCGGATTTCTAACCTGAAAGCCCAGTCCCAAGGGACTGAGGCCCACCTTTATGTTCTCTTACAGGACAATGGAGAAGTGGACAACTCTGTTACTCTCGCTGGTAGCAACAGCAATCAGCACAGACCACCTGGACCTGGATGGCAATATGGTGGCAAAGATGATGGACATCAATATATCACTAGCTCTTGAATTAACGTGGACTCAGTATAACAACTACAGCTGGAGATTCTGGGAAGGCATGGGAAATGTGGGGTACACCCATATAGAGTACAGTTGGCCCCGGGTGCACTAAATGCCAGCTCAGTATGGTATGCTAGGTGTAATTACACTCTCCAACCAACTCACAAGGCCGCGGGGTGGAGCCTCAATGACACCATAGCCTGCACTGAAGTTCCATGGGGAACCACAGAACATGGTTCTTTACAGAGCATTGATGATCACTCTCTAGTATATACCAAGCCACTAAATGCCTCTTGGTGTATCAGACATCCCGATAGAGATAGTAACGAGTGCCCCAGTGCATGTAACAATAATTCATCTGTTTGTCCACTCAATTGCACATGGGCCAGGTTCACCCATGGACCTAGCTGGTATGGAGGGAAAGATAAGACCCAGCCAGCAGGGGAATCCCCACTCTGGAGCTGCCAAACAGACATTGGATGTAAGGATATAGATAAGATGCCTCTATTGTGGCTATACCCACCGACCCAAGAAGCCTTAGTACAGGGTTGCCTATGCAGCAATACTAGCTACTTGCGACCCTCTGTCTTAAATTGCCATGACAAGGGCCTTTGTCGCCCTATCACCACTATTCCAGGTTCATGTAAAACATCCTTTGTCCCTGCACCCCGTAATTTGGTATGGGCATGTTCTGATGGCCACCTATATTCCCGGCTATACCCTACTACCCCGAAGCTGGCCTGTACATTAGCTGTGCTTTCACTCTGCCCTATTTACCGGGAAGGGCCCATACCACGCCAATGGTGGGGTCGTGTGCCGAGGAGCACCCGGACAGGGTGGCAAAAGGCCTCAACCAAGATTGGATGGTGGTTAGAGTCGATTTTTTGGAATGGGGATTGCACCAGTGCAAAACCGACAGGCTATTCAGCAGGTGGGCCTGCAATTGGAGGCGCTAATAAACTCTACGCATGACAGCATAGGCTTCCTAAACCATCAACTGCAGGAAAATAGCAAGATGACTATTCAAAATAGAGCTGTATTGGACTTGATCCTATTGAAGGAAAGGGGTGTATGTGGGAAGCTGAACCTATCGGCAGATGATTGCTGTGTCCACATCCCAAATGTTTCAGTGCCACTACAAGAACAGATGGACAAAATGAAGAAGATGGCTAGAGAGACCCGGGAAATCACTGCTGCATTAGGGACTACTTGGCTAGGGAAAGTCTTCAATATGTTTGGGTTTTCCTTGACGGGGTGGTTAACTAGCCTCCTTCAATCCTTGATAACAGTTGTAATTGTGATTATTGTAATTTGTATTATTATAAGCTGTATTAAGAGAACCATAACAAAATCTGTATCCACTGTGAAATATACTCCCTTAAACTCTGTCCCTGAAGTTGATGTACCCCTAAGCTCCACCTGTAAGGTGAAGGTACCCCTAAAACCAACCCATCCAATTGACATTCCCCCTATCTGTATGATAGATGTCCCAACACAACCCTAGGATCATGCTCATCTGTTCATTGTTATTGCTAATTGTTACTATCCTATTGGTTATTGTTACACGTTTGCTAGTTTCTATTGTTCGCCTGTTAACAGATAGATTGCTAATGGTATTTTCACATGAAGAATGGTGATCCATGATGAGCAGCGGAACTCACTAACATTGCGCTCCTTTTTAACTTTGGAGGCAAGAGGTGACTGCACCACCACTCCAAAGAAAACTGGTCGGATCATGACTGTGGTCACGGGGTGGAGTGTGGCAGATACACTCGCCCTGGTCAGGGCCAGAGGCCTTCAGGGCGGCAGCCGATGGCTCCTTTTCGCGCCTCATTTCTGCGCCTCCAGTGTCTTGCCATGGCAGCTGTCACTCACAGCTCAGCTCAAGTGTCAACCCCCCACTCCCTGTGGTGGGAGTGGGAGAGGCGGGACCCCTGGACCGGTCGGCAGGGCTCCCAGCCAATGGCAGGCCTCAGCTGAGAGACACTTCCAGACCTCTGACCATACTGGTACCCCTCAGTGGGGAGACAGGACCCTCAACCAATGGCATGCCTTGGTTGAGAGAAGCTTCTGGAACACTGACCATAAATGACCACAGCTCAGATCCGACCAGGTTATAAAAGGAGCCCCGCCGGAAAGCCCCTTTGAGTGGTTTTCCTCGGAGCAGCGGGTCTGTGATGGGAAACTCTCCCCTTGGGCTGAGACGTCACCCAAGGAAACTTCCCGGGATTGAGTGCCCTCGCCATCTTCTGGTGAGTGAATTCTTCTGGATATCCTTGAGTGAACCCGAACCTGAACACCCCCACCCCCCCCACCCCCCTTTTCCGGTGAGCGCTCTTATTCTTCTGGGTACCCTTGAGTGAGAGTTTCCCTTTTGTGAGTGAGTGCGTGCACACCCTGGACCATCATTCTCGTGTTTTGCCGTGCAGTAATAACATCCCCGACCGGTACATCGAACCTGTAACTTGTTAAATGTTCTCGGAGTGTCATTTGGTTATCCGGTTGTTTCGTTAGTTTTGGTTGTTTGGTTTCAGTTGTGAATTAAAGGTTTGTTTGAGTTTAGCTGTGTGGAGTGGTTTTGGTGTGCCTCCGTGACAGACGGTGAACCCACCTTTAAGCTGGAAGCCCGTGTACGTGAACTGAGAGGGAAGACAGCTGTTAAGAAGGGGCCACCCAAGAAGTCTGTCAGCAGAGTTGCTGTAGAGACACACGAAGGCAATCAGCAATTTCCCAAACACAGAAGAACTGAAATCACCTCCCTTGATCCTGGTGAGGGGCCTTCTGGTCTGGCGCTGCAAGGGTCAGACAGGGAATACTCTGGCAAGGAACAGGAAGAGAGGGTCCCTGCCTTTGGCCAGGAGGAGGAAAGGGATGACCGGGTATACTGGACTGTGTGGGTTCGATGGCCTGGCACATCAGACCCACAGAAGTATAAGGCTTTGGTAGACACTGGTGCACAGTGTAGTCTGGTGCCATCAGAACATAGGGGCACGAAACCCATCTGGATCTCTGGGGAGACAGGGGGATGCCAAGAATTGTCTGCATTGGAGGCTGAGGTGAGCTTAACAGGGGACAAGTGGGAAAAGCACCCCATTGTGACTGGCCCAGAGGCCCCTTGTATCCTTGGCATAGACTACCTCAGGAGAGGGTGCTTCAAGGACCCAAAGGGATACTGATGGGCTTTTGGTGTAGCACTGTGAATGCAGAGAAGACCAAACAGCTATCTACCCTGCCTGGCCTCTCAGAAGATCCCTGTGTTGTGGGATTGCTGCAAGCTGAAGAACAGATGGTACCAATTGCTACCAGGACGGTGCACCGGCAGTAATATTGCACAAATAGAGACTCCCTGGCTCCCATCCGTGAGCTGATTCATCAACTGGAGAGCCAAGGAGTCATCAGTAAGACGCATTCACCTTTTAATAGTTCTATATGGCCAGTACGGAAATCTAACGGAGAACGGAGACTAATGGTGGACTATCGTGGCCTGAATGAAGTCACGCCACCACTGAGCGCTGCCGTGCCAGACATGCTAGAACTCCAGTATGAACTGGAGTCCAAGGCAGCCAAGTGGTATGCCACCATTGATATTGCCAATGCATTTTTCTCCATCCCTTTGGCAGCAGAGTGCAGGCCACAGTTTGCTTTCATTTGGAGGGGCGTCCAGTACACCTGGAATCGACTGCCCCAGGGGTGGAAACACAGCCCCACCCTTTGCCATGGCCTGATCCAGACTGCCCTGGAAAAGGCTGAAGCTCCAGAACACCTGCAATCCACTGATGACATCATTGTGTGGGGCAACACAGCAGCAGAAGCTTTTGAGAAAGGGGAGAAAATAATCCAAATTCTTTGTCCTGGTTTGGGCTGGGATGGAGCTACTTTTGTCTCCAGCAGCTACTGTGTTTTGGATTGAGTGTGAGAAGAATGGTGATAGCACACTGATGTTGTTGGTTGCTGCTAAATGATTGTCGTGGTTTAACCCCAAATTGTAACCCAATACCACGCAGCCGCTCGCTCACTCCCCCACTCCCCGCTGGGGTGGGGAGGAGAATTGGAGAGAAAGGAAAACTCACGGGTTGAGATAAAAACAGTTCACCAGGACAGCAAAGAAAAAAAAATATAAAAGTATATTAATAATGATAATAATGATAATATATACAAGGATAATAGAATATATAAAACAAACGATACACAATTTCTCACCACCCGATGACCGATACAGCCCGTCCCGAGCAGCAGGCAGGGAGCAGGGGTATTCCCCCCCAGCTATCCCAGAACAGCAAGTTCCAGAGAGAGCAGGCGAGGGAACAAACAGCCGAACGAACGAAAAACACAAAGGTAAAAATAGGGAAACAAAAAGCAACCCGAAGGGAAGCTTAAGGATTAAGGCAAGTTAAGGGTCTAAAAGCCTCAAAAAGCCTCAAAGGCCTAGTGGCCCACCGACCGACCTTCACTTATATCGGGCATGACGTCTATGGTATGGAATACTCTCTTTGGCCAGTTTGGATCAACTATCCTGTCTCTACCCCTCCCAAGTTTTGCATCTGTACGTTAGCAGCACCTGGAAAACAGTAAAATGTCCTTGGTCGTTCAGCAGCAACCAGCAACATCAGTGTGCTATCACCATTCTTCTCACACTAAAGCCAAAACACAGGAGCTGCTGGAGACAAAACTCGCTCCATCCCGGCCTAAACCAGGACAATGATCAAGGACAATTTGCAGTTTCCCAGGTTTTGCTAATGTGCAAGTGCAAAAACTTGGGAGAGGTATAGCCAAAATAGTTGATCCAAATTGGCCAAAGAGAGTATTCCATACCATAGACGTCATGCCCAGTATAAGTGAGGGTCGGCTGGTGGGCTACTACCCTTAGACCCTTAATCCTTAAGCTTCCCTTTTGGTTGCTTTTTGTTTCCCTGTTTTGCCTTTTTATTTCGTTCGTTCGGGCCTGTTCGTTCAGCTGTTTGTTCCCTCGCCTGCTCTCTCTGGAACTTGCTGTTCTGGGATAACTGGCAGGGGAATATCCCTGCTCCTTGACTGCTGCTCGGGACAGGCTGTATCAGTCCTCGGGTGGTGAGAACTTGTGCATCGTTTGTTTTATATATTCTATTATCCTTATATATGTTATTATTATCATTATTAATATATTTTTATGTTTTTCCTTTGCTGTCCTGGTGAACTGCTTTTATCTCAACCCGCGAGTTTTCTTTTCTCCCCGATTCTCTTCCCCACCCCACCGGGGAGGAGGGGAGTGAGTGAGCGGCTGTGTGGTATTTCGGTTACAATCTGGGGTTAAACCATGACAAAGCTGGCTTTTCCATAAAACGAAGTAAGGTCAAAGGACCTGCACAGGACATCCAGTTCCTAGGAATAAAATGGCAAGATGGACGTCGTCAGATCCCAATGGATGTGATCAACAAAATAGCAGCTATGTCTCCACCAACTAACAAAAAGGAGACCCAAGCTTTTTTAGGCATTGTGGGTTTCTGGAGAATGCATATTCCAAATTATAGTTTCATTGTAAGCCCTCTCTATCAAGTGACCCGGAAGAAGAAGGATTTCACATGGGACCCTGAGCAACAACAAGCCTTTGAACAAATTAAACAGGAGACAGTTCATGCAGTAGCCCTTGGGCCAGTCCGGGCAGGGCAAGACGTAAAAATGTGCTCTACACTGCAGCCGGGGAGAATGGTCCTACCTGGAGCCTCTGGCAGAGAGCACCAGGGGAGACTTGAGGTTGACCCCTGGGGTTTTGGAGCCGGGGATATAGAGGATCTGAGGCCCGCTACACTCCAACTGAAAAAGAGATCTTGGCAGCATATGAAGGGGTTTGAGCTGCTTCAGAGGTGGTTGGTACTGAAGCACAGCTCCTTCTGGCACCCCGACTGCCGGTGCTGGGCTGGATGTTCAAAGGGAGAGTCCCCTGTACACATCATGCAACTGATGCCACATGGAGTAAGTGGGTGTCACTGATCACACAATGAGCTCGAATAGGAAACCCCAGTCGCCCAGGAATCCTGGAAGTGATCATGGACTGGCCAGAAGGCAAAGATTTTGGAAAGTTGACAGAGGAAGAAGTGACACGTGCTAAAGAGGCCCCACCGTATAATAAACTCCCAGAAAATGAGAAGGAATATGCCCTGTTCACTGATGGGTCCTGTCATATTGTGGGAAAGCATCGAAGGTGGAAAGCTGCTGTGTGGAGTCCTACGCAACGAGTCGCAGAAGCCACTGAAGGACAAGGTGAATCGAGTCAGTTTGCAGAGGAGAAAGCCATCCAGCTGGCTTTAGATATTGCTGAGCGAGAAAAGTGGCTGTGGCACTACCTCTATACTGCCTCCTGGATGGAGGCAAATGCCCTGTGGGGGTGGTTACAGCAATGGAAGCAGAGCAACTGGCAGCACAGAGGCAAACCCATCTGGGCTGCCAAATTGTGGCAAGATATTGCTGCCCGGCTAGAGAAGCTGGTTGTAAAAGTACGCCACGTAGATGCCCACGTACCTAAGAGATGGGCCACTGAGGAACATCACAACAACCAGCAGGTGGATCAGGCTGCTAGGATTGAAGTGGCGCAGGTGGATCTGGACTGGCAACATAAAGGTGAATTATTCCTAGCTCTGTGGGCCCATGACACCTCAGGCCATCAGGGAAGAGATGCAACATACAGATGGGCTCGTGATCGAGGGGTGGACTTGACCATGGACGCTATTGCACAGGTTATCCATGAGTGTGAAACATGTGCTGCAATCAAGCAAGCCAAGTGGTCAAAGCCTCTCTGGTATGGAGGACGGTGGCTGAAATATAAATATGGGGAGGCCTGGCAGATTGATTCTATCACACTCCCACAGGCCCGCCAAGGCAAGTGCCATGTGCTTACAATAGTGGAAGCAACCACCGGATGGCTGGAAACATATCCCGTGCCCCATGCCACTGCCCGGAACACTCTCCTGGGCCTTGAGAAGCGAGTCTTATGGCGACATGGCACCCCAGCAAGGATTGAGTCAGACCACGGGACTCATTTCTGAAACAAGCTCATAGACACCTGGGCCAAAGAGCATGGCATTGAGTGGGTGTATCACATCCCCTATCATGCACCAGCCTCTGGGAAAATTGAACGATACAATGGACTGTTAAAGACTGCACTGAGAGCAATGGGTGGTGGGACCTTCAAACACTGGGATACACATTTAGCAAAAGCCACCTGGTTAGTCAACACTAGGGGATCCACCAATCGAGCTGGCCCTGCCCAATCAAAGCCTTTACGTACTGTAGAAGGGGATAAAGTCCCTGTAGTGCACATGAAGAATATGTTAGGGAAGACAATCTGGGTTACTCCTGCCTCAGGCAAAGGCCAACCCATCCGTGGGATTGCTTTTGCTCAAGGACCTGGGTGCACTTGGTGGGTGATCGGAAAGGATGGGGAAGTCCGATGTGTACCTCGAGGGGATTTGATTTTGGGTGAGAATAGCCAATGAATTAAACTGTATGATGTTAATTGCTGTATTCCCCTGCCACTGTATGTCATCTCTACCACAGTTGCTATATGCCAAATCGATGATATTATAGCAAGAATTACCCAAATTGATAAAGAATGAAATATTGATAAAACTGAGCAAAGTGCAGCAGTAATGGAAGCAGAACTGGCTTTAGCAACTGGCACCCAGCAACGTCCTCAATAGACTGACATCTTCAACCCACAGACCATGGACATGATACACCAGCCGAGCCAGATACCACAACTGCAAGCTCCAGATGCAACATGCAACAATCCAACACTACACACCATCCTCCCACTGCGTCCAGTGTCACCTGCCGCACCTCACCAAGACCTGGCCCTGTTTCGCCGACTGAGCAAACTCCATGTCATCTCTCCTGCCCCAAGAGACTATTATGACAGATGGAGCCCAAAGTCATGGGCTAAATGAACTCAATGGCCTTTTTGGAGGGTTTTTCCATAGACTAAGGGAATGGTGTCTCTCTGTGTGTCTGTGTATATGTATAACAGGAAAAGTGGTGGTGATTAATTGGAAAGTGTAGGATCTGAGCATGACGTAGATGGTATATAATAAGGGGTGGATAATGTCCTGGTTGCGGCTGGGATAGGGTTAATTTTCACAAGAATCTGGCCAGGTGGATATTCAATACCGTGTGACCGTCATGCTCATTATACAGAGAGCGGGATTGCATCTCAGGAGCGGGCTGGGTGTTGGGCTCTGGGTGGAGGGACCTGCACTGGGAAGCACCGCTAAGTACACTCTGTTGTTGGTATCGTTGGGGTTTCTTGTTTGTTTGTTTTCTTTTCCTTTGTTGTCTGGTTAAACTGTTGTTGTTAACCCACGAGTTTTGCCTTTCTTTTTTCCCCGATTCTCTCCCCCATCCTACCAGGAGGGGGCGGGGCGAGCGAGCGAGCGCGTGGCGCTTAGCTTCTGGCTGGGCTAAACCACGACAGAAGACTTTCAAAATCATGAGTCCTTAAAGTCTAGTCTGCTACAATATTTTTTGTAAAGACTTCAGTCTGACTAGGACCCAGCATATAGTTTTCCACAGCTTCAGACAAACACCTTATGAGTACATCCATCCATCAATCCAGCCACATAAAGATCAACACAAACAAGCTTGGTTTGAAGATAGAAAGCTCAGTCTTTCTGCTTAACAGGTCACGTATTAGTCAGAAGACTGTGAAGATTTATGAAAGAATAAACACATTTCTGCTGATAATGCTCAACTCACAAGGGAAGAGAGTGCTGTGATAAAGGATGTTACGGGGCAGAGTAAGTAGGACTGGGGATCACCTGGAGACCTCCAGCCCACTGGTAAGGCCAAGCAGGATCCAGGCAGACAAAATGTTGCTGCTAAAGAGATCTAAATGCCACAGAACAAGGCACATGTACACTACATAGGAGCTATACAGGAAAAAGTTGCATCTAAAATAACATCTTATGATGAATCAATTTTGTGACTTTTGATTTGGAATTAAGATAAAATATCAAATATTCCCTCAAAGAGAAAGTGTTATGAGTGTCCAGACTACTGACAAGAACTAATAAAATGCCAGTGCAGCTAACATAAAAGCTCTCCATTTCAATTCATTTTAGATGTTGCTACCCCATTAGCCAACAGTTAATACATACAAAATGTGTGCTAAGTCACCATGTTCCCTCATTAGAGATTCCTTCATGGAAAAACACTAAAGGAAGTGTGTAGGAAACACTGCATGGAGCAGTGAGCAGCATTAAAGCTTAAATTGCCACACTTAATTTTGAACAAACTCAGGAAAAGACTTATTCTGGCACTCAGTATGGTGCAACAGTTGTCTAAATAAATTCTTCTCATAATTAATTGATTCAATGGAAAAAAGTCACATTCTACTAGCAACTTCCTACATATTCTCATTCCACATTTCTTGCAAAGGATGTTTGTTTACCAGGGAGTGTTCATGAGTTGAGAGACGAGCATCTTCCATCAGCTGACGTATCACACCTGCATCCACCCTCACCTTTGAAATATTTCTGTACTGTGTACTACCACCATGAAAGAAGTAGAACAGGCAAGGCAGTAGCTAGGACTAATGGACATTTGGGGTTTATGGATTGCAAAAAACTTTCTGATACTCCCTGATCCAAGACAGCCACTCCAGCTGGTGGCAAATACTTGGAGCTCTGTCAGCTGCCGGCCACAGGGCTGCCAATACAGCCCAAGGAAGGTGCTCCATGCACCTACAGTCAACATGGCACAAGAAGCATTTACTGAGTAACTCAGCATTAGTAGACAACATAAAAGCATTTAAACCTTCTGGATTTGAGTAAGTTTTCAGAAATAGGGCCACCACTTCTGAAGCTGCAATACAGTTACTGAAACTAGTGATCAGCCCAGGTGTGCAAGAGCCACTGGAGCCATGACCTTACTAATAGTGTCTGGAAAGAGATTCAAAACTTCAGGTTCACCTAAGATCTGCTCAGTTTACACAAGAATTTTAAGAACAAGTGCTAGCTATGTAAGTGTTGCCCAAGTTCAGAGTTAATCCTCTTATCACAACCATGACAAGGATTTTGGAGGTCCCAGGGTCACAGATAATCCACATCAACACTGAGCTTACAGAATCTCTCACATCATTAGTATATTTCTACTTGAGATGACAGTAAATAAGAGGTGTTTTACAGGTTTAATTTGCAACAATTTTCAAATGATCCCGTGGATTTTTAAATTAAGCTAAAATTGAAATTTCTATAAAAAATAATCAAAGAGCATGCAAGGAA
The DNA here is from genome assembly GCA_009819775.1 of Phoenicopterus ruber ruber. Taxonomy (NCBI): domain Eukaryota; kingdom Metazoa; phylum Chordata; class Aves; order Phoenicopteriformes; family Phoenicopteridae; genus Phoenicopterus; species Phoenicopterus ruber. The sequence continues at coordinate 28,136,721 of CM020247.1, forward strand.
AATAACATTTGTTTTAATTTCTGAGTGCAAATTTATGGAACCCTTTACAAGGCAATTCCAAGTTATTCAGTGATAACAATTCCCAAAACTGTCTGGTTTTGTTATCTTTAAGAACTGAGGCTGGAAAAAAAAAATAAAGTACTGCAAAACATACAGCAGCATTTAATGCTTCCTGGTCATTCGTTTGCACTCAGATATATGACTATTAGCAATAGTTCAAGAACAACACGTGGCTGCTTCTAGCAGGCAGATCCTTTAATAAGGGATTTGCCACAGACATACCAAAAGACTTCTTATACTGAAAAAGGCAAAAAAAGGAGCAGAGGCTTTTATTTCCCAAGGCCAATCCCCCTCAATTTCCTGCCACCAGAGACTTTTTCCCCATGGAAAGTGAGACATGAGCAAGGAAAATGGCTCTTTTGGCACCACAACAGGGAAGCTCAATGCACAAGACATAAGAGGATGGAAAGAACAAAATCATCTTATGGTGACAGAAAAGAATTTGTAAAGTCAGGATTGAGGGAGAGGAAAAGAGATACATGAGTGAATACTGTAAAATGCTGGAATAAAAGGTTTTCATCAGAGCATTTGAATTAAACATTAGCTAAATCACATTTGGCAGTCCCAGCTGTGTGCCATCCTGGCCACATAGTAAGCAAGGCAGTACTCCAGTCCACTGGCAAGAAACCCTGCAAATTTTGTGTATCCATCCCCCCCCTCACACCTTCCTGCCTCTTCTACCTGAGCCCCCCCCCCCGTTAGCACACTGAAAAGCATTTAACAGAGCCATGCTGTGACAGCTGAAAACACAGAAACAAAAGCCAAGCTCCTCTTGCACAAAAACTCCTGACTGACACTTTGCTGACCATAGCCAGCCTCGGTGAAAGCAGAGCCCAGTATGAACGCAGTGACTGACAGACACTAGGCAGCATACCATTTACATCTGTCTGTTCCATGAGGACATTTGCCATCACACTTCAGTGCTGTAGTTTCAAGAAAAAGCTAGTTACATTTTAGATGGTCAAAGTGACCCCAAAAACCTTAGGCTATATGAGAGCATGTAACTATTTTGTCCTAATGTGAACGAGGCCAATAAGTTCAGTGCCATCTTTTTATTTCTAGTAAAATTTGTACTTTCAGGTACCCAGGACCCCAGGAGTGCCTGCCCAGGGCAGTTTGGCTCAGCTGTTGCTCCTAGGGTGGAAGCTCAGGTGTTGATACCCCACCAACACAGCACCAGCCAGCCCCTGTAACTGGACCGAGTCTGATCTGGTGATGCTCTCTGAGCCAGGCTCATTGCTACCTGAGCTGCCTTCACTACAGTGGGGCAGAAGCTCATGGCACTGCCAGGCAGTTGGAAAATATGTGGACAGGATTACATGTATCAGAAGAACATTGCTCAAAGCTACAGAGGCAGAAAGAGTTCCCTCCCAAGCCTCCATTCCCAAATACTGACTGACAGGTATCTAATGCAACAGTTTATTAAATATGCAGAAGAAAATATACCAAATTTAACTATGAACAGAGATCATTCAATAGGCCACTAAAAAAATGTTTTTACAGCACCAAATGCCTATGAGTTCTGTTAAGGTATTTAGTACCTACAGGTCTACTGTTGTACTGGAAGGTATTTATCTTTGGATGAAAAATTTAAGGCTCCGATCAAGACAGCCTTCTATAGACTTCCTCTGTCAGAGAGGACAGTTGCAAGCAGCTAGCACATGTCCCACAACAATAAAAGCAGATTGTCTGAGTCTTTTTGTCTATGGTTCAAGTTAAGGGAATTTAGTTCATTCCCTGAACATTTTCTCCAAGAAAGGGCTCTGGGCAAAGGCAGACACTGTAAGCACTCAAAAACCTACCACAGCTATGAACTTGGAGGGCAGATTCGCTTGATATAGTAGACTAATACACTTTATCAAATTATGAGGCTCTTCAATCTGGCATTCTTCAAATCTTTCCAACATTGAATTACTCTCCCTTAAAAAAATGGCTATGGCTCTCCTAATCGAGTTATTACGTTGTCCGAAGCATGCAGGCTCAGATTTTCATACAGGAATACTCATGCATCTTCTGGCCAGCAGACAGACATTAACCACTCTCACAAATTATTTGTCACACAGGATCTACAGGGCCACTGCTCTGAACTAGATCTCACTACCAGACACCATGCAAACAGGGAAAACAAACACCTTTTGCATGGGAGTGTTGGCAACAGAAGTCCAGTAAAAAGACATCCTGATGCAAAATTAAAAATGTTTGCTAAACTACTCCTTCCCTTGAGCTTTCTCATAGGGACTTATTCCTGTGCATTTACTCTCCTGAGTCCTCCTCCCTCCAATTCCTTGAAAAAGGTCTTATTTCAGTCTTATGTATCTGCTACCACAAGTCCAACCATATCCATTTACAGAGATGGAGTGCTATTACAATACATGAACTTTAGGACTATTATACCAAGGAGACTGTGATACAAGAGCAACTACAACCCATGCTCCTGGAGCCAAGTGTCAAAAATGATTTCAGAGTCTGTCAAGTGCCAACACTGGCAGAAGGCTGCAGGATTCCCGAGACATGTCTCAAGATATTTGAATTCCCATCAAGTTAAAAAAAGTCACATCTAACCACACACACAAGATTGCTTTGGCATTCAGCAAGTAATTACATGTGCAGCCAGAATGTTTAACATTCATTTTTCTGCTTATAGGTATATACATCCTTTACTCTTAGACCTCAGGCTTTTTACAGTACCATCAATTAAGGCTTTAGTAGAGGCAATACATTAAAAGACATTAAATAGTTCTGACATTATCTTATCATATAATGATACCAGAGCATGGCCATCTCTTTTAAAGGGTCCTTTAACCTTGTACAGAAAAATAAAACTCTTCATTTTATTTTAACTTCAGTATAATTGTTCTGTATGTTTGGAAGAACAAGGAGACAGAATAATGGGGTTGAAGGAAGTATATGAAAATCCAACCCCAAACAATTTCAATTAGCTTCAAAGCAAGTGTTGCTATCTACAATTATGAACTTGAAATGCAATTATCAGTCTGTTGCCCAACTACTTCCACCTACATTTAACTGCCAGTCTCACTGTCTCTAGCAATACTTCACAAAACTCCTTAATAAGATTGTAAATGTTTACTTTTGCATACTTTGCTAGCTGGTCACCTCAAGGCACAACAGATTTCCCCAAGTTTCAGGCACTCAAAGAACACCTTTAAAACTCTGTCTCATTTCTATGAGCTACCCAGTTGACCTTAAAACTGTTTGCTAATAAACCCTCAGTCTACATTCCTGAAATAAGTCTAAAGACGTCTCAAGTCTAAAGAAGCACTCAGACTGATGGAACTGAAGGGGCACTGAACACCAATTACAAGTTATTTCTTTCCCTTACAGGCCATCCTATCTCCACTTGCTTAGTCCAAAAGTCGTTAACATGGTCAAGCTTGAAGCCAGCTTGGAAAAGGCTACACTGTTAAGTAGTCAGTCTGGCTGGAAGGTTTGCTTAGTTTCCATATGCTTACAGCAAGAATGACATTTTTCATGTGGGCTTTAAAAAAACCAATTTTTTTTTGAAAAGCTGGTTGGTCAGATTAGCACATCACTGGAGGCTCGAGGCATTCAAAATATCACACATTCCAGCAGGAATTTCCAACAGGCTTTCCTTCTCCAGAGGTTAATTCATGAGGAAACAAATAGTAGAATCATAGAATCATAGAATTGTTCTGGTTGGAAGAGACCTCCAAGATCATCAGGTCCAACCATTAACCTAGCATTACCAAGTCCCCCACTAAATCGTATTCCCTTAGGGCCACATCAAAACGTCTTCTGAATACCTCCAGGGATGGTGACTCCACCACCTCCCTGGGCAGCCTGTTCCAATGCCCGACAACCCTTTCGGTGAAGAAATTTTGACAAATATCCAATCTAAACCTCCCCTGGCACAACTTGAGGCCAATTCCTCTTGTTTTGTTGTCTGTTACTAGGGAGAAGAGTCCGACCCCCATCTCTCTACAACCTCCTTTCAGGTAGTTGTAGAGAGCAATAAGGTCTCCCCTCAGCCTCCTTTTCTCCAGGCTAAACATCCCCAGATCCCTCAGCTGCTCCTCATAGGACTTGCGTTCCAGACCCTTCACCAGCCTCGTTGCCCTTCTCTGGACACGCTCCAGCACTTCCATGTCTTTCTTGTAGTGAGGGGCCCAAAACTGAACACAGTACTCGAGGTGCGGCCTCACCAGGGCCGAGTACAGGGGGACAATCACCTCCCTACTCCTGCTGGCCACACTATTTCTGATACAGGCCAGGATGCCGTTGGCCTTCTTGGCCACCTGGGCACACTGCTGGCTCATATTCAGCCAGCTATCGACCAACACCCCCAGGTCCTTTTCCGCCAGGCAGCTTTCCAGCCACTCCCCCCCAAGCCTGTAGCGTTGCCTGGGGTTGTTGTGTCCCAAGTGCAGGACCTGGCACTTGGCCTTGTTGAACCTCAGAGTAGAGTAGTAGAGTGAAAGGTTCCTCTGTGAGCTTTATATGTTCACTGCTTTCTTAAATAAAGAACTTGTGATTTGAATTCCATGTATTTTGACACATTTACCGTTTGCTCTGTTCATTTCACTGGAATTACTTTAACCTGTTTGCTTTTTATTAGCAATATATATTAACAATCTTTAATAAAAGAGCCAAAATTTTACCATATGGATTCTATTTCCTTACATTTTACCTATTGTGACCTCAGTTCAACTTAACACAAGCAGAATGTAAATGAAATAATGAAAAGGATAGTTTAATATTGCCAGGCCAGTAAAATATGCTACTCAACTATGAAAGACATAGGAAAATGTTAGCATCTACAGCATGCCTCAGTATCAACCCTGTAATTGGGTTTAGTCAGAAGACAAATGCTAAGTCTCTTGCCAACAAATGCCATCAAGTTTCTTTCTAGCATTAGAAAGTTTGTATTTCATTTTTCTTCTGAAAAGAATTGCAGGTATATAAATAAGTCAAATGCATATGCACACCTACATAAAGGGAGGAGTGACTTTTGGAGGGTAAAATACTTTGAAGATTACCCAAAAAGGGTGAAAAGCTCATCCAAAGGGCATTCATCCCTAAACAAGGAGCTGGAAACAGAGGCACAACAAGTTAACAGCAAAAGGAGATGTATCTGCAGCTTTCTGCTGAATCCCAAAAGCAACTTTCATCATATGTAGTCACACCACTGCCTGTGGCCACAACCCCACCCATAAACATTTGTGGATCAAGGGCAGAAAGCCACTGCAGAAGCAGAGTGGAAGAACAGGAAAGAGGGACTGGAGACCACTAGGAGGAAGGGTAGAACACAGACTGAACTCACCGTACTGGCAGCAGGAAACCCAAATTCACATTTGACCACCCCTCACCTGTTCACACACATTGATGTTGACCCACAGCTCTATCATGCTCCTACTGCTGCCAGTTTAGATGCTTCACTGTGCAACCAGTAGCTAAGATCACCCTAATTGTTTGAGACATCTTAGCCCACATGTAGGACCAGAATAAAGTACAAGGCTTACTGTGGCAAAGGAGGACCCTAGGGATTGAAGAAGCTAAGCACATCTGACAAGAGCCACTGATGCTTCAAAAGGCAAACTAGTTGAAGTTCACAAGGAGGAGCATAAAATTAAGGTTTTCAGTAGCTTTTGTTATTCTTTGGTATAAATTCAAAAGACTGCTTGCCATTTAAATAATAACCAATTAAGATAATGCCCTACAAATGCCACACATGATTTTTGGCCAAATCAGAACCTTGTCCGATTTCTTTTTCAGTCTTTAAAGTGTCAAAAAGCTCATCTGCATTACAGTCTGAGACCAGAACAGCAATTTGTAGATACACTTGTAGTAAACCCCTACTACCTGAAGGCTGGTTAGTGAGGGGCTACTCTTGGCTGTGAGAAAGGAGGAAGACACAAGAACAACACGAACAGGGGAAGGGAGAAAGAGGGGAAGGAAAGAGCCCCTCACATCTCCTGAAAAAAGTCCAGCACGATATTCTGTTTGGGAGGGAAGAGTGTCACGTCCCAACTTTCTGCCCGCAGCAATGCTGCATCCCAGCTATGGGTCATAAACAAATAGTGGCAGAGAAGAGGGAGGAGTGACTCAGGTTCGCTGATCTACTTTGGTGGAATTGAGCACAAACGGTGCTAAGGTTCACAATTCAGGCATACAATTTATTCATTCAGTAACTGGGCATACAAGTTATCATTGAATAACAGAAAGTTCACTAATTGCTAATCCCGCTCTTCAGTAAAAAGGAAGAGAGAAGGGGAGAGAGAGAGAGAGAAATCAATCATCAGTCCAGGGTCCAGCATTGGTCCAGCCAACGGGGGTCTCTGGTCAGTGGTCAGGGAGGCCCTCCCATTGAGTCATGAGGCTCAGAAAGGACCCCCTTGCTTTCTAAACTCCTTCTCAGAGAGGAGTCTAGGTGCGGCTGAGTCCAATCCTAGTCTCAGACTTGGTCAACGGTTTATGTCTAAAGGAGTATATCATGTCTTGAGAGGGCCATCCTGGACGACTCACTTTGAGTGGGATACCCTTGGGCTAAATAAAAGACAGAGACAGAGGAAAGATAGAGGTAAAGGAAAGATCACCACCCTGGGTTCCAGCGATGTCTCTGGTCCAGTTCCGTTGGATGGTGGGCGCGCACCCAGACCCTCTGAGTTGCGCTATTTATTGACTAGTCCCACTGCATATGCTAATTACTTCACATGCGTAGTCTGTTGTTCTCGAACCTTCTCAAAATGAGTTGGGGGGTTTGAGGGGTTGGGGGTTTGAGGCTAGTGATTTCGGTGCTCCCCCCCCCCATCAGAGATGCAGGGGCGATGCTGTCTCAGGCTTGTCTGTTTTCTTAAGCAATTGCTCAAGATAAGGCCCAAAAAAGCGCTATCCTGCCTCCACAAGATCCTCCCTTCCAGCTGCATCTTATCTCATTAGTGTGGTGTTCCTTCACACCAGGTCCTCCTTTGTCTAGACAATAACTCTTTCAACTTCTCAGTTTCTTCAAGGTCCTTCTTTGCCGAATGTTTGAGACATTAACTCTTTCAGCCCCTCAGTCTCTTACAAACAGTTGCCAAATGGATTCAATATTCAGATCACTGAGACGTTGACATAAAAAAGCTTCCTACCAGGAAACTCACAGTACAGTAACTAGCTGGAAGAAATGTGGTAAGGTATAGGTAGCTTAAAGAACAGAAGAGGAGGATGACAAGCAGGAACACTGGAGTGAAAAAGAAAGACAACCTGAGAAAGCTGTACCTGTAAGTGTCATTGAGTAACTCAGACAAGAGCTACATGAGCCTCAGGGTCTGAACCATAAGACTCAGGAGGACTGAAACATCTGTCTAGGAAAAGCCATAAGCAATAGCATCACTTAAGCACTGGGTAAATTTGAAATAATGAGAAAGATTGCAGTGTAGAGACCATCAGGCCTGACATCTGGTCTTAATTCTTCATCCCCTGCTCCTTCCCCAGCCATTCTGTTGCAGAGTCCTTCCTCTACCAAGGTCCAAACAAACCATCCACTTCACTCTCTCCATACTCTGAAAGGAGCTCCAGAAAACACCTGAAATGTTGCAGCACTTTTTTTTCTTTAAATATACAAACACAAGCATGTGAATAAAAAAGAAATATGCATGCTATGAGGTTTGCAGCCTTAAACTTGGAGAACACATTTCCCTCTAACTGCCTTGCTTTTCCTTCCTAAATAATTAAAATCACAATATCTTTGAAGTTTGTACTTCAAATTCTTTGATTTACAGGCGCAATGGCTTTTTTAATCTTAGTAGGGAGAAAAAGCTTAAGCATTAGGGATAATACAGCTGAAACAATTTAGTTTGCACCTACAGATCCAAAGAATGAGATTGAACGGTTTTAATACAAAAAATGGTTTAAAATTCACAAGAAAGTAAAGAAATGCTGTATGATGCAGAACATCAACATATAGGCATGGTAAGTTTAGGCAATGAACAGGAACCCCTGGGCACCCAGAGGCAGAGACCAAACAGGGCCATGGCAGTTCCTACCCTCCCTCTATGTTCCCTGCTCCCCTGGGAAGGCAGCTGAACTGCTTGTGAAACAACTCCCAGACTGCAGTGCACTCAGCAGCTGTTTCTCCAGCTGAGATGGCCCAGCACAAGCAGAAACCACCAAAAAAGGAGGATGGAGGTGTAGCATCAGGCTCACAAGCCAGGACCTCACCCTACAGCCTCTTGGCCCTGCTGACCATGCTGCTCCACACAGGTGCAGAAAGACAGAGGGGATGGAGACACCTTCTTTGTTCCTGCTTCATGGGTAAGATGATACATTCTTGTAGGAAGATGACAAACTCTGTGTATCCATGCAGGTAACCAGTTCAGAGGCAGTCCTGTATCAATAATGACCTCAGTTATCACCTGAAGCCCGCTTGGCTGCCTCCACTCCATGGTAGGCAGGCAAGTGCTTTCAGAGTTATTGGAGCTGGCACCGCTGGCTCCAGGGTAACCTCCTCCCAGTACTCCCTGCTAGGCCTCTTCAGGAGCACAATGCACAGGCAGGCAGATGCTGCTTGCAGGGCAATTGCCCACACTGTTTCTGGACAACTCCAAGTTGTCTGGCCCTTATTTATCACTTACATACATACCCAGTAATAAGAATTAACTTTTTCCTTCATCATCAGGAGTTAGAACCATAGGAGGGAACAAAAGCACCAACAATTTAAAAAGTCTTTAATCACAGACCTTCAAGCAAGTTTGAAAAGAGCAGACAAAGCCCCACCCTTTCATTCAATAGGTCCAGTACCTAAATATTGGGAGTCAAAACTGCTCTGAATGACAGTGACACATCTACCATTGTACATATCACTGCAGAATCATCAGATATGGAGTGAGCCAGATGTTCCTCCTCACTTAAACAGAATACTTCCATTTCCAGAACAAGTCACTGACAGCTGCTCACACAAGATGTTTTCACCCAAATCATGCACTCACAAGTTTAAGTATAACTGTATTGGTTCTAATAAATTCAAATTCCCTCTGAACTGACACAAGACTTTGTCAATCTCATCTTGAAGAACTTAATTTTTCACGTTACTTGCTTGTGTCTACTCTATAGCCCACTCCAAAAAGTAAAGTTTGGATTAATGCAGCAAGTACTGACCATAAGAGCCCCTCGAATCCATTTCCACTAATGAAAGCACTGCAGTGACGTTAAATGTCAATCTTGAATAAAATATCAGGATAATATTGGAAGCATTGTGTAAACACCTCAGAATAAGCATTCTACTTGAAATAGCAATACCAAGACCACTAAAATACAGGAAGCATAACTAGTTTTCAATCACTGTTATGGCAATCACAGCACAAGCAACATACAAACTTAGCATCAAAGCTATTAGTTTGCAGGTTTTGAAGTCTCTACCCAACAAGGGAATTCAAATCCTCAAGGGCTGAGCACTGACTTTTATCAACTTTTGCATAGCTGCAGTCTGTTTCCTTTGTTAAAGCACTACAAAATTTAGCACTTTTGCTAGAACTTGTAATGGGTTTTCCTCCAAGCTTTGCCCTGGTTTTCAGCTCACACTCTATGGTCAGCCTCCTTATAATAAGGAATTTACAGCTGCTACAGGGAGCAGAGCAGTCTGAAAAATAGCTACTCCATCAGTAGTATCTTGCCCAGGTGAGTCTCTGCCATTCCTCTGTACTACATGGGAACTCTTTCTGTAGAGACCCGGTGACACAACAAGGCTTGTTCTTTTACCATCAACAGTTTTTCTGCTTCTCCTGGCCTGAAGACTAAAGGCTTTCAAGAGTGAGCTCAAGTAAAATACTTTACTTAATTGGTAGTAGTTTTCATGCAAATGGCCAACTTCCAAGAAAGCATAATATTTTATAACTTGACAAAATAAATTTAAATAACTTGATTGAATGTAAATTTGCATCTCAAGTGTGCCGAAGAAGCTAGTGCAGACCAATTCTGCTACTGCTATAGGAGCCCAAAAATCTCAACTGCTCATTTCTTCATCCTTTCAGGAATTCCAGATACAACCGTCAATGCATTTGCAGCCTGAACAGAAGCAGCCTACTGCCAATCAGCACACTCCCACCATGGTTTTAGGAAAAAGAATCCAGATGAACGTTACAGAAATCCATCTCTATTTTTATCAGAAGCCTCCATAAACATTTACAGAGCTACTTAATTTTGTTTAAGTGTAACAAAAAAAAAAAAAAAAGGAGGGGGGGAAACTACTGTTATTGTCACAGTTCAGTGATATGGGAATCACCAGCCCTTGTTTTGCCTGTTAATATCCACAATACTAAGAAATTAGATTAATTTTGTTCTAGAATAACTCACATCAGTGAAATCTTCAGCAAAACCATGTGGTCTTACTTCTTGTGATACGTATGAAGCTAGAAATTGGAGCACAACCAAGCAGCTTGCTTTACATATATAAGCTGTATATTTTCTGGAGCATTCTAACCCATTTATTAAACAACATTACCATGGTCAGAGGTGATATAAATTCAAAGCAGCAGGCAGTCACATCTGATACTTGCAGGTAAGCTGTCTACCCGCCTTCAGTAGTCAGCTGCCATGCAACTTCAAACACCAAACAAAGGCTGGTTCATCTCCCAGCCTCCACTAAATCACAGTGAAGAAATCTGTTCTGCTGTGGTCTGAAAAGCAATATTCAAAACAACTTCTGAGCTCAGATATAGTGAAATCATGTTTACTGTGTGCCTGGCTCTGTAAAAACAGCTGACCATTTTTCCTTGGTAAAAGCTCTGTCCCAGATTTATCTCAATGACCCTTGGTTTCCTTTTCAGTTATACCACCACATATCCATGCTGATATTTCAATGCATTATTTCTTCTGCTACACTGTATTGAGAACATATGGAATTTAAGACTTGTTTACCACTGAACAGAGGCCAGACAGCTATTGATTGGGTAAGTCAGCCTCAAAAAACAGAAAAATCCCAGAAATAAACAGCACACAAGTCACATCTCATCCCTACGGTTTTGAGGCCCTGCAAGTCAAGAATAACTTTACCAGCAGAAAAGGATTAGAAAAGCATCTTGAATCTTACTTTAGGTACAAGAAGCATTTATTTTTCTTTCTTATTCGAGTAGTCTAGTATTTAGACAGTTTCTTACTGTTTTCTTACCATTGCAGCAGTGCCTGGCAAACACTGCAATGCCTTTACTGACACTTACAGCTTTATGAAACTACAGCATTAAAGACCAAATTCCCTCAAACATTTCTGTAACTCCAAACTCCCTTGGCAGTAGGAGACCCGAGAGCAGCCTCAGCCCTAGCAGGCAGGCAGGGCACCAGGGTGGCAGCAGCACTGCAGCAGGGGCACCCAGGGGGAGACCATGGTGATTTACACTGTTCCTTCCCACATGCTCTGGTTCACCTCCACACTCATGTGCCACCCACATGTTTTGCTGCTGCCCCACTACACACACATTTTCCAGATCTCTACGTGCAGCAGTGTCGTGCTTTAGCCCCCGCCGGCAGTCAAGCACCACTCAGCCACTCGCTCACTCCTCCCCCCACTCAGTGGGATGGTAACGGAAAAGCAAAACTCGTGGGCTGGAATAAAAACAGTTTAATGGGACAGCAAAGGAAAAGAAAACAGAACAAAACTCAACAATAACAACAACAGCATGTACTAAGCACATGATTCACAGTACAGACTGCTCACCACCCAGAGCCCGATGCCAAGCCCGCTCCCAAGATGCAATCCGGCGGCGTCCCCCTTTACATACTGAGCATGACGGTCACATGGTATTGAATATCCACCTGGCCAGATTCTTGTGAAAATTAACCCTATCCCAGCTGCAACCAGGACATTATCCACCCCTTATTATATACCATCTACGTCATGCTCAGATCCTACACTTTCCAATTAATCACCACCACTTTTCTTGTTTTATATATATACACACACACAGAGAGACACCATTCCCTTAGTCTGTGGAAAAACCCTCCAAAAAGGCCATTGAGTTCATTTAGCCCATGACTTTGGGCTCCATCTGTCATAATAGTCTCTTGGGGCAGGAGAGATGACGTGGAGTTTGCTCAGTCGGCGAAACAGGGCCAGGTCTTGGTGAGGTGCGGCAGGTGACACTGGACGCAGTGGGAGGATGGTGTGTAGTGTTGGATTGTTGCATGTTGCATCTGGAGCTTGCAGTTGTGGTATCTGGCTCGGCTGGTGTATCATGTCCACGGTCTGTGGGTTGAAGATGTCAGTCTATTGAGGACGTTGCTGGGCGCCAGTTGCTAAAGCCAGTTCTGCTTCCATTACTGCTGCACTTTGCTCAGTTTTATCAATATTTCATTCTTTATCAATTTGGGTAATTCTTGCTATAATATCATCGATTTGGCATATAGCAACTGTGGTAGAGATGACATACAGTGGCAGGGGAATACAGCAATTAACATCATACAGTTTAATTCATTGGCTATTCTCACCCAAAATCAAATCCCCTCGAGGTACACATCGGACTTCCCCATCCTTTCCGATCACCCACCAAGTGCACCCAGGTCCTTGAGCAAAAGCAATCCCACGGATGGGTTGGCCTTTGCCTGAGGCAGGAGTAACCCAGATTGTCTTCCCTAACATATTCTTCATGTGCACTACAGGGACTTTATCCCCTTCTACAGTACGTAAAGGCTTTGATTGGGCAGGGCCAGCTCGATTGGTGGATCCCCTAGTGTTGACTAACCAGGTGGCTTTTGCTAAATGTGTATCCCAGTGTTTGAAGGTCCCACCACCCATTGCTCTCAGTGCAGTCTTTAACAGTCCATTGTATCGTTCAATTTTCCCAGAGGCTGGTGCATGATAGGGGATGTGATACACCCACTCAATGCCATGCTCTTTGGCCCAGGTGTCTATGAGCTTGTTTCAGAAATGAGTCCCGTGGTCTGACTCAATCCTTGCTGGGGTGCCATGTCGCCATAAGACTCGCTTCTCAAGGCCCAGGAGAGTGTTCCGGGCAGTGGCATGGGGCACGGGATATGTTTCCAGCCATCCGGTGGTTGCTTCCACCATTGTGAGGACATGGCACTTGCCTTGGCAGGTCTGTGGGAGTGTGATAGAATCAATCTGCCAGGCCTCCCCATATTTATATTTCAGCCATCGTCCTCCATACCAGAGAGGCTTTGACTGCTTGGCTTGCTTGATTGCAGCACATGTTTCACACTCATGGATAACCTGTGCGATAGCGTCCATGGTCAAGTCCACCCCTCGATCACGAGCCCATCTATATGTCGCATCTCTTCCCTGATGGCCTGAGGTGTCATGGGCCCACAGAGCTAGGAATAATTCACCTTTATGTTGCCAGTCCAGATCCACCTGCGCCACTTCAATCCTAGCAGCCTGATCCACCTGCTGGTTGTTGTGATGTTCCTCAGTGGCCCATCTCTTAGGTACGTGGGCATCTACATGACATACTTTAATAACCAGCTTCTCTAGCCGGGCAGCACTATCTTGCCACAATTTGGCAGCCCAGATGGGTTTACCTCTGCGCTGCCAGTTGCTCTGCTTCCATTGCTGTAACCACCCCCACAGGGCATTTGCCTCCATCCAGGAGGCAGTATAGAGGTAGTGCCACAGCCACTTTTCTCGCTCAGCAATATCTAAAGCCAGCTGGATGGCTTTCTCCTCTGCAAACTGACTCGATTCACCTTGTCCTTCAGTGGCTTCTGCGACTCGTTGCGTAGGACTCCACACAGCAGCTTTCCACCTTCGATGCTTTCCCACAATATGACAGGACCCATCAGTGAACAGGGCATATTCCTTCTCATTTTCTGGGAGTTTATTATACGGTGGGGCCTCTTCAGCACGTGTCACTTCTTCCTCTGTCGACTTTCCAAAATCTTTGCCTTCTGGCCAGTCCATGATCACTTCCAGGATTCCTGGGCGACTGGGGTTTCCTATTCGAGCTCATTGTGTGATCAGTGACACCCACTTACTCCATGTGGCATCAGTTGCATGATGTGTACAGGGGACTCTCCCTTTGAACATCCAGCCCAGCACCGGCAGTCGGGGTGCCAGAAGGAGCTGTGCTTCAGTACCAACCACCTCTGAAGCAGCTCAAACCCCTTCATATGCTGCCAAGATCTCTTTTTCAGTTGGAGTGTAGCGGGCCTCAGATCCTCTATATCCCCGGCTCCAAAACCCCAGGGGTCAACCTCGAGTCTCCCCTGGTGCTTTCTGCCAGAGGCTCCAGGTAGGGCCATTCTCCCCGGCTGCGGTGTAGAGCACATTTTTACGTCTTGCCCTGCCCGGACTGGCCCAAGGGCTACTGCATGAACTATCTCCTGTTTAATTTGTTCAAAGGCTTGTCGTTGCTCAGGGTCCCATGTGAAATCCTTCTTCTTCTGGGTCACTTGATAGAGAGGGCTTACAATGAAACTGTAATTTGGAATATGCATTCTCCAGAAACCCACAACACCTAAGAAAGCTTGGGTTTCTTTATTGTTAGATGGTGGAGACATAGCTGTTATTTTGTTGATCACATCCATTGGGATCTGATGACGTCCATCTTGCCATTTTATTCCTAGGAACTGGATGTCCTGTGCAGGTCCTTTGACCTTACTTCGTTTTATGGAAAAGCCAGCTTTGTCATGGTTTAACCCCAGATTGTAACCGAAATACCACACAGCTGCTCACTCACTCCCCTCCTCCCCGGTGGGGTGGGGAAGAGAATCGGGGAGAAAAGAAAACTCGCGGGTTGAGATAAAAGCAGTTCACCAGGACAGCAAAGGAAAAACATAAAAAAATATTAATAGTGATAATAATAACATATATAAGGATAATAGAATATATAAAACAAACAATGCACAAGTTCTCACCACCCGAGGACTGATACAGCCTGTCCCGAGCAGCAGTCAAGGAGCAGGGATATTCCCCTGCCAGTTACCCCAGAACAGCAAGTTCCAGAGAGAGCAGGCGAGGGAACAAACAGCTGAACGAACAGGCCCGAACGAACGAAATAAAAAGGCAAAACAGGGAAACAAAAAGCAACCAAAAGGGAATCTTAAGGATTAAGGGTCTAAGGGTAGTGGCCCACCAGCTGACCCTCACTTATACTGGGCATGACGTCTATGGTATGGAATACTCTCTTTGGCCAGTTTGGATCTTGGGTTTCCTTATTTTTAGTTGGTGGAGACATAGCTGCTATTTTGTTGATCGCATCCATTGGTATCTGACGACGCTCTCCAGCTGATTAATCAGCTCATGGATGGGAGCCATGGAGTCTCGGCTTGTGCGATATTGCCGCTAGCTACACCAAAAGCCCATCGGTATCCCTTTGGGTCCTTGAAGTACCCTCTCCTGAGGTAGTCTATGCCAAGGATACAAGGGGCCTCTGGGCCAGTCACAATGGGGTGCTTTTCCCACTTGTCCCCTGTTAAGCTCACCTCAGCCTCCAATACAGACAATTCTTGGCATCCCCCTGTCTCCCCAGAGATCCAGATGGCTTCTGTGCCCCTATATTCTGATGGCCCCAGCATACACTGTGCACCAGTGTCCACCAAAACCTTTTACTTCTGTGGGTCTGATGTGCCAGGCCATCGAACCCACACAGTCCAGTGTACCCGGTCATCCCTTTCCTCCTCCTGGCCAAAGGCAGGGACCCTCTATTCCTGTTCCTCGCCAGAGTATTCTCTGTCTGACCCTTGCAGTGCCAGAACAGAAGGCCCCTCACCAGGATCAAGGGAGGTGATTTCAGTTCTTCTATGGGAAATCGCTGATTGCCTTTGTGTGTCCCTACAGCAACTCTGCTGACAGACTTCCTGGGTGGCCCCTTCTTAACAGCTGTCTTCCCTCTCAGTTTGCATACACGGGCTTCCAGCTTAAAGGTGGGATCACCGTCCCACTTCCTCATAGAATCATAGAATTGTTCTGGTTGGAAGAGACCTCCAAGATCATTGGGTCCAACCATTAACCTATCACTACCAAGTCCCCCACTAAATCATATCCCTTAGGGCCTCATGTCCTCCCCCAGTCACACAGAAAGAACCAGAGTGCTCCACGCGACATGCGCCTGGGGCTCCCTTTCCCTCTGACCAGGGCAAGAGGGGACTGACTCTGCAAGAGGCAGAGAAGGACCTGGGAATCCTGGTGGATGACGAATTCACCATGAGCCAGCAATGTGCCCTTGTGGCTAGGAAGGCCAACGGCATCCTGGGGTGCATTAAGAATAGTGTGGCCAGCAGGTCAAGGGAGGTTATCCTCCCCCTCTACTCTGCCCTAGTGAGGCCCCATCTGGAGTACTGCATCCAGTTCTGGGCTCCCCAGTTTAAGAAAGATGAGGAACTACTGGAGAGAGTCCAGCGGAGGGCTACAAAGATGATGAGGGGACTGGAGCATCTCTCCTATGGGGAAAGGCTGAGGGAGCTGGGGCTGTTTTGGCTTCTCTGGCTGGGGCTCTTCCAGCTTCTCTGGCTTTCCTCTAGGCCTCAGGCACCTCTCCTGTTCTCCATGACCTTTCAAAGATGATGGAGAGTGGATTGGCAATGACATCTGCCAGCTCCCTCAGCACTTGTGGGTGCATCCCATCAGGGCCCACGGATTTGTGGGTGTCCACTTTGCCTAAATGATCTCTAACCCGATCCTCCTCGACCAAAGGAAGGCCATCCTTTCTCCAGGCTTCCTCTCTTACCTCCAGGGTCTGGGATTCCTGAGGGCCAGCCTTGGCAGTAAAGACTGAAGCAAAGAAGGCATTTGGTAACTCTGCCTTCTCTGCATCCTTTGTCACCAGGGCACCCACCTCATTCAGCAGAGGGCCCACATTTTCCCTAGTCTTCCGTTTGCTACCGATGTACTTGAAAAAGCCCTTCTCATTGCCCTTGATGTCCGTTGCCAGATTAAATTCCAGGTGGACCTTAGCCTTCCTTGTAGCATCCCTGCATACCCTGACAGCATTCCTGTATTCCTCCCATGTGGCCTGCCCTTTTTTCCACATTCCATGGACTTCCTTCTTCCATTTGAGTTTTGCCAGTAGTTCCTTGCTCATCCACGCAGGTCTCCTGCCTCCCTTTTACCCAATTTCTTACTTCTGGGGATGCACCGCTCTTGGGTCATCATGTCATGTTCCCCCCATTTCAGGCCAGCGCACACACAGCTGTGAGATCTGCAGCCAGCCCCTTCAGAGGCCTGAAGTGACTGGAAATCCAGCAATGCCAATCAGCTCTGCAAGGAGCTATAGCTTCCTGACAGATTAGGCCTCTGTGCCATCATATGAGCATTGGCAAGAGGTGAAGACCGCAGCAGCCTGACAAACCAGCTGAACGCACCTCGGCATGTTCAGGCTGCTGAAGTCTCACCTGTTGCAATAGTCTGCAGTAAGGCAGGAGCTGGGATCCCAATGTAAGCAACACCAGTTAAAAACAGCAGCTTCTCTCATAAAATAAAATGACCCTAGATACAGGATCATGTTTTCCGCAAAGCAAACCTGTGTCCTTGTTAAGTTTTCAAGCTTTTTACCTTGTTTCTAATTACTTCAGACTATTAGGCACAGATATCCCCTGTACTTATCTATGATTGAAACATCCCATTAAAAACACAAGTAAAACATTTACTGGCCTGTAGTTTCACATTAGAACCACGCAGAAGAGTGGTTGCTGTAATGAAGCATATTTCTGTACAGAGTTTGGGCATTTCCCATTCCAACTCCCCCTTGATTAATCTGTGCTGCACTCCTAGAAGCTGTGAGGCTCTGATCCTGCAAATATAAGCAGTGTACTGAGCAGCTTTACAAATCAAGCACAAATGCAGGAGGATACCCTTAATTTTCAGGAGGAACAGCCAATAGAAGATGGCTAGCACGCATGACTACATATTTCCCAGCAGACTTTGGAGCCTGGAAAGAATTGGTTTAAATACCTTGCTGGAGGCCATGAGAACTTTTGCTGCACTTTGGAGCAGGACAGAGTCCACAGGGGAGGACTGGCAGAGACCACATCCTTCTTCATCTACTTTAGCTGAAGCCACAGGCCGCTTAGCCTGATAGACTCAAGCCAAGAGAAGCACCTGGGATCAGGACAGTTTCTGCTAGCTCTGGAGCTTGGCTGGCAGGCACCACACCTTGAGGCAGCAGCTCCTTAGGGGCTGGCAGCTGTTTGCCAGTGGTTGCAAGTCAGAGCGATAAGGTGCTCTTTGAATCTGACTCCTGAAGAATTTACACCTGGCCAACCTCTTAAGTTGGGCAATAAGTGATAACAAAAAACTGACATAATTCCTCCAGGTAAGTGTTTCTTGCTAGTGCATACTCACTGGAACAAAACAGGAATTTAACACTGAAATCAGCCACCAGCACAAGTTCTCAATGGTTGTTTATTTGCTTATGCATTTCAAAAGGTATTTAGGAGTGAGAGAAGGGTACCGTGCAGAGTTTGTATGAATACCACCTGGTTCAGCATCTCCCTTGATGGGTAGCAGGGAAGTTGATCTCCAAACCAAAGCATCCCTTTTCACCACTCCACAGACCTCCATGCGAATACCACGGCCTCATCCCCTCCCTCTCCTGCCCACCCCAACGCTCTACCAAGGCCCTCGACAATCACACAGCACCCTGCAGGCACTGCCTGCCCCTGCCAGCCCATCACCCCCGTGGACCAGGGTACCCCCAACCAATGCCACAGCAGCTGGCAAACACAGCTGGAGCAGTGCCAGGGCAAGGTGTTGGTCACCAACACAAACTTGCCCCTGTGCCAGGTGCTCAGCAGCTCCCCACTCCCTCCTTCTTCCCTCCAGCTCTGAAGGTAAGGCAGTATACATCCCGCAGATAACCCTCCTCAAAGCCCAGCTGGCACCAGGCTGAAGATGACATTATTTTCTGAAGGTGAACACAAGCATCACGGTACAGGAAGTGCTGACCTGATGAGCCACGCAGGGCCCAACTTGTGTCCCAGATCATCTCATAAAGGACTGGCAAATGAGATGCCCTGTCCTGATTTCAGCTGGGATGAAGCTAATTTTCTTCCCAGTAGCTACTGTATTTTGGATTTAGTATGGGATTTGGTATGTGAAGAATGTTGATAATACACTGATGTTATTAATTGTTGCTAAGAGATCAAGGATGTTTTCCAGCTTCCCAGGTTTTACTAATGTGTAGGTGCAAAAAGCTGGGAGGGGTATAGCCGGTATAGTTGACACAAAGTGGCCAAAGAGAGTATTCCATACCATAGACGTCATGCCCAGTATATAGTGGGAGTTGGCTGGTGGGCTGCGCACCTTTTGTTCATTTGTGCTTTCATTCGTTTGGCTGTTTGTTCCCTCGCTCTCTCTCTCTGGAACTTGCGGTCCCAAGATTGCTGCTGGGGATCATTCCAAGATCGCTCTCGGTTTTGCTCCATGATCGCTACTCAGGACGGGCTGCATCAGTCATCGGGCAGTGAGAAATTGTGCATCATTCATTTTGTATATTCTATTATCCTTATATTTTATTATTATTATTAAATGTATAATATAATTATTATCTTTTTCTTTGCTGTCCTGGTGAACTGTCTTTATCTCAACCCACGAGTTTTCCTTTTCCCCTGGGGAGGGGGGGGAGTGAGTGAGCAGCTGCGTGGTGTTTACTTACTGGCTGGAGTTAAACCATGACATGCCCACAGCAGGCAGTCCTCCCCACTTGCCTCCCCTCCCCAGGGTGGGGGCACCTGGACCCTGCCCTCCCCAGGCCAGGGTGGGTACCACTTCCCCTCTGTCCAGCACCTGCACTTTCATTCCACAACATGCAGCAGTTCAAGGATACCTGTTCCAAAAAAACCCCACCAAAATAGCCTGAACAAGTGAAACAAACACAGCAGGTTAATTATTTTCTGCAAGGAGTGGAGCACACTTATCTCAGTGAAATATGTCCCACCAGTCTATCACTGTCGAGCATTTTTTCCACCTTACATGTAAGATTATTCCTAGTAAATCATAGTCAACTTGAATCAGCAACAGTATCAAGCAAATCTTGAGCTAGAACTATGTAATTGAAACACCACTTAGAGGCAAGCTGCAAATCTGCATACTTCCTATTCCCTGCCTCAAGTATTAGAGTTGATCTAGCACACTCGCGTGTGCTATAAATCCCATTTCCAGCGCAATATTAATGTTTCCTGTTTCAACAGCATTCAAGTAGCTTTAAGCATGCTGTAACATAGCTCTGTCCTTTCTTTACCAAGGGACTTCAGGGGAGATGAGCCTGCTTTGTACAAAAAGCACACAGACAAAAAAAACCCCACACTCCTACCAAATGAATTATGTGCACTGGGTTAAACAAAGGAGTTAGAACTTGAAAAGTTCTGATTCAACAGTTTAATTATTAGCAACCTAAAAAAGAGTGGAAGATATAAACAGTGTATTTGGTTGCCAAATTGCACCCCTCAATAAAAAAAAAAGTTCACATAAGATACAAGTGCTACAGAAAGTATATACCCAAAAGAATATATATGCATAGGATACAGTTAAGTTTTGGGTTTGGTGGGTGGGGGTTTTTTTTTTTCAGCTTTAAAAAAACCCATCTGTTTTCACTTAGAAAAATCCTATGGAACTTTTACCAAAAGATTTTTTTCTTCTTCATTTGAAAAATAGCCATTTGTTTCCCCACGCTCAGTACAGACATGAAGACCAATTTATAGTTTCTGAAGTTAAAGACTTTTTGAAAAGCCACTGATTTGCAAGCTTTCACATCCTGCCGAAGCAAGCAGCTAGGTGCAGTTTCATAGAGTGGCATAGGCTGTGTTTCACCTTAGGTTTGCCCTGCCTGTCTCCACAGGCAGGGCAGCTCTCCCTCACAAAGCTTCAGGTCGCTTTTGTCTCATCTCCTAAATCCTAGCACCAGACAGAAGCAGTCCTGGGAGCCAGGACCAGAAGCACAAGCAATGCTCTCATCACTGGATACCAAAGTCAAGTCTCCCCCATATTTACACATCCATGCCTGGTAAAGCTGACTTTCCAGAGATGAAGACTTCTTCAGCTGCTTGTCTCCAAGAGACAACCAGAAGGGTGTTCCCAGCTGCAAAACTTGCCTTCACTACATGCCTTGATGCAGAAGAAAAAAATTTCAGGGATGAGCCTGCATGATATTCCTTTCTGACAGGTTTCCTCACACCTCCTTTTCAACACGTTCGATGATGCTGAAGCATCTAATTTCTCTCCCACTCTGTACACAGGGACCTGGGGCATATGTTAATTCAGCTACTCTGAGCATAGAAATGCCCAAAATCCTTTGCAAATCCAGACCTTCATGGCCTCACTCACTGTAGCTTTATTACATTCTTCGAAACCATTTTCATGGTTTAAACCCAGATGGTAACCCAATACCACACAGCCACTCACTCCCTGCCCTCCCCAGTGGGGTGGGGAGGAGAATTGGAGAGAAAGGAAAACTCATGGGTTGAGATAAAAGCAGTTCACCAGGACAGCAAAGGAAAAATATATTAATGATAATAATAATATATATATAAGGATAATAGAATATTTAAAACAAATGATGCACAATTTCTCATGACCCGACGACCGATACAGCCCATCCCGAGCAGCAGTCAGGGAGCAGGGATATTCCCCCGCAGCTATCCCAGAACAGCAAGTTCCAGAAAGAGCGAGCAAGGGAACAAACAGCAAAATGAACGAACAAAAAGGATCAAACGAATGAAAAAGGGGAACAGAAGGGAACAACAAGGCAACAAGAAGGGAAGTGGCCCACCGGCCAACCCTCACTTATACTCCCCCAGGGGTCGGTACTGGGGCCAGTCTTGTTCAATTTATTCATCAATGACCTGGATGAAGGGACAGAGTGTACCCTCAGCAAGTTTGCTGATGACACGAAACTGGGAGGACTGGCTGATACACCAGAAGGCTGTGCTGCCATTCAGAGAGACCTGGACAGGCTGGAGTGTTGGGCAGAGAGGAACCTCATGAGGTTCAACACGGGCAAGTGCAGGGTCCTGCACCTGGGGAGGAACAACCCCATGCACCAGGACAGGTTGGGGGTTGACCTCCTGGAAAGCAGCTCTGTGGAGAAGGACCTGGGAGTCCTGGTGGATGACGAATTCACCATGAGCCAGCAATGTGCCCTTGCGGCTAGGAAGGCCAATGGCATTCTGGGGTGCATTAAGAAGAGTGTGGCCAGCAGGTCGAGGGAGGTTATCCTCCCCCTCTACTCTGCCCTAGTGAGGCCCCATCTGGAGTCCTGTGTCCAGTTCTGGGCTCCCCAGTTCAAGAAAGACGAGGAACTACTGGAGAGAGTCCAGCAGAGGGCTACAAAGATGATGAGGGGAGTGGAGCATCTCTCCTCTGGGGAAAGGCTGAGGGAGCTGGGGCTGTTTAGCCTGAGGAAGAGAAGACTGAGAGGGGACCTCATCAACGCTTATAAATGGGTGGGTGTCAAGAGGATGGGGCCAGACTCATTTCAGTGGTGCCCAGGGACAGGACAAGGGGCAACGGGCACAAACTGGAACACAGGAAGTTCTGTCTGAATATGAGGAAAAACTTCTTTACTGTGAGGGTGACAGAGCACTGGAACAGGCTGCCCAGGGAGGTTGTGGAGTCTCCTTCTCTGGAGATATTCAAAACCTGCCTGGATGCAGTCCTGTGCAGCCTGCTCTAGGTGAACCTGCTCTGGCAGGGGGGTTGGACTAGATGATCTCCAGAGGTCCCTTCCAACCCCTACCATTCTGTGATTCTGTGATCCTGGGCATGACGTCTATGGTATGGAATACTCTCTTTGGCCAGTTTGGATCAACTATTCTGTCTATACCCCTCCCAAGTTTTTGCACCTGCTCATTAGCAAAACCTGGGAAACTGCAAAATGTCCTTGGTCATTTAGCAGCAACCAACAACATCAGTGCGCTATCACTATTCTTCTCATACTAAATCCAAAACACAGTAGCTGCTGAAGACAAAACTAGCTCCATCCTGGCCGAAACCAGGACAATGGTGAAGCCATTCAGACATTTCTTACAAAACATAAGTATTTGTTTCTGCACACAGGTTTCAGGGAGACCTAGCTATAAAGGACCTGAAAGTGTTAGGAAAGAAGATACACTACTGACTGATTTGCTGTCTTCCTATGTTCAAAACTTCACATTTAATCTGTGACGCACATCAAGATTTATACTTTTCTTCTTTGTTATCTTCAACAGCACCAAGCATTTTGTCTTAAAAATGGCTCATACCTTGAATTGTATTACAAATCCCAGTTCTCTGCAATTCTGTGAACCTCTGCAACTGATTGTGCTGGAATTGAGAAATAAGCCAGACAACAGCTGTAGCCAGACTGGAAGTGCACCTGTTAATACTGTTTCTGCTGTATAAGCTGCTTCCTTGTACTTGTATGATCTCACTTGAGTTAGCGCTGACGTGAACATCTGAAAGACTCAGTGGAGCACCAACAGAAATCTCTTCCACATCTTTAAGCTATTGACAGCATGCAGAGTTGGAGGCACCTTTCAATAAGCAGTCCATGAAGCCACAAGGGTTTGGCCCTAATAGGCTAAAAGAAGACTCAAAGACTTTGTTCTGAGGTCCTGTTTCTCCCACAGTGTTCACCCTGAACTAGCACCCAAAAAGGGATTCTCTTGTTTGGTTTCATTCAGCTATTTCCTGACTTTAGAGACGAAAGTGACCAGCTCTGAGGATGTTTTTTCTAGATGCACACCTTTGAGTTACTACATCAGCAAGACTTGTAATGCAAAACTAGTTTTTAGGTTAGGGGTGTGTCTTCCCAGTTACTCTCCCTTTGTGCTACAAGGTCTTATGCCCAGGGACACTTTTCTCCCGGTAGTATCCATCAGGCTACAAAACATAACCAAGATTTGCATGTCTTCTTTTCTAGTTATCAAAATGAAATGATACTGATAACCACACAGACTAGTTCATGTATTTCCTTGTAGAGAATTATCATAGTAAAACGCTAACCTTCTTCAGAGCAACACAAGCTCTGTCAGGAGCCTGAAGCCAAAGTCAATGTATTGGGTCTGGCTGGGATGAAGTTAACTTTCCCCATAGCAGCCCTCAGTGCTGTGCTTTGTATTTGTAGCTAGAAAGGTGCTGATAACACACCAGTGTTTTGGCTACTGCTGAGCAGTGCTCGCACAGCATCAAGGCTGTCTCTCCAACATCCCTCCCCTAAAGGCCAGTAGGCTGAGGGTGGGCAAGAGGTTGGGAGTGGACATAGCCAGAACAGCTGACCAAAGAGATATTCCATACCATATGACATCATGCTCAGCAATAAGATCTAAGAGAAAGGAGGAGGGGAGGGGGCATTCATTATTAAGGCTTTTGTCTTCCAGAGCAACCACTACACATGTTGAGGTCCTACTTCCCAGGAAGTGGCTGGACATTGCCTGCTGATGGGAAGTAGAGAATAAATCTTTTTGTTTTCCTTTGCTTCCACATGTGGCCTTTGCTTTTGCTTTATTAAACTGCCTTTATCTCAACCCACAAGTTCTTTTTCATCTTATTTTCTCCCCCTCTGTCCTGCTGAGAAGGGGGAATGATAGAGTAGCTTGGTGGGCACCTGGCAGATAGCCAAGGTCAACCCATCACAGTCAAAAATCCAAAGTTAAATGTTTAAAACAATACTAGGTCACTAAAGCAAGGAGTCTTAGCAATTTGATAGCCTAACTTGGACAACTTATTAACTTTTCTAGGAAAGCCAGCATAGATGTTGTGTTCAACGTCAGGAGATGTTTGCAAGTGATCCAAAGTGCAGTTTTAGTTATACAGAGAGCCTACAACCTATGATATGCTTCATAAGAGCTCAGATAATGCTGGCATAAGTTTTCTAGTTAGAGAGACTTCTTTTGCCTTTTTAAGATGCTGCTTCTCTCCTCCTCCCAAAATGGCAGGCAAATACAGTGTAGATAAAGCATATTTGGTTCTCTAGACACAGGCTAGAGCTAAAAAACCTATCACGTGCACCCATACTTGTGATATCACCACAGACAGGGCTATGGTTTGCAGTTCCTTGTTGTTTGTTTGTTTGCTTTTGTGGGTTTTTTTGGTTTTGTGGTGTGTTTTGTTTTGTTTAAAATATAGGCATCAATATGGTGCATTTGAGGAGCCTTTGCCCAGTCCCTTGAAAGATTCCTACAGCAAAAAAAACATCCTAAAAAAAGAGGATGCAGTGCAATACAGCAGCCACAACCTCTCACTCAGGGAAGGACAGAATAGCCACTGGAGCCTGAGCAAGCAAGCAGCATCGATCAGAGGGGAGCTGGCATCAGAAAAGCAAAGAAGGATGCTCTCATCTGCTCCCATCTGCACCCTGGGACAGAAGGCCAAACACCAGGAGAGTGGCTACGACTCAACACAACTTCTCCCTGGTCACCCCAGCAAAAAGCTCTGAACTATCACAGCAAAGCATAAATACTGAGAGGATAGACCATATCTTCAAATCAATATTCAGCGTGCTTAACATGGTCATTCTTTCCCCACAACAAATAAGGGTCTGAAATTCTTAAAAATACTCTGAGCAGCTCTGGCAACAAGGTAAATCATCCTTAGCACTCAGGCACAAACCAAGGCACAAAGGACGAGCCCTTTGCTCAAAGTCAAAGCCTCATCTTCGACCATATTGGACTTTATGGCAGACTAGCAAGTGCCACATGTCCAAATTCACACATCCTGAGACCAGTCAGACCAGATCTGTACAGCAAAGTCCCTTTTGCTGGAAGCTCAATGGGCACATCACATACATTCAAGGGGTTTCTGCACATCAGGTAAACAGACAAGAGCCAGAGTACCATGCAGCACAGAGCGTGCCCTCAGCACCGTATCCTCCCAGGTCCTATTCACCTGCCCATACACTGCCTCACCATGTGGGCAACAGCACAGCAAGCCAGGATGACCAGGAGATTGGCTTCACAAGCACAGTCTTCATCATTGCTAACACGCTAGCATGGACACCCAGCTTATGTCTCTAGCAACCACTCCAAAAAAATATTATCAGGACTAACAACTGTGAACACACCTTCAAAAGTCTCTCATCTACCTACTAGATAGTACAAATGAAAAATGAAGCCTACAGGCAGGGTCCGTAGACTGCCTCAACTGGCAGGCACAGATAGATGAAAATGCTCAGGAGGGTGCAGCATCCTCCAAGCTGATGGTCTCATTGCCAAGCACCACCTTTTCTGTCTACCCTGGGTGGGAGTAAGGTGACCCCTAACATTGTCAAGGGGTTTTTATGTCTGTCAAAAAAGAGGTTTCAGAACTGGTTTTAAACAAAACTGCTATGCTAAGACCTGGAAAGCTGCTCATCAGAACACAGGATGCCGGAGTTGTTGTGAGCTTTGCAAATAATTTGCATGTTCACATTTTGTGATGCCTAAAGCATCAGAGGTGTTTTTTTACAGGGATGGCAAAGCCAAGGGCTTGCACTGCTCTGCTCAAAGGAACCAGGAGAAAGCACAACCCCGTGCTGGATGCCAGCACAGCAACACTGAGAGAGCCCTGCAGCAGGAGGAGGGAAGGTGCTTCAGGGCTTTTCTTAAATATACTTTTGAGAAGCAAACACACCTCATCTAAAAGGAGATGCCTGGTACCTGCACTCCTTCTCACCTCACCCTAGCTATTAAAGTTACAAAGTTCTAAACCAAAGTTATAAAATTAGAAAGCAAAGTTTTAACTTTATAATCCAAAATTCCAAAGTTATAATCCAAAGGTTACAAAGTTACAACCTGAAGTTACAGTCACAACCTAAAGTTATAAAGTTACAACCCAAAGTGATACTTATAACATCAAGTTATAGAGTTAAAACCCAAAGCTGTAGCTATAACCTAAAACTCTCAAGCTACAATGCAAAATTACAGGTATAATCCATTCAGAAAGTTTCAGAACAAAACTCAGCCAGAGCTCACTGCAAGCAAACATAAAGCAAAGCCAGAGTGCTGCTCTGCAACACCATCTGTTGGACTGGCTTTTTTTTCCCTCAAGTCCCTCTTTTAATATTAAACCGAGAAAACCGATAAGGGAGAAGGACAAAAAAAAAAAAAAAAAAAGGCCTGAAGTGCTCCCCCCGACCCCACTCACAGCCATAAGGAGGCCGCTGCAGAAACAACAGCTCCTCATAGTGCATCCCACCAGAAAAGATGGCGCCTGCTGCCGCCCACCCTTCTCATGTGCAGCCTGGCCGCGCTGATTTGCTGCCGCCGGCGCCCGCCCCTTGTGGGGCTGCGGCCACCCGGGGCGGCTCCAGGTGGCGGCGCGCAGGGCCGCGGGGCGCCAGGCTGCAGGGTGCCGCCGCCCGGGAGCAGAATGTGTGTTGCGCGCAAGGCACAGCCACGAGAAGAAAAAAAAAAAGAATTGGAGAAAAACAAAGAAAAAAGGAAGAAAGAAAAAGGCAAAAAAAAGCAAAGAAACCCAAAAGCAAAAAGAAAAAAAACACAAATCAAAAAGAAAAAAGAAAAAGAAAAAAAAGCAATAAAAAACCCCACAACCCCACAATGGGAAAGGCCAAGGAGCCTCTGGCGGTTTGGCAGCACGGTCTGTGAAGAGGGATGAAAAACCAAGCCTGGGACTACCTCCTGCAATTTTGCTCTTTTGAAAAACTCTCACCCTCCACAAGCAGCATTTTTGCCAGGTCTGTGTCGTGGTTTGACCCTGGCTGGATGCCAGGTGCCCACCAAAGCTGCTCTATCACTCCCCTCCTCAGCTGGACAGGGGAGAGAAAATATAACTAAAGGCTCATGGGTCGAGATAAGGACAGTAAGGACAGGGAGATCACTCAGAAATTGCCATCACAGGCAAAACAGACTTGACCCGGGGAAAAATTAATTTAATTTATTGCCAGTTAAATCAGAGTAGGACAATGAGAAATAAAATCAAATCTTAAAAACACCTTCCCCCCACCCCTCCCTTCTTCCTGGGCTCAGCTTCACTGCCGATTTCTCTACCTCCCCCTGAGTGGCACAGGGGGACTGGGAATGGGGGTTGCAGTCAGTTCATCACAGCAGTCACTTCATCACACGTTGTCTCTGCCGCTCCTTCCTCCACAGGAGGACGACTCCTCACACTCTTCCCCTGCCCCAGTGTGGGGTCCCTCCCACGGGAGACAGTCCTCCATGAACTGCTCCAGCATGGGTCCTTTCCATGGGGTACAGTCCTTCAGGAACAGACTGCTCCAGCCTGGGTCCCCCGCAGGGACACAAGTCCTGCCAGCAAACCTGCTCCAGTGTGGGCTCCTCTCTCTCTCCACGGGTCCACAGTGAGGGAATGAAGGCACGGACTCTGGCATAGGTGGAAAGCGGAGACGCTTTAATGCACACTTACAGGGGTTTATAAAGCTTCCTTATCTACTACATGCGCTCTAACACCTGTTAAAACATTTCTAAATTTGTGCACTTAAACATAACAAAGAAATTCTTTAGTGTAACAACAAACTTCTTTCTGGTTCTGACTGCTTCTGGTTACTCTTGTTTACCTTACTGTGTCCCTTCATTGACCTTTGCAGCACTGCTGTTTCAATTCAGCTCTATTGCCTTGCTGTGTCCCTTCGTTGACCTTTACTGTACTGCTGTTTTAATCAGCTCTAACCTGTCCCAAAACGGGTCACCTACAATTCCCCCTTTCTTTGTTTTTACAAGCCAAATAGAGTGCATTGAATGTTCAATCATTTTTAGCAAACACTGCAACAGACAAGGCACTACAATAATAATTGTGACTAATACAATGAGCAAAACAAGTCCTCCTTTTGCTAATTCTACTAACCATCCTGTTAATCCTAACCCTTTCAGCCAAGATTCTAATCCTACTGATCTTGTGGTTAATTGCTCAGATAGCTCTTTCAATTTCTTTATCTGTTGAAATACTGTTTGAGAATTATCGCTTAAATTCATACAACACATGCCTTCAAACTCTTCACACCCATGTCCTTGTGCTAATAACAAAAAATCTATAGCTGCTCTATTTTGCAAAGTGGCGTGCCTAATAGAATCTGTATCTACCAGCAAAGCACTTAAAGCTTTTGATGTGGCATTGTTTTGCTTAGCAAGCCAACATCCTAATTTATTAAGTGTCGCTAGGGCTTTTGCGGCAGCGACACCAGGTGCTAAGATTGAGGCTACGATAGTCTTATCTGCCTCCCAAAAATCCACATTGTCCTTACAATCGTCTCGATAATGATTCACTGATCGTTTTGATCGCCCATGAAGTCTGTTAATATTTAAAATCATGGACGTGTTTGGTGTTAACAACGTTAGGCGGCCCAGAGTACAAGGGCCTTCTGCAACATGAGAAGGAACACCTTGCCAAGCCCGGTCCCCACAGATGAGAAACACACCGGCCGGCAAGGCTAAAGGTGCATTTGAAGACTTGGATGTGTTAGAGGTGGTATAATTACACCACACAGATGCGTTCTTATAGACGGATAAACTTGCTGGTACATCAATTACGGTGTTATCACGTCCAGTATAATTAAAGCTTAGACAGGCATAGGCACTCACACTTCCCAAAATATCTAATTCTTATGGCTCCAATGGAATGACCGGCAAATAGTTTGCCCAGCCATCCCAGTTGGTTACCGCTTCCTTACTAGCATTTCCTGTCAAATTAACATTCCATTTAGACATAATATGATGCTCTACTGAAGTATTATTAACAACAGTCACAACTTCCTTGTCTGAAAGCGGAAATTCCAACTAAACATGTCGTAAATGGGTTGGCTGCGCTGGCCATCGAGAGGCACATATGGTTCTGTCCCGTCATGTTGGCAAGTGTGACCCAGATGTTTGCTCTGGGTTGGATGGAGATCCATGAGGCATTGGAACCGCAACAGTAGAGGATGATGATCCCAACCAAGGCCGCACACCACGGGCTGGTACCCGTCGTGGTCCTCGTCCTGTGGAAACACAAGCATATCCTCGCCCCCAGGTTATCAAAGGTTATGGTCCTTAGCCAAATCCCCTGCAGTTTTTTTAAAAATTAATTGTTTTTCCATCTCAGTCATACATTCTGTTTCTGTGATCGAGGGGGAGGCTTAAGCAAATCAGTTAGATCTTGTTCTGATGCCCGGTGAATTTATCTATTTTAGTACACCTTTGTCCGATACTACATGCCGAGCAACACTGCTTCAGTTTTTAAGTTCTTTGTTATTTTCCCGCTCAAGGGCGAGTACCATAGGGTCCTGTGGCAGCACCATTCCACAGTCCCTTTGCCACTCCGGGTGATTTCGGAGGGTGAAAAACATATCTGCATATGACACTTCATCCTATTTTCCTTCTCTCCTTAAAACAACATTAATTGCAAGGTAGTGTTATAATCAATTGACCCATGAAGTGGAACTAACCCATTAAGTGGCCACTTAGTTCCATCTTCCAGCTTATAAATCAGCCACCATTGATTACAATATTTAATGAGAGTCTTCTTATTCTCTGTACCCCCGGTTCCAACAACATCCCTCCAATGTGTCAATATATGACCAAGGGGGCTTTTCTTTAAAATACCCTTATTCTGAGTGTTACCCATCTCTTCTGACTCCTTATGCTTATTTTCTAGATTGTTTCTTATTAGCTATTGTGCTTCGTTTTCATTCCCAAACGTCCCAAATCTCTGGGATAATCCAATACCTTTTTTTTTTTTTTTTTTTTTTTTTTTTTTTTTTTTCCCCTTCAGCGGGACCCACACAGAGTTACGGAACCACAAATCAGGACTCACTCGCTTCACAGCGGCGCCGCGTCTCAAACACACACACCCACAACACACACAAACGTTTTTAACACAAAATATCCACAAATGCTTTTAACATAAAATACACACACCCACAAAACAAATGCTTTTAGCATAAAACACCACAAAATACCGTAAAGTACCATAAAGTAAAGTACCATAAAATACCTGGGCATTTACAAACAAGACACACAATTATCACTCCAGTTAGTCAGCAAAATGTTACATATTCATCATACGTTTATACATATTCATCACCTTTCCCCGAAAAGGCAGTCTTTATTAAAATGAGTTCGCAAAGGCGGTCTGTATTAAAATGAGTTCGCAAAGGCGGTCGTTATTAAAATGAGTTCGCAAAGGCGGTCTTTATTAAAATGAGTTCGCTCCCTTTAACTCCTCGCAGTTGCGCACGCGCAGTGCCATCCCTTCAGCGGGGACAGGTCGGGGGGGGGGGGTGGGCGGGCAGCGTCACTGCGCCTCCCCCTGTTTCCTTGTAGGGACATTCAATAGCAATGTGTCCCGTAGCATGGCAGCGAAAACAACGTTTGTCTCCGACTTGCAGAGCTGCTGCAAAAGCTCCAGCTAACGCGGCGGTGTGATGTTCCACCGACCCAACACGGTTACATGCTTCAATCATTTGCACTAGTGTAGTAGTCGCTGGCATCGCCTAGAGTATTTTTTACAGTCCGTATTCGCATTTTCCACAGCTAATTTTAACATTAAGGCTTCTTTTGCTTCACGGTTATCAAGCTGCTTATTTAAAGCATCGCGTAATCTATCAGTAAACTGCATGTATGCTTTTTTTTTTTTTTTTCCTTCGGCGGCGGCGGCTGTTCGGTGCGGACGGTGGTGGTGACTGGCTGTTCGCTCCGCCTCCCGCGGTGTGATGGTGACTGCGGCCGGCTGTGGGGGGGCTGCTCCCTGCTCCGGGCTCGCTGAGCTCCGCTCTCCGCTCCCGATACCGGCCGTAGAGAGCCATGGCGGCCAGGGGAGGGGAGGCTGCTCCGGTCCGCGCCGCGCGGGGAGAGCTAATCCTATTGGATCTCCCTCCTTTAATGCTTCCCGGCGCACTTGTTCCCATCGTGCCCATGGGTTGAACTCTCCGACCCCCTCCGGAGTAGGGGCGGAGGTTCGTGCAGGAGCCGAGGGGATCATTGGGTCGGGCTTTGTCGGTGGTGTCTCAGCTTTCTTTAAATCTATCAAATCTCCCTCATCCGATGTCTTTTCTGTCTCTGAGCGCGAATCAGGTGTGAGTACTGTTTGAACGGCAGCACTTTGAACCTTCTTTTCCGCCTGCCACGATCTTAAAGTCTCAGTTACTAAATGCCATGTAGTCAAAATTTCAACGGCAGCTGTATTCCCTCTAGAGACTGCCTCCCATATCGTTTCTCCTGCCTGCTCCCACGTCTTTACATCAAACACAGCAGAGACAGTAGAGGGGGCTCCTTGCTTTTGCAAAAACTTCAGCAACAGTTTGATTTTATAAGAGTCGTACTTTACTCCCCTTTTTGTCAAAAGGTGCGTTAATAACTTAACTATAGCTTCTTCTTCCGCAGAAATATTAGTTCCCATTATAAATGCCCAGCCGCTCACCTGTTTTTCAGGCGATGTCCCGGGGTGGAAGCCGCAGTCCAGCTGCTAGCTTGATTCGTTCGGCTGGGTTCCCTCCGGACGCTCCGCGTTGCTTTACTGGACGCTCGTTCAGCGTTGCTTTACTGGACGCTTATGCAGCGTTGCTTTTTCGGACGCTCGTGCAGCGTTGATTTACCCCATCACGCCGGGGTCACCATTTGAGGGAATGAAGGCACGGACTCCGGCATAGGTGGAAAGCGGAGACGCTTTAATGCACACTTACAGGGGTTTATAAAGCTTCCTTATCTACTACATGCGCTCTAACACCTGTTTAAACATTTCTAAATTTGTGCACTTAAACATAACAAAGAAATTCTTTAGTGTAACAACAAACTTCTTTCTGGTTCTGACTGCTTCTGGTTACTCTTGTTTACCTTACTGTGTCCCTTCATTGACCTTTGCAGCACTGCTGTTTCAATTCAGCTCTATTGCCTTGCTGTGTCCCTTCGTTGACCTTTACTGTACTGCTGTTTTAATCAGCTCTAACCTGTCGCAAAACGGGTCACCTACACCACAGGTCCTGCTAGGAGCCTGCTCTCTGGCGTGGGCTCTCCATGGGGTCACAGTCTCCTTTGGGCATCCACCTGCCCTGGCATGGAGTCTTCCATGGGCTGCAGGTGCATATCTACTCCACCATGGACCTCCATGGGCTGCAGGGGGACAGCCTGCCTCACCATGGTCTTCACCAGGGGCTGCAGGGGAATCTCCAGTGCCTGGAGCACCTCCTTCTTCACTGACCTTGGTGTCTGCAAAGTTGTTGCGCTCACATATTCTCACTCCTCTCTCCGCTGCTATATTCCCGCAGCAGGTTTTTTTTCCCCTTCTTAAATATGCTATCACAGAGGCACTACTACTGTCGCTGATTGGCTTGGCCTTGGCCAGCGGCGGGTCCATCTTAGAGCCATCTGGCATTGGCTCTATCAGACATGGGGGAAGCTTCTAGCATCTTCTCACAGAAGCCACCCCTGTAGCCCCTCCCGCTACCAAAACCTTACCACGCAAACCCAGTACAGCTGGGAAGCCACCGCCTCAATCTGCAGGTCACCTTGGGAGCAGGGTGCGCCCACGCAAGCCTGTCCCATGTTGGTGCCCCTTTCCGAGGAGTTTTGCACAGAAGTGGGGTGGGTGCCCATGTCAGTGGCTTCCCTGCAGGGTGCCAGCCCTCAGAGAGGGCTTCATTTTGGACAGCGGAACAACAAAGCTGTGTGCCAAAGGTTCACGTTTTGTGGCCACCAGCTCCCAGGTGACATCTGACAGAGATGGGCAGGGGCAAGGGTTTCTCAAATGGAGGTATATTTTAAGGCAGCACTGTATCTTCAGGGCTGCCTCTAAACCCTCTGACATGAAGTTTGCTGGAAGATAAGAATAAAACAGTGTCCATGCACAGACACAACCTGCCTTGCAGAGCCCATGGGACATAACACACCTGAACATGCTTGTGGTTCAATGCACAGCAAGGTGGCTCTCGATGGGTGTTTGCAGATTGTCCAGAAGATTTCAGTCATTTCTGTTTCAAAATAAAACAGTGCTGGATCTATAGAGTCTCCTCTGTAGTTTTCCACAGGTTTGAGGATGTCTGTAGGTTGTTTGCAAGGCCTCCGTTTTGCTCATTCCCTGTCTCTGGCTGTGCTGGGTATGGCTCATGGAATGAAAACATGCTGGGGGGGCGGGGGGGAGACACTCTTGACAGTAATTAAAATATGTATTATTCAGGAGGGAAGGCCTGAAAGGGTACAGGAGAAAAATGATGCCCAACAGGAAACACTGTTACCTTTATTTGGGTCATTTTGATTTTCTCTGCTCCCTTTTTCCTCCATCCCTAGAGCCCAGGGACGATGACTTACTGTAAAGGTGTGCAATGCAGGTACTGGTAGAGCCACATTCCGCACTTGGCTTTCTGAATGCTTTCTTGAATTTTAAACAATCACCCATTTACTTGCTTCTCCTCTTATTAAAGAAAGAAAGTGGGTGACCAAACTCAACATGGAAATTAAGAGATTGGCTTTCACAGTTCAAAGTGCATTTGAGTTGATTGAAAACATTACCTTTGCTTTAAATGACCTTTTTTACTGTCTTTTATACTGTTATACTTAGTCTAAGTCAAGAAAATATTGAAGAACACTTTCTCCCTCCATTTCTTTTATTCTTTAGTCAGAATCAGACATTTCAAAGTTTTCTTTAAAATATTTTTTCTGACTAAAATTGAGTGGCTTTGTCCCCTGAAAAAGCTTATTTTTGGCAGAGCTGCATCACGTTTTAAATGACAAAACTTCTCTCTTGAAAAGTGCTCAGCCTCGTCTGCACCGTGCATAACATGGTGGCAGGGGGGTCTCCCAGAAGAACTGTCTGGCAAAGCCCCAGAGGGTCTCTGTGAGATGGTGCCAGTCTTTGGTGTGTTTTCTTGCTCCCTCACTCGCTGCGGTTGGAAAGACAAGGGTGTGTGCAGCCGTAGCATCACATGCACGTACATTGACACTGCTGCTGAGAAAATGTTCATCCTTGTCTCTCAGCCTCTGTACCTGCAATGTGTCCTCTCCATCCTCCACCCCATGGCTCCCTTTGCCCTGGGCTGGCACAGGTGTTTGTATCACTGGATGAGGACTCAGCAAATATTGATTCAGATGAAAACCTAACTTTTTTTCTTTCAGTAGGGTTATTTCTTAGGCCAGCAGTTCCTCAATCTCTTTCACTCAGCAGCCTCTCAAATGTGAGTGCCATCACAGAACAGGGAGCAGCCTGGGAGGAGAAACGAAAGGCCAGGGTAGGGAGAAGTGAGAGTGCTTTTTTGGCAGCGGTAACCTCCATAATGCTCGCAGAACAACAGGCATGACAGGAACCAAATGCTCTCCGCAGGAGATGAGACAGGTAAAAGAATATTGGAGTAATAAGCAGCAGCCACATGGGTCTGCTCATGACTTTTTGCATTAGATTTGTCAATCCCTAGTTTTCCGACTTGAAAGGCAAGTTCCATCAGCTGTTCGTGGCATGAAGATTTAGACACCTCTGGTAGGAACAAAGCAGAGGGGTGGCAGCCTGCCCCTGTGAGCTGCCAGGTGCTGCACATCACGTGGGGGAGCAGCCCTTCTGCACCTCCCTCCTTTCCTTCCTCCTTATTCCCCTTCCCAAGTGCCACCGCAGCTGCACTCAGTGCCCACTTGGCTCGCTGGAAAGTTTCCCTGCAAGAGAGGCAGCACACCATGCGTTCTCCCACTGCGTTACGGGAACCTGATTGCAGTAAATGTTATAAAATCAACCATAATCAGTCACTAAAGTGACTTTTAGTCATTCTACACCAGACCTAAGCCTATGGATCATATTCTCTTTTAAGCACTCAAATGCTCTGCTTTTATAGTTACTAAGAAGCACACACTTAAGAAATCAGTGTAGTCAGCTATCTAGAGTAAATGTTTGAATGTGAACATTTCCTGTTTGCACTCTAAGTCCTTTAATGGAGCTTAAGATCAATGCCCTCACCATATTATCAAGGACATCGTGCTGTGGATAACATGTTTCTCACTGCATTCTTGCTAACAGTCCAGCTCTAACCTCCGCACCTGCCCATGAATGAAGCAACACGCACCCATAGGGAGCGAACATGGGAGTAAGCTCCAGGTAAACAGGTTGTATTTAAATACACCAACTGTATTTTCAGAGGCAGCTATGGACTACTCCAGATCTAACAGGGAAACAAGCTGAAGGAAAACAGAGAGGAGGGAGGAATAAAAATGTACCCTTCCTACATCTCATTGCCTGCCCTTAGATCAAAAAACTGCAGAGGCCTCTGCTACTTCATGTTTCCTGACAGTCCTGTTGTGTACAAAGGGATTTTATATGGTGAAGGATATTGATATTTGAAATTCTTGGATGGCTTATGTAGCAGTGACGCAAATACATGCAGGTAATTAGAGACACTAGGCTTTTTGTTGGAAACAGTAGCTCTAATGTCACTTTTTCTGCGACAGTACCTTTATTTTATTGGTAAATCATATGCTTTGGCTGGCTACATTTGTCCTACAGAAAGGAAAACTGCATTTGCTAGTTTAAAAGAGGCTTTTTTTTTCCTATTAGGTATCACAGAGAAAGTCCATATTCTTTTAATTTTTGCAGGAGAGAAAGCCTGAGCTGGAGAGATCACCCTAGTAAACAGGAACAGGGAGCTGCTCCTCAGGTGGGGCAGCCTGAATCTGTGCAGCACAATATGGAAGGAGATTAACTCCAGGCAGTTACCGCAAGGACCTTTTCAATTGTTTCCTTTGCACAGCTAATTAAAGGCTGACAAGCTCAAGCTGGACTTGCCACACTGGCATTTGTGCAGATCGAATGGCAGTGTGTCATAACCAAAAACATCTGGCCATCCTTTACGCTCCCTGTGCAGCGAGCAGATCTTTCCCTGACTGGTGAGGTGGACTCCAGGTGCCTCAGCATGAGGGGAGGGCCACCTCAGCCCTGCTGGACATCAGAGGTGGCCAAAGGGATGGTGACTCATAGGGGCCGTGGTGGCAGAACCGGGCCCCCTGTACACTGACAAGGATTTCAGCAGGAGCACCAGGTGAACCCAGATTTATAATTTTGCATAGATTGCAGTGAAAAGGCCATGACCAATGTGTTTATGAATCAAACCAGAAGGTCAAGAGGCACTCAAGGCAATATTAGGAAACACAAAATCAGGAACTGCGCCCCCCCAGCACAGCTGCCGTGCAGCGCTTACAGCAGCGCTACTGTCTGTGGTGGATCTTGCAAGTGGCCTCTTCTGTGAGGAAGGGAATTGGCTGCGCGGATTAGCACTGGGAACTGGGCTGGGTTACAGCCTTCCCCTCAGCATGGTATTTGTGTTATGCATTATTTATTGTCATGAGGTACATAAACAAATAAGTCATCACATAATTGGCCTCAGGGATCCCTGAAAAAAACACAGCTAGTGTCAATGGGGAGGCTGTAACTCCCCTGGTCGGGAAAAGCAAGCGAGGGACATCACTTGCCTCCACTCCCTTCCTTGTGCACCTGGAGCAGAGAGGTGACAGTGCAACTCAGCACTCCCCTTCCCTGATTCCCCTGTTGGCTCTTCCAACAAGTGAGCGCCTATGATCACAGCAGAAACTCCAATTAAAAAAGTAGATTAAGCTCAAGCTAGACCAGAGCTATATCAGCCAGAAGCATCCTGAAGAAATGTGAGAGGATGAACTGTGGCAGTAATTCAAAATACTGAATGGATGGGTAAAATGGAGGCCCAGAGCAGAAGTGACGAAAGTGCTTTTTGATCTCAGCAGAAATGGTTCCTTTCTGTTGAGGAAGTTATTTTAACTTCTGAACTATCTTGGCATACAATAGAAGGCAACACTGAATACCAAAACTCAACGTCTAGAGGAATATGTTCCTCAGATTTTATAATGGTTTCTAGGGTGAGCAAAGGTAACCAGAAGTAGGCCTAACTGAGCTCTGTTGGGCATCAATCTAAATAAAAAATAATTATATTGTTATTTATTTTGAAATCGAAAACCCAATTTTTAAAAACAAAAGAAATAGTTTGTGGGATGGAGGGAAAACAAACATGTGGGTAACTTTGAGCCAAACTTTTACAGAAAGAAACCAGAAGATGTGTATAAAAATGTGCACAAAAGAGTGTTTTTGTATAGC
The DNA here is from genome assembly GCA_009819775.1 of Phoenicopterus ruber ruber. NCBI lineage: Eukaryota > Metazoa > Chordata > Aves > Phoenicopteriformes > Phoenicopteridae > Phoenicopterus > Phoenicopterus ruber. Next base: position 28,174,678 of record CM020247.1, read on the forward strand.
ACTGACACCTGAAAAAGAAAATTATAAAGAAATTACTTCAGAGTCAGAAATCTTTCATCTTTCTACTGCTTGCAAATCTCATGTTGTTTGCCTTAAAACTCCAGCTACCAAAGTGAGAAGGTGCTTAAGCATCTGCACTTGCATTGTTCTAAGGACAAGAGCCTTTTTAGATCTTGTGTTTTGAGGGAAAATCTTCAAATACAGACCTGAAAATATCAAAAGCCATATACCTCTCAGCATTTTTTGTCAGTAAAACCTCATGATTTCTAAGTTAGTGCCATGAATCCAAGGATTTTGATTTCAAACACTGACCCCTTGGTGACAACAATAGCGTGACTCTGCAGTGACTCTTCCTGGGTCCCGAATTGCATGTTACAAATTGGAGATGCACCACTCACACTGATGTTGTTGTGCTTGCATGGCTGTTTGTGGAGCCACACCATTAACTCAGTCATGGGACTGAGTTGACTTAATGTTCCTCTTCCCTCCCCAAAAGATGTGAATCTGAAGAAGTCAGCTCAGCTCCCAAAGAGCTGCTTAAGTATAAATGAGGGGGAGTAGTGTGTCTTGTGCTGAAAATGAGAAGCAGTGGTTGGGTGGGAATACCATGCTATACCATACCTTGCTGCGTCTACCACTAATTATTTCTTGCTATGCATCATAGCCTTACCTAAGTTACATTTCTAAAGTGTACTTTTATGTCCTTTCGCGTCGGGTGAGGGGTCTCTCTGCTTTTCCCATCCTGGCAAGGCCTGGTTAAATCCTGCCTGCCAAGGCACCTAAGAAACCAGTTTCTCTACTTGAACAGGTTTTAAAAAAAAAATATTTGTTCAAAATGTCTTGGACAAATGCCCTGGATCCCACAAAAGTGGCGAGAGTTTAGCAAGACAGAGGTGGAAATCTTTCTGCAAGAACTCTGCCAGAAAAGAGCTTTTTCCATTTGTCTCTTGGAATAAATATTTATTCATTTAACAGAGTACTTTGGAGTGGAGGGACCCTCCTTGTCTAGACATAATGAATGACCATAAAAATTAATTCAGAACTGTTTGAAAACAGGGAACATCTATGCCTGGCTGCAGCTCGCAGATTCAGCAAAAAGCATTCTTCACCAGTTTGGATGTAGCAAAAGTAAAATCTTGATTGTTTCCTCACATGTTATCCGCAAGCTAGAAGTGGTCTGCTTGTGGCAGTTTTTGGTTTTTTTGGGAGATTTTTGGTTTGGGTGGGGGAGGGGGGGCGGTTTTGTAATACAGCATCTGTGTGCTTCTTTGTGTTTGCATGTGCTTAGCAATGTTTCCACTCCACTAAAAGTCTATGCATTATTCACTCATTAATGTATTCTTTATTTATTACTCTCGAGGCAGAGCACTAGGTGCTTTACGTTTACAGTGTACCGAGTGACAGCTAACATAAACCTACAACTATTTCTTGCCTGCCAACAGTTGCCCCACAGATAAAGCACAGGCTGAACTCCCATGGGTTTCTACCAGACTAATTCTGGTCTTCTTATTTCCAGCACTTTTCCACTGGCATGACTCCAGCCTTTTGAAAAGCTCCTCATTATTCACATTAGTGTAAAAATGAAGAACGTGTCTAAAAGACTGACAAATTCATGCTCCAGGAGGCTAAGCAAGGAGAGCTAATTCCAACATTCAGGACCTCTCTTCTCTTCACAGAGAACACAGTGTCAGAAGCCTCCTCTTATTTAAATCAAAATGGTTTCAGTTTGAATTACGCTCCTGGAAGCGGCTTTATTGTTTTTCAAGGGGAAAGGGTATTCCTCAGATAACCAGAACTCAAATCAGTTGCAGCTGTAGAATTAAAATCAGTATCTGAAATTCCATGTAAAAATTAACCAGAAGCCCATGTAGGTCAGGGAGCACTGGGATACTGATGCTGGTTTATTGGGTTATGGCAGCACCGCTTGCGGAGACGCCTGGAGCCACCCTCTGCTTGAGACTTGACAGAGGGAGCCTGGGTCAGACAGTCTGAGCCTCCCTTGGAAAGCGTATCCCGGAGATTCTGTGCCCCAAGGCTTCCCGGACTGGTGGCGTGCAGCCTGGTGGAGGCTGCTACACGAGACCCCTTTGGAGAAGCGTGGCCACCAGCTCCCACGCAGCGCCTCAGAGTGATGCTAGCAGGCCACCTCACCAGGGAAATGTCCAGCCAGGTTCTCATGGCACTTTTAACCTTGAAACTATTTTGTCAGCTATCTGTCAATAACAAGTGGAGAGGGGCCGGCTCGGGTCCTCATCAGCTGCCCTTCTCAAGGCCCCACCAAAACATGTGGCTAATTCTTGTGGCAGGCAAGCAAAAAAAAGGATGCAAAATCACTTTTGGTTTGTACCTCTAGAACTTATTAAATGTCTCTTCTCTGCTGGAAGCTTTCCACAGTGTAATCTGCAAAGTTTCATCCTGGAGCCAAACTTTGTAGAGATTACAAAACCCCTGAAAATTCCCTGGTTGAAGTAGTCAGGGTGACTCGGGGCTGCACGATGCTCTCCCTGAGTGCTGACTGCCTGTGGGCAGAGGTGAGCTAGTCTCTGGCTCAGGACATTTTGCTCTCCCATGTCATGAAGCACACAGTTACTGGGCAGTAAGTTTACCCACAAGTGAAGGATCTCAGCCTGCTGCTGTGCTTAGCTGAAACTGTGTGAGCTTTATGATCTTTCCTGATCCTTTCCATTAGTTATTTTTCTACTCCACCTGTAGGTCAAATTGGCAATTGCATTATATCAATGCAGATCTGTTTATTTTCTATACCCAGATATTGGCTTCTGCAATAAAATACCCTCCCCTGACATGGCCAGTGTTAATGTTTCCACATAGGGAGGGTCCTGTGTCATAGTGAACAGATATTTTTCCTTGGTTTCAACATTCATGTAACAATAACAATGCAAAGCAACATATTTAATTACAGATGACTTCTTAAACAGATGTGCTCTATTATCCACCTTTTGGGGGGGGGGGGGGGATGTATGATCAGTCAATAGTTCTGATATGCTTTTGCCAGGCAAAGTCCGGAGTTTTTCCCTGGGAACTGGGTTCCATATGCCCATGTGTTGCAGGAGAAGAGTCAGAGATCACTCTGACAGATCTGATCTAGTAGTTAGTTTGTTGAGTTCTAATCAGTAAATTTAGGTATGTAAAATATTTAATGGATTGGCAGTCAATACTCTACTATTTACTACACTTAAAGTTAGTATGGGATACAAAGATTATCGTGTAAGATTACTATAAGTATCTTAAATGTTACATGCATGCAAAAAATGTCATTTACCAACCCATCGATGTCTGGTGTCAGGTAAGGGATCTCTCAGCCTCGAGGGGTAACCTTGAGAGGCGTCCCTACTCAAGGGGAGATCACTGCCACGCAGCCAGCTGCTATGAAGGGAGAGCTCAACGGGCCCTGATGGCTGCAGATATTTATAGTGTAAAGTGGTTGATTTGTAGTCATTTTCTGCTGTGTTAATGCAGTTTTGGCTGCTTATCAGCCCAGTCTCTAGCCAAACCATTTTTTTTGGGGGGTCTGGTGCTGAGTTCTCACTGATAGCCTCACACAATAGGATTAACTTTGGTTAGGCCTATTTGCTGAGCATCTGCCTGGACCAAAGTTCAGTTAGTTCAAACAGGAGGAGTGCATCCATCACACCATGTATTTCTGTCCTTAGCAATTATTTATTTTATACGTATTTTAGCTCACAAAACACAGTATGACAGCCCTATCAAAGACTGATTAGAGTTCACATTAGCGGTGTAATACTGATATTCCTGTAACTCAAGAGTATAGCAATATCTTATTGTCCCTTGGTGCTACTTCAACATCTTTACTAATAGCTAGTGATCTCTTTTTTTCTGAACAGATTCACCACTTTATTTGAATTTAAAAAGCTCTGATTTTAGCTAAAGACTGAAAAGGCGAAGTCAAACTCCTCCTGCATACTGAGAATTGGGCTGCTGAGTAATTGTGCTCAAGGAGCCTGAGCATATTTTCCATATAATTTTATTGGACACTAATAAATAATTTCTGTAACTCATTATGAACAGAATAGTAGGGGAACATATCAATAGATAGCAGTTTGCCAAGGCCCCAGACCTGCTGGATGGGAAATAAACCTGGGAAAAAAGATCCTAACTGCTATGTAATCCTACATACTAGGAGGATTGCCTTTCAAATGGTCTAACTCTACCACCAATGCTGCAAAACACTGTTTGTAGGCAGAATCCAGAGTTTGCAAGGGAGTCCTTGGGGGAGTGTGTGCAAGGACAGCCGCTCAAAGCTAAATGATGTAGCAAATATGAGAGTCCACTAATGGCTTCACTTCCAGGATGCTGGAGAAGGTGAATTACTCTTAGTTTTATCTGATTTTCTCATTCCTACTCTCTGTAAAGTCTGCCAGCTGGTTTGACTGCAAAGAATGTTGTTTTTATTTCAAGTCAGGAACGCCCTGAGATTCCCAGGATTAAGTAGTTTGCAGTCTCTATGGGCACACAGGTCCTGAAGACCAACATTTTCCTTCTCTGACAGAATTTGTGGTTGTTGCAGTAGTTTAAAGGCAGTGGCTAGTAGGAGAGCACCTGAAGGAAACATGTGGCCTTAGATGAAGTGCTCAAAACAATCAGGTGAAAACTGCACGATTCTAGCCTCAGTTTTGGGTTCCTTGGGTGAGGAGAAAAAGAAAGTCCTGGAGGAAAAGAACATAAAAAGAACATAAAAATGGCTCATCCCTGTCCTCCCATTCTCTCCTTTCTCTCTTTCAGGTGTATTTTGGATTTTCTCTTCTTATTTAATGAATTGTCAGTGTCAGATGATGAATAAAGGAAAATGCAATTAAATGTTATGATGCAACCTATTGTAAAATCCACAATTCAGAGCTATTGCAACCACTGACAAAACCACTGTTGTTCTGTAATAATCCAGCTCTGTGCATTATTATGAAACTTTTTAATAAAAGTGCCATTTGCCTGTGGGAGAATTGAGGTTAGCTTAGCCTGTATCTGATCAGAATTCAGCCAAACTATCTAGATATCCAACCAACATTTTAAGTGGTTACAGCAGGCATTTCACACTTCATTCTTGTAGCTAATGATTCTTAAGTATCTATTTTTTTCAGCATTGGACAGTGCATCTGGACATTTCCAGATGTAGTTTGTTTAGGTATTACCACTGATGGCGGCAGCTGCAGCTTCTGCCTCCAGGTCTAAACATAGGGACAGCATTCGGCTTTCTGAGCGTAATTAATACCGCATTTTGAAGAAGGCAGTGTACCATAGTGCAGTCAATAGTGGTACACAGAATACAGCTGATGAACCTCGGTGTTTGCATAATTCAGCAATACAGCAATTGATGTGGTCAGGCCCCTACTTCTATGATCCACCAGGAGGTCTCTCTGTAATATGGCTCTTGGTGTCTTCCCAAGCTATTTTGCACATATAACATTAGTCTGCTATACTAATAGAAAATCATTACTGCACTCCTGATCAGACCAGTTAGGTCCACTCCAAGAGCAAGAAGTAACATGATGTGGGAGAAGTCTCATGATCACTAGTCCTTGTTCTTGTGGGGGACTTCAACTTACCAGATGTCTGCTGGAAATAAAATACAGCAGAGAGGAAACAGTCTAGGACATTCCTGGAGTGCGTGGAAGATAACTTCCTGACACAGCTGGTGAGTGAGCCAACTAGGGAAGATGCCCCGCTGGACCTGTTGTTTGTGAACAGAGAAGGTCTTGTGGGTGATGTGACAGTTGGAGGTCATCTTGGGCATAGTGATCACGAAATGATAAGAGTTTTCAATTCTTAGAGAATTAAGGAGAGGGGTTAGCAGAACTGCCACCCTGGTCTTCCAGAGGGCAGACTTTAACCTATTTAGGGGCCTGGTTGACAGAGTCCCTTGGAAGGCAGCCCTGAAGGGCAAAGGAGACCAGGAAGGCTGGGCATTCTTCAAGAGGGAAATCTTAAAGGCACGGGAGCAGGCCGTCCCCATGTGCCGAAAGACGAGCTGGCAGGGAAGAAGACCGACCTGTCTGACCAGAGAGCTTTGGCTGGAACTCAGGAAAAAAGAGTGTTTATGACCTTTGGAAGAAGGGGCAGGCAACTCAGGAGGACTACAAGGATGTCATGAGATTATGCAGGGAGAAAATTAGAAGGGCCAAAGCCCAACTAGAAATTAATCTGGCTACTGCCGTAAAAGACAATAAAAAATGTTTCTATAAAAACATTAGCAACAAAAGGAGGGCTAAAGAGAATCTCCATCCTTTACTGGATGCGAGGGGAAACATAGTGACAAAGAATGAGGAAAAGACTGAGGTGCTTAATGCCTTCTTTGACTCAGTATTTAATGGTAAGACCAATTGTTCTCAGGGTACGGAGCCCCCTGAGCTGGAAGACAGGGATGGGGAGCAGAATGAAGCCCCCATAATCCAAAGGGAAATGGTTAGCGACCTGCTACACCACTTAGACACACACAAGTCTATGGGAATGGATGGGATCCACCCAAGGGTACTAAGGGATCTGGCGGAAGTGTTCACCAAGCCACTCTCTATGATTTAACAGCAGTCCTGGCTCACTGGAGGCGTCCCAGTTGACTGGAGGTTAGCAAATGTAACGCCCATCTACAAGAAGGGCCGGAAGGAGGATCCGGGAAACTACAGGCCTGTCAGCCTGACCTCGGTGCCCGGGAAGGTTATGGAATAGATCACCTCTTGAGTGGATGGTCTGCAAGACAGGGACTGTGGAAGCAAAGTCCCTCCCACTGTAAGAGAAGATCAGGTTCGTGACCATCTGAGGAACCTGAACATACATAAGTCTATGGGACCTGATGAGATGCATCCCAGAGTCCTGCAGGAATTGGCTGATGAAGTTGCCAAGCCACTCTCCATGATATTTGAAAAGTCATGGCAGTCAGGTGAAGTCCCTGGGGACTGGAAAAAGGGAAACATTGTACCCATTTTTAAAAAGGGTAGGAAGGAGGACCCTGGGAACTACCGACCTGTCAGCCTCACCTCTGTGCCTGGGAAGATCATGGAGCAGATCCTCCTAGAAGCTATGCTGAGGCACATGGAGGACAGGGAGGTGATTGGAGACAGCCAGCATGGCTTCCCCAAGGGCAAGTCCTGCCTGACCAACCCAGTGGCCTTCTATGAAGGAGTGACTACATCAGTGGACAAGGGAAGAGCTACGGATGTCATCTATCTGGACTTCTGTAAGGCCTTTGACATGGTCCCCCACAACATTCTTCTCTCTAAATTGGAGAGATATGGATTTGATGGGTGGACTGTTCAGTGGATGAGGAATTGGTTGGATGGTCGCATCCAGAGGGTAGTGGTCAATGGCTCAACATCCAGATGGAGATCGGTGACAAGTGGTGTCCCTCAGGGGTCCATATTGGGACCAGTACTGTTTAATATCTTCAACAATGACATAGACAGTGGGATTGAGTGCACCCTCAGCAAGTTTGCAGACGACTCCAAGCTGAGTGGGGTGGCTGACACGCCTGAGGGACAGGATGCCATCCAGAGGGACCTGGACAAGCTCAAGAAGTGGGCCCATGTGAACCTCATGAGGTTCAACAAGGACGAATGCAAGGTCCTGCACCTGGGTTGGAGCAACCTGCAGTATCAATACAGGCTGGGGGATGAAGGGATCGAGAGCAGCCCTGCTGAGAAGGACTTGGGAGTACTGGTGGATGAAAAGCTGGACATGAGCCAGCAATGTGTGTTCACAGCCCAGAAAGCCAACCGTATCCTGGGCTGCATCAAAAGCAGTATGGCCAGCAGGTCGAGAGAAGTGATTCTGCCCCTCTACTCCTCTCTGGTGAGACCCTACCTGGAGTACTGTGTCCAGCTCTGGAGCCCTCAGCACAAGACAGACACGGACCTGTTGGAGCAGGTCCAGAGGAGGGCCACAAAAACAATCAGAGGGCTGGAGCACCTCTCCTATGAAGACAGGCTGAGAAAGTTGGGCTTGTTCAGCCTGGAGAAGAGAAGGCTCCGGGGAGACCCTGTTGCGGCTTTTCAGTACTTAAAGGGGGCCTATAAGAAAGATGGGGAAAAACTTTTTAGCAGGGCCTGCTGTGATAGGACAAGGGGTGATGGTTTTAAACTAAAGGAGGGGAGATATAGGCTAGACATAAGGAAGAAATTTTTTACAATGAGGGTGGTGAAGCACTAGAACAGATTGCCCATAGTGGTGGTAGAAGCCCCATCCCTGGAAACATTCAAGGTCAGGCTGGATGGGGCTCTGGGCAACCTGATCTAGTTGAAGATGTCCCTGCTCATTGCAGGGGGGTGGACTAGATGACCTTTAAAGGTCCCTTCCAACCCAAACTATTCTATGATTCTACGATTCTATGATTCTATGATCATCTTGAGTGCCATCACGCGGCATGTACAGGACAACCAGGCGATCAGGCCCAGTCAGCATTGGTTTACGAAAGGCAGGTCCTGCTTGACTAACCTGTTCTCCTTCCATGACAAGGTGACCTGCTTAGTGGATGAGGCTGTGGATGTTGTTTACCCGGGCTTTAGTAAAGCCTTTGACACCATTTCCCACAGCATCCTCCTGGAGAAACTGGCTACCCATGGCTTGGATGGGCATATTCTGCGCTGGGTAAAAAACTGGCTGGATGGCTGGGCCCAAAGTTGTGGTGAATGGAGTTAAATCCAGTTGGTGGCCGGTCACAAGTGGTGTCCCCCAGGGCTCAGTATTGGGGCCAGTTCTGTTTAATATCTTTCTCAATGATCTGGATGAGGGCATCGAGTGCACCCTCAGTAAGTTTGCAGACGACACCAAGTTGGGCGGGAGTGTTGATCTGCTTGAGGGTAGGAAGGCGCTACAGAGGGATCTGGACAGGCTGGATCGACAGGCCGAGGCCAATTGTATGAGGTTCAGAAAGGCTAATGAACTCTAGTTAACCCACAGAGTCAACTTCAGAATCTGAATTTCTTCACCAAAAGGTTTGTCAGGCATTGGAACAGGCTGAGAAAGGGAAAGGAAATACATTGCCAACAGAAAATATGACACTGGTAACTCAGAGGGGCTTTTGCATTGCAGAGGTGTGATTTTAGTAATCTGGATTTAGTATTTCAGATATTTGGTAACCTGTGTGTAGATGTATTATGCAAACTGCTATCATTTTAAAAAATTGTGTTTTGACATGACTGATTCATAGTTGCAGGAATAACCTTGTCCTAACAAAAGTGTCTTAAAAATATCTGTACAATAGTAGAATCTCTAACATTTCTCAAATCTCTTAGAAGCAAGAGAAGGACTACGTGGAGCTCACACTGTGCTCACTGGGATAAAATAATAAGAACCAGGAGGATAGAAACTTCTTTTCAGAACAAAATGTTTCTTTCTTGTTAATATTAAGTACTGCCATTAGAAGGAAAAAGCCCCCAGTCTAAACAGCAGGGATTAACAGAAATACTAATGGACTGAGTGACTAAAAAGAGCCATAGTTATTGTACTGAGGTACATGTGAGGGAAAGGAAAAAGTCTTGTGCTCAGATGCGGCCTGAATTCTTAAGAAGTAAGTTTGAGGAACTTCTACTGGAGATCCTAAAGAGCAGCCCAGAGAATCAACTTGAAGTAAGCAGACTTGATCCCGACTGAGATCAAGGATATAAACTCTCAAGGTTCTTCACAGAACTATTTTTTGATTCTGAAAACAGCAAACCATGGTATTAAGGGAGAAGAGATCCTCTCCCTCAAGCAACCAATGGACATGTCCACAGCCCAGAGTGTCACTAGTTCACCTACACTGCTCTTCTGCAAATCTGGTCACTGGATCTCAATAGTGTCGATCAGTCAGGCCCTTCAGTGTGCTATATCCAAGTCTTACCAAGAGGTAAAAGCTTCTGTCTAGTACAGTTGATGGGGATATAGGTGTTTTCAGCACTGTCCATGCCCTGACTGTATCTGACATACTGTGCTTCAGAATTATACCAGTCCTGGTATATTTGAGGACCCTGCACCAAAAGAATGATGAAGGTAGGTCTAGATCCTTCTGGCATATTTCTAAAGGGCTCTAGTTTGCTCTAAGAAGCTGAACTCTAGTTAATCCACAGAGTCAACTTCAGAATCTGAACAAGATTCAGAAATGTGCGAATTTGAAGTAATGGTATTTTGACTGTCAAATTCTTGAATCAGTTAACAGAATGTTTGCAGGACAGAATTAAGTCACGGAATAGACTAGTTAATATACCTTCAATTTTTTTTTTTTTTCCCCCCGTTAATGTTAAATATTCATTTGTCCATGGTTGCAGACCAAAGTCAACCCTCTGTCTAAAACATTTCTTATGGAAGTAAAATCATAAGAGTCAATACTTACTGTTCCAGCGTCAGCTCTGTGTATTATATGCCTTTTCTGACTCCAGGACAAGATACAAGTTAGTCTCTTTTTTTGGGTGATTATAACCATAATATATTTATTAGAACTTTGGCTATATGTCTCTTGCAATGGACAACAGTGTTTCAGTCTCTTTAAAATACCCAAGATTTAGCAAAGTAGTTATGATTTTGCCTGAAGTAATCGTAATTCCTCTTTTTGTAAAACATGGTACCCATCTAGATATTGCATGACAAGAAGTATCAGTGATATCTAAGGAAGAAGAGAAAGATCATTTGGATGGCAGAGCAGAAACTACCCAGAAACACTGGTTGAAAAAACAAGCAGAAGAGACTCGGATACGTTTCCTGAATGGTCAAAGCCCTTGCTTGTTTTTTCTAAATTTGATGAAACTTGCAGTACTTACATAATACTTAGTGCCTAAAAAGCTAAATGTGCACATCCTGGAGGTGACCATCTTCAAAGTGACATGCTCTGCTGCCCGACAGTGCAGACCAGCGAGGGCTGCCTGAGAGCGCACTGCTGAGAGCAGCAGATGAGGAAACTTTGGAAGTGTTGCTTGTGAAGCTTTTCTGACAGAGAAACATTTGCAGCAGTTTCTTGAAAATTCCTTCCTCAGAGAAGGAACGAGTAAGTTTCAGGAAGACTTTTGGGGAAGTCAGTCCAAAGGAGGAGTGGAAGATGCACTGAAAGAAGCAGCAAAGAGCCACCCTACTGGAGTAATCTTTCAAAGCCTATGAGAAGATGATCAAGTCTCTACCACAGAAACATCTGTACTACAAGGGCAGATAAAGCGGAACATCAGAAGAATACCTGGAGTAAGTTGACCAGAACAGGAAGAAGCTCCTGACAGGGAAAGAGCTCCAGACTGATGCATCTTCTAGGGTGAACAAGAGTGCAGGTAGGAAGGCGGAGCAGGAAGAAGAAAGATTGGTCAACAGCCAGCTGAATATGAGGCGGAAGTGTGGCCAAGAAGGCCAATAGCATCCTGGCTTCTATCAGAAATAGTGTGGCCAGCAGGAGTAGGGAGGTGATCGTCCCCCTGTACTCTGCACTGGTGAGACCGCACCTCGAGTACTGTGTTCATTTTTGGGCCCCTCACTACAAGAAAGACATTGAGGTGCTGGAGCACATCCAAAGAAGAGCAATGAAGCTGGTGAAGGGTCTAGAGCACAAGTCCTATGAAGAGCAGCTGAGGGAACTGGGGTTGTTTAGCCTGGAGAAAAGGAGGCTGAGGGGAGACCTTCTCGCTCTCTACAACTACCTGAAAGGAGGTGGTAGCGAGGTGGCTGTCGGTCTCTTCTCTCAAGTACCAAGCGATAGGACAAGAGGAAACGGCCTCAAGTTGTGCCAGGGGAGATTTAGATTGGATATTAGGAAAAATTTCTTCACCGAAAGGTTTGTCAGGCATTGGAACAGGCTGCCCAGGGAAGTGGTTGAGTCACCATCCCCGGAGGTATTTAAAAGACGTGTAGACGTGGCGCTTGGGGACATGGTTTAGTGGTGGACTCGGCAGTTAACAGTTGGACTCAATGATCTTAAGGGTCTTTTCCAACCTAAATGATTCTGTGAAATGCATCTGCATGCTTTCTGCAGAATGAGTGGATTCACCTGAATACTGTGAAAGTTTACATACGGTGCCACCAGAAAACACATAGAATGGTATGATTTTCAGTTCAACTTAAGAGTCTTAGGAAAGTCTATGAAGAACTTTGAGCCAATGTTTCTTTTCTCTGTTGTCAATGTAAATTGCCATAAAAACCTTCCAGATATGACTAAATGGGATGGGGAGCAGTTTGGATTAGATACTGATCTCACATCAGCCTAATATATCATGTGCGTAACTTTACAATTGCAATGGATTAAATATTAATCATAGTCTAGTTTGCATCCTAGTGGAAAGCAAGACATATGGAGGATGCACATGATCTGTCTTAACATTTGGTCTCAGGTATACACAATGCCGCATACCACAAAATGCTGCCGCCTCCTCTTACATTTGCATCCACAGTCTCTATGTTCTTGTGTTGTCTCACACAATATATAGACACACACACACACACAGAGCTCTAAGTTAAGCATCCAATGCTCTGTCTGAATTAAGTATCACCTTTTTCCTAGCATAACTGTGTCAGCCAGGAGTATACACACGTATGTCTGCAAAATTCTTCGGAGAAATGCAGTCCTACAAGCAGGAGTGTCCTTTTTGCAGGATGATGTGCTCCGACACAAGATTCCCCTGCTACTGAAGGTTTTCTGGAGATTAGGTGAAGTTTCTGAAAGGTAGCTATGAAGAATATGTGCAGATCTTCTCCTACTCTCCCTTTTGGATTGTTATCTTATCTTCTACACAAAAGAGGTTGATTTCTTCCCAGAATGAGACTAGGAGACACAAGCATAAAAGCTTCATCTCCACTAGAGGAAGAGAGCAGTATAGTTATACTAAAAATCCCCTTCAAACACAGGTAGATGAGGGTGTAGATCTAAGCAGACTTAAAATATGGATTAGTACTTTTGCTGGTTATACTTAATAAATGAAGAATGTTTTTTCTGTACTGTACCACAAATAGAAAAAACTCCAATTTCCAAAGGACAGTCACAAAATCACACGTGTCCTTGGTTGTTGGGTTTTGCAGTCAGTGCTCTTGCATGAGCTGAAAAACACTTCAATTTACACGTCGCTTAAATTTTCCCTATTGGTGACACAGCTGAAGAGGCTCATGTGCTTTGTTTAGTCCATCATCTGTTTGGAATAACCTATCTTTGGAAATGTATTTCCTATCCAGCCACGGAGATGGCAGACTATAACTAACTCCGCAGTTTTTTGTTATTTTAAAGCTACCACATTTGATCAGTTGAAGCTTTTCTGAGGCCCTTAGTACACAAATACAATGAAGAACTAATGTTGTTGCACTGCTGCTTCAGGGTTTTTTGTTCGTTTGATTTTTTGTGGGGTTTTTTTGGGGTTTTTTGGGGTTTTTTGTGGATACCAAGTTCTTATGGGATCATAGTTTATTGTATAAATTCCTATTGGCCTTTCGGATGCATGGGTCATTATACCTTGCAGCAGTATGCTTTTCACACAAAGTTAGATTAGAACCTTTGAGTGATAACATACCCCTGCAGTGCAGTTATGTAGTGAAAGACCAGATTTCTATTTTGCGCAATTACATACCATGAAAATATGAATCCCAGGTGATTAACTGAAGGAGAACTTTGTCTCTTGCAACCATAGCAACTTTTACTGTCTTTTTTTATGGTCATTTACATTTCTTTAACTTTATTAACTTGTTCCATGTTTTCTTTTAATACATATTCAACCTCTATTACAGGCACTAAAGATGAGTTACATAGAGAGCCTTTGTAAAAGAACTAATTAAGGTAAAACAACTGTTTTCAGTATTTTGTGGGTAGCGAAGAATGATGTTCTGGCTATCATCACACACACGCCTGATGCATTCATTACAGAGAACAAATCTTTATTTGAATATAGCGGAGAAAAAAATGCCCCTTTATTAATCTGATGTACACTAAATAACTTTGCATTTGTTACATGGATGATAAATATTTGGCAGATATAAATTTATAAACACTTCCACCGTTTACAGATTTATACTGTACACAGTCATCCTACACAGAGCATGCCCTTTCACAAGTATACAGACAGCTTTCCCCAGGGGACTTAATCAAAACACTTGCTCAAACAGTTTGGAAGTTGGCAATCTGACACAGAGGAGCATACTGGAAAGATGAGTTCACAATTGTACCATCTGGACTTGAAATGAAAAATTCAGAACTCCGAAAAAAGAGAATTTATCAATGCACACACATGCAAACATATATACAATAGTGATGACTGTAACGTGCATTACAGGAGATCACACACAGCAGTAAAGAAAAGAAAGAAAGAAAGAAAGAAAGAAAGAAAGAAAGAAAGAAAAGAAAGAGGTCAGGACCATTGCCAAGATCTTGTTGCAGATTAGTAGATCTGGAAGTAAGCATGTATAAATGGGGATTCGACTTCAAAGTATCTCATTACCGTATATAAAATATGTACATGCTTCCTCGCATTAAGAAATGGAGACTGTCAGAAATGGTTATGATTTTCTTGACAACATATGCACACTAACACACCTGCGCTTTTGTACACTAAAGACAGTTTGAAAAATTATACTCCTAGTTGGCTCAGACCAGTTGGCAATTTGAGTGGAAGTTTAGTAGGAGAAACTGGAAGCGGAAAATAGCTCACAAAAAACAAAGAAAGAATACACTTTTTCCTTCTGTTGCTCAGCATTAGAAGATGCTAACAAGTTTTTAAGAAAACCAGTAACCTGACAATACCGATAAATTACAGTGAAGGCAAAAAGAGCTCTACTTTCAGTACCTCATCCTTGCTGCCTGACTTCTGCACATACATTACTACACTGCAAAGGAAACTGTCCATTTAAAAAAAAAAAAATCTACTTATGTACAGTAAATTGTCACAAGGATAAGATACAATTTAGTTGTCACAATGTTATGCAGCTGAGGGCAATGCAGCAACTTTTGGGAAAGTTTTAATTGGGATTTTTGATACAATGTTCTATAGAAAAAGGCTAAAATAAACTGTCAGTTGATTTATTAGGCTTGCAGCATGGAATGCTATTTAAAGCCCTTTTACTATTTGGGAAACATTGCATTTATAGGGAAAAGCCAGGCTAAAATTATTCATGTTTAAAAAAGGGGGTAAATGAACACATTTCTCTCACATCAGCAATTCCAACATGACAGTATACACAATCATGTATTTAATATTTTTGAAAGAGAAAGCTAAGATCCCGATCCTGCAAATTGCTCCACTGATTTAAACAGGGATCAGCTTACACACACATCACTAGTTTCATGTAACACTTTGTAGGATCCTAAAACACTAGGAAGACAATAAATGCAGTCACTAACAGCTTGGTGCATTTTTTTTTTAACTCTCTATAAATGAGCTAGCTTTCCTGCAGTGCTAATTTCATATCTGCTCTCATTTTTGTTGCAAATGTCTGTAAAAACTTTGATTTCACTAGTGAAGCACTAATGAAATCAGTCACCATATCAGAAGGGATATATGGCAGGAAGAAACAGGAAAGAGCGGTAAGGTTTGTCCAAAAAAGATGATTGGAGGTTGGTTGTTTTTTGTAAGATAGCTCTCCAAATTTTAATATTCTCTTTTTCCTTCTAAACTATTGGTTCTCATCTATATTTACAAATTTCCAAATAGATGGTAATATCACCTACTGCTACTTTAAATCCGAACAGCAATTTTCTACTTGAAACTGTCTATTCATGATCGCTATTAGAAACTATATGCTACAGTCTCACTCAGTAAGTATATATTTTCCTTATTCCAAAAGGTACTTTCCAAAAGCACTATTATGTGAGTATTGCTACCCTTTCATATCCTCCTCCCAAAGGTTTGGTATAGACTGGTATTCAGTTTATCAACTCATAGAACACAAAAAAAAAAAAAAAAGAATGCAAGCTGCTTGGGTTTTTTGTTTGTTTGTTTTAATCTTACTATAGAGTTAGCTTTCCTATAGCAAATATACGTTGTTAAGCTCCCTGGAAGGAGTATGCCCTTTCTTCTGCTGATTTCTTAGTTCTGCAGCATGTGTGCATGTCCCCCATCAGAGGAAGCACACTGCAAAGAGTGAACATCCTGCAAATAGGGAAGGAGAAATGTAGCGGATGCCAGAGCTTTTAAAAGAGCTCTCTCCACCCTCATTGCTCTGTGTGAGTGCATGTGTGCGTGCATGTGCTGCTATTTTCACCATGGATTTACTCGAATTATAGCCACAATTACTTTATACAGCACTAATTACTGTAGTAGATCTTCGTGGATGTTAATCATTAATTGAAAGACACCCTGGCAACGGCTCTTTTTCAGGCTGGTCAAAGATTGCTGATAAGAACAGCAGTAAACAATTGTTTAGCCACATTACTAGAACGACAGCAGCTATATATGCAGAAACAATTAAAAACATACAATACAGGAAGACACAGACATTTTGTCATACATTACACAGAAGTTAACATGTTGAGATCCACATGGAATGTTTTGAAGGAAGTTGAATACGACAAAATTCATAGCTTTTAGGATTTTTTTGTATCTGAGAGTGCTGTGTCTCCTAGTCACTGGAACACGACCAGCGCTCTACACGGTGTGCTGTTTTGCTGTTTGGCACAGTGTGGCAAGGGGAAGGCTACAGCTAAGTCAAAGCTATTTTTTCAGACCATTTCAGGAGTTCTCTTCTGATGATTGAAAGCTAATGGCCAGCTAAGATGAATCTTGTCATCCCAACAATTTTGCACATGAATAAGTAAAGGGTTCTGCACAAGGAACAGAGCAGGATGCTATTTGTGTTCAAAGTATAATGCATAATGCAGAAAGTAACACTTAGTGACACAGAGAATGAGGTGAGAATATGGTTTGTAAGTCTTACATCCACCTGTGTTATGGGGGGGTGCATGTATATATGCATGTATACTCACCCACATGTGTGTCTGTATATGTATTCACCTCTATTCTTTACAATCTACAGTATTATATAGCTACAGGCTAGGTTTTAAGGAAAACAGCTGCCAAAATTAAAAATAATTGAACCCTAGGCCTTGAAATCTTATTCTTCATGGTTTGCATTTAATTTGATTCCATTTCATTATTTTTTCCTCACCTTCTTCTTTTGAAGGATCACCTTTTAACTGGGTAAGACAGGCCTACATGAGATTCACAAATGATTTGATACAGCAACATTTTGGAAAGTTTTAATTGTGATTTTTTGGTTGACAGTCAGCTGAATATGAGCCAGCAGCGCGGCCAAGAAGGCCAATAGCATCCTGGCGTCTATCAGAAATAGTGTGGCCAGCAGGACGAGGGAAGTGATCTGTACTCCGCACTGGTGAGGCCACACCTCAAATACTGTGTTCAGTTTTGGGCCCCTCACTACAAGAAAGACATTGAGGTGCTGGAGCGCATCCAAAGAAGCAGCATCCCTAGTAACAGGCGATAGGACAAGAGGAAATGGCCTCAAGTTGCGCCAGGGGAGGTTTAGATTGGATGTTCGGAAAAATTTCTTCACCGAAAGGGTTATCAGGAACTGGAACAGGCTGCCCAGGGAAGTGGTGGAGTCACCATCCCTGGAGGTATTCAGAAGACATTTAGATGTGGCGCTAAGTTATATGATTTAGTGGTGGACTTGGTAGTGATAGGTTAACGGTTGGACTCGATGATCTTGGAGGTCTCTTCCAACCAAAACAATTCTATGATTCTATGATTCTAAGAGCAAGAAAGCTGGTGAAGGGTCTAGAGCACAAGTCCTATGAGGAGCGGCTGAGGGAACTGGGGTTGTTTAGCCTGGAGAAAAGGAGGCTGAGGGGAGACCTTCTCGCTCTCTACAACTACCTGAAAGGAGGTGGTAGAGAGATGGGTGTCGGTCTCTTCTCTCAAGTACCAAGCGATAGGACAAGAGGAAACGGCCTCAAGTTGTGCCAGGGGAGGTTTAGATTGGATATTTGGAATAATTTCTTCACCAAAAGGTTTGTCAGGCATTGGAACAGGCTGCCCAGGGAAGTGGTTGAGTCACCATCCCCGAAGGTATTTAAAAGACATGTAGATGTGGCGCTTAGGGACATGGTTTAGTGGTTGACTTGGCAATGTTAGGTTTGTGGTTGGACTCAATGATCTTAAGGGTCTTTTCCAACCTAAATGATTCTATGAAAGTAGACTTTATCCCAAACAGGTAGGAAAAGGTTAAAGACAACACAGCCAGCCTGGAAAACAGAGTCTATCTGATAGGGTAATAACAGGCTGCAGCTATTTTGAACAAGTCAGGGAAAGGAGGAGAGGAAAAGTCAGAACTGTTCCCATTTCGGCCTTGTTTATGCACAGGAAGTATTTCTAAAGTTATAGTGATGACCGGTTGTGATCAATGCCTGCACATGTAAATACATCAGTACTGGCAGCCGAAGAAATCGTAAAACCAAACTTGCTCCCAAATAACAGTAACAGAAAAAAAACGATGTTCACATAGAGAAAACAGACACTTAGTCATCAACAGACTCAGTATATTCAGAGAGATACCAGAACTCCCCAAGCAATACATAGAACTAGCTAATGCAAATTTGGATAGATACAAGCAGGAAATCTTTGGAAAGGCAATAGTACAAAATTTATATTCAGTGTTGTTTTATACTACATTAGAATAGTAAGCCGTTTCACAGATGCTATTTGCTTATATCAACTAGTTATAACAGGGGTCTGAATATATTTTTCTGAGCAATTTGGACCATTTATTTTCATGTGTTGGGCTCTACAGATAGCACAGTCAGGGCTGCCACTGTGACCTAGATCTATTATAGGTTATTTACCCAAGATTGCATCATTAAGGTTTAAAGTAATTTTGTAATAAAATATCTCTTATATCCGAGCAAAATTAAGGTAATTTGTTGGCACTGAAAAAACAGTTCTGCTTTGTAGAATCATAGAATCGATTAGGTTGGAAAAGAAAGACCTTTAAGATCATCAAGTCCACCCGTTAACCCAGCACTGCCAAGTCCACCACTAAACCATGTCCCTAAGTGCCACGTCTACATGTCTTTTAAATACCTCCAGGGATGGTGACTCAACCACTTCCCTGGGCAGCCTGTTCCAATGCTTGACAACCCTTTCGGTGACAAATTTTTATTGCCCTTGGCTGTCCTGATGATACAAAATGAACAACCCAGCAGAAGTTCAATCTTTTGATCTTAAGCAGTTTTCAGGCATGTCCTTTTGCCTAAAATATGCACATCATTGTCAGGAACAGTAAGATTTCTACAGGCTTAAGTAAAATGTTGTTGCGACCTGTACGTGAAAAGCATTGTCACTGTTCAACCTTCCGCCTTCGTATCCTTCAATTTTAATACTGTGTTTGAATGTGAGTTTGTTGTGCACTAATACTCAGAACGAAGTCATTGAGCAAACTGTTGAGCTCTAGGGATAGCAAATTCAGACTTGTTGGTTTATAAACACCTTTCTTAGAACAGTGTTTGTGATTCAAATCAGCTAAAATCTGTATTAATTCACACTTTCATAAGTCATTCTACTGAATCCAAGGAGTAAAAATAGCCATGCAATATACATGTTGCAATACTAATACATAGCCAGTAGGGGACAGGCATATATTTACAAGGCATACATTAAGAGCACAGAAGACATATATTATCAGAAATACATGGTTAGAAAACATGCAGCATTATCAGAGAGAAATGCTAGGTGACAACTCTAGCTATAGACAACAGATGAAACTGGAACAACATATAAGACATCGGACTCTTACAGAATACTATGCTTGTGATGAGTTATGAGTGCTGTCCATTAGCAGCAAGTAGCTTCAACTTGCTTGGTCAGGACTACTGGTGAAAACTGAGTGGCAGGTGGTAGATGTCCAAAATTAGAAAGTAAGAGGCTGAGCAAAAAAGCAGATCCTTGGGATCCAAGAGACATTAGGAAACATTTCTTTACCGAGAGGGTGGTCAGACACTGGAACAGGCTTCCTAGAGAGGTGGTCAATGCCCCATGCCTGTCAGTGTTTAAGAAGCATTTGAACAATGCCCTTAGTAATATGCTTTAACTTTTGGTCATCCCTGGAGTGGTCAGGCAGTTGGACTAGATGATCATTGTAGGTCCCTTCCAACTGAACTATTCTATTCTATTCTAATTCCTAATGTCCAGTGTTTATTACCTGAAATTGCTTCGGAAGCTGCAAAAAAAGACAGATTCACTAAAGACCAGCCAAATCACTTTTGCTTATAGCATAAGTCACATTTATGTACAGATCTCCATAGATTAAATATTTCTGTTCCAGCCTGTGGATTGTACCTATCTAACCAAGTATTTATAGCTTGAAATTGCATTCACTCCTTTTGTCTTCATGGGATAAATCTTTACTGCACTCAAGCCCAAACGTCTTGATTGTTCAAACAGCTTTGATGCTGGCTCACACTAGGAAGACTCTAGCTTTAGGTTTTGTTTAATATGTTGGAAATGCACATGGATTTTTTTTCTCTTTGTCCTTCTCTTCCATTTACTTTTTCTCCCCTTTCCTACCCACTATCCTCCTTTTTTCCCTTTTCCTACCTTAGAACATTCACTCTAATCCTGAACCATGGAAAGTCCATGTTGTTGGGCATTTTGTTCATCTTTACTAATCCCTGCTGTTGCTATATTTAAAGCACAATGTAGGTTCTCATGCTGCACACTTCACTACAACCAGACTTAATTATATATTTATGATGTGGTCAGAATTTAGGATAAGAACCAGCATTGAAATCAGCTTAATTTTACATGTAATGAGATTTTAGCATGTTAGCCTTGAACTGGAGGCCTCAAAAGTTGAACCTTATTTTCCTGTGGCCCATTTTCTCCACACTGGTCAGGTGGCATGAAGTATTGGATCTGGATGTTCTTCGGAATTGCATACAGAGATGAACAGAATATACTACTTTAAGTAGACAATGCATAGCAAGACAATGTAATATTTTACCATTGCTGTTGATGTTTACTCCAAACATGTACAGAGGCTTCAGATTTCAAAATAAGATGTACAGTAAGTACAAGGAAGTGAACACATGCTACTAATGAATGGCACAGAGAAGTAGGGCTCAAATATAATTCTCATTGGAGAAAACAGCTTTGAAATAATATTAAGACTATGATTAGTGGACAAAAGCCACAGATGCAAAACTAAGGCCAGCATTTTGTTCTTAACCTGGAACTTGGTGAAAAATAATTCTTTTCTTTTTTTTTTTTAAATACAGTTTAGAAATTTAAGACATGTTTAAATCAAATTTAAATATCAAATATTTTATCTCAAATATTTTGACTGTTTATATTGTAAAATAAATACACTTCCTAAACTTTGTTTCTTACTATATCATATTAAATTATCAACATCAAAAAAACCCCACTAGTCTTCCATACTTATGCTTTTTTAATTTAGCCACTTTTCTCATTTGTTAATAGCAGAAAACCACATCTTGGGCTAACATTTTGGTGCTACAATGTGTAGCACAGGCATTTGTTAATAACTGAAAAATGTAACTTCTAGATTCAGTAAATTAAACAGTGAACTTTAAATGTAATGAATGGTCATCTTTTGTGGACTTTTACTGAATCTTTCAATACAACTAAGACAATGACTGGGCACAAACTGGAACACAGGAAGTTCCGTCTAAATGTGAGGAAAAACTTATTTACTGTGAGGGTGACAGAGCACTGGAACAGGCTGCCCAGGGAGGTTGTGGAGTCTCCTTCTGTGGAGATATTCAAAACCCGCCTGGACACAGTCCTGTGCAGCCTGCTCTAGGTGACCCTGCTCTGGCAGGGGGGTTGGACTAGATGATCTCCAGAGGTCCCTTCCAACCCCTACCATTCTGTGTGATTCTGTGACACAGAATGCAGTGATAGATATTACTACCCAACGGTAAGTAGTTCACATATATGAGCAAGAGAGAAATTCACGGGGGGAAAAAAAAACCAACCAAACAAAAACACCCTATCTTACTACACGATGACCTTATCTGAAAGCCTAATTTCTTTGGCAATGATTCAACCACCTAATAAATGTTGTCAGACATAACTAGAAAAATATACTGATAAGTTTTGCCTTATGTTTTATACCAAGTTTTTTCTTTGAAACTTGAAACTGCAGATAGTTCATCAGCTGATGATACAAGTTGTCTTAGCTCTGCTGAAAGCAATGCCAGTTTCTGTCATCACAGGATCTGACCCTTTTGTCTGCTAATTTTATCGATGTATCTATATTTAATTTTTAATGCTAACATTTTAAAGAGATCCCAAAACCTTTTACAGAGCAGTAGGACTGGTGAGAAACACTTTACTGTAATCCAGAACAGTCTACAGCATATGGCTTAGAAGGAATATCTTCACTCCCATTTACTCTCCATCCTTACACTTGGTCTAATAAATACATTACCACTCCCTACAGCCTTGGCATGGCTTCTTTTCTAATGGCCTTTCAGAGAGATGTTTGAAAGTGTTAAATGGTGAGATATCTCTAGAACTGTTAAAAATCAGCTGAGTAAATGGTTATATGAAGGAGTGTATAAACTGTGAAAATAATTAAGGTGGTTTTTATTATCACTTTTCTTTGTTTTGATATTGTTTTAAAAAAATTCTTTTGAGATGTTTTAATTACATTATACTCTATATTGAAATTATGACCTGACTAAATTTAGTAGGTGGCATTCTACAGCCACATATTTTTATAACCATTCTATGACAAAGAAATATGTATTAGAAGTGTAAATACCAAACAAACTTTTCTGAAAACATCTTACTTTTTATGTAGTTAACTGGCCTGATTCTTCATTTATTCATACTTACAACAACATAAATACTGGTTTGCATTGATTCACTCCTGGAGTAAGACAAATTCACTGTTTTAAAATGGCAAAAATATTCCAGATGCCACAAGTGAGAAGAAAAAAAAAAAATCTGAAGGACCAGTAGCAAAGAGTGAAAGTGCTTATTTTATTATTCTCTTTGCTGATCACCCATTATGGGCTTTTCATCTCCCTGCAGTAGCTGTTGCTTTCTCCTCAGCAAATATGGGGTGTAGTTGGCAATCTTTACTTTAGATTGAATCTACCTAAAAAAGTTTCCCAAGAAGCTTGGCATTGCCACAAGTTTTTACCATCTAAGCACAGCCACAGAAGGTCAATATTCTCACTACTGATGAAGCCTATACAGTTTCCTGATTAATGCTGCATGCATTGATACATGTAAGATTAACATTCTCTGCACCAATACTGTTAATTGGCTTGCATGTCTGTACTGTTACAAAAGCTTACAATGCCATGGCCAGATTTAGCATGTATTTTTAAATAATATGACTGCTTGCATTTTAAATATCTAATTATCAGTATGGTTTTTACCTTCCTGGACATGTCACTGAAAGTGTTTTAAGAGGTAGCTTTGCAGTCTGAAGATAAGTGGTTTTAAATAACAAAGTATGCAAAAGCAAACAAAAGTGAAATTTAAAACTTTCATACAGAGGTTTCTAAATCTCTGCCACTCCAAAGTATCTTTTGAGTTTGATTTCTGACATCTGAGCACTCTACTAAGCATTGAGAATCTGAAGCCTTTGCAGTGTCAGTCAGGAGAGTTAACATTTGTATGAAGGAGGAAATAAATAGTAAATGTTTTTTTCCAGTTACATCAACACCTGGGTTCTTGTGTCAGGAAGCCGAAGTCCTACCAGACCTCCACATATTAGAACAGTAGAAGCAAGGAGAATAGGGATTGCTTTGGTGATACCAACAAGGGAACCGAATATTAAGTTTCCAAGTACAGCTGCTGCTTTGCATAGTGCATTCAAAAAGCCAAAGCCTGTTGCCCTAGAAGAGAAAACAGAATAAAGTTAAAAAAGGGTGAAAGAATAAAGCCTTTGAGACAAAGCCTCAGTGGGAATAAATCAGTACAGCCTCAATATCTTAAACAGAATTTATGCCAACAAGGATTCTGTGCCTTTTCTTTATAATGTGAAATCAAAGCTCAGCTGCTACAGCATTCTATTAAGGCAAATTCATTCTATAGCCTCAGAGACCAAAATGTGAAATGAATGACTGAATAGGTAACTTTGCACCTCTACATTAGAACAAAGGACTTGCAAATGGAAATTCAGTAACATTTGAAGTGTTGTATTGGGAGACAGGAGGTGGGGAATCTTTTGAGAGCTACTTTGTGATTTGGAAGGAAGTTATCAGAATAAAAGGATTATCATCTTGGGGTACTGAATAGAAATGGATTTCTTACAGGTGGTATACATGTTCAACCAGTGCTTTCTCAAAAGGCTAATTAGAACTCCAACAATAACAAATGACTGTCTCTTAGGGGTAAAGAGGATGGGGCATAAAAAAACCTGCTTGGTGCAGAAGAGATATCTGAGAAACTTAAGAGAAAAGGGAAAGGAAATACATTGCCAACAGAAAATATGACACTGGTAACTCAGAGGGGCTTTTGCATTGCAGAGGTGTGATTTTAGTAATCTGGATTTAGTATTTCAGATATTTGGTAACCTGTGTGTAGATGTATTATGCAAACTGCTATCATTTTAAAAAATTGTGTTTTGACATGACTGATTCATAGTTGCAGGAATAACCTTGTCCTAACAAAAGTGTCTTAAAAATATCTGTACAATAGTAGAATCTCTAACATTTCTCAAATCTCTTAGAAGCAAGAGAAGGACTACGTGGAGCTCACACTGTGCTCACTGGGATAAAATAATAAGAACCAGGAGGATAGAAACTTCTTTTCAGAACAAAATGTTTCTTTCTTGTTAATATTAAGTACTGCCATTAGAAGGAAAAAGCCCCCAGTCTAAACAGCAGGGATTAACAGAAATACTAATGGACTGAGTGACTAAAAAGAGCCATAGTTATTGTACTGAGGTACATGTGAGGGAAAGGAAAAAGTCTTGTGCTCAGATGCGGCCTGAATTCTTAAGAAGTAAGTTTGAGGAACTTCTACTGGAGATCCTAAAGAGCAGCCCAGAGAATCAACTTGAAGTAAGCAGACTTGATCCCGACTGAGATCAAGGATATAAACTCTCAAGGTTCTTCACAGAACTATTTTTTGATTCTGAAAACAGCAAACCATGGTATTAAGGGAGAAGAGATCCTCTCCCTCAAGCAACCAATGGACATGTCCACAGCCCAGAGTGTCACTAGTTCACCTACACTGCTCTTCTGCAAATCTGGTCACTGGATCTCAATAGTGTCGATCAGTCAGGCCCTTCAGTGTGCTATATCCAAGTCTTACCAAGAGGTAAAAGCTTCTGTCTAGTACAGTTGATGGGGATATAGGTGTTTTCAGCACTGTCCATGCCCTGACTGTATCTGACATACTGTGCTTCAGAATTATACCAGTCCTGGTATATTTGAGGACCCTGCACCAAAAGAATGATGAAGGTAGGTCTAGATCCTTCTGGCATATTTCTAAAGGGCTCTAGTTTGCTCTAAGAAGCTGAACTCTAGTTAATCCACAGAGTCAACTTCAGAATCTGAACAAGATTCAGAAATGTGCGAATTTGAAGTAATGGTATTTTGACTGTCAAATTCTTGAATCAGTTAACAGAATGTTTGCAGGACAGAATTAAGTCACGGAATAGACTAGTTAATATACCTTAATATACCTATATGCAAACAGTTAGAAACAGAGGTATTATCCAAGCCTTTAGATTAAAAGAGCTTGTTTCCTGGTTACCACATATGCTCCTTCTTAGACCAGGTGCTAATATTTGTACATAAAATATTTCAGGCCCAGTTTTCCATTGTTGATAGAGCACCTAACAACTTCATTGCCCTGCAGTGGAGTGCTACTAAATATGTAGCACAGATATTTCATAACCTTCTTGCCAGAGGTAGTGCCAAGCCTATCATAGAATCATAGAACAGTTTGGGTTGGAAAGGTCCTTTAAAGGACATCTAGTCCAACCCCCCTGCAATGAGCAGGGACATCTTCAACTAGATCAGGTTTCTCAGAGCCCCATCCAGCCTGACCTGGAATGTTTCCAGGGATGGGACATCCACCACCTCTCTGGGCAACCTGTTCTAGTGCTTCACCACCCTCATTGTAAAACATTTCTTCCTTATGTCTAGCCTATATCTCCCCTCTTTTAGTTTAAAACCGTCACCCCTTGTCCTATCACAGCAGGCCCTGCTAAAAAGTTTTTCCCCATCTTTCTTATAGGCCCCCTTTAAGTACTGAAAGGCTGCAATAAGATTTCCCCAGAGGCTTCTCTTCTCCAGGCTGAAGAAGCCCAACTCCCTCAGCCTTTCCTCATAGGAGAGGTGCTCCAGCCCTCTGATTGTTTTTGTGGCCCTCCTCTGGACCTGCTCCAACAGGTCCGTGTCTGTCTTGTGCTGAGGACTCCAGAGCTGGACACTACTCCAAGTGGGGTCTCACCAGAGTGGAGTAGAGGGGCAGAATCACCTCCCTCGACCTGCTGGCCACGCTTCTTTTGATGCGGCTCAGGATACGGTTGGCTTTCTGGGCTGCGAGCACACATTTCTGGCTCATGTCCAGCTTTTCATCCACCAGTACTCCCAAGTCCTTCTCAGCAGGGCTGCTCTCGATCCCTTCATCCCCCAGCCTGTATTGATACTGCAGGTTGCTCCAACCCAGGTGCAGGACCTTGCATTCGTCCTTGTTGAACCTCATGAGGTTCACCCGGGCCCACTTCTTGAGCTTGTCCAGGTCCCTCTGGATGGCATCCCGTCCCTCAGGCTTGTCAGCCGCACCTCTCAGCTTGGAGTCGTCTGCAAACTTGCTGAGGGTGCACTCGATCCCACTATGTCATTGATGAAGATATTAAACAGTACTGGTCCCAATATGGACCCCTGAGGGACACCACTTGTCACGGATCTCCATCTGGATGTTGAGCCATTGACCACTACCCTCTGGATGCGACCATCCAGCCAATTCCTCATCCACTGAACTGTCCACCCATCAAATCCATATCTGTCCAATTTAGAGAGAAGAATGTTGTGGGGGACCATGTCAAAGGCCTTACAGAAGTCCAGATAGATGACATCCGTAGCTCTTCCCTTGTCCACTGATGTAGTCACTCCTTCATAGAAGGCCACTGGGTTGGTCAGGCAGGACTTGCCCTTGGGGAAGCCATGCTGGCTGTCTCCAATCACCTCCCTGTCCTCCATGTGCCTCAGCATAGCTTCTAGGAGGATCTGCTCCATGATCTTCCCAGGCACAGAGGTGAGGCTGACAGGTCGGTAGTTCCCAGGGTCCTCCTTCCTACCCTTTTTAAAAATGGGTACAATGTTTCCCTTTTTCCAGTCCCCAGGGACTTCACCTGACTGCCATGACTTTTCAAATATCATGGAGAGTGGCTTGGCAACTTCATCAGCCAATTCCTGCAGGACTCTGGGATGCATCTCATCAGGTCTCATAGACTTCTGTATGTTCAGGTTCCTCAGGTGGTCACGAACCTGATCTTCTCTTACAGTGGGAGGGACTTTGCTTCCACAGTCCCTGTCTTGCAGTCCATCCACTCGAGAGGTGTGGGAAGAGAGATTGCCAGTGAAGACTGAGGCAAAAAAGTCATTGAGTACCTCAGCCTTCTCCTAAAGGAGGAGTTTCCATGAGGAGTTGTGCAGGAAGAAAAGGAGGGGCTGCCCAGCCTGGTCTCTTGTGCATGGTAGCATGAACTGGCCTCCTTCCACACACATTTCTTCCAGCTCAACCTCCAGCTTTGCTTTGCTGCTGATTTGTGGTCATTTCACTGGTTGAGAGTAAGGAAAAATTACATATTGGAATAGTAAAATGGTGACACAGTGAGCAAAATTGTTGTGCCTAGATTGCCTTTTGAGGGCAAACTGGAAGCCAGTTTCAGGACCAGATTAATACTGGATGCAGCTTTAAAGTGATAGTGGAGCACATCATAGAACCATAGAATTGTTCTGGTTGGAAGAGACCTCCGAGATCATCGGGTCCAACCATTAACCTATCACGACCAAGTCCCCCACTAAATCGTATCCCTTAGGGCCTCGTCTAAACATCTTTTGAATACCTCCAGGGATGGGGACTCCACCACCTCCCTGGGCAGCCTGTTCCAATGCCCGACAACCCTTTTGGTGAAGAAATTTTTAAGAATGTCCAATCTAAACCTCCCCTGGCGCAACTTGAGGCCATTTCCTCTTGTCCTGTTGTCTGTTACTAGGGAGAAGAGTCCGACCCCCATCTCTCTACAACCTCCTTTCAGGTAGTTGTAGAGAGCAATAAGGTCTCCCCTCAGCCTCCTTTTCTCCAGGCTAAACATCCCCAGTTCCCTCAGCCGCTCCTCATAGGACTTGTGCTCTAGACCCTTCACCAGCTTCGTTGCCCTTATTTGGACATGCTCCAGCACTTCCATGTCTTTCTTGTAGTGAGGGGCCCAAAAGTGAACACAGTACTCGAGGTGCGGCCTCACCAGGGCCGAGTACAGGGGGACAATCACCTCCCTACTCCTGCTGGCCACACTATTTCTGATCCAATCCAGGATGCCATTGGCCTTCTTGGCCACCTGGGCACACTGCTGGCTCATATTCAGCCGGCTGTCGACCAACACCCCCAGGTCCTTTTCCACCGGGCAGCTTTCCAGCCTCTCCTCCCCAAGCCTGTAGTGTTGCCTGGGGTTGTTGTGTCCCAAGTGCAGGACCCGGCACTTGGCCTTGTTGAACCTCATACAATTGGCCTCGGTCCATGGATCCAGCCTGTCCAGGTCCCTCTGTAGCGCCTGCCTGCCCTCAAGCAGATCAACCCTCCCTCCCAATTTGGTGTCGTCTGCAAACTTACTGAGGGTGCACTCGATCCCCTCGTCCAGATCATTGATAAAGATGTTAAACATAACTGGCCCCAATACTGAGCCCTGGGGAACACCACTTGTGACCAGCCGCCAACTGGATTTAACTCCATTCACCACAACTCTTTGGGCCCGGCCATCCAGCCAGTTTCCTACCCAGCCCAGAGTATGCCCCTCCAAGCCATGGGTAGCCAGTTTCTCCAGGAGGATGCTGTGGGAGACGGTGTCAAAGGCTTTACTAAAGTCCAGGTAGACAACATGCCGTCCCTTGGCAGGAATACGGGCAATTTTACACAAATTTTTTTTTTTAAGGAGAGAGGGAAGGGGGGGGGCGGGGGGAGGGGGGGAAGATCCCAGTCTATTCAAGAAAATGTGGCTTTTATATTTTTACACTTGACATACAATGGCATATGACTTAATTGTTCTTCCTTCAGTCCATTCAGTGACATAAGATCAGCGTTAAAGAGTACCCTCCAGCTCAAAATCCCCCCCCATGTCATCTAGCAGCAATGCTTGCAGGACACGGAAACTGTCCTGAGCTTTCCTGCAAGAGCCTTGAAGGGTCAGGAGCAGTGCCTGAGACATTTTTGTATCTGCTTAATGATGAGTATGTACAGACTCCTAGTGACC
The DNA here is from genome assembly GCA_009819775.1 of Phoenicopterus ruber ruber. NCBI lineage: Eukaryota > Metazoa > Chordata > Aves > Phoenicopteriformes > Phoenicopteridae > Phoenicopterus > Phoenicopterus ruber. The sequence goes on from CM020247.1 coordinate 28,204,045, forward strand.
CTGCATACAAATGAGTAGCAGACTGATTAAAAGCTCAGCATGGTTCAAGTCCACAATCTCTTCCAGAAGATACTGTTGAGCTCCAGAGAGTGATTTTTTTATTATCATCCCCACCATTTCACAGCCAACAGACAAATGCAGCTATATTGCTATTTTGGACCAACTATTGCCATCATAGCTAGTTGCACTAGGGGAAACCCAGAAATATTTCATTACTGTTTTCAGAAATACTACTCATTAGCTGTGTTTTAAATGAGAGTAGCAGTTAGATTTTTTTTTTTCCATATGAAACAACATTTGTGGTATTTTCCTGATTAGGTGATATTTGATGCAAAATACATAGCAAATAGCGCAAAAAAAATCTTTTTTGATTATTTTTCTCCCCCTTGCTATTCATAAGACAAACTATTTGTTCAGCCCACTCAAAACATGACTACCACTGTAACGCTCATACTTAACCATTTCTATTTACCATTTCTGCTGGTACCTAGAGATAGAGTCAGCAAGGTTAATGGAGATGTATCTGCACATACCTTCTGTCCGTAGGATACAGCTCCACAGTAATGACATCAAGAGAGTTCCATGCAGAGATGGTGAGACCATTGTAGAGGCACAGCATACCTATCATCATGGATTCACTGGTCCCAAACCACAGGAAAAAACAGCTTATGCCAGAAAGAACCATGGAACCACCTAGGTACGAGACAGACGAAATGAACACTAAGTGGAGCTGTATTTAAAGAATGATCTTTGTTTGTTGTGTCAAATGTTTCTATTCACACAGTGTAGCTAAATAATTTACCCATATATTTGAGTTAAAACTAAAGAGACATCCTCTGCTGGTAAGACCAGTCAGGCAGACAAACATTACAAGGGGCTCAGGGGAAAAAAACATAACTCCTCAAATATTAGTATATATAATAATGTATTAAGCTGGAATCCTCTCTGAACTCTCAAAGCAATCTGCCTGGTGAAAACTACCCCTATTCTTCTTCATTCATCATTTTCTGCAATTACATGAAACTCATTCATATATTGTAGTAATAAAAACAGTGAGTGGGAATTGCATTTATATAGAGATATTCTCCTAGAAAATGAATGTAATGAACTACCACGGTTATTTAAGTAAAATGAAAACAGATTTGTGATTACAGATAATCCACAGTAGATATCTTTCAGCTGTGTTACTTTGCAAAGTAGATAGATAACAGGCAAAGGACTGCTGACTCTTCCTAGGAGCTGTTTCAGAAACTGAGGGTCGCCTGTATACATCTTGCTTTCCTTTTAGCTAGAGCAAAGACAAGCTAATGGTCAGCACTCTCTAAAATCTCATCCCAAATGCTTAAATTGCAGTCTTGCAATATCAGTGTGGAAGAGCAATGACTGATAACATGACAGCAGAACTGGCTATAGACTCCTTTGTTCCTAGAGTTTCTAAATTGGGGGCTTTTTAAAACTGCACTTAGAATACCACATAAATGAAGTATCTGAAGAAGGAATGTTCTGCTTCTCTCTGAACCCAATCCTTTAAAAAGAGAACATATTACTTTATCAGGAGAGCTTTAGGTGTTGGTGGTGTTCCCTATTTTAAAGTGAAGCCCCTACCTAGCATTGTTAACCGTCCAATTCTATCCATCAGGAGAGCAGACACAATATTCCCCGGTAACACTGCCAAAGTTCCCAGGAAATTAACAAAGTAGATCCAGTAGGCACTGTAGTCGTCATTGAAAGAAATCTGGCATCCTGTCCTGATGTGGAAAAATGTGCAATTTATCAATTCGCTGTCAACAAATTTATATTGCTCGAGATCTGTGGAAAGAAGGAAAAGAAACATTTCAGCTAACAGCTGACTCCATGCGCAGCTTTTGATTAAAAACATTTCAAGTTTAGGCAACTTTAATGACAACCAGGAGCTTTCACTGCTTTGCAAAATGGAACTAGTTATTGCTGTTAATTTTGATACTTTTTTACCTTAATAGAAAAATATGCAAAGCTCGTGAAAAAGAGCAACTAAGGCCTGGAATTAGGCAAATTATATTAATGTATTTCAGCTCTGCTTATACTGTATTTGGTTAAGACGTCTCAGCACCAGCTGGTCTTGCATAAAAAGCACTGGATATCTGCAAGTTTCTATCACTTGGTCTTGCTCGGTATCAGACCTTCTATTTCCACACCAGATGGCTTTTCAGACAAGACTGCTGATCGTGCCCAATTTGGTTTGACTTCTTTTAAAGGGAAATGTTCCTATGGAATTCAGATTAAACCCATTTTCATTTCTGAGCAGGCCGCTTTGTCTTCAGTTTGAACATGAATGAGTTACTACATACAACAGTTCAGGCCATTCTTCTTCAAATACCATTTCAGAGATCTCTCCTTATACTTTCCTCTTTCTTTCTGTTCCTCCTGTCAGCCTTTTAACCCTGAATCAAGAATACTTTCCTTCCAGGCAAAGAAAGCTGGGCATTGCTTGTTCTGAAACATAACTCTATTACTATTATGATTGCTGGAGTTACAGGAAAGCAATAAGAAGTGCTGCATTTTTCCAACAAGCTTAGTTGGCCATATTCTATTTTCACTTACATTGTATTAAACTGAAAAAAATGAGTCCTCTGTTTAAATATATGAAAATACGCATTCCTATTTTTGGTAGAATACTTAGTAGACTGGGAATGATTATAGATAAGGTCATTTGAATCCTGAACTCAGATCCCCATGCCACAGCAAGCACAATAGAACAATGTATTTCACCAGTCCCATTTAGATCAAATAAAAACGCACCTAATTAAAGCTATCAGTAAAGCAGTAAATATATTTTCTCCTCTCCAGACTGAATCTCTTTAGAGATTATTAAAATCAAATAGATGTTTATTATCTGAGTCAATATTAGGCCTGCGGTATCTCTAATGGGGTATGATCCTTTCTCTTTTCTGGTATTACATTACTGAGGCCTGTTGCTTTTTTATAGCTTTTTATTCCCTACAAGAAGGCTTCTTGTATGCCCTACTAGAAATCCAGAAATTATAAACAGTCCAAAATAGTAAAATGAGAACATGCAGCTAAACAATGGGTATTCAGGGTTTTTTCTTGTAATACCTGTGTTGTAGAAGCTGGTATTCACGAAAGTACAGTTCCTGAAGTATGAGTTCAGTGAAGTAATGTCTTCAAACACACAATTCTTAAAAAGGGAATCTTCAAAAGTTACTGATTTAAATTTCATCATAATAAACCTGTTCAATACAAATAATTTCTGTCAGTCTACCTTCATAGGTTAGAAAGAGCAACAGGTCCAGCTGACACAGCTACACAGGTCTAAAAAATCTCAACCCCAGAAACAGTGATTCCTTAAAGGCATTCTGGAAACATAATTAACAATTATCTGATTCTAGAATACTATTGTTCAGAAAAAGCATTAAGACAAATAGTTCCACATAGCTGCCGGCCATAACCAGTAATACAATTTCTTTGACAGGGATGGGGAGCAGAATGAAGACCCCGTAGTCCAAGGGGAAATGGTCAGTGACCTGCTACGCCAGCTAGACACACACAAGTCTATGGGGCCGGATGGGATCCACCCAAGGGTGCTGAAAGAGCTGGTAGAAGTGCTCACCAAGCCACTCTCCATCATTTACCAGCAGTCCTGGCTCACTGGGGAGGTCCCAGTTGACTGGAGGCTGGCAAATGTGACACCCATCTACAAGAAGGGCTGGAAGGAGGATCCGGGGAACTACAGGCCTGTCAGTCTGACCTCGGTGCCCGGGAAGGTTATGGAGCAGATCATCTTGAGTGCCATCATGTGGCACGTACAGGACAACCAGGCGATCGGGCCCAGTCAGCATGGGTTTATGAAAGGCAGGTCCTGCCTGACCAACCTGATCTCCTTCTATGACATGGTGACCCCCTTAGTGGATGAGGGAAAGGCTGTGGACGTTGTGTACCTGGACTTTAGTAAAGCCTTTGACACCATCTCCCACAGCATCCTCCTGGAGAAACTGGCTACCCATGGCTTGGATGGGCATACTCTGCGCTGGGTAGGAAACTGGCTGGATGGCCGGGCCCAAAGAGTTGTCGTGAATGGAGTTAAATCCGGTTGGCGGCTGGTCACAAGTGGTGTTCCCCAGGGCTCAGTATTGGGGCCAGTCCTGTTTAATATCTTTATCAATGATCTGGATGAGGGGATCGAGTGCACCCTCAGGAAGTTTGCAGATGACACCAAGTTGGGAGGGAGGGTTGATCTGCTGGAGGGCAGGCAGGCGCTACAGCGGGACCTGGACAGGCTGGATCGATGGGCCGAGGCCAATGGTATGAGATTCAACAAGGCCAAGTGCCGGGTCCTGCACTTGGGACACAACAACCCCAGGCAACGCTACAGGCTTGGGGAGGAGTGGCTGGAAAGCTGCCCAGTGGAAAAGGACCTGGGGGTGTTGGTCAACAGCCATATGAATATGAGCCAGCAGTGTGCCCAGGTGGCCAAGAAGGCCAATAGCATCCTGGCCTGTATCAGAAATAGTGTGGCCAGCAGGAGTAGGGAAGTGATCGTCCCCCTGTACTCGGCACTGGTGAGGCCGCACCTCGAGTACTGTGTTCACTTTTGGGCCCCTCACTACAAGAAAGACATTGAAGTGCTGGAGCGTGTCCAGAGAAGGGCAACGAGGCTGGTGAAGGGTCTGGAACGCAAGTCCTATGAGGAGCGGCTGAGGGAACTGGGGATGTTTAGTCTGGAGAAAAGGAGGCTGAGGGGAGACCTTATTGCTCTCTACAACCACCCGAAAGGAGGTTGTAGAGAGATGGGGGTCGGACTCTTCTCCCTAGTAACAGACAACAGGACAAGAGGAAATGGCCTCAAGTTGCGCCAGGGGAGGTTTAGATTGGACATTCTTAAAAATTTCTTCACCAAAAGGGTTGTCGGGCATTGGAACAGGCTGCCCAGGGAGGTGGTGGAGTCCCCATCTCTGGGGGTATTCAAAAGACGTTTAGATGAGGTCCTAAGGGATATGATTTAGTGGGGGACTTGGTAGTGATAGGTTAATGGTTGGACCCGATGATCTCGGAGGTCTCTTCCAACCAAAACAATTCTATGATTCTATGATTCTATTTGAGTTATTACTTGCCCTTAATCATCAATGAAAACCAATGTCATGACCTTCATGGAATAGCTTTGTAAAATCACTATTACTTGTAATTTGACATTACAGTCGGAAATTGGGAGCTCAGGCTCTAGAAACCTGGTCTCTTGGAACAAACAAGCACCTGCTGGTACCAACAATCTGGAAAGAATTTTTGAATGAACCTTTATTTCTCCAGATGAACACACTGGGCACCGTGTCAGACTCAAATCCAAAACATACTGGTCCAAGTGTTTAAAAATGGTTTCACAAAATGGTTTAACATGAACACAACAATTACATTGGCAGTTATATAGCTAGGTATCTAACTGGAAGTATGTGTTTGTTACTCCTGTGTCTGTGGATGCAATTGCAATTACTATGTACATAAAACATGCACAAACAAATTGTCAGTAGCTTTTCTTATGTCTGAACATCCTCCTTCCTACTGACTCTCATTTAATTCCTAGGTCTTTGATCATGACTGTAAATCAAATCATTCATAGAAAAAGTCAAGGACAAAGTGTATTACTAGCAGTAACTTTCTACCTCAGCATTATTAGGCTAAAACAATGCTGTAAGCCTTTTCTAGTATACTCATATCAACTAACATTATGCTAACAGCAACAAAAAAAAAGACAAATGTAGCAATATGTCATTATTTTTGTGATGTCTTTTATTTCACATGAGGGTGTGGAAAAAGCTACAACTGAAAAAGGGCAGTTTTGCTGGCAGACTTCACCCAAAGTGGCAACACTTTGAAAAACAGTGCTTTAATAGTTATATGACAGTAAGAACTGTTAAAATGGCAAAGCCTTCTGAACACAGACCTGGCTCTACTCTAATTAAACCTGGTGTGACTAGCTAAATATTTTTCTTATAACAAGACTAATAGCAGGAATAGGAACACACAAAATATGCTACCTATGAAACAGTAGGAATTAAGCTCTCTCACCGATAAAGTTGTTGGAATCATATCTTTATGAGAAAGGAGAGCAAAAGCTAATTGTGTTTATCACAGGAAAAGTCTTATTAGCTAATGAATTCTCTTTGTGTATTGATCAGAAAAATGGTGTTTTCAGCCCATTAGTTTTAGTTACTATATCATTTCTCATTTATGACAGACTGATTAAAATCAGGACGGCGTTCAGTGTCAACTCATTATCATTTTTCATATAGCACTTTCCATTTTAAAATATAGCTTAATTCCAGAGGAGAACAAAGAGAATTTAGCAATTAGATTAGTCATTTAGAACAGGAATGACAGACTATATGTCCTACATTCTTCTGATGCACTTTTTACCTTTGGACAGGAAATATGACTATATTAAAATTGGTGTTGCAATGATTTGAATTCAAACCCAACAGAAATGTAATGAAGTAAAAAGTATTGATGGATCTTCTAGTTAAGAAAGAACATGAAGGAAGCACTGAAATTAGGGGTGAGTGGAGCATTGAAACATTTGTGGAGGAAGAATATCAAAAGAGTTCATACTACTGTGGAAAATGTTTTGTGAATCTCAAATAACTGTCAGAGGCCTATTAAATTTGCACATTTTGAAAGAGTAAATTAGTGTTTTAGAGGAGATTAATGTTAGATTTAGTGTTTTACAAGAATTTTCAGTTTAAATTGATAAGATTTTGGTTGACAGAGTGCAAAACAACTAAAACAATGACAGTAAATGGTTCTTTGCTTTTAGGGGAACATCTACCTCTTGGAAAGGAATGGAACTGGGAAGCTATGGCTAGTTTAAAAATGAGATAACTGTTCATTTTTGTCTGCAATGCATAAACTTTTAACTGCATCAAAACTCAAGTTCTTATAAAAAAAAAAAAGCCTTGAATTACCAAACTCATTAATTTTATTCACTTAGAATACATTTTCCTATGGAAGTAATAATTAGCACCAAAACATCCAGGAGACCATTCACATGGTTGTTCTGTATATTTCTTAAGAGAAACCAGATACATAAAACAGCTGTGTTTAATTTCCCCCAAGTTGTCTAATTATCTGTAAAGTCTAGATAGAGCCTTAATATGTACAGATTCAGTTAAAAAACACAAAAGGCATTGACAACGTATTGTTTCCCATTTTAGAGCTGTTTATACTTTTTATTGATTTACAGTAATGTTTAGCTTTTATTTTTCTGTGATAAAATACTATCCTCTCAATGCTCAATATTTTCACAGAAGCGTCTTTCATCGTTACAAGAAAAGAACCAGCAACAGAGATGAAAGTACATCCAACCCCCTACAATATGCTGCACGTGTTGGATCTGAAAACCTTTGAATCCCACTGTGAAAGGAAGTATCATTAACTTAGGCTTTTCAGTCTGTTTTTCGGGAGGGTGAGGAAGCTGGGTTTGCATGAAGGATCCTCACGCAGGAACCACCAGGGCATGTACAGGTCCACTTCTCCCCATGCTCCAGAGCACCGTTCAAGATCAAGTCATAAGAAATCAAGAAGAGAAATAAATTCCCATTAAAAAGTAACAAAACCGTCTATTATTAGTGTGCTGGTTTTGGCTGGGATACAGTTAATTTTCTTCATAGTAGCTAGTATGGGGCTATGTTTTGGATTTGGGCTGAAAACAGTGTTGATAATAAAGGGATGTTTTAGTTATTGCTGAGCAGTGCTTACACAGGATCAAGGCCTTTTCTGCTCCTCACACCACCCCACCAGCGAGTAGGCTGGGGGGTGCACAAGAAGGTGGGAGGGGACACAGCCAGGACAGCTGACCCCAACTGACCAAAGGGGTATTCCATACCATATGATGTCATGCTTAGCAATAAAAAGCTGGGGGAAGAAGAAGGAAGGGGAGACATTTGGAGTGATGGCTTTTGTCTTCCCAAGTAACCGTTACACGTGATGGAGCTCTGCTTTCCTGGACATGGCTGAACACCTGCCTGCCAATGGGAAGGAGTGAATGAATTCCTTGTTTGGCTTTGCTTGTGTGCATGGCTTTTGCTTTGCCTATTAAACTGTCTTTATCTCAACCCACGAGTTTTCTCACTTTTACTCTTCCGATTCTCTCCCCCATCCCCATTGGGGGGGAGCGAGCGAGCGGCTGTGTGGTGCTTAGTTGCTGGCTGGGGTTAAACCCTGACAATTAGTTAATGAAGAAAAATATTAGATTATTAGGACATGCTTTAAAACATGCATTTATTTATTCCAGCCACGTCGGGATATTAGGAAATTTCTAAACCTGTCATTGATGTATTCTCCATTGCTGTGAATCTGATTTTCCAGTGTGAAGTTGAAGACAAAATGTGAAACCTCCTCATTGCGGAAATATTTCACTCGGGATGCATACTCGTCTGACTGCAGATGTTTAATGACATCAGGAAACCAGACAGATAAGCCATAGTATCTGTGAAAAACAGAAAACGCTCAATTGCCAATCTCACTGGTTCAGAAACCTGTGCAAGGTGAGGATGAGCAGCTCCCTCGGCCACTTACATGATGGAGCTGTTGTGCCCCATATCATGGTCTCCACGTATCATGTATAAAGAGCAGAACCAAAGTGGAATTCACTCCTGCATGAAACCAATGTGTCAGGGCCCTGAGAGCACTCCCAGCCCTGACATCCCTACACACCCCCCCAGGGCTCCCCCACCCTGCCCACAGCCCAGGACCCCATGTCGCCCCCCCCCCAGGGCTGTCATCCCCTGCCCCAGTGATGCCACAACAGGGTCGATCTCCAGCTCCCCACAGCCCTGCCCTGCCAGGCCCAGCCATGGGCCCTGCCAAACTGGACCCATCTGCAGGCTCACATCCTGGCCTGGCCTCAGCCCGTCCCCATCCCCAGGTAGGTGCCTGATGCCTGGGTGCCCCCTTCTGCCCTGCTCTTGGCTGGGGTGGTGGGACGGGCCCCAGCTGCCAGGCCCTGCCCTGCCAGACACTGGGGAGCCCCTGTGGTGCAAAGACACAAAGAATGGAGTTTTCCATAGTCTGCAGACCCTGAGAGGTACAAAGAAGAAATCTTTTCTAGAATCTGCTTTAAACTTAAATTAGTTTTAAAAATACAAAAAAATCCACACAGCACAATTGCCTTTAGATACAAACAGGTGAATTACAGCAGCATGTGCCTGCAATGACAACAGTGGGCTTGGGAACAATAGGTGACAACACCCAGTACATCTTCTAAACCCTGTACGAATAAAGTCTGACCTCCCTGGTTAAAACATGTACTTCTTTTCAAGTTAGCGCAGGTAGAGTACCAAGCTCACATTTTTAAAATGTTGAGGCAAGCACAGTTCCTCTGTGTTTGTTTGATTGACTATATAAAAATATTGAAAGATGCTGACCAAAGAAGATGGCAGTTTTCTGAAGCAGATATTCTTCTTAATGAGTCAGGCTTGCAACCAAGAATAGACTAACCGATAAATATAACGTTTTGTGGAAAGATACTGAATAAAACCTTTCCAAACAAAAAAGGTAATCACAGTGACAGAGATTTGCATGCAAATGATTCTTCTGTTTGTCAAAGTCTATCAAGAATGGTTTAGGATCTCAACCACTCTTACCCAAAAGACAGGGTGAACCATACAGCTGTAAGTTTGATCGCATTATCCTTCACCGGGTAGTTGAAGCATCTCATAAACGTCAACCAAATCTGTAAATCATTAGGAAATATGTTTATTTTAAATTGCATTTTGAACAATTTTGTTAAACAATAGAAGCTTTTTGATTCTGATTTCAGGGCATCAGAGAGAGCAGATCAGCTCTTTGATACTGAGGTCATAGCTGTACTTCTGATACAAATATGTTAATCTCCAGCTATAGCCAGGTTGTGCGTGTTCTGTCTTTCTGGCTTCTTTTCATAGAGTCATAGAATGGTTTGGGTTGGAAGGGACCTTTAAAGATCATCTAGTTCCAACCCCCCTGCCATGGGCAGGGACATCTTTCACTAGATCAGGTTGCTCAAAGCCCCATCTAACCTGACCTTGAACGCTTCCAGGGTTGAGCATCCACAACTTCTCTGGGCAACCTGTTCCACCACCCTCATCGTAAAAAATTTCTTCCTAATGTCCAATCTAAACCTACCCTCTTTCAATTTAAAACCATTGCCCCTTGTCCTGTCACTACAGGCCTTGGTAAAAAAATCTCTCTCCGTCTTTCTTATAAGCCCCCTTTATATATTGAAAGGCCGCAATAAGGTCTCTCCGGAGCCTTCTCTTCTCCAGGCTGAATAACTCCAACTCTCTCAGCCTGTCTTCACAGGAGAGGTGCTCCAGCCCTCTGATCATCTTCGTGGCCCTCCTCTGGACTCGTTCCAGCAGGTCCATGTCCTTCTTGTGTTGGGGGCCCCAGAGCTGGACACAGTACTCCAGATGGGGTCTCACCAGGGCGGAGTAGAGGGGGACAATCACCTCCCTCAACTTGCTGGCCATGCTCCTTTTGATGCAGCCCAGGATACGGTTGGCTTTCTGGGCTGCAAGTGTACATTGCTGGCTCATGTCCTATTTTTCATCCATCAGTGTGGACTGTGTCATTAATTCACCCCTGCTCTGATCACCTCAAACTTTCCTAATCTCTAGACAGCTTCATTTCACTATCTCAAATAAACCAGAGATCGTCAGAAATGTTTCCTTCTCATTTCCCAGTATTACACTGCTTTAAGTTTAGACAAACTATATTCCATAATTCAACAGGGACACACTCAGAGTCTGATCTGTCATAACCTGTCACAGCTAGAAATTGGTACTTTAACTATATGAGGAAAAGCTGGGACTACCCCCAGGTCAGAGACGCTACAGCAGAGCTGACTGCAAATGGTGTTCCCCCTCCCCCATATCTCAAGATGATCTCTTCCTTTTGAAGAGAAGAGGCGGTCTGTCCTAGGAGATTTTTAGCACACATCATGCAACAGGGAAGACACTGATGCAGGGGCTAGTCCAGTGAGATAACAAGGATGTGAGACAACTAAGCTGCAACTCCTTTAAAGCTGCTTTAGTAACAAGACCAAATCATAACATTTCAATATTCAACTACTCTATTTTTGGACAAATAACTTCAAAAGTAGATACTTCCTGGATATTTTTTTCATAGTGAAAATGCTATTTTTCCAAGCAAAGCAATTTTGATTGGAAATATGTGACAAACCTTGGTTTACAACACTTCATCATAGCTCTGGAGAGCTTTAAGATGCCAGATTTTTAACAGTTGTGAAAAGCTACTTTTGACATTTTCGGTGTTTTTTTAAATTAATGAGACACTTCTCAATTTTCATTACAAGGTTCAAAGACACTGAACAATTTTGGTTGTGTAAAAAAGGATATGGAGCACAGTCCCAGTGAGCTTGTATTAAACTCTCTGAAACAGCCCTAAAGCAGTTTTCTGGTAAAACATTCGACATGACTAAAAATACATGCAGATACGATGCCTTATAAAGGTTTTATTGACATTCATTTACACAATTCATTCATGACTTTACCATTTGTAAGTAATGTGGCTGCCTCAAGTTCCTGCTGATAATTTTTCATCTCATCATGTGTCACCTCTTTCCATAGGTATATATTAATATGCATTCCCACTACATATTATATTGTGGTGCTTGGGCATATGGCTATGTAACTATTAGACATCAGTTGTGTAAAGGCCAATGCAGCATTTTTCTCCTCAGAAGTCTGAACCAACCTCTGTGATTCACCTGTGCCTCTTCTGAGTCGGGAAATCAGAATCTTACACTGATTCCTGAATCTCCCAGTTGCATGGAAAATGTAGCATTGCAGCTATCACCAGCATGAGCTCAATTAATTCATCCCATTTCTGAATGCTAATTAAAAAAGAGAAAGGTAATTACAGAATGAACAGAGATGTTGTTACTTACACCATATAGCTCTGTGTGAATTCTAACAAAACACCTCCTGTACCAAGTTCCTGTATCACTCTCTATTTCTATGAGCTCATCTATCTGCTTCGGAGTTTTGATTCTGTTAACCTAGAAATAAAAACAGAACAGCAAATATTTGTATTTTCTTGAATCATTAACTGCCTATCGAGGAGTATTAGAAGGTTTTAATAAATACCGTAAGCTAAAAATGAGCAGATATTAAACCTGTGTCTACACTAGGAGTGCTTTAGAAATATAAAAGAATAGTAGCACACTAATGCCAAAGTTCATTATGGATGCAACTGTATTGAAAAGCTCTACTTTCAAACCATGCAGGAAATCCATTTCCTCTGAATAAAACAAGCTGTTGCTGTCAGGTTTTGCTAGAGTGTTGCTGTACTTATCTCTAATGCCACAAAGGATAAAACATTGTTTAAACCCTCAGTTAAGCATGTCCAGAGTTTGCTATCAAGTTGTTTCTGACCTGCTATCACAACATTGTTGAAACTCTATTGATTAAAGATACAGTATGAAAATAGAAGTATTTGGAATGTCAAGAATTAATAGCTAAATAACATTTTTCTTTTGTTCTTATTTCCTGTAGTGGTAGACAGGGAACTCTCCTTGTCTTTTGGATGTCAACTTTAACTATTCTTTTTAATGAAGAGAGAAAAAGTTATGAGAAATTATCTGGAACCATGCATGTTATTGCTGTTATGTGCAATCATCTACTTCATCTAAAGTGAAATGAGATAAACAGATATCAGGGAAAAATACAGAAATACCAGTGACAGAGAATGTGATGTTGTCTACAATGCTAATTTTCACTTGCACTCTCCTGTGTAGCAGAACAAGAATATGTTATATGGTCTTCTCAGCCACTTCAGGACCTGACAAACTTATACCTTTGTATGGTTTTGGTTTTGGCTTCCACTCTGGTCCCAGGATCATAGCAATATTACAAAAGGCAGTGTATTCATCCACAGTTTATTTAAAAAGATGGCAAATAGAAAGAGAATGGAAAGAAAATAAATAAAATGGGGAAAGGGACTGACATATAAGGAGGGAGTGTCACTGCTCTCAGGAGAGATTTGTCAAAAGTATTAAGAGCCACCACTTCCACAAATTCCACAGTCAGTCACTAGAATACATCCATTTTGGAGTTTCTAACTCTAAAACCAACTGTTCATCAGTTGATGCTTTTTCTGTTCTAAAGGTTTGAAGACAAAATCCTCAATAATATGAGCAACAGGAATAAACATGACTTGTAAAAAAAGCTTCTAGGAAAAGATGACATCAATATAATTAGGAAAATATATCAAGGGAAAGCACACTAAAACTATAGCAGTAATGGAGAAAAAGTTACATCAGCTGTAGAATTAGAAAACATGCTATCAAAGTATATCTGTTTGATGGAACTAGTGACACAAAGTGGAGGAAAATATTAACACATTAGTCATAGAATGATACTGGATGAAGCAACAGGGCTTAGGAGAGCTATGTGAATAAATTACTGAAACAAAATGCCACAATATCCAGGATTAATTTAAATTTTTAAAAAAGAGACACTAAAAGGATGTCCCAAACAGATTATGCAGACTTTCTTTGCATTCTGTGTTTTATAAGATAAAGTGCTAATAATGTCCAAAGAGGAGACAATGATGCATTTTCTAATCATATAAATGCAAACTAAAATTAGGGACTTCTATCAGTGTGTAACCTTGACATACAGTACAGTATTTCTAATCCTACAACTCCTCAATATCAAGAGTTGAGTCTTCCCAATGCTCATGGCAAAAACTGGCAAAAATAATCCCAAGAGAGTGGTGTTTTTTTCCTTATTCAAGGATGGCCATTTAACAAAAATAGCTATAAATAAACTGCTGAGTTTAACATGGTTCAGTGTTACTTTTTAAAAACCGTAGAGAGAAAGACTTGTTAGATCACAAGAACTGGAAACAACAAGCAGGTGCTTTGTTTTCATAGAATCATAGAACGGTTTGGATTGGAAGGCACGTTAAAGATCATCTAGTTCCAACCCCCCTGCCGTGGGCAGGGAAACCTTCTGCTAGACCAGGTTGCTCAAAGCCCCATCTAACCTGTCCTTGAACACTTCCAGGGATGGGCATCCACAACTTCTCTGGGCAACCTGTTCCAGTGCCTCACCACCCTCACAGTAAAGAATTTCTTCCTTTTATCCAATCTAAATCTACCCTCTTTCAGTGTAAAGCCATTACCCCTTGTCCTATCACTGCACGCCCTTGTCAAAAGTCCCTCTCCAGCTTTCTTGTAGGCCCCCTTTAGGTACTGGAAGGCTGCTATAAGGTCTCCCTGGAACCTTCTCTTCTCCAGGCTGAATAACCCCAACTCTCTCAGCCTGTCTTCATAGGAGAGGTGTTCCAGCCCTCTGATCATCTTTGTGGCCCTTCTCTGGACTTGCTCCAACAGGTCCACGTCCTTCTTATGTTGGGGGCCCCAGAGCTGAACGCAGTACTCCAGATGGGGTCTCACGAGAGCGGAGTAGAGGGGCAGAATCACTTCCCTCGACCTGCTGGCCATGCTCCTTTTGATTCAGCCCAGGATATGGTTGGCTTTCTGGACTGCAAGCACACATTACTGGCTCATGTTGAGCTTCTCATCAAACACCCTCAAGTCCTTCTCTGCAATGCTGCTCTCAATCCATTCTCTGCCCAGCCTGTATTTGTGCTTGGGATTGCCCTGACCCATGTGCAGGACCTTGCACTGGCCTTGTTGAACTTCATGAGGTTCACACGGGCCCACCTCTCAAGTCTGTCAAGGTCCCTCTGGATGGCATCCCTTCCCTCCAGCATGTTGACCGCACCACATAGCTTGGTGTCATCCACAAACTTGCTGAGGGTGCACTCAATCCCACTGTCCATGTCCCCGACAATGATGTTAAACAGTACCGGTCCCAATACCGACCCCTGAGGAACACCACTCATCTCTGGTCTCCACTTGGACATCGAGCCATTGACCTCAACTCTTTGAGTGTGACCTTCCAGCCAATTCCTTATACACTGAGTGGTCCATCTGTCAAATCTATGTCTCTCCATTTTAGAGACAAGGATGTCATGCGGAACAGTGTCAAATGCTTTGCACAAGTCCAGGTAGATGACGTCAGTTGCTCTTCCCTTATCCACCAACACTGTAACCCCATCGTAGAAGGCCACCAAACTTATCAGGCAGGATTTGCCCTTAGTGAAGCCATGTTGGCTGTCACCAATCACCTCCTTATTTTCCTTGTGCCTTAGCATAGTTTCCAGGAGGATCCGCTCCATGATGTTGCCAGGCACAGAGGTGAGACTGACTGGCCTGTAGTTCCCTGGGTCTTCCTTTTTTCCCTTTTTAAAAACGGGAGTTATGTTTCCCCTTTGCCAGTCACTGGGAACTTCACCGGACTGCCACGACTTCTCAAATAGGATGGAGAGTGGCTTAGCAACTTCATCCGCCAGTTCCCTCAGGACCTGCGGATGCATCTCATCAGGTCCCATAGACTTGTGCACCTTCAGGTTCCTTAGATGGTCTCAAACCTGATCTACAGTGGGTGGTTCTTCATTCTCCCAGTCCCTGCCTTTGCCTTCTGCGACTTGGGTGATGTGGCTAGAGCACTTCCCAGTGAAGACTGAGGCAAAAAAGTTGTTGAGTACTTCAGCCTTCCCCATATCCCAGGTAGCCAGGTCTCCCGTTTCCTTCCAGAGAGGGCCCACATTTTCCCTAGTCTTCCTTTTATCACCGACATACCTATAGAAGCTTTTCTTGTTGCCCTTGACTTCTCTGGCCAGATTTAATTCTATCAGGGCTTTAGCTGTCCTAACCCGATCCCTGCTCAGACAGTTTCTCTGTATTCCTCTGTCCTGGTTGCAGCTGGGATAGGGTTAATTTTCGCCAGAAGCTGGCCGGGGTCTATTCTATACCATGTGACCGTCACGCTCACTATATAGAGGGGGGTTGACTAGAGGGGCGGGGATCGCTGCTCGGGAGCGGGCTGGGCGTCACACTCCGGGCGGGAGCGACCTGTCCGGAAAGCACCGCTAAGTACACGCTGTTGTTGTTATTGTTGGGGTTTCTCGTTTGTTTGTTCTCTTTCCCTTTGTTGTTCGGTTAAACTGTTGTTGTTAACCCACGAGTTTTTGCCTTTCTTTGTCCCGATTCTCTCCCTGTCCCACCGAGAGGGGTAGGGGTGAGAGAGCGACCGCGTGGCTCAGCCTCCGGCTGGGGCTAAACCACGACAGTCTTTTTTGGCGCCCAACGTGGGGCACAACAACAGCACTTTTGTATTAAGTGTGCTCTAACTGTAGTAGTTACTAAGTGACAAGCTCCTGCACGGGTCAAAAAAGTTTGCTGGCTGCACTGTTTATCTCTTCACTTTTGGCAACATGTTAATGCGAATATGCTTTGTCCTGGCACTGATGGTCTCACTGTGCTGGGGGAGCTATCTGGTGGAGAGGATGGGGGAATACATCATCTGGGATAGCGGGGCCCACAGTCAGCACTTGGAAGGCAAGGAAGCCCAACAGCTGGGATCCCTTGCTAGAAACCAGGGAATTGAGAGAGGAATTGGAAAAGAGGCAGCAATTTGCAGTCTCTGGAGATGACTCCTCTCAAGTGTGAGGGCAAGATATCCATTCAAGGAAGATCTTGTGAACTCCCCAGGGAAGTGGACCACTGCAGATGAAGGCATCCAGTACCTGAGAGAATTAGCGGTACTGGAAGTCATCTACAGGGATCTAGACAATGATGAGGTCTCCAAAGATCCAGAGGATGTCCTGTGCACACGGGCTATGTGGAGGAAGGTGATTCAGAATGCCCCAGCGTCATATTCTAACAGCCTGGCAGCGATGTATTGCCTGGATATTGATACACCAACTGTGGAGAGAGTGTCATCTTGGCTCCAAAACTTTGAAGAAAATCTCTGTCCCTCCTCATCCCTACGGGCCAGTGCCTTGGCTATCAGGGGTGCCCCAAGAAATCAGTCCTCTCCTGCCTCGGTCAGAGGGAAAGGGAGCCCCACACACACGCCGCGTGGAGCACTCTGGTTCTTCCTGCGTGACCAGGGGGAGGACATGAGGAAGTGGGACGGTGAACCCACCTTTAAGCTGGAAGCCCGTGTACATGAACTGAGAGGGAAGACAGCTCTTAAGAAGGGGCCACCCAGGAGTCTGTCAGCAGAGTTGCTGTAGAGACACACGAAGGCAATCAGCGATTTCCCAAACAGAGAAGAACTGAAATCACCTCCCTTGATCCTGAGGAGGGGCCTTCTGGTCTGGCGCTGCAAGGCTCAGACAGGGAATACTCTGACGAGGAACAGGAAGAGAGGGTCCCTGCCTTCGGCCAGGAGGAGGAAAGGGATGACCGTGTATGCTGGACTGTGTGGGTTTGATGGCCTGGCACATCAGACCCACAGAAGTATAGGGCTTTGGTAGACACTGGTGCACAGTGTACGCTGGTGCCATCAGAATATAGGGGCACGAAACCCATCTGGATCTCGGGAGTGACAGGGGGATGCCAAGAATTGTCAGTATTGGAGGCTGAGGTGAGCTTAACAGGGGACAAGTGGGAAAAGCACCCCATTGTGACTGGCCCAGAGGCCCCTTGTATCCTTGGCATAGACTACTTCAGGAGAGGGTACTTCAAGGACCCAAAGGGATACCGATGGGCTTTTGGTGTAGCCACGGTGAATGCAGAGAAGACCAAACAGCTATCTACCCTGCCTGGCCTCTCAGAAGATCCCTGTGTTGTGGGATTGCTGCAAGCTGAAGAACAGAAGGTACCAATTGCTACCAGGACGGTGCACCGGCGGCAATATCGCACCAACCGGGACTCCCTGGCTCCCATCCGTGAGCTGATTCATCAACTGGAGAGCCAAGGAGTCATCAGTAAGACTCATTCACCTTTTAATAGTCCTATATGGCCAGTAAGGAAATCTAATGGAGAATGGAGATTAACAGTGGACTATTGTGGCCTGAATGAAGTCACGCCACCACTGAGTGCTGCCGTGCCGGACATGCTAGAACTTCAGTATGAACTGGAGTCCAAGGCATCCAAGTGGTATGCCACCATTGATATTGCCAGTGCATTCTTCTCCATCCCTTTGGCAGCAGAGTGCAGGCCACAGTTTGCCTTTACTTAGAGGGGCATCCAGTACACCTGGAATCGACTGCCCCAGGGGTGGAAACACAGCCCCACCCTTTTCCATGGGCTGATCCAGACTGCACTGGAAAAGGGTGGAGCTCCAGAACACCTGCAATCCATTGATGACATCATTGTGTGGGGCAACACAGCAGAAGAGGTTTTTGAGAAAGGGGAAAAAATAATCCAAATTCTTCTGAGAGCTGGCTTTGCCATAAAACGAGGTAAGGTCAAAGGACCTGCACAGGAGATCCACTTCCTAGGAATAAAATGGCAAGATGGACGTCGTCAGATTCCAACAGATGTGATCAACAAAATAGCAGCTATGTCTCCACCAGCTAACAAAAAGGAGACCCAAGCTTTCTTAGGCGTTGTGGGTTTCTGGAGAATGCATATTCCAAATTACAGTTTTATTGTAAGCCCTCTCTATCACGTGACCCGAAAGAAGAATGATTTCACATGGGGCCCTGAACAACAACAAGCCTTTGAACAAATTAAACAGGAGATAGTTCATGCAGTAGCCCTTGGGCCAGTCCGGGCAGGGCAAGGTGTTAAAAATGTGCTCTACACTGCAGCCAGGGAGAACGGCCCTACCTGGAGCCTCTGGCAGAAAGCACCAGGGGAGACTCGAGGTCGACCCCTGGGGTTTTGGAGCCGGGGATATAGAGGATCTGAGGCCTGCTATACTCCAACTGAAAAAGAGATCTTGGCAGCATATGAAGGGGTTCGAGCTGCTTCGGAGGTGGTTGGTACTGAAGCACAGCTCCTCCTGGCACCCCGACTGCCGGTGCTGGATGTTCAAAGGGAGAGTCCCCTGTACACATCATGCAACTGATGCTACATGGAGCAAGTGGGTCACGCTGATCACACAACGAGCTCAAATAGGAAACCCCAGTCGCCCAGGAATCTTGGAAGTGATCATGGACTGGCCAGAAGGTAAAGATTTCAGAATGTCACCAGAGGAGGAGGTGATGCATGCTGAAGAGGCCCCACCATATAATGAACTACCAGAAAATGAGACGGAATATGCCCTGTTCACTGATGGGTCCTGTCGTATTGTGGGAAAGCATCGAAGGTGGAAAGCTGCTGTGTGGAGTCCTACACAATGAGTTGCAGAAGCCACTGAAGGACAAGGTGAATCGAGTCAGTTTGCAGAGGTGAAAGCCATCCAGCTGGCTTTAGATATTGCTGAGCGAGAGAAGTGGCCAGTGCTCTATCTCTATACTGACTCCTGGATGGTGGCAAATGCCCTGTGGGGGTGGTTACAGCAATGGAAGCAGAGCAACTGGCAGCGCAGAGGCAAACCCATCTGGGCTGCCAAATTGTGGCAAGATAGTGCTGCCCGGGTAGATAAGCTGGTTATGAAAGTACGCCACGTAGATGCCCACGTACCTAAGAGATGGGCCACTGAGGAACATCACAACAACCAGCAGGTGGATCAGGCTGCTAGGATTGAAGTGGCGCAGGTGGATCTGGACTGGCAACATAAAGGTGAATTATTCCTAGCTCTGTGGGCCCATGACACCTCAGGCCATCAGGGAAGAGATGCGACATATAGATGGGCTCGTGATCGAGGGGTGGACTTGACCATGGATGCTATCGCACAGGTTATCCATGAGTGTGAAACATGTGCTGCAATCAAGCAAGCCAAGCAGTCAAAGCCTCTCTGGTATGGAGGACGATGGCTGAAATATAAATATGGGGAGGCCTGGCAGATTGATTCTATCACACTCCCACAGACCTGCCAAGGCAAGTGCCATGTCCTCACAATGGTGGAAGCAACCACCGGATGGCTGGAAACATATCCCGTGCCCCATGCCACTGCCCGGAACACTCTCCTGGGCCTTGAGAAGCAAGTCTTATGGCGACATGGCACCCCAGAAAGAAATGAGTCAGACCACGGGACTCATTTCTGAAACAACCTCATAGACACCGGGGCCAAAGAGCATGGCATTGAGTGGGTGTATCACATCCCCTATCATGCACCAGCCTCTGGGAAAATTGAACGATACAATGGACTACTGAAAACTACCCTGAGAGCAATGGGTGGTGGGACCTTCAAACACTGGGATACACATTTAGCAAAAGCCACCTGGTTAGTTAACACAAGAGGGTCTACCAATCGAGCTGGTCCTGCCCAATCAAAGCCTTTACATACTGTAGAAGGGGATAAAGTCCCTGTAGTGCACATGAAGAATATGTTAGGGAAGACAGTCTGGGTTACTCCTGCCTCAGGCAAAGGCCAACCCATCCGTGGGATTGCTTTTGCTCAAGGACCTGGGTGCACTTGGTGGGTGATGCGAAAGGATGGGGAAGTCCAATGTGTACCTCGAGGGGATTTGATTTTGGGTGAGAATAGCCAATGAATGAAACTGTATGATGTTAATTGCTATATAACCTTGTCACTGTATGTCATCTCTACCACAGTTGCTATATGCCAAATCGATGATATTATAGCAAGAATTACCCAAATTAATAAAGAATGAACTATTGATAAAACTGAGCAAAATGCAGCAGTAATGGAAGCAGAACTGGCTTTAGCAACTGGCGCCCAGCAACTTCCTCAAGAGATCGACATCTTCAACCCACAGACCGTGGACATGATGCACCAGCCAAGCCAGATACCACAACTGCAAGCTCCAGGTGCAACAATCCAACACTACACACCATCCTCCCACTGCGTCCAGTGTCACCTGCCGCACCACACCGAGACCCAGCCCTGTTTCGCCAACTGAGCAAACTCCACACCATCTCTCCTTCCCCAAGAGACTATTATGACAGATGGAGCCTAAAGTCATGGACTAAATGAACTCAATAGACACTTCAAAGGGATGGTCCATAGACTAAGGGAATGATGTCTGTATGTGTATCTCTCTCTATATATATAACAGGAAAAGTGGTGGTGATTAATTGGAAAGTGTAGGATCTGAGCGTGACATATATGGTATAGAATAAGGGGTGGATAATGTCCTGGTTGCGGCTGGGATAGGGTTAATTTTCGCCAGAAGCTGGCTGGGGTCTATTCTATACCATGTGACCATCACACTCACTATATAGAGGGGGTCCACCGGATCCGGGTTGGGATCGCTGCTCGGGAGCGGGCTGGGCATTGGGCTCTGGGCAGGGAGCGACCTGTCCGGAAAGCACCGCTAAGTACACGCTGTTGTTGTTATTGTTGTTCTCTTTCTCTTTGTTGTTCGGTTAAACTGTTGTTGTTAACCCACGAGTTTTTGCCTTTCTTTGTCCCAATTCTCTCCCCGTCCCACCGGGAGGCGGGGGAGCGGTGAGCGAGCGACCGCGTGGCTCAGCCTCCGGCTGGGGCTAAACCACGACATCCTCCCAGCCTACCTGTCCTTGAATTTGTCCAGGAGCTCCTTGTTCATCCATGGAGGCCTCCTGGCGTTTTTGCCTGACTTCCTCTTTGTTGGGATGCATTGCTCCTGAGCTTGGAGGAGGTGATCCTTGAATATTAACCAGCTTTCTTGGGCCCCTCTTTGTTCCAGGGCTTTATCCCATGGTACTCTACCAAGCAGATCCCTGAAGAAGCCAAAGTCTGCTCTCCTGAAGTCCAGGGTAGTGAGCTTGCTGCACGCCCTTCTCGCTGCCCTAAGGATCTTGAACTCCACCATTTCATGGTCGCTGCAGCCAAGACTGCCCTTGAGCTGGTGATTCCCCACCAGCCCCTTCTTGTTGGTGAGAACAAGGTCCAGCATAGCACCTCTCCTCGTTGGGTCCTCTGTCACTTGGAGAAGGAAGCTATCATCAATGCATTCCAGGAACCTCCTGGATTGCTTATGCCCTGCTGTGTTGTCCCTCCAACAGATATCGGGGTGGTTGAAGTCCCCCATGAGGACCAGGGCTTGTGAACATGAGGCTGCTTCTATCTGTCTATAGAGGGCCTCATCTGCTCGATCTTCCTGGTCGGGTGGCCTGTAGCAGACCTCCGCTACAGTGTCACCTGTCCCTGCCCTCCTTTTAATCCTGACCCATAAGCTCTCAGTCAGCTCCTCATCCATCCCCAGGCAGAGCTCCATGCACTCCAGCTGGTCATTGACATAGAGGGCGACACCCCCTCCTCATCTCCCCTGCCTGTCCTTCCTAAAGAGCCTGTATCATTCCATTCCAACACTCCAGTCGTAGGAGCCATCCCACCACGTCTCCGTGATGCCAATAAGATCATAGCCCTGCAGGCGTGTGCACGTCTCTAACTCCTCTTGTTTATTCCCTGTGCCACGTGCTTTTGCATAGAAGCATTTAAGTTGGGCCTCCGATGAAGCTGACTTACTGGCTGGAGTGGCTGGAATTCCTTTGTGCTGCTCTTCCAGTGTTCTCCTGCTGATCTGTAATCCTTCTCCAGGCTCTGGGCATCTATTGCTGGCACTGGCATCAAACTGGTAGGAGTGGGATGGATTGAGGTTCCCCTCCCCCAGCAACTTTAGTTTAAAGCCCTCTTCACCAGCTTGGCAAGCCTATGACACAAGATGCTCTTCCTTTTCTCTGACAGGGGGGTTTTCTTCTCCATGTCTGCTTTATGATGCGATTAGAATTATGTCAAACTGATGTGAGAGTGTAGCTGATCCTTTCTGCAACTTTTTGTCCCAGCATATTTCTGTCTTCTTCATGAATGAGGGATGGCGAGCTAGTGTGGCCCTTCGGTCTGCCGTCTCAGATGCGGTAGGACATAGAGACCCATGTGGCAGCAGGGACACAGGGGTCATTGATCTGTCAGGAACCACGGAAACACCTGAGATGATCGGACACATAGGAATTAGGGCTTCTCCCACCACAAAGGCAACAGGATCATTAGCCCAGCTGAAGTGCATCTACACAAATGCACGGAGCATGGACAACAAACAGGAGGAGCTGGAAGCCCTTGTGCAGGGGGAAAACTATGATATAGTTGCCATCACGGAAACATGGTGGGATGACACGCACAACTGGAGTGCTGCAATGGATGGCTACAAACTCTTCAGAAGGGATAGGCAAGGAAGGAGAGGAGGTGGGGTAGCCCTGTGTGTTAGGGAGAGTCTTGACTGCCTAGAGCTTGAGGACGGTGAAGAGAGGGTTGAGTGCCTATGGGTAAGAATCAGGGGGAAGGCCACCAAGGCAGATATGGTGGGAGTCTGTTATAGACCACCCAACCAGGATGAGGAGGCAGATGAAGTATTCTACAGGCAGCTGGGAGAAGCCTCACGATCGCTAGCCCTTGTTCTCGTGGGGGACTTCAACTTGCCAGATGTCTGCTGGAAATACAATGCAGCAGAGAGGAAACAGTCCAGGAGGTTCCTGGAGGTTCCTGGATAACTTCCTGACACAGCTGGTGAGGGAGCCAACGAGGGAAGGTGCCCTGTTGGACCTGTTGTTTGTGAACAGAGAAGGTCTTGTGGGTGATGTGACAGTTGGAGGCCGTCTTGGGCATAGTGACCATGAAATGACTGAGTTTTCGATTCTCAGAGAAGTAAGGAGGAGGGTCACCAGAACTGCCACCTTGGACTTCTGGAGGGCAGACTTTGGCCTGTTTAGGAGACTGGTTGGCAGAGTCCCTTGGGAGGCAGCCCTGAAGGGCAAAGGAGTTCAGGAAGGCTGGACATTCTTCAAAAGGGAAATCTTAAAGGCGCAGGAGCAGGCCGTCCCCATGAGCTGAAAGACGAGCTGGTGGGGAAGACCACCAGCCTGGCTGAGCAGAGAGCTTCAGCTGGAACTTAGGAAAAAAAGGAGAGTCTATAACCTTTGGAGGAAGGGGCAGGCAACTCAGGAGGACTACAAGGATGTCATGAGGTTATGCAGGGACCAAATTAGAAGGGCCAAAGCCCAAGTAGAACTTAGTCTGGCTACTGCCATAAAAGACAACAAAAAGTGTTTCCATAAATACATTAGCAATAAAAGGAGGGCGAAGGAGAATCTCCCTCCTTTATTGGATGTGGGGGGAAACATAGTGTCAAGGGACGAGGAAAAGGCCGAGGTGCTTAATGCCTTCTTTGCCTCAGCCTTTAACAGCAAGGGAAGTTGTTCTCTGGGCACCCAGCCCCCTGAGCAGGAAGGCAGGGCAGGGGAGCTGAATGAAGACCCCATAATCCAAGGGGAAATGGTCAGTGACCTGCTACGCCACCTAGACACACACAAGTCTATGGGGCCGGATGGGATCTACCCAAGGGTGCTGAAGGAGCTGGCGGAAGTGCTCACCAAGCCACTCTCCATCATTTATCAGCATTCCTGGCTCACTGGGGAGGTCCCAGTTGACTGGAGGCTGGCAAATGTGATGCCCATCTACAAGAAGGGCTGGAAGGAGGATCTGGGGAACTACAGGCCTGTCAGTCTGACCTTGGTGCCCGGGAAGGTAATGGAGCAGATCATCTTGAGTGCCATCACGCGGCACATACGGGACAACCGGGTGATCGGGCCCAGTCAGCACGGGTTTATGAAAGGCAGGTCCTGCCTGACCAACCTGATCTCCTTCTATGACAAGGTGACCCCCTTAGTGGATGGTTTGACACCATCTCCCACAGCATCCTCCTGGAGAAACTGGCTACTCATGGCTTGGATGGGCATAGTCTACCCTGGGTAAAAAACTGGCTGGATGGCTGGGCCCAAAGAGTTGTCGTGAATGGAGTTAAATCCAGTTGGTGGCTGGTCACAAGTGGTGTCCCCCAGGGCTCAGTATTGGGGCCAGTTCTGTTTAACATCTTTATCAATGATCTGGATGAGGGGATCGACTGCACCCTCAGGAAGTTTGCAGATGACACCAAGCTGGGCAGGAGTGTTGGTCTGCTTGAGGGTAGGAAGGCTCTACAGAGGGATCTGGACAGGCTGGTTCGATGGGCCGAGGCCCACTGTATGAGGTTCAACAAGGCCAAGTGCCGGGTCCTGCACTTGGGTCACAACAACCCCAGGCAATGCTACAGGCTTGGGGAGGAGTGGCTGGAAAGCTGCCTGGCGGAAAAGGACCTGGGGGTGTTGGTTGACGGCCGGCTGAATATGAGCCAGCAGTGTGCCCAGGTGGCCAAGAAGGCCAACGGCATCCTGGCCTGTATCAGAAATAGTGTGGCCAGCAGGACTAGGGAAGTGATCGTCCCCCTGTACTCGGCCCTGGTGAGGCCGCACCTCGAGTACTGTGTTCACTTTTGGGCCCCTCACTACAAGAAAGACATGGAGGTGCTGGAGCGTGTCCAGAGAAGGGCAACGAAGCTGGTGAAGGGTCTAGAGCACAAGTCCTATGAGGAGCATCTGAGGGATCTGGGGTTGTTTAGCCTGGAGAAAAGGAGGCTGAGGGGAGACCTTATTGCTCTCTACAACTACCTGAAAGGAGGTTGTAGACAGATGGGTGTCAGACTCTTCTCCCTAGTAACAGACAACAGGACAAGAGGAAACGGCCTCAAGTTGTGCCAGGGGAGGTTTAGATTGGATATTCGGAAAAATTTCTTCACTGAAAGGGTTGTCAGGCACTGGAACAGGCTGCCCAGGGAAGTGGTTGTGTCACCATCCCTGGAGATTTTCAAAAGACGTGTAGATGTGTCGCTAAGGGACATGTTTTAGTGGTGGACTTGGTAGTGATAGGTGAACGGTTGGACTCGATGATCTTGGAGGTCTCTTCCAACCAGAACAATTCTATGATTCTATGATTTTATGCCTAAACTAACACCGTAGGGGGATAGGGTCTATGCTACGGCTGACTGTGCAATCAATCGATGAATATCAATGCTGGCAGAAGAAAAAAAGTGACTGGGGGCAGGAATACTCTGTCTGAAAGCAGCTCAGATCAGCATGAGCCAAGTGTGAAATTAGACCCTATCTGTATGGTGTTAGGCAAATCCCTTTATTGTAAATGAAATAAAAAAATAAAATTTTAAATTCGATGGGATACGGGGTAGGTCACCAGTGTATCAATAATTGTAGATTTAACATGTTAGATATGATAACCAGCCTTCTTTCAGGCTAAATATAGGAGTTCTCGAGCTTCTTTGTGGAAAAAAATTAAATGGATGCAATGGAAACGGCATCCAAGGCAATAAATTGCAAGTCTCGATGGAGTAAAGTTATATGGTCAGATGGTCATTCCTTGAGACTGCCTACAAATGCAGAACCTTTAAGAGGATTTCTTAATTGAGTTACATGTGTATTAAAGCATGGAGAAAGCCTCTGGACGAGGAAAAAAATCCCACACATGGCTCTGAGAGGGAGCAGAGTGCCAGCACTCCCACGGCGCAGCACAAGCTGGAAAGGCAGACTGGATTTCAAAGCAAGAAAATGCCTTCTGCTGTTTGGTCCTACTGTATTCAGGAAGACAAAATTGTTGTGTATATTCTTTATAAATAAGGAAGATGCCATAAAAAAAGCCCCACATCTGAACTGCCAATTTCTCCTCCAAATAGAAACAACCCATCAATACTTTGAATATGATCTTATCATTAGACCTGCAAGTCAACAACAAGATGCAGTTGAGCTTCCAAGATATTTTGAGAAAATGAAATGTCTGAAAAATTACTATTTCACAGAAATGAAAAAGAATTTTTTAAAATTACTATTGTAGCTGATAAAAATGAAAAATCATTTCAAAAGCTTTAAAGACACAACAGAACTAATTTGGACTTCTTCTATGTGCTTGCTGTTATTATTAAGGATGAAGTAAACTTAATAAAAAATCACAGATGGAGTCTATTAAGTATCTTGGTACAACCGAGAAAATGATCACACCACAGGTTCATACAGGTTCAAGAATATGCTGGCCAAAGGCTGATATCTTAACATCTGCTGAATATATAACAATTTCAGTAGGAATTTAGTTCTTATATTTAGATATTTAGAGTGCAAATGATTGGCTTTGTCATGCAGAGTATTAATATTGATTGCTTAAGCACTCCAGACCTTGCCAGTCAGCAAGCTGGCTGATGTGCTAAGCGATTAGCTTTAAAAGCAATACTCACAGTGAAGACTTTCTCAGGCTGACTGCGAGCTCGCATGTTTGTGTCATGAATTTGCTTGAGTATCATCCATGCTTCATCATGTTTTCCAACCTAAACATTTGATCAAAGCATTTAAACAAAACATAAATTAAGATATTGACTATAGTCACTGAACAATCTTAATGCCTGTTATACAGATGTTATGATGTAAACACAGAAATAATTTTGACCGGAATCTAAAAACCATTTTGAAAGTTATACCTCCAGCAAGAACCGTGGACTTTCTGGCATAAAGGTGAGAGCTACCACAGAAGAGACGCAGGGCAGTGCACAGATGATCACAAATACTCGCCAGCTGTGAAACTGGTAGGCAGAGCCCATGCTGAAACTCCATCCTATGAAAGAAGAAATTCACAAAATGTAGAAAAATATGGAGTATTGTATGTGGGAGTCTGCAGCTTTTGGAGATGCAAAACGATACCTGTATCTAAATGAAACCTGATTGATCTCTTCTATTTCTACAAATATCAATGATTTCACAAATAATCTTACACTATGAATTTCAACCTCTTGCATGTAACTAGTCATGCTGGAAAATGGCCATATAATGCAGAATGGGAGACTTCCTTACACAGAGATGATGTGGTGGTGCATTCTTCACCCCCTTTTTCTCCTGGACCACTCTACGATTTCGGGTACTCCTACTAGATCTTGGCCTTTGTCTTTGTGCAATGAGCTGGGCAGTTAAGCGTCCCTTGACTGTACCAGGAGCTCTTGCATGGACAAGATGGGGAACGAGAACGTGCCGACCCAAATCACAAGGTGGAGAACGAGAGTGTGCCGACCTGAATTGGGGCCAGGATAGAAATTTCACTGAACTCAAGGGAAATTTTTAACGGGTATACCTTTTGTGCATTCATATAAGTATTGTGTCTGTGTGTATGCGTGTGAATTGATTTAATCACTTTGTAAATGTTGAATTAGTCAATGATTGAGTGTTGCTAAAAATCTCATGATTCACCTTAAAACTGTGAATGAACTTTAGACATAAACTGTTGACCAAGTCTGGGACTATGATTGGATCTAACCGCCCCTAGACTCCCCTCTGAGAAGGAGTTTAGAAAGCAAGGGGGTCCTTTCCGAAACTCATGACTCAACAGGAGGCTGCTGTTATACCCGAGTAATCCTTTAGATGTAAACCATTGACCAAGTCTGGGACTAAGATTGGATCTAGCCGCCCCAGACTCCTCTCTGAGAGGGAGTCTAGAAAGCAAGGGGGTCCTTTCTGAATCTTGTGACTCAACAGGAGGGTCTTCCTTACTCTTTATGTCCCTTCACTCTGTGAAGTCAATTCTGTCTTGATTTTCCCCTGATATATTTCTTCCATGCAGTAATAGAGTGAACCTTGCCATTTTCAAATCTTTAACTAAGTCGCTGCTTTGATTAGAACAAATTCTGTTGAATCACTTTGTTAATCAACTGATAATTGAGTGCTATTAAATATCACAGTCTAATCCTGAGATTTGCCAAAAAGGCATAAATAAATTCTAACTGCTGCCAGATCAAATTGTGTAAAGTCACTCATTTGCGACAAATTGGTGTAGTCGGCAGGATGGCAAGTTGTATCACTGATTACTTACAAAAGCATGGAATAAGTCCAAGTCCTAAATTCTCGGAAGAATGGGCTTGTGATAATTGGCATAACTGGGAAGCCGTGGAAGAACAGCTAAAGGTAGCCAGAGGAAATATTGAAAATGGTAAAGGAAAAGGAGTTATTTGTAAAATGCTAGGCACCTGCCTAGAGGCTGCCTGCCAAGATAAACAGAATAGGAAGAAGAGGGAACAGGACCTTAAAGAAGAAATAGAAGGCAGAAAGGCAGCTGAATTAATATTGTCTTTAGAAATTGGACAACTGAAAAACAGTTGCAAGAAGTAAAGGAGAAAAGACAGAAATTGGCAGAAAAGATTGAGATGATGCTTATGCATGCTCCCAATCCCCTTGACATTGTACGAATTAGGAAATTAATTGTGTCCCCTGAAGAATGGGATGGAAACATATGGGGTAACCCCCACGATAACGAATCGGGGAGAGATGATTCTTTATCTCCTCCAAATCCCCCTCTATATGTAGCCAGACCCATCATTAAAACAGAAGAAACTACTGGACCTCAGGGTGGAGCAGGAGATTGTACCCAAAAAACGACCCCATTCAATCCAATCCAAATGGCTAATTTACAAGAATGCTATGCCATAAATGAGGTGAAACTGAATATTTGTGGAGAGTCTCTCTAACTGGAGGAGAAATAGAATTTTGCTAAATGGCGATGAAGCCAATGGATTTTGGGGCCCTAGTGTCTTTTTAAATGCTGGCCCCAAACCCCCAGATGATTCCCACTCGATAACGAGCAGGGTGGCATGCTGGGCTGGTGGAATCGATATACTAGAAAGAGGAGAGCCTCTATTAATACCTTTTAAATCCTTAAATGAGCTTTCCACAGCTATTACAAAAGCTGCCTGTATCCAGGCCATGCATGAGCACGGCCCTCTTAATGTTCCCATATCGACATAATAAAATTCCTAATAGATATGGGAGCACAAATTTCAGTATTAACACAACAAGATTCTGAGATCTGGGTATTCGACCCGGACAGCAAAGAGTTAAAATTACTGGAGTGAATGGAGCAAGTGCTGTATATCAAATTGCAAAAGTTAATTTATGGCTCCCGGGCAAAAAGCGCGTGTTGTGTACTCGTTTTGCAGTAAAGGATCACAATGAAAATATTTTAGGTTTCGATGTTTTGAACAGCCGAACCTGGCGTCTGCTAGATGGCAATGTGTGGTCCTTTGGCTCAAACATTGACCCTCACCCTGATAGACATCAGAGGGTTACAGTACGTGTACTCCGTGCAGCGCCGGCACTCCCTGATTCAAAGATCACTAATATACCACAATACCCAATCTCTGCAGCGGCATGAAAAGGAATTTCTGAAGTCATAGCTGATTTGGAAAAACGACAAATCATTTCCAGGACCCACTCCCCATATAATTCGCTGGTTTGGCCAGTTAAAAAAATGGATGGGAGATGGTGATTAACAATTGATTACTGATGCTTAAATGCCAACACAGCCCCACAGCTGCAGTGCCTAATATTGCAACCTTAACAGCCACACTGCAAGCACCTGCACACCCATGGATGGCAGCGCTAGATGTAAAAGATATCTTTTTTATGGTCCCCTTGCAGGAGAAGGATAAAGAGAAATTTGCTTTTACCTGGGAAGGTATACATTATACCTTTAATAGACTCTCACAGGGGTATAAACATTCACCCACAATTGCTCATGCTGTGCTTGCTGAGCTTTTACAAACAGTCCCACTTCCTCAGAATGTGAAACTGTACCAATATATAGATGATATTCTAATCGGAGGAAACTCCCCTGAGGAGGTAGGGGAAGCAGCAGCAGCAGTATGGCAAGCTCTACATGATGCAGAAGTCAAAATCCCACCCTAAAAGTGTCAGGGACCGAGTAAAGAAGTAAAGTTTTTGGGTACTTGGTGGATAGCAGGCAGTGCAGTAATCCCTCCAGATACCTTAAGAAAAATAGAACAGTTACAAATACCTCAGTCCAGGAAAAAATTACAACAGCTTATGGGTACTTTATGATATTGGAGAAAACACGTACCCGGATTTTCTGTCATTGCTCGCCCACTGTACTCACTCTTACGAAAGGGAAAACTATGGAATTGGAACTCAGAACATGAAGAGGCAGTCAAAACTCTAATACAGGAATTAAAAAAATATCAATCATTGGGACCAGTACACCCCCACAGAATGGGGTTTCGCTGAACATGGTACTTACTGTAACCTGTTTCAAACTGGCCCAGACGGACCAAAAAGACCTTTAGTGTTCAGCTCGACTGCACTTAAAGAGACAGAACAGAGATACTCCGAGTGGGAAAAGGGACTTTTGTCCTTAGTCCAAGCAGTAAAACAAGTTGAAAAAATGCACCAAGAACAGCCTGTGCAAATTAAACATTTAATTTATTAGAAGCAATCCTAAAGGGGGCTGCTCCCCCAGAAGGTATTGCACAAAAATCTACAGTCAGAAAATGGTATGCCTACCTGACAGAAACTGCAGAGGGAATGAAATTAACCAAAGGACATACTAAAGTTTCCAAATTACAGACGCCCATAAATGCAGACCCATTACCGTTACAACCACCTTTTAAACCCTCACCAATTTCAGTGCACCTCCTCTCATTGAAGGAACACCAACAGAAGACATTTGGTTCACTGATGCCTCAGCAAAAAGGATAAATGGCAAATGGCAATACAAGGCTGTTGCATTAGAAATTGCCACCGGCAAACGAGTAATAGAGGAAGGCAAAGGTAGTGCACAAGTAGGAGAATTAAGAGCAGTTGTTCTATTGACAGCAGTGGTACAAAACATAGAATCACTACTAGATGGATCTATCCTGTATCATAAAGGGGTAACCTGTTCGGCCTTCCCCACTGAAACTTTTTTCCCCTTTTTTCTTTAACAGGAAAGAAAAAGATAAGTATACTCCTTCCAGTTCAAATGCAAAATCCTTGGATAGTTCAGACTCAAGATCTTTGGAACCATGCACTACTAAATTATACTGGAAGTACTGGAATCTCACCAAAAGATAAGGCAAACCTGAATCTCGCTACTTTGGTCATGCATGGAGATGAGGCATACCCAACAAGTGAATGGAGATGGGAGACACTACATACCCAAAAAGGCCAAATATCTCACTATAATAATCATCAAATCTTATCCCTTCAGGCCACACCAGGAGAAGAAATGATTTTATGATTACCGAACGTAAAATGTGGAATTCGTCCATGACGGGGTGGCCATGGGTTGATGTGTACATACTTTTTGATGTACCTACACCTAATCTAAATTTGTCTGCAACAATACTACACAATAACATCACCTTTCATAGACTTTAATTATTCAGCTCCTGTTACATTTTACCAATTGCTGCTATCCAGCTATACATTCTATCAGAATTTATCATCTACACCCATCAGAATGAATCTCACATTGGTACGAGAACTGTTACAGCACGATGACTTGAGTCAATTGCTGGAACATGTTCGAAACAATGGACAGAGAACTCTGATTACCATTCATCATGATGCCGAGAAAATACATTGTATCTTAGAAAGAGTGAAAGAAGATGGGAAACATCACTGGTGGGACACTTTATTCGGATGGTTGCCAACAGCAACAGGAATTCTGAATTGACTATTGCATCCCATTGTAATTTTACTTATTGTTACTGTGTTATGTTTGTTGTTAAACATAGTTCTCTGCGTTGGAGCGTGGAAGATATCTAGACGGTTGGCATTGTTACCAAAACCTGCCAGATCAAATTGTGTAAAGTTACTCATTCACGACAGATGAAGAAGCCTCTTTCAAGCCTTTTGGCAAAATCTGCATGAAGGTAGTTACGTGAACCAAACAGGGACACCATCATCATACATAAGAATATATATACAAAGAAATAGTTTTGTATGAATACTGTAAGAAGGGAGAATTAAAAATCTACACTCAGATGATATATTTTATGGAATTTTATGACCTCTGGGAATGCTGCATCTGTGTAAAGGCTTTAAAAAAAAATCCGTCAAACAATCTATTAGCTTTCACCAATACTCTGACAAAATCGAAACCTAATTGGCTTCTTCAAGTCTTCCTCTTAGAAGCTATTTAAAGTAATAATGAGTATTGGGTATTGAATTCTCATAGCAAATCATTAGCAATCAATAAGAAAGGAAGAAACAGTAAAAATATGAGAAAAGCATTCAAACAACAGTGCAGTCAAGTCTACAGACTGCTGGAAACAGAAATGCTAAAACCAGAGTAAATTACTCAAAATCTCTATACTCTTGGACCTTATTCAAATAAGCAGGCATCTTGTAACTCAGCACTAAAGTATGGGGATATGGTTTACATCTGATCTAATTTTCTTTCTTTTTTTTTTTTTTTGGTTGAGATGTTTCTGAATTAGTGTTTCCCTTCCACTATTAGCATGGATGATTGAGGCCAATTGTTCCTTTAGGTATGGGTGATTAGTATTTTGGAATTTTGAGAGTAGTTTTTATTGTGATATTCATTGTGCTATTTTATAAAAATGAATGTTGTGGGAATAATAATTATCCATATATTTGATTACAAAATATGACAACTGGAATGTTAAGGTTTGCAATTCTGTCATTATTATTAACAAAGAGTTAATTTCAATACTCTTAATAACAGTGTCCTAATGTAATACAGTGCAACACACAAAGCATTTACAGTGCCCAACTTCAGTTTCCATCTTCTTTCAGAGCACTATACCACTCCTTCAGTTCTGTTAAAAGTAGACTGACAGCCATCCCCCTGCCGCATAACTAGGTGTGCAGGAAAAAATATTCAGTATTTAAACTTATATCTGAGATGGATAACCTTAACATTGAAGTAGAGAGAGAATTATAATTATATAAAGAGATTAAGAAAAAAGTACTACAGGAAAAAACCTCTCCTCATCCGAAAAATTGTTCTTGAGATATATCTGAGTGCTGACTAATAACGTGCAGTAGAAGCCATTGTTAAAATATACTGAGGAGAACATAAAAGGAAATACTGAAAAACCTGTATGTGAAACTGCAGGGCTGGTAGTTCAGCTTTTTAATAAAATATCTAATTGGGTGGTATATTATGACTGGACTACTGAAATGCTAGAATTTTAAGAAATTTAAGAATTTCTCTTAAGAAAGAGAAAAATACGATTTGGGTAACTACCTGACCTTTTAGTCTGGCTTCAATACAGCAGAATCTTTCAAGTAAAATTTTCAAGGAAACCTTATTAAAAGCAGAGTGGAAGATAAGAATAATGATAAATGACAGAAGTGGTTACTGGAAGAAAATGGAATCCTGGCTAATGAAAGAGCTGATGCCGTCTTTGCTAACTGATTTTTCTAGACAGAAGACATGGTAAATTAAATCTGTCTGGATGTTGGTAAACAACTGGTACAGCATGGTACCAAAGGGCCTATTAAATAGTTCTTCGAAGGAGGTATTTATCTGTTAAATGTATAGTGTATTTTGGAATTTAAATATCTCATGCTGTGGATCATAAATACATTCTTAGAAAAAAAAAAATCCTTTCTCTTATTAAAGTACTTACACGCTACAATATGAAAAATACAGTCATTTGCCCTTTATCAACAGCTCGGTGAAACATTTTGTTCTGCAGACTTGGGAGCCTGTTTTTTCTGAAATGATATCAGCTTGCTCTACAGCCTCATTTAGCCCTGCCATCTTTACCCCAGGAAGACAGAGGTAAAATCAGTGACGGTATTGGCAATGATCTTGGAATGCCATATTACTTTTTTTTATAAGTAAGGCTCCAGATAAACATACCTTCCCCCTCCAAAGTTCCCTCCAACAGAAGGGAGCTGTCCAAAGAAGCTGTCTAAAATTTCATGTTAAATTTTATTCCAAAATAGAACTTGGAATGAAAATTTAAGATTAAAAAAAAAACAAACAGAAAAGGATGTAAAAGTGTGTTAAAAATTTACTTTTACTGACTTTTGGAAAATGTCAACTTTTAATCTTATGGAATTTCAAATCTTAAATAATATGGGCATACTTTTCATCTAAATTGGGAAGGGAAGGAAATAAAGAAGGAAAGGTTTACAGTGAGTTAATGAGGCAATTAGAAACCATACCTATGTTTTGGGTATTGTGTACACATTCTATTATAATCATTAGAATTATATTCTTCATTACATATTTTAAACTATAGCACAAAATCACCTGATATAAAACTTGCAAAATTATTTCCTTTTAGTTAGATTAATTTTCGATCAGAGCAGCGAGCTCATCTGACTTGCTGGGCAGTGGTGCAACTGCTAGTGTCATGGGAAAGGAAGCACAGGACTGGGGTTTGCATCTCTCAGAACAGTACAATCAAGGTACTGGCTCTTGTTCTCATTAGAAACTGTCCCAGAAACACATAGAGCCACTAGTATATTTAGACAATCTGCTTTTTATCACTCTGGTTTATGTTTTGTAAGATTGAGCTGTACAAAGGGCACTTCTGTGGTAAATGAAATCAACCTGGCTTTATATCTGTTATAAAACAGCAGCAACATCTTGTGCTCTGTAGCCAGTCCTGGAAAACACTGGTAATAATTTATTTTAAGGTGTCATTTATTAATGTAAGTGAACCATACTACACTTAATTAACAGCAATGAGTGCACCATTCATCCTGCTGTCATCCTGACAACCTGCAAAACATCTTTTTTACTCCTCAAAATATCTGTGAGGCTTGTCAAGTGAAATGTTCATTATGGGTTTTATTGCTCTTATTCCATCTTTTTCTCTATGCATTGTATTAGCTGCTGCAATTTATCTCATGATTTAATATATCTGCTGAATTAATGATAATAGTGAATGTCAGAATTATAAGAAGCAACTGGTAGAAAAAATGACAGCTGCAACATAGCTTTCTTGAGGCTGCTCTCCTGTCTATTCCAGCACCACATGCTAGATCAGCAAAAGAAACATATTTTAAATGCAGAGTAAGTTTAGATTTATTCTTATGTTTAACACATCCCATTTTCCTAGGTCATGAGCTAATCTGGAAAATGGAGCCATAAGAGTAGTTCTGAATTTAGCTCACAAAGTGGCTTTCATTCCTATTGTATGTAAGTCTTGAAAGCAAATGGAAGTGTGTTCTTGGCTGTAACTCAATTTGCTTCTCCCATCCCCGATTTATGATACAATAGCAAAGTCGGAGCAGCTCTACACGGTTGTGTTCAGAGCACTGCACAGCAACCTAGAGCTAAACTTCACCCTTGCTCCCTGGCTATGTCCAAATGCATCTTGGGAATGACTGAGCAATGTAAAACCCACAATGACTGAATCTGAAGCCGCTGCAGCAGCCTTCTTGCTGAATATCACCCTCTCACTTTACTGACTGCTAGAAAAGACCAAGTGAATCACAGACATGGCAATTACTGATTACAGAACCACCATAGCATGGAGCAGAGCAAAAGCAAAATGTACCAAGACGCTAATCTATATCTAATCACCAATTTATATGTTGAATTCAGTGTCAACAAAATCTTCCCTCCCAACGCAGCATTTCATCTACTCCATAATATTAATAAATGTCGTGGTTTAGCCCCCATTGGCAGCTGAGCACCACGTGGCCGCTTGCTCACTCCCTGCTCCCAGTGGGATGGGGGAGAGAACTGGGAAAAAGAAAGGAAAAACTCGTGAGCTGGGATAACAACAGTTTAACAGGACAACAAAGGAAAAGAAAACAAACAAAAAAGAAACCCCAACAATAACAACAACAGAGTGTACTTAGCGGTGCTTCCCAGCGCAGGTCGCTCACCACCAGGAGCCCAACACCCAGCCCGCTCCCAAGCAGCAACCCTGCCCCTGGCGCCGTCCCCCTCTATATAGTGAGCATGACAGTCACATGGTATAGAAGAGCCCCCTGGCCAGCTTCTGGTGAAAAATACCCCTATCCCAGCCGGAACAAGGACATTATCCACTCCTTAGTCTATACCATCTATGTCATGCTCAGATCCTACACTTTCCAATTAATCACCACCACTTTTCCTGTTATACATATATATATACACACACACGCACAGAGACATCATTCCCTTAGTCTATGGACCATCCCTTTGAAGTGTCTATTGAGTTCATTTAGTCCATGACTTTAGGCTCCATCTGTCATAATAGTCTCTTGGGGAAGGAGAGATGGTGTGGAGTTCGCTCAGTTGGCGAAACAGGGCTGGGTCTCGGTGTGGTGTGGCAGGTGACACTGGACGCAGTGGGAGGATGGTGTGTAGTGTTGGATTGTTGCACCTGGAGCTTGCAGTTGTGGTATCTGGCTCGGCTGGTGTATCATGTCCACGGTCTGTGGGTTGAAGATGTCGATCTCTTGAGGAAGTTGATGGGCGCCAGTTGCTAAAGCCAGTTCTGCTTCCATTACTGCTGCACTTTGCTCAGTTTTATCAATAGCTCATTCTTCATTAATTTGGGTAATTCTTGCTATAATACAACAGATCTGGCATATAGCAACAGTGACAGAGATGACATACAGTGACAGGGTTATATAGCAATTACCATCATACAATTTCATACATTGGCTATTCTCACCCAAAATCAAATCCCCTCGAGGTACACATTGGACTTCCCCATCCTTTCCGATCACCCACCAAGTGCACCCAGGTCCTTGAGCAAAAACAATCCCACGGATGGGTTGGCCTTTGCCTGAGGCAGGAGTAACCCAGACTGTCTTCCCCAACATATTCTTCATGTGCACTACAGGGACATTATCCCCTTCTACAGTATGTACAGGCTTTGATTGGGCAGGGCCAGCTCGATTGGAGCATCCCCTACTGTTGACTAAACAGGTGGCTTTTGCTAAATGTGTATCCCAGTGTTTGAAGGTTCCACCACCCATTGCTCTCAGTGCAGTCTTTAACAGTCCATTGTATCGTTCAATTTTCCCAGAGGCTGGTGCATGATAGGGGATGTGATACACCCACTCAATGCCATGCTCTTTGGCCCCGGTGTCTATGAGGTTGTTTCAGAAATGAGTCCCGTTGTCTGACTCAATTCTTGCTGGGGTGCCATGTCGCCATAAGACTTGCTTCTCAAGGCCCAGGAGAGTGTTCCGGGCAGTGGCATGGGGCACGGGATATGTTTCCAGCCATCCGGTGGTTGCTTCCACCATTGTGAGGACATGGCACTTGCCTTGGCGGGTCTGTGGGAGTGTGATAGAATCAATCTGCCAGGCCTCCCCATATTTATATTTCAGCCATCGTCCTCCATACCAGAGAGGCTTTGACCACTTGGCTTGCTTGATTGCAGCGCATGTTTCACACTCATGGATAACCTGTGCGATAGCGTCCATGGTCAAGTCCACCCCTCGATCACGAGCCCATCTGTATGTTGCATCTCTTCCCTGATGGCCTGAGGTGTCATGGGCCCACAGAGCTAGGAATAATTCACCTTTATGTTGCCAGTCCAGATCCACCTGAGCCACTTCAATCCCAGCAGCCTGATCCACCTGCTGGTTGTTTTGATGTTCCTCAGTGGCCCAACTCTTAGGTACATGGGCATCTATGTAATGTACTTTTATAACCAGCTTATCTACCCGGGCAGCACTATCTTGCCACAATTTGGCAGCCCAGATGGGTTTGCCTCTGCGCTGCCAGTTGCTCTGCTTCCATTGCTGTAACCACCCCCACAGGGCATTTGCCACCATCCAGGAGTCAGTATAGAGATAGAGCACTGGCCACTTCTCTCGCTCAGCAATATCTAAAGCCAGCTGGATGGCTTTCACTTCTGCAAACTGACTCGATTCACCTTGTCCTTCAGTGGCTTCTGCAACTCATTGTGTAGGACTCCACACAGCAGCTTTCCACCTTCGATGTTTTCCTACAATATGACAGGACCCATCAGTGAACAGGGCATATTCCTTCTCATTCTCTGGCAGTTCATTATACGGTGGGGCCCCTTCAGCACGTGTCACCTCCTCCTCTGGTGACATTCCAAAATCTTTGCCTTCTGGCCAGTCCGTGATCACTTCCAAGATTCCTGGGTGACTGGGGTTTCCTATTTGAGCTCGTTGTGTGATCAGTGCGACCCACTTACTCCATGTGGCATCGGTGGCATGATGTGTACAGGGGACTCTCCCTTTGAACATCCAGCCCAGCACCGGCAGTCGGGGTGCCAGGAGGAGCTGTGCTTCAGTGCCGATCACCTCCAAAGCAGCTCGAACCCCTTCATATGCTGCCAAGATCTCTTTTTCAGTTGGAGTATAGCAGGCCTCAGATCCTCTATATCCCTGGCTTCAAAACCCCAGGGGTCGACCTCGAGTCTCCCCTGGTGCTTTCTGCCAGAGGCTCCAGGTAGGGCCGTTCTCCCTGGCTGCAGTGTAGAGCACATTTTTAACATCTTGCCCTGCCCGGACTGGCCCAAGGGCTACTGCATGAACTATCTCCTGTTTAATTTGTTCAAAGGCTTGTTGTTGCTCAGGGTCCCATGTGAAATCCTTCTTCTTTCGGGTCACTTGATAGAGAGGGCTAACAATAGAACTGTAATTTGGAATATGCATTCTCCAGAAACCCACAACACCTAAGAAAGCTTGGGTCTCCTTTTTGTTAGTTGGTGGAGACAAAGCTGTTATTTTGTTGATCACGTCCATTGGGATCTGACGACGTCCATCTTGCCATTTTATTCCTAGGAAGTGGATCTCCTGTGCAGGTCCTTTGACCTTCCCTCGTTTTATGGCAAAGCCAGCTCTCAGAAGGATTTGGATTACTTTCTCCCCTTTCTCAAAAACCTCTTCTGCTGTGTTGCCCCACACAATGATGTCATCAATGTATTGCAGGTGTTCTGGAGCTCCACCCTTTTCCAGTGCAGTCTGGATCAGCCCATGGCAAAGGGTGGGGCTGTGTTTCCACCCCTGGGGCAGTCGATTCCAGGTGTATTGGACGCCCCTCCAGGTGAAAGCAAACTGTGGCCTGCACTCTGCTGCCAAAGGGATTGAGAAAAATGCATTGGCAATATCAATGGTGGCATACCACTTGGCTGCCTTGGACTCCAGTTCGTGCTGAAGTTCTAGCATGTCTGGCACAGCAGAGCTCAGTGGTGGTGTGACTTCATTCAGGCCACGGTAGTCCACTGTTAGTCTCCATTCCCCGTTAGATTTCCGTACTGGCCATATAGGACTATTAAAAGGTGAATGAGTCTTACTGATGACTCCTTGGCTCTCCAGTTGATGAATCAGCTCACGGATGGGAGCCAGGGAGTCTCTGTTAGTGCGATATTGCCGCCGGTGCACCGTCCTGGTAGCAATTGGCACCTGCTGTTCTTCAGCTTGCAGCAATCCCACAACGCAGGGATCTCCTGAGAGGCCAGGCAGGGTAGATAGCTGTTTGGTCTTCTCTGCATTCACCCTGTCACCCCAGAGATCCAGATGGGTTTTGTGCCCCTGTATTCTAATGGCACCATGTCCTGGTTTAGGCCGGGACGGAGCTAGTTTTGTTTTCAGCAGCTCCTGTGCTTTAGTGTGAGAAGAACAGTGATAGCACACTGATGTTGCTGGTTGCTGCTGAACCACCAAGGACATTTTGCAGTTTCCCAGGTTTTGCTAACGTGCAAGGGCAAAAACTTGGGAGGGGTAGAGGCAGGATAGTTGATCCAAACTGGCCAAAGAGAGTATTCCATACCATAGACGTCATGCCTGATATAAGCGAGGGTCAGTCGGTGGGCCACTAGGTCTTTTAGGCTTTTGAGGCTTTTAGACCCTTAACTTGCCTTAATCGTCAAGCTTCCCTTTGGGTTGTTTTTTGTTTCCCTATTTTTCCTTTTTTGTTTTTTGTTCGTTCGGCTGTTTGTTCCCTTGCCTGCTCTCTCTGGAACTTGCTGTTCTGGGATAGCTGGGGGGGATACCCCTGCTCCCTGACTGCTGCTCAGGACGGGCTGTATTGGTCGTCAGGTGGTGAGAAATTGTATATCGTTTGTTTTATATGTTCTATTATCCTTGTATATATTATCATTATTATCATTATGAATATATTTTCATATTTTTCCTTTGCTGTCCTGGTGAGCTGTTTTTATCTCAACCTGCGAGTTTTCCTTTCTCTCCAATTCTCCTCCCCACCCCAACAGGGAGTGGGGGAGTGAGCGAGCGGCTGCGTGGTATTGGGTTACAATTTGGGGTTAAACCACAACACACCAGAGAACACTGTGCACCAGTGTCTACCAAAGCCTTATACTTCTGTGGGTCTGATGTGCCAGGCCATCGAACCCACACAGTCCAGTATACATGGTCATCCCTTTCCTCCTCCTGGCCGAAGGCAGGGACCCTCTATTCCTGTTCCTCATCAGAGTATTCCCTGTCTGACCCTTGCAATGTCAGACCAGAAGGCCCCTCCTCAGGATCAAGGGAGGTGATTTCAGTTCTTCTCTGTTTGGGAAATCGCCTGTTGCCTTCGTGTGTCTCTACAGCAACTCTGCTGACAGCCTTCTTGGGTGGCCCCTTCTTAAGAGCTGTCTTCCCTCTCAGTTCGCGTACACGGGCTTCCAGCTTAAAGGTGGGTTCACAGAATCACAGAATCATAGGGGCTGGAAGGGACCCCCTGGAGATCATCTAGTCCAATCCCCCTGCTAGAGAAGGTTCACCTAGAGCAGGCTGCACAGGACTGCGTCCAGGCAGGTTATGAATCTCTTCAGAGAAGGAGACTCCACAACCTCCCTGGGCAGCCCGTTCCAGTGCTCTGTCACCCTCACAGTAAAGAAGTTTTTCCTCATATTCAGACAGAACTTCCTGTGTTCCAGTTTGTGCCCATTGCCCCTTGTCCTGTCCCTGGGCACCACTGAAATGAGTCTGGTCCCATCCTCTTGACACCCACCCTTGAGATATTTATAAGCGTTGATGAGGTCCCCTCTCAGTCTTCTCTTCCTCAGGCTAAACAGCCCCAGCTCCCTCAGCCTTTCCCCACAGGAGAGATGCTC
The DNA here is from genome assembly GCA_009819775.1 of Phoenicopterus ruber ruber. Classification (NCBI taxonomy): domain Eukaryota; kingdom Metazoa; phylum Chordata; class Aves; order Phoenicopteriformes; family Phoenicopteridae; genus Phoenicopterus; species Phoenicopterus ruber. Next base: position 28,245,598 of record CM020247.1, read on the forward strand.
CAGTCCCTTAATCATCTTTGTAGCCCTCTGCTGGACTCTCTCCAGTAGTTCCTCGTCTTTCTTAAACTGGGGAGCCCAGAACTGGACACAGTACTCCAGATGGGGCCTCACTAGGGCAGAGTAGAGGGGGAGGATAACCTCCCTCGACCTGCTGGCCACACTCTTCTTAATGCACCCCAGGATGCCGTTGGCCTTCCTAGCCACAAGGGCACATTGCTGGCTCATGGTGAATTTGTCATCTACCAGGACTCCCAGGTCCTTCTCCACAGAGCTGCTGCTTTCCAGCAGGTCAACCCCTAACCTGTACTGGTGCATGGGGTTGTTCCTCCCCAGGTGCAGGACCCTGCACTTGCCCTTGTTGAACCTCATGAGGTTCCTCTCCGCCCAATGCTCCAGCCTGTCCAGGTCTCGCTGAATGGCAGCACGGCCTTCTGGTGTATCAGCCAGTCCTCCCAGTTTCGTGTCATCAGCAAACTTGCTGAGGGTACACTCTGTCCCTTCATCCAGGTCATTGATGAATAAATTGAACAAGACTGGCCCCAGTATCGACCCCTGGGGGACACCACTAGCCACAGGCCTCCAGCTAGACTCTGCACCACTGATCACCACCCTCTGAGCTCTGCCATTCAGCCAGTTCTCAATCCACCTCACTGTCCACTCGTCTAGCCCACACTTCCTGAGCTTACCTATGAGGATGCTATGGGAGACAGTGTCAAACGCCTTGCTGAAGTTAAGGTAGGCAACAACCACCGCTCTCCCCTCATCCACCCAGCCAGTCATGCCATCATAGAAGGCTACCAGATTAGTCAAGCATGATTTCCCCTTGGTGAATCCATGCTGACTACTCCTGATCACCTTCTTTTCCTCCACATGCTTAGAGATGGCCTCCAGAATGAGTTGCTTCATCACCTTTCCAGGGATGGAGGTGAGGCTGACTGGCCTGTAGTTTCCCGGGTCCTCCTTCTTGCCCTTCTTGAAGACTGGAGTGACATTGGCTTTTCTCCAGTCCTCAAGCACCTCTCCTGTTCTCCATGATTTTTCAAAGATGATGGAGAGTGGCTTGGCACTCATGGGTGCATCCCATTGGGGCCCATGGATTTGTGGGTGTCCAGTTTGCCTAACTGATCCTCCTCGACCAAAGGATGGTCATCCTTTCTCCAGGCTTCCTCTCTTACCTCCAGGGTCTGGGATTCCTGAGGGCCAGCCTTAGCAGTAAAGACTGAAGCAAAGAAGGCATTCAGTAACTCTGCCTTCTCTGCATCCTTTGTCACCAGGGCACCCACCTCATTCAGCAGAGGGCCCACGTTTTCCCTAGTCTTCCGTTTGCTACCGAAAAAGCCCTTCTCATTGCCCTTGATGTCCGTTGCCAGATTAAATTTCAGGTGGACCTTAGCTTTCCTTGTAGCATCCCTGCATACCCTGACAGGGTTTCTGTATTTCTCCCAAGTGGCCTGTCCCTTTTTCCACATTCCATAGGCTTTCTTCTTCCATTTGAGTTTTGCCAGTAGTTCCTTGCTCATCCACGCAGGTCTCCTGCCTCCCTTACCTGATTTCTTACTCCTGGGGATGCACCGCTCTTGAGCTTGGAGGAAGTGATGCTTGAATATTGCCCAGCCTTCTTGGGCCCCCCTACCTTCTAGGGCCCTAACCCACAGGATTCCTCCAAGCAGGTCCTTGAAGAGGCCAAAGTTAGCTCTCCTGACATCCAGGGTTGTAATCCTGCTTAATGTCCTGCTTCCTCCTTGCAGGATCCTGAACTCCACCATCTCATGGTCACTGCAGCCAAGGCTGTCCCCAACCTTCACATCCCCAACCAGACCTTCTTTGTTAGTTAGTGTGAGGTCCAGCAGCACACCTCTCCTCATTGGCTCCTCCACCACCTGTGTCAGAAAGTTATCATCCATGTTCTGAAGGAACCTCCTGGACTGTGCGTGCCTAGCTGTGTTGTCCCTCCAACAGATATCGGGGTGGTTGAAGTCCCCCATGAGAACCAGGGCCTGTGATCATGAGGCTACTTTCAGCTGCCTGTAGAAGGCCTCATCGACTTCCTCTTCCTGATCAGGTGGCCCATAGTACACACCCACAACAGTGTCCCCCATGTTAGCCTGTCCCTTAATCCTTACCCATAAGCTCTTGACTCGTTCTTCATCCACCCCTAGGCAGAGCTCGATATATTCCAGTTGCTCTCTCACATAGAGAGCAACTCCACCACCTCGCCTTGCTGGCCTGTCCTTCCTGAAAAGTACATACCCATCCATGACAGCATTCCAGTCATGTGAGCTGTCCCTCCATGTGTCTGTAATTCCTATGAGATCATGGCCCTGCAACCACACACAGATCTCTAGTTCTTCCTGTTTATTCCCCATGCTGCGAGTGTTGGTGTACAGGCATTTCAGAGAGGTAGCTGAGTCCGCAGGTTTCCCTGGAGGGGTGCAGGAAGATCCATCATAGCCATACACACCCTTGGGGTGGTCAGCCTTCTGGTTCTCTTCTTGGGAGGCAGCTAAGGAAGATTTGTCTCTGCTCAGGTTGGCCTGGCTTACTCCCCAGTTGGATGTGATGGCATGAGCATCACCACTTTGGACCCTTCCCCCTGAGTCCTTCAGTTTAAAGCCTGTCTCACCAAGTTGGCCAGCCTGCCACCAAAGGTTCCCCTGCCCCTCTTAGGCAGGTGGATCCCATCCCTCCCTAACAGGTTATAGTCACCAAAGAACGTCCCATTGTCATAAAAGCCAAAACCCTCACGTCGGCACCAGCCACGAAGCCAGGAGTTGATATGCATTATGCGCCTATTTCTGGTTGCCCACTCTCCTCCCACTGGTAAAATGGAGGAAAATATAACTTGGGCACCAATACTTTTCACTTGCTCCCCCAGGACTTTAAAGTGTTTCTTGATTTTGCCCAGGTTCTGGCTTGCGGCATCATTTGTGCCCACATGGAAGAGTAGCAGCGGATAGTAGTCCGTGCTCCTGACAAGTTGTGGCACCCTCTTGGCAACATCTCGGACTTTAGCTCCCGGAAGTCAGCACACCTCACGCGCCTCCCTGTCAGGTCAGCAGATGGGTGCCTCAGTGCCCCTTAACAGAGAGTTCCCCACTATGATCACTCGTCATTTCTTTTTGTGGTATCCGCCATGTGCTACTGGAGTAGTTTCTCCTTGCCCACCTTGCTTGTGGGTGTCTATAGCTGTTAAAGCTTCATATCTGTTTTTGGTTGTGATACCGGAGGGCGGGGACTGAAGCGGAGCCCCGCTTTTGTGGGTTACTAGGGTCCAAGGTGTCTCATTCTCAGTGGTGTCTGGTGGAGGAGTGTGGTTATGAAACCACCTATCTATCCCTGTTTCAGATCCTCTGATACTGCACAGCCTTGTAACTGTTTCCTGCAGCTCAGCCACCTGACATAGTAGATCGTCGACCTGTGCACACATTGTGCAGGAACTTACCTTTTCATCAGGAGAAGGGTGAGGGCACTTGCTGCAACCTCCCGCCTGTACTGAGATTTCCTTCCTTACCCAATCTGTCTGGCAGGATGCATCAGCCATCTTGGGGGCTTTCACCATAGGAGCACTGGTTTTAGCTCTGAGGTGAGTGCCCACCATTGTGGCAGAGACCGAGAGCGCTTCCCCAGGCTGTGGGACCACAAGCAGGCTGCAGGGCCCTCCCTGCGCGCCCTTCCACGTGAACTGCTGCGCAAACTGCTGCGCCACACCTAGGGCTGTTTAAATCTCCCGCGGTTGCTCCTGGCAACGCCCAAGCCACCTCAGCCTCATTCTCGAGAGCTGCCAGCGCCTGGCGGGTCTCTCTGTTCTCTGCTCTTGCTCGGGATTCCCTGGCTCTGGGAACCTCCCTGTCCACCTCAATCTAGCGTGCAGCTACAGAACTCGCTGTTGCCGCCGCTGTGTTCCTCGCCAACTGAGGACCGTCCCACTTCCTCATGTCCTCCCCCTGGTCACGCAGGAAGAACCAGAGTGCTCCACGCGGTGTGCGCCTGGGTTTCCCTTTCCCTCTGACCGGGACAAGAAGGGACTGATTTCTTGGGGCACCCCTGATAGACAAGGCACTGGCCCGTAGGGATGAGGCGGTACAGAGATTTTCTTCAAAGTTTTGGAGCCAAGACAACACTCTCTCCACAGTTGGCGTATCGATATCCGGGCAATACATTGCTGCCAGGCTGTTAGAATATGACGCTGGGGCGCTCTGAATCACCTTCCTCCACATAGCCCGTGTGCACAGGACATCCTCTGGATCTTTGGAGACCTCATCATTGTCTAGATCCCTGTAGATGACTTCCAGTACCGCTAATTCTCTCAGGTACTGGATGCTTTCATCTGCAGTAGTCCACTTCCCTGGGGAGTTCACAAGATCTTCCTTGAATGGATATCTTGCCCTCACACTTGAGAGGAGTCATCTTCAGAGACTGCAAATTGCTGCCTCTTTTCCAATTCCTCTCTCAATTCCCCGGTTTCTAGCAAGGGATCCCAGCTGTTGGGCTTCCTTGCCTTCCAAGTGCTGACTGTCGGCCCCGCTATCCCAGCATCGGAGCAGCCAGGCAGCAATCCGCTCACCTGGCTGGCAGCTGTAATCTTTCCGCATGTCTCGAAGTTCTGCTGAGGTCAGGGACCGGGTAGTTTCCGCTTCCTGTCTGAATTCTCTCACTCCTTCCTCCAATGTCTTTGTCGAAGGACCAGCTTCGTGATCTGACCCTTCGTCTTCTTCCTTTTCCCTTACTAATCAAAGATATGGACCCGTTGTCCTCCTTGTCCATTGTTTCTTTTTAACTACTGGGGCAATTACTGTAGTTGGTGGTGTTGTTTGGGTCCCTATCTCACCCATGGTGTCCTCAGGTGCAGTTTGGGTCCCTGCTTCAACCGGAGTCCTCTGGGAATGCTGAACTGCGGCTTGATAGGCACAAGCCAGGCCCCAGTACAGCGCTAGAAGCTGCTGGTTCTCATTGGGATAGGCAAGGCACCCTTCCATCAGGTGGCGCGTCAGTTTGCCAGGGTTGCTTGCCTGTTCAGGTGTCAAGTGCCAGGCTATGGGAGGTGATAACCACCCTAGGAACCTGCCCAAGTCCTTCCACACACCCTGCCACCCTGGGACTGGCTGCCTCAGGTCACGCTTCAATATTGCCTCACCCAAAAGTTGTCTTCTCTTCCACCAGGACGATACCAGATTCCACAAACCCCGTAATATGCCAACAGTCTTAATTAGTAGTACTAAACAGCTCACATAAGGGTGAGTAAGGACCTCAGGAGCCTGCATAATAAAACTGTCCACATCAATGCTGGGTAGGGAGAGGGAGATGTATTCCTTCATCCTCTCCACCAGGTAGATAGCTCCCCCAGCACAGTAAGGCCATCAATGCCAGGACAAAGCACATAACCATTGTTTGTACTAACATGTTCCCAAAAAATAGAGAGAAACAGTGCAGCCAACGAACTTTATGACCTGTACAGGAGCTTGTCACTTAATAACTACCACAGCTAGAGCACACTTAATACAAAAGTGCAGTTGTTGTGTCCCACATTGGGCGCCAAAAAGGACTGTCGTGGTTTAGCCCCAGCCGGCAGCTAAGCGCCACGCGGTCGCTCACTCGGTCCCCCCTCCCAGTGGGATGGGGGAGAGAATCGGGAAAAAGAAAGGCAAAACTCGTGGGTTGGGATAACAACAGTTTAACTGGACAACAAAGGAAAAGAAAACAAACAAACAAGAAACCCCAACAATAACAACAACAGAGTGTCCTTAGCGGTGCTTTCCAGTGCAGGTCGATCTGCCCAGAACCCAACACGCAGCCGGCTCCCGAGCAGTGATCCCCACCCCCCCCCAACACCCAGCCTGCTCCCGAGCAGCGACCCTGCCCCTGGCAACGTCCCCCTCTATATAGTGAGCATGACAGTCACCGGAGGTGGGGGGTGGGGATCGCTGCTCGGGAGCGGCTGGGCGTCAGGCTCCGGGCAGGGAGCGGGCAGGGAGCGTCCTGTCCGGAAAGCACCGCTAAGTACACGCTGTTGTTGTTATTGTTGGGGTTTCTTGTTTGTTTGTTCTCTTTCCCTTTGTTGTCCGGTTAAACTGTTGTTGTTGTTAACCCACGAGTTCTGCCTTTCTTTGTCCCGATTCTCTCCCCGTCCCACCGGGAAGGGGCGGGGCGGGGCGGTGAGCCAGCGACCGTGTGGCTCAGCCTCCGGCTGGGGCTAAACCACGACAGTCCTTTTTGGCGCCCAACATGGGGCACAACAACAGCACTTTTGTATTAAGTGTGCTCTAACTGTAGTAGTTACTAAGTGACAAGCTCCTGCACGGGTCAAAAAAGTTTGCTGGCTGCACTGTTTTCTCTCTTTACTTCTGGCAACATGTTAATGCAAACAATGCAAATGTGCTTTGTCCTGGCATTGATGGTCTCAATGTCCTGGGGGAGCTATCTGGTGCGGAGGATGAGGGAATACATCATCTCCCTCTCCCTACCCAGGATCAATGTGGATAGGTTTATTATGCAGGCTCCTGAGGTCCTTGTTCACCCTTATGTGAGCTGCTTAGTACTACTTATTAATATTGTTGGCATATTATGGGGTTTGTGGAATCTGGTCTCATCCTGGTGGAAGAGAAGACAACTTTTGGGTGAGGCAATATTAAAATGTGCCCTGAGGCAGCCGGTCCCAGGGTGGCAGGGTGTGTGGAAGGACTTGGGCAGGTTCCTAGGGCGGATAACACCTCCCATAGCCTGGGACTTTACTCCCGAACAGGCAAGCAACCCTGGCAAACTGACACACCACCTGATGGAAGGGTGCCTTGCCTATCCCAATGAAAACCAGCAGCTTCTAGCACTGTACTGGGGCCTGGCTTGTGCCTATCAAGCTGCAGTTCAGCATTCTCAGAGGACTCTGGTTGAGGCAGGGACCCAAACTGCACCTGAGGACATCATGGTTGAGATAGGGACCCAAACAACACCACCAACTACAGTAATTGCCCCAGTAGTTAAAAAGAAACAATGGACAAGGAGAACAACGGGTCCATATCTTTGATTAGTAAGGGAAAAGGAAGAAGAGGAAGGGTCGGATCACGAAGCCGGTCCTTCGACAAAGACATCAGAGGAAGGAGTGAGAGAATTCAGACAGGAAGCGGAAACTACCCGGTCCCTGACCTCAGCAGAACTTCGAGATATGCGGAAAGATTACAGCCGCCAGCCAGGTGAGCGGATTGCTGCCTGGCTGCTCCGATGCTGGGATAGCGGGGCCGACAGTCAGCACTTGGAAGGCAAGGAAGCCCAACAGCTGGGATCCCTTGCTAGAAACCAGGGAATTGAGAGAGGAATTGGAAAAGAGGCAGCAATTTGCAGTCTCTGGAGACGACTCCTCTCAAGTGTGAGGGCAAGATATCCATTGAAGGAAGATCTTGTGAACTCCCCAGGGAAGTGGACCACTGCAGATGAAAGCATCCAGTACCTGAGAGAATTAGCGGTACCGGAAGTCATCTACAGGGATCTAGACAATGATGAGGTCTCCGAAGATCCAGAGGATGTCCTGTGCACACGGGCTATGTGGAGGAAGGTGATTCAGAATGCCCCAGCGTCATATTCTAACAGCCTGGCAGCGATGTATTGCCCGGATATCGATACGCCAACTGTGGAGAGAGTGTTGTCTTGGCTCCAAAACTTTGAAGAAAATCTCTGTACCGCCTCATTCCTACGGGCCAGTGCCTTGGCTATCAGGGGTGCCCCAAGAAATCAGTCCTCTCCTGCCTTGGTCGGAGGGAAAGGGAAACCCAGGCGCACACCGCGTGGAGCACTCTGGTTCTTCCTGCGTGACCAGGGGGAGGACATGAGGAAGTGGGACGGTGAACCCACCTTTAAGCTGGAAGCCCGTGTATGTGAACTGAGAGGGAAGACAGCTGTTAAGAAGGGGCCACCCAGGAAGTCTGTCAGCAGAGTTGCTGTAGAGACACACGAAGGCAATCAGCGATTTCCCAAACACAGAAGAACTGAAATCACCTCCCTTGATCCTGAGGAGGGGCCTTCTGGTCTGGCGCTGCAAGGGTCAGACAGGGAATACTCTGGCAAGGAACAGGAATAGAGGGTCCCTGCCTTCGGCCAGGAGGAGGAAAGGGATGACCGTGTATGCTGGACTGTGTGGGTTCGATGGCCTGGCACGTCAGACCCACAGAAGTATAGGGCTTTGGTAGACACTGGTGCACAGTGTACCCTGATGCCATCAGAATATAGGGGCACGAAACCCATCTGGATCTCAGGAGTGACAGGGGGATGCCAAGAATTGTCAGTATTGGAGGCTGAGGTGAGCTTAACAGGGGACAAGTGGGAAAAGCACCCCATTGTGACTGGCCCAGAGGCCCCTTGTATCCTTGGCATAGACTACCTCAGGAGAGGGTACTTCAAGGACCCAAAGGGATACCGATGGGCTTTTGGTGTAGCCACGGTGAATGCAGAGAAGCCCAAACAGCTATCTACCCTGCCTGGCCTCTCAGAAGATCCCTGTGTTGTGGGATTGCTGCAAGCTGAAGAACAGATGGTACCAATTGCTACCAGGACGGTGCACCAGAGGCAATATTGCACCAACCAAGACTCCCTGGCTCCCATCCGTGAGCTGATTCATCAACTGGAGAGCCAAGGAGTCATCAGTAAGACTCATTCACCTTTTAATAGTCCTATATGGCCAGTACGGAAATCTAACGGGGAATGGAGACTAACAGTGGACTACCGTGGCCTGAATGAAGTCACACCACCACTGAGTGCTGCCGTGCCGGACATGCTAGAACTTCAGCACGAACTGGAGTCCAAGGCAGCCAAGTGGTATGCCACAACTGACATTGCCAATGCATTCTTCTCCATCCCTTTAGCAGCAGAGTGCAGGCCACAATTTGCTTTCACCTGGAGGGGCGTCCAGTACACCTGGAATCGACTGCCCCAGGGGTGGAAACACAGCCCCACCCTTTGCCATGGGCTGATCCAGACTGCACTGGAAAAGGGTGGAGCTCCAGAACACCTGCAATACATTGATGACATCATTGTGTGGGGCAACACAGCAGAAGAGGTTTTTGAGAAAGGGGAAAAAATAATCCAAATCCTTCTGAGAGCTGGCTTTGCCATAAAACGAGGTAAGGTCAAAGGACCTGCACAGGAGATCCACTTCCTAGGAATAAAATGGCAAGATGGACGTCGTCAGATTCCAACAGATGTGATCAACAAAATAGCAGCTATGTCTCCACCAACTAACAAAAAGGAGACCCAAGCTTTCTTAGGCGTTGTGGGTTTCTGGAGAATGCATATTCCAAATTACAGTTTTATTGTAAGCCCTCTCTATCAAGTGACCCGAAAGAAGAATGATTTCACATGGGGCCCTGAACAACAACAAGCCTTTGAACAAATTAAACAGGAGACAGTGCATGCAGTAGCCCTTGGGCCAGTCCGGGCAGGGCAAGATGTTAAAAATGTGCTCTACACTGCAGCCAGGGAGAACGGCCCTACCTGGAGCCTCTGGCAGAAAGCACCAGGGGAGACTCGAGGTCGACCCCTGGGGTTTTGAAGCCAGGGATATAGAGGATCTGAGGCCTGCTATACTCCAACTGAAAAAGAGATCTTGGCAGCATATGAAGGGGTTCGAGCTGCTTCGGAAGTGATCAGCACTGAAGCACAGCTCCTCCTGGCACCCCGACTGCCAGTGCTGGGCTGGATGTTCAAAGGGAGAGTCCAGCTGGCTTTAGATATTGCTGAGCGAGAGAAGTGGCCAGTGCTCTATCTCTATACCGACTCCTGGATGGTGGCAAATGCCCTGTGGGGGTGGTTACAGCAATGGAAGCAGAGCAACTGGCAGCACAGAGGCAAACCCATCTGGGCTGCCAAATTGTGGCAAGATAGTGCTGCCCGGGTAGATAAGCTGGTTATGAAAGTACGCCACGTAGATGCCCACGTACCTAAGAGATGGGCCACTGAGGAACATCACAACAACCAGCAGGTGGATCAGGCTGCTAGGACTGAAGTGGCGCAGGTGGATCTGGACTGGCAACATAAAGGTGAATTATTCCTAGCTCTGTGGGCCCATGACACCTCAGGCCATCAGAGAAGAGATGCAACATATAGATGGGCTCGTGACCGAGGGGTGGACTTGACCATGGACGCTATTACACAGGTTATCCATGAGTGTGAAACATGTGCTGCAATCAAGCAAGCCAAGCGGTCAAAGCCTCTTTGGTATGGAGGACGATGGCTGAAATATGGCCACCGCCTGGAACACCCTCCTGGGCCTTGAGAAGCAAGTCTTACGGCGACATGGCACCCCAGAAAGGATTGAGTCAGACAACGGGACTCATTTCTGAAACAACCTCATAGACACCTGGGCCAAAGAGCATGGCATTGAGTGGGTGTATCACATCCCCTATCATGCACCAGCCTCTGGGAAAATTGAACGATACAATGGACTGTTAAAAACTGCACTGAGAGCAATGGGTGGTGGGACCTTCAAACACTGGGATACACATTTAGCAAAAGCCACCTGGTTAGTCAACACTAGAGGATCTACCAGTCGGGCTGGTCCTGCCCAATCAAAACCTTTACGTACTGTAGAAGGGGATAAAGTCCCTGTAGTGCACATGAAGAATATGTTAGGGAAGACAGTCTGGGTTACTCCTGCCTCAGGCAAAGGCCAACCCATCCGTGGAATTGCTTTTGCTCAAGGACCTGGGTGCACTTGGTGGGTGATCGGAAAGGATGGGGAAGTCCGATGTGTACCTCGAGGGGATTTGATTTTGGGTGAGAATAGCCAATGAATTAAACTGTATGATGTTAATTGCTATATAACCCTGTCACTGTATGTCATCTCTACCACAGTTGCTATATGCCAAATCGATGATATTATAGCAAGAATTACCCAAATTAATAAAGAATGAACTATTGGTAAAACTGAGCAAAGTGCAGCAGTAATGGAAGCAGAACTGGCTTTAGCAACTGGCGCCCATCAACTTCCTCAAGAGATCGACATCTTCAACCCACAGACCGTGGACATGATGCACCAGCCGAGCCAGATACCACAACTGCAAGCTCCAGGTGCAACAATCCAACACTACACACCATCCTCCCACTGCGTCCAGTGTCACCTGCCACACCACACTGAGACCCAGCCCTGTTTTGCCGACTGAGCAAACTACTATTATGACAGATGGAGCCCAAAGTCATGGACTAAATGAACTCAAGAGACACTTCAAAGGGATGGTCCATAGACTAAGGGAATGATGTCTGTGTGTGTATCTATCTATATATATATTTATAACAGGAAAAGTGGTGGTGATTAATTGGAAAGTGTAGGATCTGAGCGTGACGTGTATGGTATAGAGTAAGGGGTGGATAATGTCCTGGTTGTGGCTGGGATAGGGTTAATTTTCGCCAGAAGCTGGCCGGGGTCTATTCTATACCATGTGACCGTCACACTCACTATATAGAGGGGGTCCACCGGAGCCGGGGTGGGATCGCTGCTCGGGAGCAGGTTGGGCTTTGGGCTCCTGGCGGGAAGCGACCTGTTCGGGAAGCACCGCTAAGTACACGCTGTTGTTGTTATTGTTGGGGTTTCTTGTTTGTTTGTTTTCTTTCCCTTTGTTGTTCGGTTAAACTGTTGTTGTTGTTAACCCACGAGTTTTGCCTTTGTCCCGATTCTTTCCCAGTCCCACCGGGAGGCAGGGGAGCGGTGAGCGAGCGACCGCGTGGCTCAGCCTCCGGCTGGGGCTAAACCACGACACAGACTAATGGGGATGGTTTGCTTAACTTTTCAAAGTGAGGGCAGAAAGGGAACTTGATAGCTCTCTACAAATCCATAAGGGTTACGCTAAAGTGCAATGCAGGCAATGAAAAAAACGGGTGCCTACAGGTTCTGTGTAAATACTGGCTGGCAAGGGGAAGGTTTCTAAATACCAGAGGAATAAAGTTGTGGAACACCTTTCGAAGAGACTAATGTGAGCAAAGAAAGCCTAACCAAATATAGAGATTTTGTGGCATGGTTAGCTAAAGACTGACCAGTCGTGATATAACAATTTTTGTTAGTCACTCAGCAGGAATTGGAGGAACTGGATTCATGGCATTTCCAGAAATTGTCAAAAGCCAAGTTTGCATAAACTGTTGTCTTTTGGTAGATCAAGGGAGGGAGTAGATGCAAGAGCATCCCTAAAATTAGAGGCAGAGGAGAAACATCGCCAAGGACTTTATAGGAATTCATAGATTCCATAGCTGCCTCTGCTGAATCCTTTCTATGATTTTCTAATGTTACTTATTTCTGTTTTAACACACGATCTTTGGTCAGAACTCAACTCTCTAGCCTCATTTTTTTCATGTTTTAAATTTGAGAAATTTCCAATAACTAAGATGTGTGATTGCTCCATAATATGTTGGGTGACCAATTGGCTGATGGGTCAGGCTCAACAAGTTACAGTAAATGGGGTTACATCAGGCTGGCGGCCAGTCACCAGTGGGGTACCCCAGGGCTCATTTTTAGGGCCAGTGCTCTTTAATGTTTTTATAAATGATCTGGATGTAGGAATCGAACGTACGTTAAGTAAGTTTGCTGGTGATACTAAACTAGGAGGAGCTGTGGACTCCCTTGAGGGTAGAGAGGCCTTACAGAGAGATCTGGATAGACTAGGGAGCTGGGCAATCACCAACTGTATTAAATTTAACAAGAGCAAGTGCTGCGTTCTCCACCTGGGACGGGGTAATCCTGGTTATATGTACAAATTGGGGGATGAGAGGCTGGAGAGCAGCCCTGCGGAAAGAGATCTGGGGGTTTGGGTTGATGGCAAGTTGAATATGAGTCAGCAGTGTGCCCTGGCAGCCAAAAGGGCCAACTGTGTCCTGGGGTGCATCAAGCACAGCATAGCTAGCTGGTCAAGGGAGGTGATTGTCCCCCTCTACACTGCACTGGTGTGGCCCCATTTTGAGTACTGTGTGCAGTTTTGGGTGCCTCAATATAAGAAGGGCATCAAACTATTAGAGTGTGTCCAGAGGAGGACGACCAAGATGGTGAAAGGTCTTGAGGGCAAGACTTATGAGGAGCAGCTGAGGTCACTTGGCTTGTTCAGCTTAGAGAAGAGAAGGCTGAGGGGTGACCTCATCACAGTCTACAACTTCCTCAAGGTGGGCAGTGGAGGGGGAGGTGCTGATCTCTCTCTGGTGACCAGCAATAGGAAACGAGGAAATGGAATGAAGCTGCATCAGGGGAAGTTCAGATTGGACATTAGGAAAAGGTTCTTTACTAAGAGGGTGGTCGGTCACTGGAACAGGCTCCCCAGGGAAGTGGTCACGGCACCAAGCCTGTCAGAGTTCAAGGAGCATCTGGACGATGCTCTTAGTCATATGGTTTAGTGTTAGGTAGTCCTGCGAGGAGCAGGGAGTTGGACTTGATGATCCTTATGGGTCCCTTCCAACTTGAGATATTCTATGATTCTGTGAGTTATGATTCTATGATCTAAATTGCCACATGGTGGCACTGTTACTGCACTTCATACAAAAAAAAAAAGTTGTTGAAAATAAAGTCTACACAAAGCATTCTACTATTAAATGTTGTTGTTGTTGTGTTGAGCATTTCCCAACTCAAAGCTAAATGAAAATTAGGAGTATGACTGGAAATATGTTTCAGCTGGTAGCACTGAAATAGATTATTATTGCACTTACATTTAGTGTGTCCTGGCATTACTGAGTTTAACTGTGAGTAACATCTAGGCTTTGAGTGCATAAAATTTAGTGGCACTCTTTACCAGCTTCGTTGCCCTTCTCTGGACATGCTCCAGCACCTCAATGTCTTTCTTGTAGTGAGGGGCCCAAAACTGAACACAGTACTCGAGGTGCGGCCTCACCAGGGCCGAGTACAGGGGGACAATCACCTCCCTACTCCTGCTGGCCACACTATTTCTGATACAGGCCAGGATGCTATTGGCCTTCTTGGCCACCTGGGCACACCGCTGGCTCATATTCATATGGCTGTTGACCAACACCCCCAGGTCCTTTTCCACTGGGCAGCTTTCCAGCCACTCCTCCCCAAGCCTGTAGCATTGCCTGGGGTTGTTGTGACCCAAGGGCAGGACCCGGCACTTGGCCTTGTTGAACCTCATACAATTGGCCTCGGCCCATCAATCCAGCCTGTCCAGATCCCTCTGTAGAGCCTTCCTGCCCTCCAGCAGACCAACACTCCCTCCCAAATTGCTGTCATCTGCAAACTTCCTGAGGGTGCACTCGATCCCCTCATCCAGATCATTGAGAAAGATATTAAACAGAACTGGCCCCAATACTGAGCCCTGGGGAACACCACTTGTGACCAGCCGCCAACTGGATTTAACTCCATTCACGACAACTCTTTGGGCCTGGCCAGCCAGCCGATTTTTTACCGAGCGCAGAGTATGCCCATCCAAGCCATGGGTAGCCAGTTTCTCCAGGAGGATGCTGTGGGAGACAGTGTCAAAGGCTTTACTAAAGTCCAGGTAGACAACGTCCACAGCCTTTCCCTCATCCACTAAGCGGGTCTCCTTGTCATAGAAGGAGATCAGGTTGGTCAGGCAGGACCTGCCTTTCATAAACCCATGCTGACTGGGCCTGATCACCTGGTTGTCCTGTACATGCCACATGATAGCACTCAAGATGATCTGCTCCATAACCTTCCCTGGCAACAAGGTCGGACAGACAGGCCTGTAGTTCCCCAGATCCTCCTTCCAGCCCTTCTTGTAGATGGGCATCACATTTGCCAGCCTCCAGTCAACTGGGACCTCCCCAGTGAGCCAGGAATGCTGATAAATGATGGAGAGTGGCTTGGTGAGCACTTCCGCCAGCTCCTTCAGCACCCTTGGGTGGATCCCATCCAGCCCCATAGACTTGTGCGTGTCTAGGTGGCGTAGCAGGTCACTGACCATTTCCCCTTGGATTATGGGGGCTTCATTCTGCTCCCCTGCCCTGCCTTCCTGCTCAGGGGGCTGGGTGCCCAGAGAACAACTTCCCTTGCTGTTAAAGGCTGAGGCAAAGAAGGCATTAAGCACCTCGGCCTTTTCCTCGTCCCTTGACGCTATGTTTCCCCCCGCATCCAATAAAGGAGGGAGATTCCTTAGCCCCCTTTTTATTGCAAATGTATTTGTAGAAACACTTTTTATTGTCTTTTACAACAGTAGCCAGACTAAGTTCTACTTGGGCTTTGGCCCTTCTCATTTTCTCCCTGCATAACCTCATGATATCCTTGTAGTCCTCCTGAGTTGCCTGCCCCTTCCTCCAAAGGTTATAGACTCTCCTTTTTTTCCTAAGTTCCAGCTGAAGCTCTCTGCTCAGCCAGGCTGGTGGTCTTCCCCACCAGCTCGTCTTTCAGCTCATGGGGACGGCCTGCTCCTGTGCCTTTAAGATTTCCCTTTTGAAGAATGTCCAGCCTTCCTGGGTTCCTTTGCCCTTCAGGGCTGCCTCCCAAGGGACTCTGCCAACCAGTCTCCTAAACAGGCCAAAGTCTGCCCTCCGGAAGTCCAAGGTGGCAGTTCTGGTGACCCCCCTCCTTACTTCTCTGAGAATCGAGAACTCAGTCATTTCATGGTCGCTATGCCCAAGACAGCCTCCAACCGTCACATCACCCACAAGACCTTCTCTGTTCACAAACAACAGGTCCAACAGGGCGCCTTCTCTCGTTGGCTCCCTCACCAGCTGTGTCAGGAAGTTATCTATATCTTCCACACACTCCAGGAACCTCCTGGACTGTTTCCTCTCTGCTGCATTGTATTTCCAGCAGACATCTGGCAAGTTGAAGTCCCCCACGAGCACAAGGGCTAGCGATCGTGAGGCTTCTCCCAGCTGCCTGTAGAATACTTCATCTGCCTCCTCATCCTGGTTGGGTGGTCTATAACAGACTCCCACCATATCTGCCTTGGTGGCCTTCCCCCTGATTCTTACCCATAGGCACTCAACCCTCTCTTCACCGTCCTCAAGCTCTAGGCAGTCAAGACTCTCCCTAACACACAGGGCTACCCCACCTCCTCTCCTTCCTTGCCTATCCCTTCTGAAGAGTTTGTAGCCATCCATTGCAGCACTCCAGTTGTGCGTGTCATCCCACCATGTTTCCGTGATGGCAACTATATCATAATTTTCTGCCTGCACAATGGCTTCCAGCTCCTCCTGTTTGTTGTCCATGCTCCGTGCATTTGTGTAGATGCACTTCAGCTGGGCTAATGATCCTGTTGCCTTTGTGGTGGGAGAAGCCCTAATTCCTATGTGTCCAATCATCTCAGGCATTGGGACTTGAAGTAGTCTGTTGTCAGTACTGAGCCTAATGGCAATGGCATGTCTGTATCTTGACTTCTGCAATGGAAGTTATTCTTGCAGATCAATTTTCTTTACTGGAAAGGATATTGGGCCAACTAAATAAAACACAGACATGAATAAAGGAAAATCACTCATTAGCAGTTCACAGGAACAGTAATACTTACACAGGATAAGTCCTAACTGAGTGCTGGAAGCTCTCAGGAACACTGATTAGGCATGAAAATAAGAGAAAAATCAGAGCCAAAATATCCTGAGCTTGGGAGAAGACTGTACTGTCCAAATCCATAAAGACAGACATTGACATGAGATGCAGAGCTGTTACCCCATATGGGGAGAGGGAAAGGATAAACATCAAATTTGTACAAAACCCTCTGTGTGGTTTCTTGATATACCTGCATCTCATTCATAAGAGAATTAGGGTTGTTCTCTAATACCTGTTTGGCCCTGGAGAGGTGCTCAGCTGATGTGGGATCATCACACAGAGCTTTGTGTGTCTTTCCTAGATAGACTCCCCAATCTAAACCATTCACTGCACCCATCAACATGATGCTGCATGAAAATAAGGGCTAAAAGCAAAGTGTTCCACCTACAGGAAAGAAACAAAGGATACCACTGCTGAGGAGTGGAGACAACTTTGCAGTCCTCTACTTCTATTTGATTAACTTTGGCTGCTTAGAATTTTCCGTTCTCAAAATAGGGAGAAATAACAGGAACACACTTTGCTAAGATGTCATGCTGATGTAAATGTCTCCACCTGGCCATCACCATGCAGGATCCAATTTTGCACCTTAGCAATTCTGAATACAAACCCAGTGCAACTATCCTACAGGGCTGGAAATCTATCAAATCTCAAAGCACTTCAACACAGAATTGAAATGTCTTGACTTAGGTCACCATTAAGAGTTTTGGCTCCATCCTGAGCCATTTTGCCAGACTTCAGACACCTATTAACAGGAATCAAGCCTGAATAACTTCTACGTGGCTTCATTCTGAATGCAAATATCGTTATACTCCTTGGGAAGCGGGTATATCCACACTCATGACAGTCCCTGGATAATGAGCATAGATTTTGACAATGTTCCAGAGCAAACCTGTAATTTTCTGCTTAGATCTTAAATCAGTGTTTCTAAAACTTTTCACTTGTGCATCTTCAGAATAGCTTCCTTCCTCTCTACCCCATTCTATATAAAATTCAAATCAGTACAAATTCTCTTAAAACTTATGTTAATTGCATATTTCTGAAATTTAAAATGAGAAACACTAATTCACAATTGAAATTATTATGTAAATATGCATATTCCAGGCTAGAATGTATGTGCACTTCCCTTATGTGCACTCACAGAATCACAGAATCACAGAATGGTAGGGGTTGGAAGGGACCTCTGGAGATCATCTAGTCCAACTCCCCTGCAGGTTTACCTAGAGCAGGTTGCACAGGAATGCATCCAAGTGGGTTTTGAATATCTCCAGAGAAGGAAACTCCACAACCTCCCTGGGCAGCCTGTTCCAGTGCTCTGTCACCCTCACAGTAAAGAAGTTTTTCCTCATGTTCAGGCGGAACTTCATGTGTTCTAGTTTGTGCCCGTTGCCCCTTGTCCTGTCCCTGGGCACCACTGAAAAGAGTCTGGCCCCATCCTCTTGACACCCGCCCTTGAGATATTTATAAGCGTTGATGAGGTCCCCTCTCAGTCTTCTCTTCCTCAGGCTGAACAGCCCCAGCTCCCTCAGCCTTTCCCCATAGGAGAGATGCTCCAGTCCCCTCATCATCTTTGTAGCCCTCGTGCCCCTTATTCAGAGAAAACTGCTAGAAGGCTACTAGATATTAATGTAGATTGACACAGGTCAAATTTTGTCCAGAGTTCAGATGCAAAACTTGAAAAGAGCTGTGATTTGTAATCAAAAGCTCAAATGTTGAAATTTGCTATAAGTGACTGCTTTTGTCAGATTTCTGCATCTAAGTTGGATTTGGAAAATGTTCTCCTTTCAGTTAAAGATCTGATGTAGATCTGCATCTACTTGTAAGTAGAGATAGTAGGACTCATATGGCACCCTCTTCAGTCCTGTGGAAACCAATGCTTGCTATAAGTGCTTGGATGTAAGATTCTTTTATACATTCTGTTAGAATTTGCAATCTTCCCAATGCCCTTGTAATACTGTGGAGTCAGAAAAAACCAAAAGAGAATGCTGGGATGCAGTAGGTCAGTGGCTTGTGATCTTCCTGAATTTAAGGACCACTAGACATTTTTCAAATGCATGTGCAGAGTCCTATATGGCTAAGATTTATTCCCCTTAATTATTTTTATGGGCATATAGCCTAGAAGCAATCTATGAAATCCCTGCTATTGAAAACCACAGCAGTAGCTGGCAGTATCTGGAAATGAAAACTAAATCAAAGAATGACCTAAGAATTTTCTTATCTTAACAACCAGATAAAAAGGGAGCATAAAAATTAAAATATATTTTTCCAATATGAGCAGGACCTATTCAATAATTACACTGAGTTTATATTATAGTCCAAAGCAGAACAGAGACTGAAGAACTGAAAAGATGATGTTCTAATTACTCACATATAAAAAACCAACAGAATAGGCCACCAAGGGTTAATATTTATCTGATACCATCAAAAAAATCTCATTACAAGCACTGTGTCACATAATTGATCTGACTGTTTAGCTGACTGAGTCAGCGGCCCCAGAGATTTATGTACTCATGCACTTCTGCAAAGTCCTTGCTTGGGTCTGGTTCTGTGCAGCTGTTCAGTGAAGGCACTTTACAATCTGCAAAAAAAAGAGGTAACATCTGCTAGACACGACTCTAATAACATCATAACTTACAGACTTGTCAGTCTAAGAAGAAAAGGCCATGTCATGCTTTCCAGAGATCAAGGATCAAGCAGATGCAACTGATGTCAAAAAAAGTGGTGGAGAGCACATTTTAAAAGAAGCTGCTGTCAGAGCTTAAAAATATCATGGTCAGTGTCAACATTGAGACTGTGCAATCAAATGTCACTAAAACGTGCTTCAAATTTTGTTTGTATGACCTCACTTTTGATTTCTTGTTAAGATTTCTACCTCTGGTCTCCCACGTGTACTTAGTGGTTTCCACTATTTTACTACACCTAATTAGGTGAATTGAATTGAAAAATGGTTTGTGTATGAAGTTCAAAACATCTGTTTGGACGGTGCTAACGAGTACAAGAAGAGTAAATCATCAACACCAGACATAATCTGCTTCTATAAGTAGACAACGTAAAATTGCCAAATGCCCTGTGCAGTAGTCATTATGAATGAAGTCTGAAAGAAAACACTTGTCTGCAAGAAAATCTGATTATATTGTTGTCTTATCAATATGCAAAACACAGATACAATGATCTCTATGTATTTTTGTGTGGTGCCCTCCATGGTCTATCCATAGCTCTGAGCTCACAAATTGTGGGTGGAACCATTATGGTTTCAAACACACACTTGTTCTGCATGTGCAATCACACCAAAAATGTGATTAAAACCTTGGAATTATTTTTCTGGGGGGTTGTAAAAAGTGTCATAAAGCTAAGTGTTATATTTGGTGTGACAAGTTGTAGACACTACTAATAGCAGCTGTTAATGTGGAATCTAATTGAAAATGTAAGTGTTCCTATCTTGGTCCAGGACTTCCAGTGACTGGACTAAGGATATTTAAACGATGGGCTCACGGTGAACAAGAAAAGAGAAGCAATTAATCAAAAAGGACAATCAGAAAAAGGCACAATGAAACACTGCAGGCTTGCTCAGCCTGGAGAAGAGAAGGCTCCGGGGAGACCTTATTGCAGCCTTTCAGTACCTAAAGGGGGCTTATAGGAAAGATGGGGAGAAACTTTTTAGCAGGGCCAGTTGTGATAGAACAAGGGGTGATGGTTTTAAACTAAAAGAGGGGAGATTTAGACTAGATACAAGGAAGAAGTTTTTCACAATGAGGGTGGTGAAGCACTGGCACAGGTTGCCCAGAGAGGTGGTAGATGCCCCATCCCTGGAAACATTCAAGGTCAGGCTGGATGGGGCTCTGGGCAACCTGATCTAGTTGAAGATGTCCCTGCTTATTGCAGGGGAGTTGGACTGGATGACCTTTAAAAGGTCCCTTCCAACCGAAACTATTCTATGATTCTATAAAAGAAAAGGGGGCCTATTTATCTAGCCTAACTTTTACAAACAAAACAATCATTGAAATACTGGAACATTTTCTGAAGAATACAAGGAGGACGTGTCTTTTACCAGTGATGTGCATTTTACCTTTCGCATGTGGCTGCAGTATAACAGACCATCAATGCAATTCAAGAAACTCTTTCAAAATTTAACCTTATTATATTTTATTTGTTTGCACAGTTGCTGCAAGAAAAAAGAAATCTTTTTTCGTGAGCATTTTAGTGCTGTGATTTAAGTCTCATTTCCCTTTTTGCTATTTAATTTACCTTTTATTATATTTTTTTTATTTGAAACAAACAAAAAAGGAGCAATATCCTATCACTAACAGAGAGACAGATAGACTAAACAGGCAGTTTATGTGATCTAATAATTTGACCGGATGTGCATTCTAAGAATTATCTTCTAATCTAACACCAGTCAATTGAACAACCCTGATCAGTTGAATACATGCAGTCTTTCTGTACATACTATGAACCATCAGTCAGAGGTCCTGAAGTCAAACTTTGGTCAGATACTTCCAACACAAATATTATTTGCACTCACAAATCAAGTACTAATGATCCCCAGTTATAATCTGTCATAGCTATTCAAGGAGAGGGGGAGGATTTTTGCCTACAGAGAGGCAGTCACAGTGTTTGAAATATAATTATCAAAGGGAACAAGGGAAATGAATAGAATAGGATAGGATAGGATAGGATAGGATAGGATAGGATAGGATAGGATATTTCAGTTGGAAGGGACCTACAATGATCATCTAGTCCAACTGCCTGACCACTCCAGGGATGACCAAAACTTAAAGCATGTTATTAAGGGCATTGCCCAAATGCCTCAAACACTGACAGGCACGGGGCATCGATCACCTCTCTAGGAAGCCTGTTCCAGTGTTTGACCATCCTCTCGGTAAAGAAATGCTTCCTAATGTCCAGTCTAAACCTCCCCTGGTGCAGCTTTGAACCATTCCCACATGTCCTATCACTGGATACCCGGGAGAAGAGCTCAGGACCTCCCTCTCCACTTCCCCTCCTCAGGAAGCTGTAGAGAGCAATGAGGTTGCCCCTCAGCCTCCTTTTCTCCAAACTAGACAAGCCCAAAGTCCTTAGCCGCTCCTCATAGGACAAAATACAAATACAATATATTAAATAAACAGAGCATTATATTGCTTTCCTTTTATAAAGCTTCATGACTTTCTTACAGAGTCTAGAATTTCCAGAGATCATGAAGGAATCAGATGCTTGTATCAGATTGAAATACGTAAGGTTCCTGTGGGGAAAAAAACCCCAGTCTAAAAGCCTTACCTTGATCTCTTTAGCTGCGATTCCTCACTTTTTTTTTAATTATATGGCAATGCTACCTTCAGGAAACAAATAGCCCCTGTACTAGAAAGGAAACAAGATAACACAGACTCAAACAGCAAGAGAAGAACAGAGAGAGATAGAAAGTGGCATCTCCTCACCTCGGCCAGCACCAAAGCTGAGGAGACCAGGAACTGAAACCTCAGCCCAGAGCCCTCACTACCAAATCTTGCTGTTTCTCTTTGCTTATTTTATACTGTTTTCTGCTGGCATCTTTGGAAAGCATAAAAATACACCCATGTCGAGAATCTTAAGCGCACAAACACTATAGGTGCGGTAGATCAATTTTTCTCATATATTTGTACAGGTCCCTCTCCTATAAATATGAGCAGAAAGAATATAGTCAGATGCTGTATTCAGAGACTCAGATGCTCATGGATAATTAAATATACCTTGATGGAATTTCTTTCACTGAAGTAGGCATGATTTAAAAAAATAACATTTAATTTTTTTCTTTGAGGAAAAGTATAAATAAACTTCCTGAAGAAGAAATTCAATGCCATTCTGCAATTGATTATGTTAATTTTATTTTAAAGGAAGCTGCACTGCAAATTGAAAAATGATATTCCAGTTGTATATCCAATTCATAGACAGAATATATTATTGAAGTGAAAAGAAACTGTTACTAAAATGGCAATCACTAGCTCCTTCAGAGTTTTATAAGCCAGACAAACAATATGGAAGCATGGCTGACAAATTTGTACTGTCATACTGTGTTCCAGAGAAAATGAATATACTTATATATCTGAATAATCATAGAGTAAGACCATCAACCTCTTCTTTTTACCCATCTCTACAAATCACCTGAGTTTTTCATCTGTTATAGACCAAGCACATATTATGTATCTGCTTTACAAAAGCAACAACAACAAAAGCTTTTTGTCTTTTTAACATAAAAAATTTTGAACAAAGAAGAAATCTCATCAGACTAGAACCTTATTTGGTTCTGGAAGTGAAAAGCAAGGGTTAGGCTGGATATTGTAGACATTTCTGATAGCCACTGGCCAGACTTCTAAGGCAGCTTCATCAACTTGGATGTAATTTTTCTTAATTTATACTCAAGGCCAATTCATTGTGTGAAACTGAGTTTTTGTTAAAACTAAGGCCGAGGAGATGCTGTTGTTTATTGCCATAGGAATGACTGACTATTACTATGGTTTCTGTGGAAAATTATGTTTATGGCATTAGACAGTGATGTTGCCTAGGCAGAGGGGACAGACCCCATCAGAGGATGAAGGAAAAGGCAGGAGAAGTCAGCGGTCCCTCAGGGATGCTGCAGCCAGCCTGAGGACCAGGACTGCGCCATGGCCATGCCATCCATCGGCTCCGGCACCAGTTCGACCTGAGCCCAAATGCGCTGCCTTCTCCCCAATGGCAGCTAGGCCAGAACAGGGCTGTAACGTAGCGGGGAGCACGACGAGGACATGGGAAGCTGAGTGTTTCTTATTGCGCAGTGCTGGGGACAAGAAAGGGCAACTGTAGAGACTATTGCAGAAAGGGATTTGGAAAAAGCAAGGAGAAACTTAAAGTACTGCCATGGTGCCTTGTAAGGGATATAGGGGAAGACTGGAGAGAGAGAGAGAGAGAGAGAGAGATTAACCAGGATCACAGGGACATCGACAGAAACCCCTAAGAAACTGGGCCTCATAACTTCTCTGCTCACAAAACAACTTGTTAGTTTTTTATTGAACCTCTTGATAAACAGATTTTATCTTTCACCAACAACCTAAAGAGCCCAGGAGAAAGTTATATTTGAAACTCACTAATGAGTATCTTTAGTGCTCATTAAGTAGATGTGCTAAAAGCTACTTAAGCTTCTAACACTTGTGAATATAAACATTTAAATGACCATATCAAACCCTGCATTAGGGCACAGAAAATAGCAAACTGATAAACAAAGTGATTTGTTTTGCTTTCCTAGCCAAATTTGCATAAGCAGCTGTTCTGAATTTTGCCGTGTTCTGTCATTCTTGTTGTTTCTAAAGACAAAGGTTTTTTTAAGTATACACATTTATTATAATCTAATTTCATAGGATTTTTTTCAAATGAAGAACAATTCATGAGTAGGAGTTGATAACTCAAGTTAACATTAAAACTGCCTCATACCCACTTTAATTAACTAGATATAGCTTCAGCCTGCAAGATACAAAATTAATGGAAGTGCACTAAGTATAGCGGGAAGCACAGCACACTGGGGATCATTTTACCTCTTAGTGGAATACAAAACAGATCAACAGATGTTGCATTATGTAGTAGATGCCTTTATGTTTGATCTATTCCATTTGTTCAGCATGACACTGTCTCATAGCAAATGCAGATTCAACATTAACAAAGCTCCAACTTCTTCTTTTAAATCTCAAACAGTATTTTCCATTGGTTAAAAGATATCCATAGATTCATGGATTCTTAAGCCAGAAGGTGTATCAGAAAGGCAACTGTATGAAAAAGGCAAAACTGAAGAGCTGCTCTCAGTTTTAAAATTTGGATCAAATGTTTCCTCCAAGTTAAAAAAAAAAGAGACGATATATTGATTTAAAATTCTGCAGATGTATTAGTGCATTCATGGACTTTTTACTACTGAGGAAAGACACATACAGCTCTTCCCCAGGCCATCTTCTTTGGCATCTCTCTCTGTTTTGGACTACTAATAAAATTCAGAGATCTTCTGCAGAGGACAGAAGCTACTGTGTAATAGAAAATGGAGCCTTGGGCTCAGCTTTTTCCAAAACAGCTGCTGCCACGGCTTGGAGTTGTTCTGAACCACCGTGAAAAGGCAGAGTAGTAGGGAAAAGTTTGAGAAAAATAAGAAAAATAATGCTTTTTTTAAATTGAGACTCCAGAATTTTCAAGATTAGAGAAGGATAGACTTTTTCATTTATCTTTCTACCAGTGCAGTGAAACCTTCTGTCTTCCTTTTGGAGCTACCAGCTAGAATAGTTTAATAGACGGGCATTTTCCTACATGTGTTGGGAATGTCCAATGCTACTCCTTTTTATTTGGGTTTTTTTTTTTTAGTGTTCTCTTTTATTTCTTCTAATTTCTGAAGTTCTGTCTTTTTGTTTTCTTCATTTGCTCTTTTCTGGCCTACCCCAGCACCCTCTGGAGCAACAGTATCTGTTTAATAGTTCTATGGGAACAGGAGTGGATGAGACCTTGAGGGGGCATCCAGTGCATCCACTTGCTCCATATCAGAATCTATGATGGCCCCTACAATATTCTCAAAATATGTTAATCTAATCTTTTCTTAAAGATTTACAGTGACTGAGATTTCACTACTTCCATAGCAGTTTTATTCAAATGCTTAACTAACACACCATTAGAAAGTCTTTTTCATTATCTATACTACCCCCCTTGACAGAAATTTCAGCTCATTACTTTTTGTCTTATCACCAATAAGCAATTTATTCCTTTTCCCTTTGCAGCTAATCATGCTTTTTTCCTATTTGCCTTCTGCAAGATTAGCGAAGACATCACATCTTTCATGTCTAAATCAGTGATGACATCCTATTTCAGCATATTTCAACTTTGAACAAAGAAACCAAATGTAGCTATTTTTCTTATTTCCAACTCATTAATCAGGTGTTGACATACAAGGGACTGCAGTAAATCATCTCTGTAGATATGACTACTGAGTATAGTTTCTTTCCCTGGTTGTTTTGGGTACAGTCACCACAATGATGCAGCAATATGAAATCAGTCAAGCATGGCTCTTTTTATTATAAATCATGTAAATGCATCCTGGTCTTTTGATTGGATGGGTGCACTGCATCAGAGACAGTCATATTCTAGTCCCCTCTGGGGACTACAGCAAACGAAGGGCGGAAGAAGGAACTCGGTGATCCTTTGCCTAAGATGAAACCGTGATTTATAATACGTTTATAAGCTGCTGGGCACCTCACTGCCGAGGAAATGCTGGGAGCAGCTGATGAAATAGCCATGAGTGAAATCAAGCTGTTTCTCTGATGCTCAGACCCACCTCTAACACGCATTTTGGAATTTAGAAGCGCTACAAGAAATATTTGAAAAGCAGCGATATCTGTAAAAGTAACAGCCACTTATTTACAGCATCACCATCAACTTTGACACTTTAAAGCTTATAGATTTGAACAGACAAATTGTGTCTACAGATGCTTTACAGATATTAATCTGTGTAATCTCAACATAGTAATTAATAGTGTTTTGTTCTACAGACAAGTAATAATGAGGTTAAGACCCTAATTTTTCAAAGTAGTCAAAAATTTTCTATACTCATCCAGGTACAATCCTGACCTAAACCTTAATTCAAAAAGAAGTCAAAAGATGCTTCGAGATACCCAAGTTCATGGGTTACTTTTGAAAAAATGTAGCCTATACAATTTGCTAGCAAAAAATCTGGCTTCTAGTCCTTCATCTTAGTAAAAAAGCCACTCACTAACCTTTTAATTTCTACAAAAATAAATGCTGACAAACAGAAAAAACTCCACTTTTTCTTTACATTATCTAAAACATATAACATGTAACATTTATATACTGGGGAACAATTGTTTCATGGCATTCATTTTGGAATAATCATCACCACAGAAGTGTTCAACCTTTTAACTCCGCTTTGCTAATGCACTGACTCTTGTCTCCTCATAATAGGATTTGTCCAGCAGGCTAGATAGAAATCTATGTACGTCCATTCTTGCAGCTCCTACCACTCAGAAGGGTCTGGTTCTGCTCATCAGAAGTGCTTGAAGATGAATGGTTCCTTCTGCTTTTATAGCTACTCAAGTACTTGCCATGCCCTATAACCCAACTGAACACATAGCATTGGAATAGGATTTTTTTATCCCAGTACTGCTGCTGTCATGTGTCACTGAGAAACCCTTAAGCACAACAAAAAAAGATAGAATAAGGGAGTCAAAAGTTTTTCTGACTTCATTGCCACTGAATAGTTTTAGTCCATCATGTTTTCAGTTTAATCTGTCGCAAACTGAGAGATTAACTCCTCCATTAACACTGCCTGGTGCTGTACATGCTCTGAGTTGCACAGCAAGCCAGTAGCTATCCATCTCGTCATCCGCATAGTGGTTGCATCCATCTCTGCTTACCTCTTTGCCTATTTTATTACAGTATAGTTCACGATGGTTTCATATAGAGGGGGATTTTATTGCAGTTTTGAAGGTGTGTTTACCTTTTTTATCTCCACAACAAAGCAAACATGACAACAGAAAATACTACAGAAACTACTCTTGAGCCACCTACCAAAAAGATGATAAAAAGATCTTTCTGATTGCCAGTAAAGTTAATTTATTCAGGTGAAATGATCTGCTTCACCTCAACAGTCTTCTGCTACAAACTGAGAAATGTTTTTCAGGCCACTTTGCAAGCCACTTACTCAAAAGAAAACCAGATTTGTCCACTCCAACCACAATTACACTCAGAAATAGAAGCCATTTATGGACTCCTGTGCCAATTAAAAGACTTTTATCTACTTACAGAGAGTAGAATTATGAATGAGCAACAGATCTTCAGTAGCAGATTTGGTGAATTTAGTGTGGTCCTAAACTACTGAGGACAGGTCATGGTCTAACGTGCCCTTAAAAACCTCCAGTGATGGAGATTCTGTAACTGCATTTGGCAGTTTCTATTAGTACTTTATTACATCTATATTTAAAACTTAACTTTTTTCCTATCTAAACTAAATCCCAGTTCCTGCCATTTAAACTCACTTAAGGATGTTGCCAGGAGAAAAGCAAAAGGCAAAGATCTTCAGAGAAAAGTAGGAGCAAATATATTTTACAAACCAGGAAAAGAATACAAATTTTCCAGTAGGAGACATAATGAAAACTTTTAAAAATAGAAGATACTGTTAATCTTTTAAATACAATGTTTTGCAAGTCTTAGGTTTGAGTCCATAGTTTAGACACTTCTGTATCTGTAGTTAAGTTCTGTGTTACTGTAAAAATGTGATTCTCTGTAAAAAAAAAAAAAAAAATTTTAATATTCAGAAAAAATTGGCTTTCTTTAGTTTAGCAAAATTCTAATGACTGGAGTAGAAATATCATTTGTAACTTGTCCTCTTTCAATCACAGGACAAAATACCAGTTACTTGCAGATGCAATGGAAAAATCTGCTTAAATAGTGAACAAGTTAATACTTTCCTACTTACACCAAGAGAGAGACATTACAGGTAGACAAGAAATCATCTATTCTGAAACTAAATGTTTTTTCCTTAGATTTCTTATTCCACTTATTTCTCCTCCAAATTTGTGTTCCCTGACTGGTGCTAAAGAGCTCTTATGAAAACAAGTGGCCAGTCCTCAATTAAGTGGAAAAAAGACTCTACTGATGAAAAATGAATAGAATCATAGAATCATTTAGGTTGGAAAATATACTCTTAAGATCATTGAGTCCAACTGCAAACCTAACACTGCCAAGTCCACCACTAAAACATATCCCTAAGCGCCACGTGTACACGTCTTTCAAATACCTCCAGCGATGGTGACTCCACCACTTTCCCCGGCAGCCTGTTCCAATGCCTGATAACCCTTTCAGTGAAGAAATGTTTCCTAATATCCAATCTAAACCTCCCCTGGCGCAACTTGAGGCTATTTCCTCTCGTCCTATCGCCTGTTATTTGGGAGAAGAGACTGACACCCACCTCTCTACAACCTCCTTTCAGGTAGTTGTACAGAGCAATAAGGTCTCCCCTCAGCCTCCTTTTCTCCAGACTAAACCCCTCCAGTTCCCTCAGCTGCTCCTCATAAGACTTGTGCTCTAGACCCTTCACCAGCTTCGTTGCCCTTCTCTGGACACGCTCCAACACCTCCATGTCTTTCTTGTAGTGAGGGGCCCAAAACTGAACACAGTACTCGAGGTGCGGCCTCACCAGGGCCAAGCACAGCGGGACGATCACTGCCCTAGTCCTGCTGGCCACACTATTTCTGATCCAATCCAGGATGCTATTGGCCTTCTTGGCCACCTGGGCACACTGCTGGCTCATATTCAGGCGGCTGTCAACCAACACCCCCAGGTCCTTTTCCGCCAGGCAGCTTTCCAGCCACTCCTCCCCAAGCCTGTAGCGTTGCATGGGGTTGTTGTGACCCAGGCAGGACCCAGCACTTAGCCTTGTTGAATCTCATACAATTGGCCTTGGCCCATCGATCCAGCCTGTCCAGGTCCCGCTGTAGCACCTTCCTTCCCTCCAGCAGATCAACACTCCCTCCCAATTTGGTATCATCTGCAAACTTCCTGAGGGTGCACTCGATCCCCTCATCCAGATCATTGAGAAAGATATTAAACAGAACTGGCCCCAATACTGAGCCCTGGGGAACACCACTTGTGACCGGCCGCCAACTGGATTTAACTCCATTCACCACAACTCTTTGGGCCCGGTTATCCAGCCAGTTTTTTACCCAGCAAAGAGTACGCCCGTCCAAGCCATGAGCAGCCAGTTTCTCCAGGAGGATGCTGTGGGAAACAGTGTCAAAGGCTTTACTAAAGTCCAGGTACACAACGTCCACAGCCTTTCCCTCATCCACTAAGCGGATCACCTTGTCATAGAAGAGAGTTAGTCAAGCAGGACCTGCCTTTCATAAACCCATGCTGACTGGGCCTGTTCACCTGGTTGTCCTGTACACGCTGTGTGATGGCTCTCAAGGTGATCTGCTCCATAACCTTCCTCAGCACTGAGGTCGGACTGACAGGCCTGTAGTTCCCCAGATCCTCCTTCCAGCCCTTCTTGTAGATGGGCGTATAGTTCAGATGAAGATCTGTTATGTAATGTGATTACACCGGTCCAAATAAAATGTTTAGACTTGTGACTGTTCACTTAACTCCTGCTTACATTTTGCTAACACAGCTCATGCTAAGGCCTGATGTATGCTGGGAGCAGCACCATTAGGTCAAAGCAAGAGCACCACCTAGGCAGGACAGGTGGCCTAAGGAGCTAAAGGGCCATTATGCAGCCATTATCACCTGCAAATTGCTGTCTTCTGCAGCCATCATCTTTTGTCTGGCAGTTTTCTCAGAATCCACTAACTTATGGAAATGGTATAGACCAAACCTCCAAGCTGGAAGGTATAAAACATCATCGTACCCAAAAAGCTTTTGAAGTGGATCCAACAGCAGCTGAACTGTTGAGTTTTTCATGCTTCCTGGTGTGATACAGGGCATGCCTGCACTGTGACAGAGGAGGAAGGATGAGCACTCTCACCCTCGGCTAGGTAACTAATTCTTTTCCTTGCTCATAGGTGCACAAATTAAGAGTTACGGGTTATAAATTATGAAAATTTATGACTTGAATGGTGAATAAGTGAATTCACTGTTTGTTGTGTTTGTTTGTTGTATTTCTTAATGAGCTCATGAAATAAAGTTTAAATCACAGAGTATGTTGTCCTGTAAATTTGAGAGATCCAAACAGACCGTGATAAAACAAAAGACTTAAATCTGCTTTTTGTATCATCGAATGTGTTAGAAAGTAGTATGTTTCCTATTTCCTGTATTATTAAGAGAGTAATTTTGTAGTTTTTTAGTGAATAATCTAGCCTAATTTAGTTGGAATTTGATGGATATATAAAGAAGTAATGTCTCTACCTCAGATCATACCATGGAGATTTGTTCGTGAAAGTCATTTGACATGGTTGTCTCCTCTGTTCCCTGGTAAATACCAGAAGCGGGATGCTAGAGTGTGAGGAAGATATCATCACCTCATCCTAAAACCATGGGAAAATTCAGAAAGATAACTGTAAGGAGGATTCCTGAGGCTAAGGCCTTAGGAAAGTAATGAACATTGTGTTGGCAGTGAGTGAGGGACATTAGAGACCACTGTCTTAAAGTTTTAAGAGTTGTTTACTTC
Source organism: Phoenicopterus ruber ruber (assembly GCA_009819775.1). Lineage (NCBI taxonomy): Eukaryota > Metazoa > Chordata > Aves > Phoenicopteriformes > Phoenicopteridae > Phoenicopterus > Phoenicopterus ruber. The sequence continues at coordinate 28,276,218 of CM020247.1, forward strand.
GCAAAATGAAAAATCCCACCTATTTCCAATCCTGTTGTTATTAGGACTTTTGGACCTTAGTCAGTAGCATAATCCCCTTGTGCAGGATTCTCTGCTAGCATAGGTCAGTTCAATTGGTGGTCATCACCCTCCCAGAAGGAGCTTAGCTATGGTAACCACCTGGCAGGAAGCGATGTCCTCTGCACTCACCAGAATTGATGTGGCTACTGAGACATAGCTCCCACAAAAACATGCAGCCATCCAGGTCTCAGGCTGCAGGGCGTGCCAGAGCCTTTGACTAGTACCTGATGGCAGTAGCGAGAACACCTGTGTGAGGTGTGACCAAGTAGACAATCTGCTCAGCCTGGTGGCTACGAGAGGAAGTGGACAGGTTAAGGAGCATCAGGGAGTCTGAGAAAGAGATAGACTGGTGGAACCATGCTCTGCCCTCTCTGAGACAGACACAGAAACAGGAACAGCCACCAGAAAAAAAACAAGATCAAAGGGATCCTGTATCCTCCCCCTGCCAGGATAAAGGCAGTAGCTTAAAGGAAAGGAGTGAATGGAGGCAAGTCCACGCTCGGGGTGGCAGGCTAACCCCCTCCTTGCCCACCTCGCCTTCCCAGGTGCCTCTGTAACATAGGTATGAGACTCTGGATGTGGAAGGCCAGTCAAGGGATGATGTGGATGATGGTCCATCTACACCAGAGGTGCTACCAAGGTCAGAAAGACCAGTCTCCCTGTATCACGACCACCTCCACGAGGAAGAAAAGATGGGTTATAGTTGTAGGTGACTCCCTTCTGAGGGGAACAAAGGGTCCTATATGCCGGACAGACCCTCCTCTTAGGGAAGTCTGCTGCCTCCCTGGGGCCTGGGTTAAGGACATCACTAGGAAACTTCCTAGCCTGGTACGGCCCTCAGACTATTACCCATTACTGTTCTTCCATGTGAGTGGTGATGAAGCTGCAACGCGTAGTCCAAGGGCAATCAAAAGAGACTTCAGGGCCTTGGGACAGTTGGTAAGGGAATCCGGAGCCCAGGTAATTTCCTCCTCTATCCTTCCAGTTGCAGGCAGCAACATTGGAAGAAACAGATGGACCCAGTCTATCGATACATGGCTCCGTGGCTGGTGTCACCACCAGAATTTGTGGTTTTTTGATAATGGGATGGTCTACACAACACCAGGCCTGCTGGCATCAGTTGAGATTCATCTTTCTCAAAGGGGGAAGAGGATCTTTGCTCATGAGCTAGCAGGGCTCATTGACAGAGCTTTAAACTAGACTTGAAGGGGGAAGGGGATAACATCAGGCCCATGACAAGCCATGGGACAACATGCCAAGATTTGAGGGACGGGGTGCTAGTGAGGACCCTCAGCCTGTTGCTCTGAGACTTGCTGGGGACACTGGAGCGCACTTGAAGTCTTACAGAGGGGAGCCAGGGGCTCCTGAGGTAATTGGAGCCAACAGGGAAACACCAGTGAAAGACCTCAAAGGAATTAAGGTGCGTTCCTCTACAAAAGGTGACACGGCCGACAGCCCAGCTGAAGGGCCTCTACACCAATGCACGCAGCATGGGCAACAAACAGGAGGCATTGGAAGCCACCGTGTTGCTAGAAAGCTACGACCTAGTTGCCATTACTGAAACTTGGGGGGATGAATCCCATACTGGATTGCTGTTATTGATGGCTACAAGCTGTTCAGAAGGGACAGGCGAGGAAGGAGGGGGGGAGGGGTTGCCCTCTGTCATGGGTTAACCCTGGCTGGACACCAGGTGCCCACCAAAGCCACTCTATCACTCCCCTCCTCAGCTGGACAGGGGAGAGACAATATAACAAAAGGCTCGTGGGTCAAGATAAGGACAGGGAGATCACTCAGCAATTGCCATCACAGGCAAAACAGACTCAACTTGGGGAAAAAAATTAATTTAATTTATTGCCAATCAAAATGAGAGTAGGATAATGAGAAATAAAATCAAATCTTAAAAACATCTTCCCCCCACCCCTCCCTTCTTCCTGGGCTCAACTTCACTACCAATTTTCTCTACCTCCTCCTCCGCAGTGGCGCAGGGGGACGGGGAATGTGGGTTGCGGTCAGTTCATCACACGTTGTCTCCGCTGCTCCTTCATCCTCAGGGGGAGGACTCCTCACACTCTTCCCCTGCTCCACCATGTGGTCCCTCCCACAGGAGACAATCCTCCACGGACTTCTCCAACGTGAGTCCTTCCCATGGGCTACAGTTCTTCATGAGCTGCTCCAGCATGGGTCCCTTCCACGGGGTCACAAGTCCTGCCAGCAAACCTGCTCCAGCGTGGGCTCCTCTGTCTCCACGGGTCCACAGGTCCTCCAAGGAGCCTGCTCTCTGGTGTGGGCTTCCCACGGGGTCACAGCCTCCTTTGGGCATCCAGCTGCTCCGGCGTGGGGTCCTCCACGGGCTGCAGGTGGATATCAGCCCCACCGTGGACCTCCATGGGCTGCAGGGGGACAGCCTGCCTCACCATGGTCTTCACCAGGGACTGCAGGGGAATCTCTGCTCCGGCGCCTGGAGCACCTCCTTCCCTTCCTTCTTCACTGACCTTGGTATCTGCAGAGTTGTTGCTCTCACATCTCACTCCTCGCTCCGCTGCTATATTCCCACAGCAGTTTTTTTTCCCCTTCTTAAATATATTATCCCAGAGGTGTTACTACTGTCACTGATTGGCTCGGCCTTGGCCAGCGGCGGGTCCGTCTTGGAGCTGGCTGGCATTGGTTCTATCGGACATAGGGGAAGCTTCTAGCAGCTTCTCACAGAAGCCACCCCTGTACCACCCCTGCTACCAAAACCTTGCCACGCAAACCCAAAACACTCTCTTTTTGTCAAGAAATGGATAGATTGTGAAGAGCTGTCTCTGAAGAATAGCCACGAGCAGGTTGGAAGCTTATGGGTAAGAATCAGAGACGGAGGCAACAAAGGGAACCTTGTGGTTGGTGTTTACTACAGGCCGCCCGATCAAGGCGAGCCTACTGACAAAGCATTCTTACTCCAGCTACAGGAGGCATCGCGCTCGCAGGCTCTCGTCCTGCTGGGGGACTTCAAACACCCCGACATCCGCTGGAAAAGTAGCGCGGCAAGCTGCAGGCAATCCAGGAGACTCTTGAAGTGTATTCAGAATAACTTCTTAAGCCAGGTAATAGACAACTCTACCAGAGGGGATGCATTACTGTACCTGTTGGTCACCAACACAAGTGAGCTAATCAGAGACGTCAAGATTGGAGGCAGCCTGGGCTGCAGTGATCACGCGCTGGTGGAGTTGGCAGTCCTGAGGGATATGGGTCAGGTGAAGAGTAAAGTCAGGACCCTGAATTTTAGGAAAGCAAACTTCCAGCTCTTCAAGCAGTTAGTCAATAGGACCCCCTGGGAAACTGCCCTCAGGGGCAAGGGAGCAGAACAGAGCTGGCAGATCTTTAAGGAGGCTTTCCATAGAGTGCAAGAGCTCTTGATCCCCATGTGCAAGAAATCAGGAAAGGAAGCAAGAGACTGGCATGGCTGAGTCGAGACCTGCTGGTCAAACTAAAGGGCAAGAAGGAATTGCACAGGCAGTGGAAGCAGGGACGGGTATCCTGGGAAGAGTATAGGGACGCTGCCTGGTTGTGTAGGGATGGGGTCAAGAAGGCCAAGGCGCGGCTGGAGCTGAACTTGGCAAGGGATGCAAAGAATAACAAGAAGGGCTTCTATAGGGATGTCAGCCAGAAAAGGAAGGTCAAAGAAAGTGTACCCCTCCCGATGAACACGACTGGCAAACTGGTAACAACGGACGAGGAGAAGGCTGAGGTACTCAACGACTGTTTTGCCTCAGTCTTCACTGACAACCTCTCTTCCCACACCTCTCAAGTGGATGGTCTGCAAGACAGGGACTGGGGGAGCAAAGTCCCTCCCACTGTAAGAGAAGATCAGGTTCGAGACCACCTGAGGAACCTGAACATACATAAGTCTATGGGACCTGATGAGATGCATCCCAGAGTCCTGAGGGAATTGGCTGATGTAGTTGCCAAGCCACTGTCCATGATATTTGAAAAGTCATGGCAGTTGGGAGAAGACCCTGGGGACTGGCAGAGCTCAGAGGGTTGTGATCAGCGGCGCAGAGTCCAGTTGGAGGCCTGTGACTAGTGGTGTTCCCCAGGGATCGGTACTGGGCCCAGTCTTGTTCAATTTATTCATCTATGACCTGGATGAAGGGACAGAGTGTACCCTCAGCAAGTTTGCTGATGACACGAAACTGGGAGGCCTGGCTGATACACCAGAAGGCTGTGCTGCCATTCAGCGAGACCTGGACAGGCTAGAGTGTTGGGCAGAGAGGAACCTCATGAGGTTCAACGTGGGCAAGTGCAGGGTCCTGCACCTGGGGAGGAACAACCCCATGCACCAGGACAGGTTAGGGGTTGACCTCCTGGAAAGCAGCTCTGTGGAGAAGGACCTGGGAGTCCTGGTAGATGACAAATTCACCATGAGCCAGCAATGTGCCCTTGCGGCTGGGAAGGCCAACAGCATCCTGGGGTGCATTAGGAAAAGTGTGGCCAGCAGGTCAAGGGAGGTCATCCTCCCCCTCTACTCTGCCCTAGTGAGGCCCCATCTGGAGTCCTGTGTCCAGTTCTGGGCTCCCCAGTTCAAGAAAGATGAGGAACTACTGGAGAGAGTCCAGCAGAGGGCTACAAAGATGATTAGGGGACTGGAGCATCTCTCCTATGGGGAAAGGCTGAGGGAGCTGGGGCTGTTCAGCCTGAGGAAGAGAAGACTGAGAGGGGACCTCATCAACGCTTATAAATATCTCAAGGGTGGGTGTCAAGAGGATGGGGCCAAACTCTTTTCAGTGGTGCCCAGGGACAGGACAAGGGGCAACGGGCACAAACTGGAACACAGGAAGTTCCACCTGAACATGCGGAAAAACTTCTTCACTGTGATGGTGACAGAGCACTGGAACAGGCTGCCCAGGGAGGTTGTGGAGTTTCCTTCTCTGGAGATATTCAAAACCCACTTGGATGCAGTCCTGTGCAACCTGCTCTAGGTAAACCTGCAGGGGAGTTGGACTAGATGATCTCCAGAGGTCCCTTCCAACCCCTACCATTCTGTGATTCTGTGGTTCTGTGACTGGAAAAAGGGAAACATTGCACCCATTTTTAAAAAGGGTAGTAAGGAGGACCCTGGGAACTACCGACCTGTCAGCCTCACCTCTGTGCCTGGGAAGATCATGGAGCAGATCCTTCTAGAAGCTATGCTAAGGCACATGGAGGACAGGGAGGTGACTGGAGACAGCCAGCATGGCTTTACCAAGGGCAAGTCTTGCCTGACCAACCTAGTGGCCTTCTATGATGGCTCCATATCTAGATGGAGATCGGTGACGAGTGGTGTCCCTCAGGGGTCTGTATTGGGACCAGTACTGTTTAATATCTTCATCAGTGACATAGTGGGATCGAGTGCACCCACAGAAAATTTGCAGATGACACCAAGCTGAGTGGTGCAGTTGACATGCCTGAGGGATGGGATGCGATTCAGAGGGACCTGGACAAGCTCAAGAAGTGGGCCCATGTGAACCTCATGTGGTTTAACAAGGACAAATACAAGGTCCTGCACCTGGGTTGGGGCAACCCCCAGTATCAATACAGGCTGGGGGATGAAGGGATTGAGAGAAGCCCTGTTGAGAAGGACTTGGGGGTACTGGCAGATGAAAAGCTGGACATGAGCCAGCAATGTGTGTTCACAGCCCAGAAAGCCAACCGTATCCTGGGCTGCATCAAAAGAAGCATGGCCAGCAGGTCGAGGGAGGTGATTCTGCCCCTCTACTCCTCTCTGGTGAGACCCCACCTGGAGTACTGTGTCCAGCTCTGGAGTCCTCAGTACAGAAAGACATGGACCTGCTGGAGCGGGTCCAGAGGAGGGCCACAAAAATTATCAGAGGGCTGGAGCACTTCTCCTATGAAGACAGGCTGAGAGAGTTGGGGTTGTTCAGCCTAGAGAAGAGAAGAGAAGAGAAGAGAAGAGAAGAGAAGAGAAGGCTCCAGGGAGACCTTATTGCGGCTTTTCAGTACTTAAAGGGGGCTTATAAGAAAGATGGGGACAGACTTTTTAGTAGGGCCTGTAGTGATAGGACAAGGGGTAATGGCTTTAAACTAAAAGAGGGGAGATTTAGACTAGATATAAGGAAGAAATTTTTTACGATGAGTATGGTGAAACACTGGAACAGGTTGCCCAGAGAGGTGGTAGAAGCCCCATCCCTGGAAACATTCAAGGTCAGGCTGGATGGGGCTCTGAGCAACCTGATCTCGTTGAAGATATCCCTGCTTATTGAAGGGGGGTTGGACTAGATGACCTTTAAAGCTCCCTTCCAGCTCAAACCATTCTATGATTCTATGATAGGGTTGAATTTACAAATTAATCCGGTAGTGATCACCTATTGCTCTCCAAGGATCTGCACAGATATGATTGCAAATCTGGTTCCTTTGTAACCGGTTGTAGAAATTCCTGCTGAGTTGCAAAAGAGAACCACAAAACTGGTAACAATTAATGCCAATGAAGACCTCTTTCCACAATTTAGGAATGGGCTTAAAAAGATATGAACATTTTATTTTATTTTTTTTTACTGATCTTTTAAGAAGCAAAACCAAAAGACATTATTTAGAAAGTGATATAAGAACAGGAACATGCAATCTTGTTTTATACTTGATGTGGTCTTCTGATTGCTGTCACACAATCCTGTGGTTCCTGGACTTCAGTTTTCAACTGCAATTTATGCTGTAGCAGCCTTGATACCTGCACCATCCTGGTCATACTCCCCATCACCTCTAGTTCTCTGCCTTGCAGTCTAATTTCTTTTAGGCCCTGTATTCCCCTTCTTCTTTAGGAACAAGATTTACAAATCAATAAGGTCAATATTTATTTGTCACTAAGCAAAAAACTCTAGGGAATGTTTTGAATTCCAAAAGGTTTTTCTGTAGTTTATGAAGCCAGAAAAAACTTGCATGCGTCATATATGCAAAACATAAAAGTACATGGAATACCAAACCTGATATTGATAGTTTAAATACACTGAAATCCTTAACCAGCTTTCCTTGATTTGAAAATATGGCACAATAAAAATCTAGACTGATTTTTAAAATAATACATGTGTATTGCAGGCAACATACTTTTTTTTGGTAGAATTGATAATTATATAACTTTGGGTTTTTTTAGTAAAGGAGTAAAATGGCTAGAACAACTTGGATTATTCGTTTTGGTTCCTATCCTCAAAGTAATACATAAACTTGGTGTAACAAAATGGTATATATCACTATCTGGATTTTAAACTGAAATGTAATTCTTCACTCTTAAGATTCTTCATTATTTGAACAATTAACCTTTTATACAATACTGTGATACACATTTGATGCATTTGACAGTCTTTGAACTAATCTACCTTGAAATATTATGCTAAATTTAAAGTTGCACAAGGCAAAATGGGTTATAAAACAGTAATTATCCTTCCTATCCAGCCTGGCCTGAGTAGTGCATAAAGCAATTTCTTTGTAGCAGCCTAATCTGGGACTTTGTTTATTGGCAGCAATTAGAAGCATTTCTCTGCAGATGTTTCTTCTAATAGCTTTTCCATGAACTGAACTCCTGTTTCAGAAACCCTGAACAAGTCTACATCCATTTTCAATTTTTAAACACAAGCCAACAGCTATAGACTTAAAGCAGCCCTGAAACAGAGATGCTTGTCTTTCAAATGAAATTAACCTTTCAGTATGTGATCACTGCAGCACTACATCACACTGTGTCCTCTCTTGACAACACGTTGGTGCCAAGGCAACTGTTAGCTTCCCTTTATGTTTCAGTGTTACTCAGGTTTCAGACACTCACGCTTCTTGAACAGAAACAGAGATAAACTGTTACATATAGAGAATGTAATCTTGGTTTTCACATTAGAGCTAAATGTTCAGCTGGTAAACTCAGCTTCACTGGTTGCCTTGGGCTAGATAATGTAAACTGGCTGTGAATCTAGGACTTTTTGAAGTGGCTTATATAAGAATCAGTACAAATGAAAGGAATACATTTGTAGAAGAGGGAGGGAAAAAAAATCTACAAAATTAATGTTTTGCTTCCTAGTCAGTGGAGATGTGAATGATGAGGAGGACTGAAAGTGATTTGGAGAAAAATCTGTATCTTTGCTTAATTCTGGCAAAATAATTCCATGGAAACCATGTAGAAATTGTAAAAGAGAAAATGCCACTACAAAAGTCTCCTCGTAAACACATGTGATACAAATGGTGCAGACATCTGAGCTGGTATTAACCTGACCTGGAATGTTTCCAGGAGAGTACAGCAATGTGTGACCACACTCTCCCAAGTGCTGGAGCAGGGTTTGCCCTGGGAGCACTTGGCAGTGCCTGAGAGCTCGGCACAGCATCATGAAAACAAAGCAGTTTGCCCCGGTCCTGAGCTGGAGTGATTCCACATTTGTACTAGGAACTAAGACACAGGTTTAAAACTTCATGACATAATGAGAAAGTCTAATTTAAAGTGAAGACAATTTTAAGACCTCATCAAACCCCATAAATAGATTCTGTTTAATTTTGCCAAAATGATGTGTAAACCCAATTCTTTTCCTGTGAGAAAGGATTGTTTCTGCTGTTTATAGCTCCCTTTTTAGCCCTCCTTTTGGCTATTATGACTTTATATGGCTAATACTGAATAATACTGTATTTTAAATTCTATTTTTACATTCTTTTGTCTTAAGTGATTTTGCAGATATTTTTGCAGAAGGACACAAAAAAAAATCAGTGCAGCATGGCTTTTTGTTGCTGATATTCTTCCACTGCCAAAGAAAGAAGAAATTTTTTCCCTCTATTGCCACTGCTTTGGTATAAGGATGTGTGTTATTATTCATTGAGATATACTGCCATGTGACATTTTTACAGCACCTCAGTAAAGGATATTGAGTTATTTATAAAATCTACAATGAAATTAGACAACCTATTTAAATCAGTCTGTCATAATGTTTGCATTTTCCACTGAAAGATAAAGAAAATAAAAATACATAGAAAAGCAAAAAATACTTGGCATCCGGAGGAAGGGAAAAAAATTATCCACATTGTGTCTTGTCAGCAAAAATTCCTCTCTCATTCCAGCAATTCAAAGCCAAAAGGCAAGGTTAAAGACATAGATTCAGGCTGCGTGTATGACACTCTAAAATTAATCTTAATGCATCAGTCTAGATATTTGATTAGTCTGCATGATTATAATTTATTTCTGGGCATTACCACTTGCTAAATGTTCCAATCACTTTGGGCAAATCTTATGAAGTTTTCCTCTCTTTCACAATCCAACTGCGATAAACCTCATTGCTTGTCTTAAGAAAGCTGCTTTGGATGCCAGCTAACTCTCAACGTTGCTTTACTTGAAGAGTTCCAGGGAGAAGTGCTTGCAGAGGCTGATTTTTAAGAACCACTGAGCAGTCTCAGCAACCCTTGAGAGCCATGAGCACTTAACTCTTCTAAAAGGCAAGCCTGAGATACTAAGAATTGAGTTTTTTTCACAAAAAGTGGCATATATTGCATGTTCATAGAACTTCAATCATTGCAAGCTTTCTGTCTTATTCGCCCTCATTCACCCCTACGGCATTTAAGTGCACTCTGTTCGATTTCTATATTTCTATACCACTTAAAAAGATCTACTAAGAACAAAACATTCAGTACAGCTTTATATTCAGAACTAGCGTCGCAAACATTAAGGTGGTCCTTTCTCTTCTTTCTCAAGAGTGTATAATTGACATTTTATCTCTGTTTCAAACAAACAAAAAAATCTAGCACAAATTTGACATCTGCCATTTTAAAAGCTATTTTTCTCTGATGCAAATCTCCATATCGTCTATTTTCTCCAGTTTCAACAACACCACCAATTGTATTTTCATGTGTCCAAGTTTCCAGTAATTTAAATAATCTGATTAAGCAAGGGGATTGGCTAATTTTTACTCCATTTAATATATTGTTATTTAGGGTACAGTTTATTCTCCTTACTTCCCCCAAAAGGAATATATTTTTTCTTAACAGCAGGATCAGTATTTTGAGAACAGACATAAAGTCCCCTCTTTAAACTGTACTTTAAGAGTTTACTTTTATACTAGAAGAGCTACAAATCACAGAGAGATGTTTTTCTTACCATAATGAGGAATTATTGCCCAAGCCATTGCAGAAGCATAGATACCGCCAATCATCCAAAACATACAGAGCCAACTCAGGTGTTCGCCTCGTTTCTCCCGAGCAAGCACTTCCGAAAAATAGGAGAAGACTGTCGGCACAGCTCCACCAATCCTAAAAGGAGATATATGTCATGGATTAGGGCAGAGCGTAACAGCTAGTCAAAGTTTGAACAAGCCCATAGTTGCAGTCATTTAAAACCCAAACTACAAGCAGCTTTTCTGGCAAGAGTGGGTTTTTTTCTCAAATTGCACCATGTATTGGAGAACTCTTGAGGAAACTTTCACCAGTTTGGACACAATTTTTGTCAAAGATTTCCTTGAAAACTCTATGTACAATTTGATATGTTTAGTGATTCAAGTGGATTGTCAGTGGCTGCTGGAACAGAAACCAGCACAAAGCATTGACTTTCACCGTTACAAAAATCCTGTAATCATGGCAGTCTACTGACGAGTGTCAAAATACATTTCTTTTAACTGAAAATATTAGTAATTTTCCCAAAGAATAATAGTCTGAAGGTTAGTTGGACAAAAAGAAGTTTAACTTGGTTTTACAAAACTTAGTCTAACTCAAATTATGTATCATTTTCAGTACCAGCTTCCAGATTATCTTTTACTGTCTTTACCTCTTCACTATAAATGCAAGCTATCAAATGTTCCACAACAGAACAAGTCCTTGTGGGTTTTATTTTTCCTGCTGAAGAAAATACCTGTGAAGCTTGAAGAGATATTCTCACATACCAGATTACATACTTTACAGTAGTATCTTGAATGGTTTGAATTTTTAACTGAACTTTAAAGGCAAATGCATATTTATGCTGTCATCTCAATGACTGCCAAACTGGGATCAAAATGAAGGAAGCTTAAAAAAGATTAAAACAAATATTTAAAAAGAAAACATGAATACAGAAATGGCATTTCAGTCCTAAGAAAATTCAATGCCATAGCAATATGGTTTATTTTAAGTCATCTTCAAGTACAGCGATGAAATACTGGATTGAGCTGTTACACTTGTTTAGGGGTCTGCTGTTTTGTCACTTCCTTCTAGACAGCTCTTCATGAAGTACTGCCAGTCAATTCTTAGCTTTACAATTAGTGTTTCCCATAGTCAAGACTGCTAGCTCTTTTGTACTCTATGCCAGTTCTGCAAAGGTTCATACATTCATGAATTCTTGTTAGGTATACAGCTAAGAAGAGCTGTATCTCATTTCTGCTCATGGGTGAAAACACTAAAAGGCTTCTCTAGTGAATTGCCCTGTCATAGGCAATGGGGGCGGATTGTCCTCGGAGGTTCTCCTGGAAACCCAGGATGAGGAATGGTGGAAGGGGCATGGCCAAGGGTGGAATCACAGCTCATTTTGCTGTGATGGGGAAGCCCTGCTAGCTCAGTGGTGCTATGAACTGGGGGCTCTCCAGTTCCCAAAGTATAAGCAGATTATAGCTAGGATTTCTTACCCTCCAGGGCTCAGGCACAGAACTGAATTGCACTCCCACAATATTCCCTGAATACAATACTCATGGATCTAATTAAGTTCTTTTCCTAATGTTGAAAATTCACTAGCAGAATCAGAAACAAGGTCTTCCTCTTTCCTGCCTAAGCTGGAAAGTGCTGATGAGGAGTTATAAGTGCCCACTTCCAAGAAGCCCTAAATTAATACATTGCTCATGGTATGCAGGACAGTATCATTCATGCAATAACACCCTATCTAAAGGTGTGTGGTCTTGGGAGTCTGGGGAGGTCCCTGATGACTGGAAGCTGGCCAATGTTATTCCAGTTTACAAGACGGGCATGAGGGAAAACCCAGGAAACTACAGACCTGTTAGTCTAACCTCAGTACCTGGAAAAATTATGGAGGAGATCATATTGGGTACTACTGAAAGGCATTTAAAGAACAATGCAATCATCAGGCACAGTCAACATGGGTTCACAAAGGGAAAGTCCTGTTTAACTAACTTAATATCCTTCTATGATAAGGTCACCCGCCTAGTGGGTGAAGGGAAGGTAGTGGATGTGGTTTTTCTGGATTTTAGTAAGGCTTTTGATATTGTCCCTCACAGCATCCTTCTGGACAAGTTGTCCAACTGTGAGATGAGCAGGTACACGGTGCGCTGGGTGAAGAACTGGCTGAACAGCAGGGCTCAAAGGGTGTAGTGAATGGGGCTATGTCTGGCTGGTGACCATTCACCAGTGGGATTCCTCAGGGTTCAATTCTAGGGCCAGTTCTGTTCAATATATTTATCAATGATCTGGATGCGGGAGTTGAATGCACCATTAGCAAGTTTGCTGATGATACCAAACTGAGAGGTGCTATTGACTCTCTTGAGGAACAAGAGGCCTTGCAGAGGGATCTAGATAGGTTGGAGCATTGGGCAATCGTCAATGGCATGAAATTTAACAAGTCCAAGTGCCAGATTCTGCACCTGGGATGGAGTAATGCCAGACACAAGTATAAATTGGGAGAGGAGTGGCTGGAGATCAGCCCTGCAGAAAGGGACCTGGGGGTGCTGGTCGACAGCAGGCTCAATATGAGTCAGCAGTGTGCCCTGGCAGCCAAGAGAGCAAACCGCATTGTGGGATGCATTAAACACAGTATAACCAGCCGGTCAAGAGAGGTGATTATCCTGCTGTATTTAGCATTGATGTGGCCTCACCTTGAATACTGTGTGCAGTTCTGGGCCACACAATTTAAGAAGGATGTTAAGGTCCTTGAATGTGTCCAGAGGATGCCCCATGCCTGTCAGTGTTTAAGAGGCATTTAAACAATGCCCTTAATAACATGCTTTAACTTTTGGTCATCTCTGAAGTGGTCAGGCAGTTGGACTAGATGATCATTGTAGGTCCCTTCCAACTGAACTATTCTATTCTATTCTACAATTATAAAAGCAGCCTGTTGGTCTAGATCTGAAGTTCCTGAAGGCAACTGCTTGTGTAGGCCAACTACCTTGTGCTGTGTCCACATGGTCCATATCTCTGCTGGAACGTTTTGAAAGTTGTTATGCATACAGACCACTTGCATGTCCTTCCTGTCTTGGCCATTAAGAGAAGGGGGATATACAAAACTGTAAGAGTTTCTTGCCACTATACATAATGTACAAAAGTGGTGGTAAAAGTTAGCTTGGGTGGATTTGCACAGGCAATCACCTCAAACTGTTAGTTACAAGAAACTTCATTCACAGTTTTGGATTTTAGCTAACTATTGATTCCTCACAAGAGTGTGATAGATTTGAGCAAGATCTAAATGACGAGTCTAGTGCTACTACATTGACACCAGTTGTTAGATCCCAGTAGTGTGGAAGGAGTACTGCAGGTAGCTTTAAAGATATTTTCTGAGGAAGGTCTAAGAAAGCTGTCTGAAGGTGAGTCTCAGATTTAATGAAGTATAGTCTAAAGTCTTTTGGAAAAGAAGCACTCACTATATGATAGTACATCTTGAGAGAGACTCTTATTCACAGGGGGCAATGGGCAGGGAAAAGGTTCTTAATAGCTTTTGGTTACATAAGTTAACCACATCTAATCTCTATTTCCTAATATTTCTGTGGATTTGGAGAAGAAATTTGGCCAAACTGGCAGTTTTGGCAAATTAAAAGAAATCTCTATAGTCTGGACATAATGTTTGGTTTGTAAAATAGGACACATTTATTTAACCTTCTTTACTTTACTCATGAAAAAGAATCAATTTCATCTGGGAGCAAACATATGAGGCTGTCTGAAGAATTTCTAAACTGCAGTTGGTCTCAGTTATATGTATGTTTATTTCAACTAGGTTTTGACTAGATGAAAACTTTGATTACTTTTAGAGGTAACATTTGAGCTGGATAAGTATGATAACTTTTCCCAAATTGTATCATCTTTGGTTATTTCAAGGCAACCAAAATTACATTTGCTGGTATAATACAAATATATAGTGCACTTTTAAGCACTTTATTCTAAATTGAGTTGTTGTACTTTTAGAAAAACTGCATCTAAAATGATCTAAAAGTACCAAAACCAGTAAACTAATGGCTTAGATGAAATAAATACAATTTTTTTTGTAATAGAGGTTAGATAAAATTCTCTAGCTGAGATTAATACTTCACAGTGGCAGTGTTGAATAGACAACAACTCCAGTTCCATTCAAGTTAGCAGTGATATTATAAGTCATGTTCTGGTATCAGAGAAACCTTCCTTTGACAATTTCAAAGACAGATCTAACAAGGTGCTTTTTGATGATAAATCTTTGCACATTCCCCCAATGGCTAATGATGAATATATCTCACAGTTTCTTGTCTAGGTCTTTTTACTTTGAGGGAAGCCATGTCTAAAGCCCTCCTAGATCTTTATCTGACTTTGGGATTCAATTTCCTTTTGAGTTTTGATTTTGGATTAATTAATGGAGGAATCAGAGTTGTGATATAATTTTCCATAAAAAGAAATGATTTTGCAGACTGTCCAACATTTCTTTATTCTTTTCACTAGCTTAAGTTCACCTTTCAGACTTTCATATCCATCAATGCCCTTTACACAGCAATATATTAATATTATTTATACTGTTTTGTGTTCCAAATCAATTTTTTGCAATGCAAAATTTTTACTAGTTTTAGGTTTTTCAGATGCAAAAAAATGATCAGAAGGGATTTTTTTTCCCTGAGCAGTTTACTTCTATAAACTCATTTTGACTACAAGAGAATCTGAGGAGAATCTATTTTATAGTATTTTTTATAAATAAAATCTTCTATCAGATACTGGTTTTATTGTTCATCCTTCTTAATCTATTTTATCTTTTCTAGAAGACAACAGACCAGTTTAAACTCTATATACCTATTATATCTTATGAATACTTCTTAAAATTTTATTGACTTTTCATTATATGAAATTGTCCAGATAACTCTCTGCCCCTTCAGAAAGCTCTTCTCCAACCTGAGTAGCAATACTATTTTGCCTTTAAACATATCATTCAGTTCTTTGCTTAAAATTATTCATATTTCATATTTGGGCTCTGATTCACACAAAATTACTGGAACAAAGCCTCCTCCCTTGATAACAGATATATATATTCAGTGTCTTTCACTAAGAAAGGGGAAATGACATCTACTGTCCAAAGACAGGACCTCTAAAATGAGGAGAATTATAAAGAGAAATTAAGTTGAATTTCTATTGCCATTCAGCTGACACAACTTCCTTTTCATTTGAGCAAGATGTGGGATGTAGTAAGGAATGCAATAAACATTCAAGATTTAATTCAAACCCTTTAAGCAAACTTCCTGTCATACTGCAAGAAGATATGGCTTCAAACTGGCACAAACATCTGGAAGTTCTTCAGTGAGTGATACCAAAAAGAGTTTGCCTTCTAGCACAGCGGCTGATACAAAGTATCTGGAAATAGAGAACTGTAACATGTATGCTCTAACAGTGTGTATATTTGTGCACAGCTGTCTAAAAGTGGAAAGATTTTACTTCGCTGCCTCTGCAGTTGGAACGTTCTAGTCTCTCCCTTCTTTCTTGGTGTTTGGCATATGATGTGTCTGTTTCTATTACAGTTGCTCTCAAAATAAGATCATAGCCAAAAGGGGATTAAAAAACAGAGGAAAGGCAGATGTGACATAAATACCATCCTGAATACCACTCTTAAGTGAAAAGTAAGCCTTCTCTGAGAGTGAGTGAGCAGATGAACATTCTGAAAAAGAAGGGCTCCAAACATGCAAAGTCTGGTGGAAAAACTATATCATCACAGGCAAACAGTGAGAACAGAAAAAGTAAGAGCCTTCCCTCATCTTGAGGGTATGAAGGACAGATTCAGTTCTAGAAACCTCATGGCTTTTACGATGGCTGATATCTAGGATAAAATGCAACTTTGATACCAGCTTGTCCTGGTTTCGACTGGGATAGAGTTAATTTTCTTCCTCGTAGCTGGTATAGTGCTGTGTTTGGATTTAGTATGAGAATAATGTTGATAACACACTGATGTTTTAGTTGTTGCTAAGCAGTGCTTATACTAAGTCAAGGACTTTTCAACTTCTCATGCCCTGCCAGCGAGAAGGCTGGAGGTGCACAAGAAGCTGGGAGGGGCATAGCTGGGACAGTTGACCCAAACTGACCAAAGGGATGTTCCCTACCATATGACATCATGCTCAGCATATAAACTGGGGGGTGCTGGCCAGGGGACGGGCTGGGCATTCGTCAGCGGGTGGTGAGCAATTGCATTGTGCATCACTTGTTTGTATATTCTTTTTATCATCATTGTTATTATTATTTTCTCTTCCTTTACTGTCCTATTAAACTGTCTTTATCTCAACCCACAAGTTTTAGCTTTTTTTTTTTGATTCCTCCCCCATCCCACTGGGAAGGGGGAGGAGTGAGCGAGTGACTGTGTGGTATTTAGTTGGTGACTAGGGTTAAGCCACGACAGTCCTTTTTGGCACCCAACGTGGGGCACAAAGGGTTGAGATAATGACAGATCTGACCAGAGCGTGTTATACGCATTCATTATATTAGTTTAATAGTTGCTGGTCACAATGTTTATTTATTTGCTCTCAGGGTTGTGTTATGTAACACCTTACTTGCTGTACATGTTCTCTGTTGTGCTGTTTATCACCTCTGGGGTCTGGATTAAGGTTATTATTTTGCTGTACTATGTAACACTGGCTTATGATATGATAAAATCACTAGTTGTGACACTAATCTGGTATTTGTACCCAGCATTGCGGGTATCAGTCATCGCTATACACAAGAAGAAATACTGGAAGCAGAAGTCAACTTTTTTAGTAAGGGATGAAGAAGCTTCTTCTAAGAGGGAGCAGGAGGAAGAAATGGACGAGGCAGACTACTCCAAAGCAGGGCCACCACGAGAACAGGAGGGGGAAGAGAGGTGGCTGCTGCTGGAAGAGGAGGAAGAGGAAGAACTCATAAATGAGGCGGTAACCACCCGACCCCTGTCCCTGAGTGAGCTGCGAGATATGCAAAAAGATTTCAGCCGTTGTCCAGGCAAGCACATTGTCACCTGGCTGCTCCAATGCTGGGATAATGGGGCCAGTAGCCTGGAATTAGAGGGTAGGGAAGTCAGGCAGCTGGGATGCCTTTCTAGGGAAGGGGGCATTGACAAAGCGACTGGAAAAGGGACACAAGTCCTCAGCCTCTGGAGGCGACTCCTGTCAGGCGTGAAGGAAAGATATCCCTTCAAGGAAGAGGTTATATGTCACCCAGGCAAGTGGACCACCATGGAGAGAGGTATCCAGTACCTGAAGGAATTAGTCATGCTGGAGGTGATTTATAATACCTGGACAACGAGCAGTTATCCAAAGATCCAGATGAAGTCAAGTGCACTTGACCCATGTGGAGGAAGTTTATACAGAGTGCACCATCGTTGTATGCCAACTCATTGGCAGCAATGACCTGGAAAGACAGAGAGGGACCAACGGTGGATGAATTGGCTGGCCAAGTCTGGCAATATGAAAAAATCTCTCTTCCTCCCTTGCCTTGGCTGTGGAGAAATTGGTCCAGCAATTCAAAGAGGATATGTCCTACTCCCCACCTGTAAGGATCAGTATCTCAGCTATTAGGAGTAAGCGTTCCTCGGCTCAAGAGAGAGGATATAGTGGGTACACACCATGGGCCACCCTGTGGTTTTACCTGCATGACCACGGAGAGGACATGACGAAGTGGGATGGAAAATCTAACTCGACCCTAGAGGCACGGGTACATCAGTTGCAAGGAAAAACAATCACAAAGGGGGTTCTTCCAGGAAAACTGCTGCTCCAGCCTCCAATGGCCAGTTCCCCAGACAGAGTAGAAAGGCTGATCTTACTTTTGATCCTAATGAAGGGACTTC
Organism: Phoenicopterus ruber ruber; assembly: GCA_009819775.1. Lineage (NCBI taxonomy): Eukaryota > Metazoa > Chordata > Aves > Phoenicopteriformes > Phoenicopteridae > Phoenicopterus > Phoenicopterus ruber. The sequence continues at coordinate 28,294,204 of CM020247.1, forward strand.
TGATTTGTTTTTACAAGAAGTGAGTAACGAATACTATGACCAGGACTAGAGGGGCCCTGCCTCCAGCCAGGTGGAGGAAAGGGACAACCGGGTTTATTGGACTGTGTGGATTCAATGGCCTGGCACATCAGACCCACAGGAGTATAAGGCTCTAGTAGACACTGGTGCACAGTGTACCATAATGCCATCAGGCTATAAAGGGGCAGAACCCATCTGAATTTCTGGACTGACAGGGGAGCCCCAACAGCAAACTGCATTGGAGGCTGAAGTGAGCCTAACTGGGAATGAGTAGCAAAAGCACCCCACTGTGACTGGCCCAGATGCTCCATGCATCCTTGCATTGACTACCTCAGGAGAGGGTATTTCAAGGACCCAAAAGGGTACTGGTGGGCTTTTGTATAGCTGCTGTGGAGACGGAGGAAATTAAATAGCTGTCCACCTTGCCTGGTGTCTCGGAGGATCCTTCTGTTGCTGAGGGTCGAAGAAGAGAGGTGCCGATTGCCACCACAGCAGTGCACCGGCAGCAACATCACACCAGCCGAGACTCCCTGATTCCCATCCATAAGTTGATTCATCAACTGGAGAGCCAAGGAGCGATCAGCAAGACTCGCTCACCCTTTAACAGTCCCATATGGCCAGTGTGAAAGTCTAATGGAGAGTGGAGACTCACAGTAGACTATCGTGGCCTGAATGAAGTCATGCCACCACTGAGTGCTGCCTTGCCAGACATGCTAGAACTTCAGTACGAACTGGAGTCCAAGGCAGCCAAGTGGTATGCCACAACTGACATTGCCAATGCATTCTTCTCCATCACTTTAGCAGCAGAGTGCAGGCCACAGTTTGCTTTCACCTGGAGGGGCATCCAGTACACCTGGAATCGACTGCCCCAGGGGTGGAAACACAGCCCTACCATTTGTCATGGGCTGATCCAGACTGCACTGGAAAAGGGTGGAGCTCCAGAACACCTGCAATACATTGATGCCATCATCGTGTGGGGCAACACAGCAGAAGTTGTTTTTCAGAAAGGAGAGAAAATAATCCAAATCCTTCTGAGAGCTGGCTTTGCCATAAAACGAGGGAAGGTCAAAGGACCTGCACAGGAGATCCAGTTCCTAGGAATAAAAATGGCAAGATGGACGTCGGTCAGATCCCAATGGACGTAATCAACAAATAGCAGCTATGTCTCCACCAACTAACAAAAAGGAAACCCAAGCTTTCTTAGGCGTTGTGGGTTTCTGGAGAATGCATATTCCAAATTACAGTTCTATTGTACGCCCTCTCTATCAAGTGACCCGGAAGAAGAACGATTTCAAATGGGTTCCTGAGCAACGACAAGCCTTTGAACAAATTAAACAGGAGACAGTGCATGCAGTAGCCCTTGGGCCAGTCCCGGGCAGGGCAAGATGTTAAAAATGTGCTCTACACCGCAGCCAGGGAGAACAGCCCTACCTGGAGCCTCTGGCAGAAACCACCAGGGGAGACTCGAGGTCGACCCCTGGGGTTTTGAAGCCGGGGATATAGAGGATCTGAGGCCTGCTATACTCCAACTGAAAAAGAGATCTTGGCAGCATATGAAGGGGTTCGAGCTGCTTCGGAGGTGGTTGGTACTGAAGCACAGCTCCTCCTGGCACCCCCGACTGCTGGTGCTGGGCTGGAATGTTCAAAGGGAGAGTCCCCTGTACACATCATGCAACTGATGCTACATGGAGTAAGTGGGTGTCACTGATCACACAATGAGCTCGAATAGGAAACCCAGTCGCCCAGGAATCCTGGAAGTGATCATGGACTGGCCAGAAGGCAAAGATTTTGGAAAGTCGACAGAGGAGGAGGTGATGCATGCTGAAGAGGCCCCACCGTATAATAAACTGCCAGAAGATGAGAAGGAATATGCCCTGTTCACTGATGGGCCCTGCCATATTGTAGGAAGACATCGAAGGTAGAAAGCTGCTGTGTGGGAGTCCAACACAAGGAGTCGCAGATACTGCCAAAGGACAAGGTGAATCGAGTCAGTTTGCAGAGGTGAAAGCCATCCAGCTGGCTTTAGATATTGCTGAGTGAGAAAAGTGGCCAGTGCTCTACCTCTATGGTAGACTCTGACTGATGGTTGGAGGCAAATGCCCTGTGGGGGTGGTTACAGCAAGGAAGCAGAGCAACTGGCAGCACAGAGGCAAACCCATCTGGGCTGCCAAATTGTGGCAAGATATTGCTGCCCGGCTAGAGAAGCTGGTTATAAAGTATGCCACGTAGATGCCCACGTACCTAAGAGATGGGCCACTGAGGAACATCACAACAACCAGCAGGTGGATCAGGCTGCTGGGATTGAAGTGGCTCAGGTGGATCTGGACTGGCAACATAAGGGTGAATTATTCCTAGCTCTGTGGGCCCATGACACCTCAGGCCATCAGGGAAGAGATGCAACATATAGATGGGCTCGTGATCGAGGGGTGGACTTGACCATGGACGCTATCACACAGGTTATCCATGAGTGTGAAACGTGCTGCAATCAGCAAGCCAAGTGGTCAAAGCCTCTCTGGTATGGAGGATGATGGCTGAAACATAAATATGGGGAAGCCTGGCAGATTGATTCTATCACACTCCCACAGGCCCGCCAAGGCAAGCGCCATGTCCTCACAATGGTGGAAGCAATCACCGGATGGCTGGAAACATATCCCATGCCCCATGCCACCACCCAGAACACTATCTTGGGCCTTGGAAAACAAGTCTTATGGCAACATGGCACCCCAGAAAGAATTGAGTCAGACAACGGACTCATTTCCGACAGAACCTCATAGACACCTGGGCCAAAGCGCATGGCATTCAGTGGGTGTATCACATCCCCTATCATGCACCAGCCTCTGGGAAAATTGAACGATACAATGGACTGTTAAAGACTGCACTGAGATCAATGGGTTCTGGGACCTTCAAACATTGGGATAAACATTTAGCAAAAGCCACCTGGTTAGTCAACACTAGAGGATCTGCCAATCAAGCTGGCCTTGCCCAATCACAACTTTTACATACTGTAGAAGGGATAATGTCCCTGTAGTGCACATAAAAATATGCTAGGGGAGACAGTCTGGGTTATTCCTGCCTCAGGCAAAGGCAAATCCATCCATGGGATTACTTTTGCTCAAGGACCTGGGTGCACTTGGTGGGTGATGCGAGAGGATGGGCAAGTCCGATGTGTACCTCGAGGGGATTTGATTTTCGGTGAGAATAGCCAATGTTTTGAAGTGTATCATGTTAATTGCTATATAATGCTGTATGTCATCACTACTATGGTTTCTATATGCCATATCAATGATAGTACAGTAAGAATCACCTAAATTAATGAAGAATGAAATTTGATGAAACCGAGCTATGGCAATTTCATTTTGGTATGACTGTCTAGACCTACCGTACTTCTGACCAGTTCAAGGGGTTGCTAAAACTGCAAACATCACGCAACAGTGTTAGTGTACTATAGCTACATAAACTGTAGCCAACAAACTGTACAAGCAATGGACTTCATGCGCACGGCTTTACTACACAACATATTGTGCTCTCAACTGCTCCTGCCTGTTCAGCATCCTAAAGATTGATAGTGGCTTGAAATGGAATTGTAATTGGGAGTTTTGATCTGAATCAAGCAATTACCAGAAATGCTAAACTAACTGCTCTACGTAACAGAGCTCTTGGTTATCCAAGGGTGCGGTAAAGGTAGAAGCTTTCTCATAGTCATTTACTTGTGTATCTCAATCTCAGCTCATGTAAGTTTAAAATAAGAAACTTAATCAACCATTACCAATATCTTAAACTTTTCCAGCAACTGAGAAGTTATTTAATTAAAAGAAAAGTAAAGCAAAACACAGGACCACAAATACCATTCTTCTGAAAAGAGCAATAACATTTGGCATGCTCTAGGGACCCATTTTAAATTTGACAGTTTTGACTGCAGTGGTATTATAAACAACTTTACGCACACAACAACATTAGAAACTTTACAAATATTACTGAAATCTTTACACCTGTGAGAAGGATATTATTTGCTGACTGAACAAGCAATACATAGAGAAGCTGAGGCATAAAGAAGTTAAGCAACTTGATCAAGTTCACAAAGCAAGTCTGTTGCAAAGTAAGAACAGAACTCAATCTTACAGTTTGCAGTCTGTGTCTTTCCCCTAAAATCATTATTCTTTCCCTTCAGGTTGTTATTTAGGAGTGTAGTACCTACCTTGTTTAATTCTCTCGCCCTGACACAGGACTATATTCCTACATTAAATAATGCATTTTTCCAATAGGAAAGTTTTATTAACACACAGAATTGTAGAAATGAACAAAACCAGAGGAGCTTACCCAAATCCAGAAACAAGCGACAGAAGAGGAAGAAGCCATAGCCCTGGACAAATGATGAAAGGAAGGCAAAGAATCCATTGACAGACATGCATATCAGGAGTGACTGTCTCCTTCCCACCTTGTCTGCCAAGCCTCCCAGAAGAACGCCCCCACCATCATCCCAAGGTACACTATGCTACCTGCAATACACAAAAAGATGTTGCTTTGTGAGCTACATAACTGACCACAATTGACCACACCAAAAATAGTCACATGTACTTGAGCGATTTGCTTTCAGCGATCTTCTGTGTTTACAAAATAGCATAGAGATTATTTTCTCCTTTCTCAGTTAGTAGAAATTGTATGCATAGCTTTGCAAATGTACCTAGGGAGAACAGATTTCCTATTGTGTCTGTGTCATCTGTTAGCAGACACATTGAAGCTTAATATAATTATTAAATGAGGTGCCTCTAGCTAAAACAATTAAAATACAGGCAAATAAGACTGAATGGTAGAAAGAATGCCACCATTTCCTCAGTAATAAACTGCATTCATGTTAAATACTGCAAAAATTAAAACTTCCCCTACAGAAATAAGTTGTCTGAACATCTCTAGAATATGAGCAGTCCTAGGATTAATCACTGGGAGTAGATGTGCTAAGTCTAAAGAAAGCTGATTATGAAACAACAGACACTTTCCATTTGAGATCTATAGAATCAAAGATGTCCAGGTTGCTTGGGTTTTTTTCTCCCTCCTGCTTCAGTCTAATGCTTTATTTTAAAAGATATTGTCCTGTATACAAAGAAAAGCACTGAAACAGTTTTGTTTGCAAAGAATTTTGAACAGATACATTACAGTTTATCTGAATACATTAAATGAGATGGGGAAAAGTTATTTTGGGGTGATTTTTTTTTTTAAATTAATGATTTTTTTCAAAGTTAAGTACTTTCCCACGGAAAGGTAAGTTGAAATATTTAACACTCTGACCATTCACATCTTATCATATTGTACATTATTTCCTTTCCAGGGACAAACCGCAGACTGTCAGAAGCAAAAATAGTTCCCAAGCTTTGGACAGACACAACCAGATCTGTATTTTTTTTTTTAATATATGTATTATTTCTTCTTCTACCTACTTTCTTATTGAGCTTCCGAGATTGGGTTTTATCTATCTAGAAGTTGCTACCATCTTGTAAGTCTACTACAGAGCAGGATTTAAATATAGAGTAGCTGGAAGCAGTTAAATATTAGCAAGTCTTGTCCCGTGTCTCTTTTCGATCAGCCACAAGTACTGACAATTCCCCAGCAACTCTGCTAGGCTTCAATTGCTGTTGTGTAAAAATCTGGCCTCCAGAAGAATCACCTCTGCCCTGCAGAAGGTAGTTGGAGGAAAAGAAAGCTGAAAAAATAATTAAATGCTTGGGCTTGGTTAACTGAATATTAACATAGAGGTCACTCATCAGTATTTCCATGCTTGGAATTCCATATGTTAAAATCTGAAGTGCAGACATCTGCAGGGTCTCATGCACCACAAAAATGTCCCTGTTTCCCCTCATGTTTTGTACAGTTTCCACTGTGCTGCTTCCTTATGAGACATCGTTTTAAAACATTTGATATAACCACATCGTGTTAAACATATATTAGCAAGATACAGAGTTATATCTTGGTTAGGTGAGTATGCTGTTTATATTGCATTTATCACAATTAAAACACCTGTGTGTACTTTCACATTGGCTGCTTCAGTGGTATACAAATGTTGGACCACAATCCCCAAAGTTTTCTTACATTTTAGAATTTTTTTAATAAAAATTGTTATTTATATTTCAAATATTGAATAGAAAACAATAGTATGAACATGATCAGTATCCATCAGTTGTTTGTAAATTCAAGGTCCCTACAGAGTAACCACCATCTGATGTTGTCTCTGACCAAATTTCTATTATCTTTTGTATTTTTTTCATTCTCTGCATGATTCAGACAACTTCTGAAACCAAAGAGCAGTGCTTCCGCCAGGTACAATGATGTAAACCCATATATATACATATGTCCTGGTTTAGGCCGTGACGGAGCTAGTTTTGTTTTCAGCAGCTCCTGTGTTTTGGCTTTAGTGTGAGAAGAATGGTGATAGCACACTGATGTTGCTGGTTGCTGCTGAACCACCAAGGACATTTGCAGTTTCCCAGGTTCTGCTAACGTGCAAGGGCAAAAACTTGGGAGGGGTAGAGACAGGATAGTTGATCCAAACTGGCCAAGAGAGTATTCCATACCATAGACGTCATGCCTGATATAAGCGAGGGTCAGTCGGTGGGCCACCAGGCTTTAGGCTTTTGAGACCCTTAACTTGCCTTAATCCTTAAGCTTCCCTTCGGGTTGCTTTTTGTTTCCCTATTTTTTTCCTTTTTGTTTTTCATTCATTCGGCTGTTTGTTCCCTCACCTGCTCTCTCTGGAACTTGCTGTTCTGGGATAGCTGGCAGGGAATATCCCCTGCTCCCTGCCTGCTGCTCGGGACGGGCTGTATCGGTCGTCGGGTGGTGAGAAATTGTGTATCGTTTGTTTTATATATTCTATTATCCTTGTATATATTATCATTATTATAATATTAATATATTTTCATATTTTTCCTTTGCTGTCCTGGTGAGCTGTTTTACCTCAACCCGTGAGTTTTCCTTTCTCTCCAATTCTCCTCCCCACCCCGTCGGGGAGTGGGGGAGTGAGCGAGTGGCTGCGTGGTATTGGGTTACAATTTGGGGTTAAACCACGACAGTATGTATATCATAGAATTATAGAATTATAGAATCGTTTAGGTTGGAAGCGACCTTTAAGATCATATACACCTTGTATACAGAAGCAGTAAGTAGAGCAGATTATTCTTGTTGGTCCATTCCTATCTCAACTTTCTTATTGAAAAGAAAGCAGCCTATAACAATCTCTGATTCAAATAATGAATTCCACATGCTCAGTTATCTGGACCAAAAGAATATCTGTCAGTCCTCAACCTGGGCAATCTGAAGTAGAGGAACCAGCTATATCTCCTTTGCCATTGATTGTGACCAATACCAGCAAATCAATCTTTTTTGCAGTTGCCTTTTAGTCAACAGAAAAAAAAAACAGGCTATTTCTAGACTGTCTTCTCCTTGAGTCCCTAAGGACAGGGTGACAGATTGTTGTAGCTTAACCCCAGCCAGTGACCAAATACCATGCAGCTGCTCACTCCCCCTCTCCCCAGTGGGATGAGGAGGAGAATTGGAAAGAAAGGAAAACTTGTGGGTTGAGATAAAAACAGTTCACCAGGACAGCAAAGAAAAAGATAATACTAATTATATTATATATTAATAATGATAATAATAAAAAATAATGATAATAGAATATACAAAATGAACGATGCACAATTTCTCACTGCCCGATGACCTGATGATCGATATAGCCCGTCCCAAGTAGCAATCACGGAGCGAAACTGAGAGCGGTCTCGGAATGATCCCGAACAGCGGTCTCAGAACAGCAATTTCCAGAGAGAGAGCGCGCGAGGGAACGAACAGCCGAACGAAAGTATGAACAAAGGAAAGGCACCTGACCAAAGAGAGTATTCCATACCATAGATGTCATGCACAGTATAAGTGGGGGTCGGCCGGTGGGCCAAGCCCTTTTTTCGTTCGGCCAAGGTTCCTTTTTCATTTGTTTGGGCCTTTTTGTTCATTCATGCTTTCGTTTGTTTGTTCAACTGTTCATTCCCTCACTCGCTCTCTCTGGAACTTGCTGTTCTGAGATCACTGCTGGGGAATATTTGCTCCGTGATCGCTGCTTGGGATGGGCTGTATCGGTCATCGGGTCATTGGGTGGTGAAGAATTGTGCATCGTTCATTTTATATATTCTATTATCATTATTGTGTTTTATTTTAATTTATTATTATTATTATCAATATTAATATAGAATATAATAATTAATTTTTTTCTTTGCTGTCCTGGTGCCACTGTTTTTATCTCAACCCATGAGTTTTCCTTTCTTTCCAATTCTCCTCCCCACCCCACTGCGGAAGGGGAGGGAGTGAGCTGCATGATATTGGGTTACCAGCTGGGGTTAAACCATGACAACTCTGAACAACAAAAGAAAAAAGTTTCCCAAGTCTTGAGAGTTTAAAAACATTAAACCCTTCTTTTTGATTAAAAGTCCTTTGGTCATTGTACTGTGCTTTGGCCTCTCTTATACCCATATAATTCTCCTGAAGAGCATTCAAAGATAGCTGCTAAAATAATATTCTCCTATCAATAAACAAGCCACTCTCTGAGCTCCACCATTAGCTCATTCTTTCCCATCATATTAACTTTGAATTTTTCCTAAATGCCTTGCAGATCCTCCACAATCCCTCTCCCCACCAAAGATCTGTATCCCTTCCACCTTGAACCTACTACAGCTACCAATGATATCTGTTTCAGTGTATTTTCCTGTCTGTCTTCTTTTTCATATTTTCTGTCTCTCTTTATACAGAACATACCTCTTGCCTACAGCTCATAAAGGTAGTCCCCTCCTCTCAACTTTCAAATCATTCCTTAAGACCTTTTTCCCCCCAACAATATTCACAATAAGCCATAAAAGTGACAAATGGTGAAAGAGAACTCTAAGTATGAACAGTTTGAAATAGATGAACAACCACCTAACAAATGCAGTTAACCTTGCATTTGCACCTAACCAATGACATCAGATTATCATTTTACCCTTCATCATCCCTTCCTTTGCAATCTTTGTAGCTCGTTTATTATGTCATGCCACTAGTCAGAACATAAATCTCATTGGGAAAATGCGGCAATTTTTTTTTTTTTGCACACCTTTCATAAAATTGCATATTGCATTTTGCATAATTTTAAATATGTAAAAATTAAATATCCTGTTGTTGGTCAGACCTTGTTCCCTTTTCTCATTACGTTTAAACAATGGTCATCGAAACAGTAATTGTATGGGTATACATATACATATATATATTTTAATTTAGTGTGTCATCCTGAAGATGGTACTCCCTTTTTGAGAAGATACTACTAATCACAAAACTGGCTGCTTTCCTTTTTCTTTTTGGTACACCCTACTTGTGCCTCTAAAGAAGTTAGTTCATATAGTACAAGGCAAACACTGATTTCACATCCAGTATGATCCCAGAAACATTTTTTAAAAAGTTAGTTTATTTTAAAATACCAAGACTACTAATGATGTCTGTAACATATGTCTTTGATTTCCTCCAGGAAGTAACGTGCAATCTCAAACTCTGTCATTTGTTGGAAGTTGCTGAGAAGAGGCAAGTGACAGCTGAAAAGAAACTCATGCCATGCTAAAATAAATATTCTCTTCTATTGCTCTTTTACCAAGGTTTGACAACCTGTATCTTCTTTCCACAGCAGAAATTCTACATGCTTCAATGATTTTTCCCATTGTACAAATGTACAAAATACATGACTGCATCCTCTTCAGATGAGGGGAGCCGAGTTTGGAATTGTTTTACACCATGCACACACTTTGGCTACCAGGTAGCTAGATTGTAAGGTTTAGCTGTTGCTAGCAACCTGAAAGATGCTGCGTGCACATCCTTTTAAAAACAAAGCAGCCAACCAAGAAATCCTCAGTGTCCAAACCCTAGTTACAGGCAATTTAAGCAATGGGATAAGAATACATGTATGATCCATCACTGAGGTTCAGTTAAACAGTATTTTACTCCTTGTGCTGCCATAACTTTATTACTTGCGACTGGCTGTTGCAATTCATATCCTGATATCTAAATGTAGCCAAACCCTTCTGAAAAATCAGTCTGTAAGTATACACTTCATTGGGAGAAAAGAAAGCAATAAAATTAAAGATGGACTTCCTTGCCACAGAGAGACTCAGGCTACGGGACTCACTGATGGTCATTTTTGTTTAACACACCTATTATAAAGTAGATATAAAACTAGTCTGAAGTTGTTTTTTCCTGTTGTGTTGTTTAGGCCATTTGTTTGAATGAGGAACACATTTCATAGAACTGGAAAAAGTACTCTCATCATCATATCATGCACGATCTGCAGCGGAGAGCCCTAGGGCAGTGCACAGGGGGGTTTCCCGAACCAGGACAACCTCAGGGGGAGCAGACAGCGTCGCCAGGAGCCGGCAGTTCACGCGACAGCAGCTGATGAGACCTGGGTGGGGCCAGGAATAACGGTGGCCAAGCCCCCCCCACATGTATAAAAGAAGCCCTTAGGGAGCGCCAGCAACCAGGAGTGCTGTGGACAGGGTGGGCAAAGAGGGCGTGGCACATCAGCAAGGGTGCAGGAAGGGCATGCAGGAAGGGCGCTGAAGCTCTGCAAGCTCGACCAGGGAGCAATGGTGTCCACCCGGCAGAAAAGCCACGGCTGCTCTAAGCTCTGCACCCACCACGACTGATGCGGCTTCCCAGACTGAGCGGCAGTGGAACACGCTGCCACCCAGGTGTCAGGCTGCAGGGTGTGCCCTACTCTTATGCCAGTATCCGATGTAGCAGTGAGCACACCCGTGGGAGGTGCGCCCAGGTAGAGCAACTCCTCTGCTTAGTGACAGAGCTCCAGGAGGAGGTGAGTAGGTTGAGGAGTATCAGAGAGTGCGAGAGAGATCGACTACTGGAATCACACCCTACCTTCCCTGAGGCAGGCCCAACAGGCAAGCCAGGACACATGATACGGAGGATTCCCTATCCCAGCCTATCTCAGCCTGGCTGAATGCTGTGACTTAAGGGATAGGGGGCAATGGCAACAAGTTCCTGCCCGGCACAGCAGGTGCAACTCCTCTGTGACTACCCCACCTCTCCAGGTACCCTTGCATAATAGGTATGAGGCTCTGCAAGCGGAACCGAATAATAACAAAGACAATGGTTCATCTAGCTTGGAGGTGTCACCGAGGTTAAGTCAGCCTATACGTCCTGCATCAAAACCACACCCATAAAGAAAAACAGATGGGTCATTGTCATAGGAGACTCCCTTCTGAAGGGAACAGAAGGGCCGATATGCAGACCGGACCCACTTCTTAGGGAAGTCTGCTGCCTCCCTGGGGCACAGGTTGAAGATGTGAAGAGAAAACTCCCTACCCTGGTATGACCCTTGGACTATTACCCATTATTGACTTTTCAGGTAGGCAGTGACAAAGTGGCAACAAGAAGTCCCAGGGCAATCAGAGAGACTTCAGGGCCTTGGGACGACTGGTTAAGGATCAGGAGCACAAGTAGTGCTCTCCTCTATCCCTCCACTTGCAGGGAATGATGAGGGAAGAAACAGGAAGAGCCAGCAGATCAACACCTGGCTCCGAGCCTGGTGTCACCGGCAGGAACTTTGGGTTCTTTGATCATGGGTCGGTTTACATGACACCAGACGTGCTGGCAACAGATGGGGTAAAACTGTCCCCAAAGGGGGAAAAGGACCTTTGGGCAGGAGTTAGCAAGGCTCATTGAAAGAGCTTTAAACTAGATTTGAAAGGGGAAAGGGACAAAACCAGGCTCGCTAGAGATAAGCCTGGGGGTGGCACGCCAATGTGTGAGGGACGGTGTGCTAGCAAGGTCCTTGGGTCTGCTGTCTCAGTGGAGGTAGGGGATGGAGATCCATGCAGCAGCAAAGACACAATGCTATTGATGTGTTAGAAACCATGGAAGCACCTGAGATTGGTCACATAGGAATTAGGACTTCTCCCCCAAAAAAGGTGACGGGATCAAGAGCCCAGCTGAAGTGCATCTACACGAATGCACACAGCATGGGCAAACAAACAGGAGGAGCTGGAAGCCATTGTGCAGGAGGAAAACTATGATATAGTTGCCATCACAGAACATGGTGGGATGACACGCACAACTGGAGTGCTGCAATGGATGGCTATAAACTCTTCAGAAGGGATAGGCAAGGAAGGAGAGGAGGTGGGGTAGCCCTGGTGTGTTAGGGAGAGTCTTGACTGCCTAGAGCTTGAGGACAGTGACGAGAGGGTTGAGTGTTTATGGAGTAAGAATCAGGGGGAAGGCCAACAAGGCAGATATCATGGTGGGAGTCTGTTATAGACCACCAACCAGGATGAGGAGGCAGATGAAGTATTCTACAGGCAGCTGGGAGAAGCCTCACGATCACTAGCCCTTGTTCTCGTGGGGACTTCAACTTGCCAGACGTCTGCTGGAAATACAATGCAGCAGAGAGGAAACAGTCCAGGAGGTTCCTGGAGTGTGTGGAAGATGATAACTTCCTCACACAGCTGGTGAGGGAGCCAACGAGAGAAGGCGCCCTGTTGGACCTGTTGTTGTGAACAGAGAAGGTCTTGTGGGTGATGTGACGGTTGGAGGCCGTCTTGGGCATAGTGACCATGAAATGACTGAGTTTTGATTCCAGAGAAGTAAGGAGGACGGTCACCAGAACTGCCACCTTGGACTTCTGGAGGGCAGTCTTTGGCCTGTTTAGGAGACTGGTTGGCAGAGTCCCTTGGGAGGCAGTCCTGAAGGGCAAAGGAACCCAGGAAGGCTGGACATTCTTCAAAAGGGAAATCTTAAAGGCGCAGGAGCAGATTGTCCCCATGAGCCAAAAGACAAGGCTGGCGGGGAAGAAGACAGGCCTGGCTGACCAGAGAGCTTTGGCTGGAACTCAGAACAAAAAAAAAAGGAGCGTCTATAACCTTTGGAGGAAGGGGCAGGCAACTCAGGAGGACTACAAGGATATCATGAGGTTATGCAGGGAGAAAATCAGAAGGGCTAAGGCCCAACTAGAACTTAGTCTGGCTACTGTTGTAAAAGACAATAAAAAGTGTTTCTATAAATACATTAGCAATAAAAGGAGGGCGAAGGAGAATCTCCCTCCTTATTGGATGTGGGGGGAAACATAGTGACAAAGGATGAGGAAAAGACCGAGATATACTTAATGCCTTCTTTGCCTCAGCCTTTAACAGCAAGGGAAGTTGTTCTCGGGGTATCCAGCCACTGAATTGGAAGACAGGGATGAGGAGCAGAATGAAGCCCCCATAATCCAAGGGGAAATGGTCAGTGACCTGCTACGCCACCTAGACACACACAAGTCTATGGGGCCAGATGGGATCCACCCAAGGGTACTAAGGGAGCTGGCGGATGTGCTCACCAAGCCACTCTCCATCATTTACCAGCAGTCCTGGCTAACCGGGGAGGGTCCCAGTTGACTGGAAGTTAGCTAATGTGACATCTATCTACAAGAAGGGCTGGAAGGAGGATCCAGGGAACTACAGGCCTGTCAGTCTGACCTCGGTGCCCGGGAAGGTTATGGAGCAGATCATCTTGAGTGCCATCACGTGGCATGTATGGGACAACCAGGTGATCAGGCCCAGTCAGCATGGGTTTATGAAAGGCAGGTCCTGCTTGACTAACCTGATCTCCTTCTATGACAAGGTGACCCGCTTAGTGGATGAGGGAAAGGCTGTGGATGTTGTCTACCTGGACTTTAGTAAAGCCTTTGACCCTGTTTCCCACAGCATCCTCCTGGAGAAACTGGCTGCTCATGGCTTGGATGGGCATACTCTGTCGTGGGTAAAGAGCTGGCTGGCTGGCCAGGCCCAAAGAGTTGTGGTGAATGGAGTTAAATCCAGTTGGCGGCCGGTCACAAGTGGTGTTCCCCAGGGCTCAGTATTGGGCCAGTTCTGTTAATATCTTTCTCAATGATCTGGATGAGGGGATCGAGTGCACCCTCAGTAAGTTTGCAGATAACACCAAGGCTTGGGGAGGAGTGGCTAGAAAGCTGCCTGGCGGAAAAGGACCTGGGGGTGTTGGTCAACAGCCGGCTGAATATGAGCCAGCAGTGTGCCCATGTGGCCAAGAAGGCCAACAGCATCCTGGCTTGGATCAGAAATAGTGTGGCCAGCAGGACTAGGGAAGTGATCATCCCGCTGTGCTTGGCACTGGTGAGGCCGCACCTCGAGTACTGTGTTCACTTTTGGGCCCTCACTACAAGAAAGACATGGAGGTGTTGGAGCGTGTCCAGAGAAGGGCAACGAAGCTGGTGAAGGGTCTAGAGCACAAGTCTTATGAGGAGCGGCTGAGGGAACTGGGGTTGTTTAGCCTGGCATAAAGGAGGAGGCTGGGGAGACCTTATTGCTCTCTACAACTACCTGAAAGGAGGCTGTAGAGAGGTGGGTGTCAATCTCTTCTCCCTAGTAAGAGACGATAGGACAAGAGGAAACAGCCTCAAATTGCGCCACGGGAGGTTTAGATTACATATTAGGAAACATTTCTTCACTGAAAGGGTTGTCAGGCACTGGAACAGGCTGCCCAGGGAAGTGGTTGAGGCAATGTCCCTAGAGGTGTTTACAAGACACGTAGATGTGACGCTTAGGGACATGGTTTAGTGGTGGACTTGGCAATGTTAGGTTAATGGTTGGACTCGATGATCTTAAAGGTCTCTTCCAACCTAAATGATTCTATGATTCTATTCTATTATTTAAAAATTACTCTAAAAATAAGATTAAAAGACTATTTGTATTTTGGAAAACAAGATTATAAATGCTGCAACAGGAGGAAAACTCCCTTCGTAAGTTATACTGTACTTTAATCATTTTTATTTATTGTTTAGAATATAACAATTCATAGTGAAGAACTCTGGTGTCTATAAGCATCATAATGAGTAATAAATCCAGATTTATCTTTGTTTTAAACCCTCATAAGCTGCATATTCAAAGTTTAAAGATGATAATCTTTTACAACTATACTTTATTATTATCTGTCATTCGTTTCTTTGATCAGAAAAGACTTTGAAAAGAATTGCAACCCATGCAACAACTAACTTCAGTCAAACATATTGTCTAATTAAATTGTTCATAATAGGAGGTAATTAAAGCAAACACTTTTCCATTAAGAAGACAAATATAAGAAAACTGTAATAACTCCAGAATTGGCAGAAGTCCGTTTTCTAAAGCCATTGTCTTTGGATGTCTAAAACCATCTGCCTAGTCAGAATATTAGATCTTCAGTTCTTATTTGTTATATTATGCCATTCACCTCCTCAGAGGTACTAACACTCAAACCTTCTGACATAAAGACTGCCACAAATGAATATTCCTACATAACAACCATTTCTTCTTTTCTTTAAACAGTGCTTGAATTGGTGGAACAACAAATGGTATATTTACGGAATGGTAAATTTATAAGGTGTAGATCTAAATGATTAAAGGAGTAAAACATCAATTGTTCAAACCATCTGAAAAAGATGATAGGTACTGCTTTCCAACAAATGTGTGAGCCAGCAACCATATTAATTAAACTTAAAATTTTGCATGAGTCTTTGCAAGTTCAAGACTTCTGTAGCCATAGATTTCGTTTATCCAAATGCTAGCTGTTTCCCACAGCAATCATTTGTCTTAACTTCAGATGTTAAATGATTGCTCTTACCTAATAATATGCAATGTATGCAAATCCCAAAATGCCACAGCGTATCAGGCCTCTTTATCTGTTATTACTCTTCAGATTATGCACTCTTTCTGCATTCCCTTTCAGGACAGCTGCGGACAGACTTCAATCTGCAATTTCATACTCTCTAGTGCAAATGCTTAATTACACATTCATTTGAAGCTTTTTGCTCTTCTACTTAATATATATTTACAACAAGTTTTTTCTTACAATTACATATCTGGAATTATTTTTAGCAATACTGGTGGTAATATAGTTTATCTGTTTAAATACATAAAAGGTATAAAGCTATTTTAAATGAACTCTGAAGCTCTTCAGTCTCAATATAAAGTTTGTATGTTCCCATCACCACTGCAGTGATTCTTGGACCTTCAAGTGTGACTTGCAACTGAGGAAAACTGTTATGCTTAGTTCTCTAATAGTAATAATTCCTAAGAGACAAGACTTTGCATGACAGATCGTTTAGCTTTTGCATATTTTTAGCTGCTTAGTTGTTGTGGTTTTAACCCCAGTCGGCAACCAAGCACCACACAGCCGCTCACTCACTCCCTCCCTGCTCCCAGTGGGATGAGGGAGAGAATAAAAAAAAAAAAACCCTCATGGGTTGAGATAAAGACAGTTTAACAGGATAGCAAAGGAAGAGGAATAATAATAATGATAAAAGAATACACAAAACAAGTGATGCACAATGCAATTGCTCACCACCTGCTGACCAATGCCCAGCCCCTCCCCGAGCAGTGATCCCCCACTGGCCAACTCCCTCCAGTATATATACTGAGCATGACGTCATATGGTATAGAATATCCCTTTGGTCAGTTTCGGTCAGTTGTGCTGGCTGTGCTCCCTCCCAGCTTCTTGTACACCTACTCGCTGGCAGACTATGGGAAGCTGAAAAGTCCTTGACTTAGTATAAGCACTACAGCTACTTAAGGACAACTGAAAACATCAGTGTGTGTACTGGGTTTGCGTGGCAAGGTTTTGGTAGCAGGGGGGGCTGCAGGGGTGGCTTCTGTGGAACCTGCTGGAAGCTTCCCCTATGTCTGATAGAGCCAATGCCAGCTGGCTCCAAGATGGACCTGCCGCTGGCCAAGGCTGAGCCAATCAGTGACAGTGGTAGCGCCTCTGGGATAACATTTAAGAAGGGGGAAAAAAACCTGCTGTGGGAATATAGCAGCGGAGCGAGGAGTGAGATGTGAGCAGGCTCCTTGGAGGACCTGTGGACCTGTGGAGACAGAGGAGCCCACGCTGGAGCAGGTTTACGGGCAGGATTGTGACCCCATGGGAGACCCACGCTGGAGCAGTCTGTTCCTGAAGAACTGCACCCCGTGGAAAGGACCCATGCTGGAAGCAGTTGTGAAGAAACTGTAGCCCGTGGGAAGGACTCACGTTGGAGAAGTCCGTGGAGGACTGTCTCCATGGGAGGGACCCCACGCTGGAGCAGGGGAAGACTGTGAGGAGTCCTCCCCCTGAGGAGGGAAGGAGCGGCAGAGACGACATGTGATGAACTGACTGCAACACCATTCCTTGTCCCCCTGCGCTGCTCAAGGGGAGGAGGTATAGAAATTGAGAGTAAAGTTGAGCCTGGGAAGAAGGAAGGGGTGGGGGGAAGGTGTTTTTCCTCATTATCTCAACCCACGAGCCTTTCGTTATATTTTCTCTCCCCTGTCCAGCTGAGAAGGGGGAGTGATAGAGCAGCTTTGGTGGGCACCTGGCGTCCAGCCAGGGTCAAACCACAACAGTGTGTCATCAACATTATTCTCATACAAATCCAAAACACAGCACTATATCAGCTACTAGGAAGAAAATTAACTCTATCCCAGCTGAAACCAGGACAATATCCACCCTTTATTCTATACCATCTATGTAATGCCCAGGTCCCACACTTTCCTATACATTCCAATTAATCACCACCACTTTTCCTGTCTTTTGATATCATTCCCTTAGTCTATGGGTCATACTTCTAAAATGTAGGTAAAATGTCCATAAATGTCCATTGAGTTCATTTAGTCCATGACTTTGGGCTCCATCTGTCATAACAGTCCTTCAGGGCAGGAGAGGTGGTGTGTGGTGTTGGATTGTTGCATGCTGAAGAGAGTTCTGGTTCCATCACTGCTGCACTTGTATGGTTCTATCATCACTGCACTTTGTTTGGTTTCATCAAAGTTCATTCTTCATTAATTTAGGTGATTCTTACTGTAATATCATTGATATGGCATATAGCAACCATATCAGTGATGACATATAGTACTATATAGCAATTAACATAATACAGTTCAATCATTGGCTAATCTCACCCAAAATCAAATCCCCTTGAGGTACACATCAGACTTACGCATCCTCCCGCATCACCCACCAAGTGCACCCAGGTCCTTGAGCAAAAGTAATCCCATGAATGGATTTGCCTTTGCCCGAGACAGGAATAACCCAGACTGTCTCCCCTAGCATATTTTTTATGTACACTACAGGGACATTATCCCTTTCTACAGTACATAAAAGTTTGACTGGGAAGGGCCAGCTTGATTGGCAGATCCTCTAGTGTTGACTAACCAGGTGGGCTTTTGCTAAATGTTTATCCCAATGTTTGAAGGTCCCAGAACCCATTGATCTCAGTGCAGTCTTTAACAGTCCATTGTATCGTTCAATTTCCCAGAGGCTGGTGCATGATAGGGGATGTGATACACCAACTCAATGCCATGCTCTTTGGCCCATGTGTCTATGAGGTTCGTTCAGAAATGAGTCCCGTTGTCTGACTCAATTCTTTCTGGGGTGCCATGTTGCCATAAGACTTGTTTTCCAAGGCCCAAGATAGTGTTCTGGGTGGTGGCATGGGGCAAGGGATATGTTTCCAGCCATCCAGAGGCTTTAACCACTTGGCTTGCTTGATTGTAGCGCATGTTTCACATTCATGGATAACCTGTGTGATAATGTCCATAGTTAAGTCACCCCTCGATCACGAGCCCATCTATATGTTGCATTTCTCCCTGATGGCATGAGGTGTCACGGGCCCACTGAGGTAGGAATAATTCACCCTTACGTTGCCAGTCCAGATCCACTTTCAGTCTTAGCCACCTGATCCACCTGCTTGTCGTTTTGATGTTCTTCAGTGGCCCGACTCTTGGGTACATGAGCACTACGTGATGTACTTTTATAACCAGCTTCTTCCTAGCCGGGCAGTAAAATCTTGCCACACTGCGGCAGCCCCAGATGGGTTTGCCTCTGCGCTGCCAGTTGCTCTGCCTCCATTGCTGTAACCAACCCCCACAAGGCATTTGCCACCATCCGTGACTCAGTACAGAGTTATAGCATTGGCCATTTTCCTTGTTCAGCAATATCTAAAGCCAGCTGGATGGCTTTCACCTCTGCAAACTGACTCGATTCACCTTGTCCTTTGGCAGTTTCTGCGACTTGTTCATATAGGACTCTATCAGCAGCCTTCCACTTCCACGATTTTCCACAATACGACAGGAACCCATCAGTGAACAGGGCATATCGCTTCTCGTTTTCTGGCAGTTTATTATGTGGTGGGGCCCCTTCAGCACGTGTCACCTCCTCCCTCTGCTGACATTCCAAAATCTTTGCCTTCTGGCCAATCCATGATCACTTCCAAGATTCCTGGGCAACTGGGGTTTCCTGTTTGAAGCCTGCTGTGTGATCAGTGTGACTCACTTACCCCACATATCATCAGTTGCCATGTGTGTAGAGGGGACCCTCCCTTTGAAATCCAGCCCAGCACCGGCAGTCAGGGTGCCAGGAAGAGCTTGCTTCAGAACCAATCACTTCCGAGTGTAGCAGGCCTCGGATCCTCTGTACCACTGACTTCCAAAAACCCTAGGAGTCAACCTCAAGTCTCCCTTGGTGGTTTCTGCCAGAGGCTCCAGGTAGGGCATTCTCCCCGGCTGCAGTGTAGAGCACATGTTAACATCTTGCCCTGCCCGGACTGGCCCAAGGGCTACTGCATGAACTATCTCCTGTTTAATTTGTTCAAAGGCTGTCGTTGCTCAGGACCTCATGTGAAATCATTCTTCTTTCGGGTCACTTGATAGAGAGGGCTTACAATAGAACTGTATTTGGAATATGCATTCTCCAGAAACCCACACGCCTAAGAAGCTTGGGTTTCCTTTTGCTAGTTGGTGGAGACAAAGCTGTTTATTTTGTTGATCACATCTGTCAGGATCTGACAGCATCCATGTTGCCATTCATTCCGAAAACTAGATGTCCTGTTGTCGTGGTTTGACCTTGGCTGGATGCCAGGTGCCCACCACAGCCACTCTATCACTCCCCCTCCTCAACTGGACAGGGGAGAGAAAATATAAACAAAAGGCTTGTGGGTCGAGATAAGGACAGGGAGATCACTCGCAATTAGCGCCATGGGGCAAAACAGATTGGACTTGGGGAAAAAAAATTAATTAATTTCTTGCCAATTAACTCAGAGTAGGACAATGAGAAATAAAAACCAAATTTTAAAAACACCTTCCCCCCACCCCTCCCGTCTTCCTGGGCTCAGCTTCACTCCTGATTTCTCTACCTGTCCCCTGAGCGGCACAGGGGGATGGGGAATGGGGTTGCAGTCAGTTCAGCACACGTTGTCTCTGCTGCCCTTCTTCCTCAGGGGGAGGACTCCTCACACTCTTCCTCTGCTCCAGCGTGGGGTCCCTCCCACGGGAGACTGTCCTCCACATACTTCAACGTGAGTCCTTCCCACGGGCTGCAGTTCTTCATGAACTGCTCCAGCGTGGGTACTTCCTCTGCAGGGGGAGGACTCTTCACACTCAGGAACAGACTGCTCCAGCATGGGTCCCCTGCGGGTTCACAAGTCCTGCCAGCAAACCCGCTCCAGCGTAGGCTCCTCTGTCTCCACGGTCCACGAGTCCTCCAGGAGCCTGCTCCAGCACAGGCTTCCCACGGGTCACAGCCTCCTTTGCGCACATCCACCTGTCCCAGCATGAGGTCCTCCATGCACTGCAGGTGGATGTCTACTGCACGGTTAACCTCCATGTGCTGCAGGGGACAGCCTGCCTCACCATGGTCTTCACCAGGGGCTGCAGGGGAATATCTGCTCTGGCACCTGAAGCACCTCCCCCCTCCTCTCCACTGACCTTGGTGTCTACAAAGTTGTTGCGCTCACATCTTCTCACTCCACTCTCTGCTGCTATAATCCCGCAGTAGTTTTTTTTTCCCCTTTTTAAATATATTATCACAGAGGCACTACTACTGTCACTGATTGGCTTGGCCTTGGCCAGCGGTGGGTCCATCTTGGAGCCGGCTGGCATTGTCTCTATTGGACATAGGGGAAGCTTCATAGCAGGTTCTCACAGAATCCAATCCCATGCAGCCCCCCCTGCTACCGAAAACTTGCCATGCAACCCAGTACACCTGTGCAGGTCTCTTGATCTTTTATTTGTTCTATTGCCAAAACCGGACTATTTTCTCCCCTTTCTCAAAAACTTCTTCTGCTGTGTTGCCCCACACGATGATGGCATCAATGTATTGCAGGTGTTCTGGAGCTTCACCCTTTTCCAGGGCAGTCTGGATCAGCCCATGACAAATGGTAGGGCTGTGTTTCCACCCCTGGGGCAGTCGATTCCAGGTGTACTGGACGCCCTCCAGGTGAAAGCAAACTGTGGCCTGCACTCTGCTGCTAAAGGATGGAGAAGAACGCATTGGCAATGTCAGTTGTGGCATACCACTTGGCTGCCTTGGACTCCAGTTCGTACTGAAGTTCTAGCATTGTCTGGCAAGGCAGCACTTAGCGGCGGCATGACTTCATTCAGGCCACGATAGTCTACTGTGAGTCTCCACTCTCCATTAGACTTTCACACTGGCCATATGGGACTGTTAAAGGGTGAGCGAGTCTTGCTGATCGCCTCCTTGGCTCTCCAGTTGATGAATCAACTTATGGATGGGAATCAGGGAGTCTCGGCTGGTGTGATGTTGCTGCGGTTGCACTGCTGTGGTGGCAATC
This sequence comes from Phoenicopterus ruber ruber, assembly GCA_009819775.1. Classification (NCBI taxonomy): domain Eukaryota; kingdom Metazoa; phylum Chordata; class Aves; order Phoenicopteriformes; family Phoenicopteridae; genus Phoenicopterus; species Phoenicopterus ruber. The sequence goes on from CM020247.1 coordinate 28,315,856, forward strand.
GGCACTCTTCTTCTTCGACCCTCAGCAACAGAAGGATCCTCCGAGACACCATGGCAAGGTGGACAGCTATTTAATTTCCTCCGTCTCCACAGCAGCTATACCAAAGCCCACCAGTACCCTTTTGGGTCCTTGAAATACCCTCTCCTGAGGTAGTCAATGCCAAGGATGCATGGAGCATCCGGGCCAGTCACAGTGGGGTGCTTTTGCTACTCATTCCAGTTAGGCTCACTTCAGCCTCCAATGCAGTTTGCTGTTGGGGCTCCCCTGTCAGTCCAGAAATTCAGATGGGTTCTGCCCCTTTATAGACTGATGGCATTATGGTACACTGTGCACCAGTGTCTACTAGAGCCTTATACTCCTGTGGGTCTGATGTGCCAGGCCATTGAATCCACACAGTCCAATAAACCCGGTTGTCCCTTTCCTCCACCTGGCTGGAGGCAGGGCCCCTCTAGTCCTGGTCATAGTATTCGTTACTCACTTCTTGTAAAAACAAATCAGAAGTCCCTTCATTAGGATCAAAAGTAAGATCAGCCTTTCTACTCTGTCTGGGGAACTGGCCATTGGAGGCTGGAGCAGCAGTTTTCCTGGAAGAACCCCCTTTTGTGATTGTTTTTCCTTGCATGGATCGTGTGCACTGGACTTCATCTGGATCTTTGGATAATTGCTTGTTGTCCAGGTCACCATAAGTCACCTCCAGCATGACTAATTCCCTCAGGTACTGGATACCTCTCTCCGTGGTGGTCCAGTTGCCTGGATGACATATAACATCTTCCTTGAAGGGATACCTTTCCTTCACACCTGACAGGAGTCACGTCCAGAGGCAGAGGACTTGTGTCCCTTTTCCAAACGCTTTGTCAGTGCCCCCTTCCTAGAAAGGGATCCCGGCTACTTGACTTCCCTACCCTCTAATTCATAGAATCATTGAATCATAGAATAATTTTGGTTGGAAATGACTTTAAAGGTCATCTAGTCCAACCTCCCTGCAATGAGCAGGGATATCTTCAACTAGATCAGGTTGCTCAGAGACCCGTCCAGCCTGACCTTGAATATTTCCAGGGATGGGGCATCTACCACCTCTCTGGGCAACCTGTTCCAGTGTTTCACCATCCTCTTTGTAAAAAATTTCTTCCTTATATCTAGTTTAAATCTCCCCTCTTTTAGTTTAAAACCATTACCCCTTGTTCTATCGCAACAGGCCCTGCTAAAAAGGCTGTCCCTATATTTCTTATAAGCTTCCTTTAAATATTGAAAGGCTGCAAGAATCATAGAATGATAGAATGGTTTGGGTTGGAAGGGATCTTCTAGTTCCAACCCCCTTGCAATAAGCAGGGACATCCTCAACTAGATCAGGTTGCTCAGAGCCCCATCCAACCTGACCTTGAATTTTTCCAGGGATGGGGCATCTGCCACCTCTCTGGGCAACCCGTTCCAGTGCCTCACCACCCTCATGTTGAAGAATTTCTTCCTTATAATTAATCTAAATCTACTCTCTTTCAGCTTAAAGCCATTACCCCTTGTCCTATCACTGCACGCCCTTGTCAAAAGTCCCTCTCCAGCTTTCTTGTAGGCCCCCTTTAGGTATTGGAAGGCTGCTAGAAGGTCTCCCTGGAGCCTTCTCTTCTCCAGGCTGAACAAGCCCAACTCTCTCAGCCTGTCTTCATAGGAGAGGTGCTCCAGCCCTCTGATCATCTTTGTGGCCCTCCTCTGGACTCGGTCCAACAGGTCCATGTCTTTCCTGTGCTGAGGACTCCAAAGTTGAATGCAGTACTCCAGGTGGGGTCACATGAGCATGGAGTAGAGGGGGAGAATCACTTCTTGACATGCTGGTCATGCTCCTTTTGATGCAGCCCAGGATACAGTTGGCCTTCTGGGCTGCGAGCACACATTGCCGGCTCATGTCCAGCTTCTCATCAACAAACACCCCCAAGGCCTTCTCTGCAGGTCTGCTCTCAATCCATTCTCTGCCCAGCCTGTATCTGTGCTTGGGATTGCCCTGACCCATGTGCAGGACCTTGCACTTGGCCTTGTTGAACCTCATGAGGTTCACATGGGCCCACTTCTCGAGCTTGTCCAGGTCCCTCTGAATGGCATCCCGTCCCTCAGGCGTGACAACCGTACCTCTCAGCTTGGTGTCATCTGCAAATTTGCTGAGGGTGCACTCAATCCCACTCTCTCTGTCATTGATGAAGATATTAACAGTACTGGTCCCAATACGGACCCCTGAGGGTCACCAGGCTACTGGCCCCATTATCCCAGCATCCGAGCAGCCAGGTGAGAATGTGCTCGCCTGGACGATGGCTGAAATCTTTTATCATATCTCACAGCTCACTCAGGGATAGGATCGGGTGGTTACTGCCTCGTTTATGACTTCTTCCTCTTCCTCCTCCTATTCTCATGATGGCCCTGCTTTTTTGTCATCCCTTACTGAATGAGCTGACTTTCGCTTCTGTCCTGGTTTCAGTTGGGATGGAGCTAATTTTATAGAATTACAGAATCATAGAATTGTTTAGGTTGGAAGAGACCTTTAAGATCATCGAGTCCAACCATTAACCTAACACTGCCAAGTCCACCACTAAACCATGTCCCTAAGTGCCACATCTACGTGTCTTGTAAACACCTCTAGGGACATTGCCTCAACCACTTCCCTGGGCAGCCTGTTCCAGTGCCTGACAACCCTTTCAGTGAAGAAATGTTTCCTAATATGTAATCTAAACCTCCCGTGGCGCAATTTGAGGCTGTTTCCTCTTGTCCTATCGTCTCTTACTAGGGAGAAGAGATTGACACCCACCTCTCTACAGCCTCCTTTCAGGTAGTTGTAGAGAGCAATAAGGTCTCCCCAGCCTCCTCCTTTATGCCAGGCTAAACAACCCCAGTTCCCTCAGCCGCTCCTCATAAGACTTGTGCTCTAGACCCTTCACCAGCTTCGTTGCCCTTCTCTGGACACGCTCCAGCACCTCAATGTCTTTCTTGTAGTGAGGGGCCCAAAACTGAACACAGTACTCAAGGTGCGGCCTCACCAGGGCCAAGCACAGCGGGATGATCACTTCCCTAGTCCTGCTGGCCACACTATTTCTGATCCAAGCCAGGATGCTGTTGGCCTTCTTGGCCACATGGGCACACTGCTGGCTCATATTCAGCCAGCTGTTGACCAACACCCCCAGGTCCTTTCCGCCAGGCAGCTTTCCAGCCACTCCTCCCAAGCCTGTATCATTGCATGGGTTGTTGTGACCCAAGTGGAGGACCCGGCACTTAGCCTTGTTGAACCTCATACAATTGGCCTCGGCCCATCGATCCAGCCTGTCCACATCCTCTGTAGCACCTTCCTACCCTCAAGCAGACCAACACTCCCGCCCAAATTGGTGTCGTCTGCAAACTTACTGAGGGTGCACTCGATCCCCTTGTCCAGATCATTGAGAAAGATATTAAACAGAACTGGCCCCAATACTGAGCCCTGGGAACACTACTGTGACCGGCCCGCCAACTGGATTTAACTCCATTCACCACAACTCTTTGGGCCTGTCCATCCAGCCAGCTTTTTACCCAGTGAAGAGTATTTTCTTCCCAGTAGATACTGTGTTTTGTATTTAGTATGGGATTTGTATGTGAAGATTGTTGATAATACACTGATGTTATTAGATGCAGCTACGAGATCAAGGACTTTTTTCAGCTTCCCAGGTTTTACTAATGTGCAGGTGCAATAATCTGGGAGGTGTATAGCCGGTACAGTTGACCCAAACTGGCCAAAGAGAGTATTCCATATCATAGACATTATTCCAGTATATAAGTGGGGGTCAGCCAGTGGGCCAGGCGCCTTTTGTTTGTTCATGCTCTCGTTCGTTCGTTTGGGTTGTTCGTTCCCCCATCGCTCTCTCTCTCTGGAACTTGCAGTTCCCAGATCGCTGCTGGGGAAATTGCTGTTCTGAGATCACTGCTCGGGATCATTCTGAGATCGCTCTCAGTTTCACTCTGTGATTGCTGCTTGGGACGGGCTATATTGGTCGTCGGGTTGTTGGGCAGTGAGAAATTGTGCATTGTTCTTTTTGTATATTCTATTATCATTATATTTATGATTATTATTATCATTATTAATATATACATTTTTTTTTTTCTTTGCTGTCCTGGTGAACTGTTTTTATCTCACCCATGAGTTTTCCTTTCTTTCCGATTCTCCTCCCATCCCACTGGGGAGGGAGGTAGTGAGCGAGCGGCTGCGTGGTACTTAGTTGCCAGCTGGGGTTAAACCATGACAGCTTCCAAGATTTCTTCTTGTGTATAGGGGTGACTGATACCGGCACGGGTTGGTTCTCTGATTCAGCTGCAGTGTCTGTCGCTGTGGTTTGAGTAGCTGCAGTGCCCGTTGTGGGGGTTGGAGTAGCCACAGTGCCTGTTGCAGTGGTTTGAGTAGCCGCACCGTGCCCGCATCTGCATCGAACACCGGTAGCAGATGGGTGGTATTTTAAGTAGTTGTTTAACCGTGAGCAATACCTGAAATACATTCAGGAGACCTAGCAATAGAAGCGTTATCCTTGGAACATCCCAAGGATATTCAAAATTCTTAAGAGCTATTTTAATTAGCCTGGAGGAGAAGGGGAGGATGAAGACAGACTGGCTCTCAGAGGAGAAAAGGTAGAAGTGTAAAAGTGTAAACTTCCGATAGATGGCTCCTGAAGTATGGAGATGAAGCTGTTGTTGCCGCTCCACCATGTGCACTGCCCACTGCCACTGAGTACAAATACCAAAATGTCTCAAATTATTTTGTCATACCACAAGCCAGTGTTACACAGTACAGCAAAACGATAACCTTAATGCAATGTCCAGAGGTGAATAAACCACGCATAAACACTGATAAACAGTAATATACAGCAAGTAAGGTGTTACATAACACAACTCTGAGAACAAATAAAACAACATTGTGCCCCGCGACGATTAAAATAATATAATGAATGCTTATAAAAAATTTGTTTTAACATGCTCTGGTCAAATCTATCATTATCTCGACCCTTCGTGCCCCACGTTGGGTGCCACAAAAGGACTGTCGTGGTTTAACCCAGTCAGCAGCCAAGCACTACACAGCCGCTTGCTCACATCCCTCCCTGCTCCCAGTGGGATGGGGGAGAGAATCAAAAAAATCTCATGGGTTGAGATAAAGACAGTTTAATAGGATAGCAAAGGAAGAGAGAATAATAATAATAATAATAATAATAATAATAATGATAAAGAATATACAAGTGATGCACAATGCAATTGCTCACCACCCCGCTGACCAATGTCCAGGCCCCTCCCCGAGCAGTGATCCCTCCCGGCCAACGCCCTCCAGTTTATATACTGAGCATGATGTCATATGGTATGGAATATCCCTTTGGTCAGTTTGGGTCAGCTGTCCTGGCTGTGCTCCCTCCCAGCTTCTTGTGCACCTCCTCGCTGGCAGAGCATGGGAAGCTGAAAAGTCCTTGACTTAGTGCTTATACTACAACTACTTAGCAACAACTAAAAAACATCAGTGTGTTATCATCAACATTATTCTCATACTAAGTCCAAAACATAGCACTATAGCAGCTACTAGGAAGAAAATTAACTCTATCCCAGCCAAAACCAGGACATTAGTGCACAAGACATTCTGGATATCCTTCAGAGTCAGTAAAAAAGGACAACTTTATCTCCAAATAACTCAAGAAAGATATAAATTCACACTCATTGAGAGGAAGGAAGATACTGAAACCCAGTGAGATCAGTGAAAAAAAGACCACCTCATCTCCTCTTCTGAAACATTTTGAGCAATACAGAAACATTAATGTTTCATGAATGGAAGAAAACTAAAAACCCACTGTTTCAATCCAAATCAATTTAAAAAAATGCTTATTAATTTCCAAAAGTCTATTTCCCTGGTATTTACATAGGAAAATAACTCAGGGAAATGCTCTGATGTAAAGGTTACCAAAAATACATAGTAGATAATTCATAGCTCAAATCGATCAAATAAAAACTATACAACAAATAGTCCCTCTACTCCATCAACAGAAAGAAAACAAGCACAGACTACCATCCCTATACCACTTTCAAACATACCTATAAAACATCTGATGACATTCAATCTGATACCAATCCAGAATCTTCACATAAATAGAAATCAGTGAACGTTCTCAGACAAAATGATCCTGTTCTCAGACATACTGATAAACTGCAATATTTGATAGAGGAACTCAACCATGAAAGTCAGGAAAATGGGACTGAAAGCAAAGCTGAGCAAAAGCAAGATCACATTCAGTTGACCAGCATAGATGGGAAAATGAAAGAGGAAGTAACTCAACAGTTCTATGTGCAAAGCTTTAAGATAATGTGACTCTTTAAGATAATAGGGGAACAAACATGATCAGCAACACAGACATCTCAAACAACACAGATTGTAATAGTATGACAGGTATAATTGATGATTGGTTTAGTCAAAGGATAACTGTCATGAGGTAGCCAAGCACTGTACCTCTAAAGAGGTCTCACAAATACTAAACAAAGATAGAGCCTAGAAAAAGTACAAAATATTAAATGGAAATTTAAAAAAACCAACAAACACATTTTTTCCATATTTTAACCTTTCAAAAGGATCGAGTCCAAATTTTCCAGAGAATTGAATTCAAAAAGGGAGGTACATGTAAAAGCCCACTAAGGAACCTCCAAAATAGTTGGAAGACAACTGAACTAAGTGAATGGGACTTATGGCATACTCAGAAAGCAGAAAAGCACATAACGCAAGATAAATTTGACAACAGAATTTTGGATCAACAAAATTTTAGATCAACAAATACCTACAATATATTTGTCTTGATTTAACATTGAGACTGAAGTGAAAATGATCTCACAGCATGGCTACACAAACTCATCACCCAGCTGTGCTCTTTCAAAGGTCAAATTTGAGCCAGGAAGACAATTTCTTTTCCTGGGAGGAAAGAAGTGAGAACAGTTTTGTCCTCGTCCATGAAATTAAAAAAAAAAAGCAGTTTGTTCAGGAAAGCAACTTGCATACATTTCCAAATCATTAATCTACTCCAGTGTGTGTCCATTCTAGGGGAAATTCCAGAGAAGAAAACTCATAGCTGGAGAGGTTTGACCAAAGTTTTTCCAGTGCTATATCAGAAATACCACTCACATGCAAGTCAAAGAGTCCCAAAACAATCATTCACACAGATTTCATTCAGGTATTAGTTAATTTTTTTTGTTTCCTCTGGCATGTTTGTGTTAAGTTTATGTAATAATACCCCTAATTCCTGTTTTCTTCCACTGCAACTGCAGAGGTTCCTCTAGGTTTTTCTCCTTTCAGATTGTCCTGGTTCCGGCTGGGAGAGGGTTAATTTTCACCAGAAGCTGGCCAGGGGGCTATTCTATACCATGAGACTGTCATGGCTCACTATATAAAGGGGGAAGGTGCAAGGGGGGAGATCGCTGCGGGAGCACCTGCGCTGGGAAGCACCGCTAAGTACACTCTGTTGTCCCCGCTCCCGGCGGGACAGGGAGAGAATCGGGACAAAGAAAGGCAAAACTCGTGGGTTAACAACAACAACAGTTTAACCGGACAACAAAGGGAAAGAAAACAAACAAACAAGAAACCCCAACAATACAAACACAGAGTGTACTTAGCGGTGCTTCCCGTACGGTCGCTCCCCGCCCGGAGCCCGATGCAGCCCGATGGCAGCCCGCTGCCGAGCAGCGATCCGTACCCCACTCCGGTCATCCGCCCCTATATAGTGAGCTTGACGGTCACATGGTATAGAATAGACACCGGCCAGCTTCTGGCGAAAATTAACCCTATCCAGCCGCAATTCAGGACACGGGGTTTGTGGAATCTGGTCTCATCCTGGTGGAAGAGAAGACACTTTTGGGTGAGGAGATACTGAAGTGTGACCTGAGGCGGGTAGTCCCAGGGTGGCAGGGTGTGTGGAAGGACTTGGGCAGTACCTAGGGCGGTTATCACCTCCCATAGCCTGGCACTTGACACCTGAACAGGCAAGCAACCCTGGCAAACTGACGTGCCACCTGATAGAAGGGTGCCTTGCCTATCCCCAATGAGAACCACCAGCTTCTAGCACTGTACTGGGCCTGGCTTGTGCCTATCGAACCACAGTTCAGCATTCTCAGAGGACTCTGGTTGAGGCAGGGACCCAAACTGCACCTGAGGACACCATGGGTGAGATAGGGACCCAAACAACACCACCAACTACAGTAATTGCCCCAGTAGTCAAAAAGAAACAATGGACAAGGAGAACAATGGGTCCATATCCTCAATTAGTAAGGGAGGAGGAAGAAGAGGAAAGGTTTGATCAAGAAGCTGGTCCTTCAACAAAGACATTAGAGGAAGGAGTGAGAGAATTCCGACAGGAAGCAGAAACTACCCGGTCCCTGACCTCAGCAGAACTTCGAGACATGCGGAAAGATTACAGCCCGCCAGCCAGGTGAGCGGATTGCTGCCTGGCTGCTCCGATGCTGGGATAGCGGGGCCGACAGTCAGCACTTGGAAGGCAAGGAAGCCCAACAGCTGGGATCCCTTGCTAGGAACCGGGGAATTGAGAGAGCAATTGGAAAAGAGGCAGCAATTTGCAGTCTCTGGAGACGACTCCTCTCAAGTGTGAGGGCAAGGTATCCATTCAAGGAAGAATCTTGTGAACTCCCAGGGAAGTGGACCACTGCAGATGAAGGCATCCAGTACCTGAGAGAATTACGATACTGGAAGTCATCTACAGGGATCTAGACAATGATGAGGTCTCCAAAGATCCAGAGGATGTCCTGTGCTATGTGGAGGAAGGTGATTCAAAGTGCCCCAGCGTCATATTCTAACAGCTTGGCAGCGATGTAGTGCCCAGATATTGATACGCCAACTGTGGAGAGAGTGTCCTACTTGGCTCCAAAACTTTGAATAAATCTCTGTCCCTCCTCATCCCTACAGGCCAGTGCCTTGGCTATCAGGGGTGCCCCAAGAAATCAGTCCTCTCCTGCCTCGTCGGAGGGAAAGGGAACCCCAGGGCGCAACGCCGCGTGGAAGCACTCTGGTTCTTCCTGCGTGACCAGGGGGGAGGACATGAGGAGTGGGACGGTGAACCCACCTTTAAGCTGGAAGCCCGTGTACGTGAACTGAGAGGGAAGACAGCTCTTAAGAAGGGGCCACCCAGGAAGTCTGTCAGCAGAGTTGCTGTAGAGACACACGAAGGCAATCAGCGATTTCCCAAACAGAGAAGAACTGAAATCACCTCCCTTGATCCTGGTGAGGGGCCTTCTGGTCTGACGCTGCAAGGGTCAGACAGGGAATACTCTGAGGAGGAACAGGAAGAGAGGGTCCCTGCCTTCGGCCAGGAGGAGGAAAGGGATGACCGTGTATACTGGACTGTGTGGGTTCGATTGGCCTGGCACATCAGTACCCACAGAAGTATAGGGCTTTGGTGGACACTGGTGCACAGTGTACCCTGATGCCATCAGAATATAGGGCACGACAACCCATCTGGATCTCTGGGGTGACAGGGGGATGCCAAGAATTGTCTGTGTTGGAGGCTGAGGTGAGCTTAACAGGGGACAAGTGGGAAAAGCACCCATTGTGACTGGCCCAGAGGCCCCTTGTATCCTTGGCATAGACTACCTCAGGAGAGGGTACTTCAAGGACCAAAGGGGATTACCGATGGGCTTTTGGTGTAGCCACGGTGAATGCAGAGAAGACCAAACAGCTATCTACCCTGCCTGGCCTCTCAGGAGATCCCTGCGTTGTGGGATTGCTGCAAGCTGAAGAACAGATGGTACCAATTGCTACCAGGACGGTGCACCGGCGGCCAATATCACACAAACCGAGACTCCCTGCCTCCCATGCATGAGCTGATTCATCAACTGAGAGCCAAGGAGTTATCAGTAAGACTCACTCACCTTTTAATAGTCCTATATGGCCAGTAAGGAAATCTAACGGGGAATGGAGATTAACAGTGGACTATCGTGGCCTGAATGAAGTCACACCACCACTGAGTGCTGCCGTGCCGGACATGCTAGAACTTCAGTATGAACTGGAGTCCAAGGCAGCCAAGTGGTATGCCACAACTGACATTGCCAATGCATTCTTCTCCATCACTTTAGCAGCAGAGTGCAGGCCACAGTTTGCTTTCACCTGGAGGGGCATCCAGTACACCTGGAATCGACTGCCCCAGGGGTGGAAACACAGGCCCCACCCTTTGCCATGGCCTGATCCAGACTGCACTGGAAAAGGGTGGAGCTCCAGAACACCTGCAATACATTGATGACATCATTGTGTGGGGCAACACAGCAGAAGAGGTTTTTGAGAAAGGGGAAAAAATAATCCAAATCCTTCTGAGAGCTGGCTTTGCCATGAAACAAAGTAAGGTCAAAGGACCTGCACAGGAGATCCACTTCCTAGGAATAAAATGGCAAGATGGATGTCGTCAGATTGCGATGGATGTGATCAACAAAATAGCAGCTATTTCTCCACCAACGAACAAGAAGGAAACCCAAGCTTTCTTAGGCATTGTGGGTTTCTGGAGAAGGCATATTCCAAATTACAGTTCTATTGTACGCCCTCTCTATCAAGTGACCCGGAAGAAGAACGATTTCAAATGGGTTCCTGAGCAACGACAAGCCTTTGAACAAATTAAACAGGAGATAGTTCATGCAGTAGCCCTTGGCCAGTCCGGGCAGGGCAAGACGTAAAAAATGTGCTCTACACTGCAGCCGGGGAGGAATGGTCCTACCTGGAGCCTCTGGCAGATAGCACCAGGGGAGACTCGAGGTCGACCCCTGGGGTTTTGGAGTCGGGGATATAGAGGATCTGAGGCCTGCTACACTCCAACTGAAAAAGAGATCTTGGCAGCATATGAAGGGGTTCGAGCTGCTTCAGAGGTGGTTGGTAGTGAAGCACAGCTCCTCCTGGCACCCCGACTGCCGGTGCTGGGCTGGATGTTCAAAGGGAGAGTCCCCTCTACACATCATGCCACTGATGCCACATGGAGTAAGTGGGTCGCACTGATCACACAGCGGGCTCAAATAGGAACCCCTGTCGCCCAGGAATCTTGGAAGTGATCATGGACTGGCCAGAAGGCAAAGATTTCGCAATGTCACCAGAGGAGGAGGTGACGTGTGCTGAAGAGGCCCCACTGTATAATAAACTGCCCGAAGATGAAAAGCAATATGCCCTGTTCACTGATGGGTCCTGTCGTATTGTGGGAAAAACATCGAAGGTGGAAAGCTGCTGTGTGAGTCCTACACAATGAGTTGCAGAAGCAACTGAAGGACAAGGTGAATCAAGTCAGTTTGCAGAGGTGAAAGCCATCCAGCTGGCTTTAGATATTGCCAAATGAGAAAAGTGGCCAGTGCTCTACCTCTATACTGACTCCTGGATGGTGGCAAATGCCCTGTGGGGGTGGTTACAGCAATGGAAGCAGAGCAACTGGCAGCACAGAGGCAAACCCATCTGGGCTGGCACATTGTGGCAAGCTATTGCTGCCCAGCTAGAGAAGCTGGTTATAAAAGTACACCACGTAGATGCCCATGTACCTAACAGTCGGGCCACTGAGGAACATCAAAACAACCAGCAGGTGGATCAGGCCGCTAAGATTAAAATGTTGCAGGTGGATCTGGACTGGCAACATAAAGGTGAATTATTCCTAGCTCTGTGGGCCCATGACACCTCAGGCCATCAGGGAAGAGATGCAACATATAGATGGGCTCGTGATCGAGGGGTGGACCTTGACCACGGATGCTGTCGCACAGTGTGCTATCCATGAGTTTGAAACATGCGCTGCAATCAAGCAAGCCAAGCAGTCAAAAGCCTCTCTGGTATGGAGGATGGTGGCTGAAATATAAATATGGGGAGGTGTCATGGTTTAGGCCGTGATGGAGCTAGTTTTGTTTTCAGCAGCTCTTGTGTTTTGGCTTCAGTGTGAGAAGAATGGTGATAGCACACTGATGTTGCTGGTTGCTGCTGAACGACCAAGGACATTTTGCAGTTTCCCAGGTTCTGCTAACATGCAGATGCAAAAACTAGGGAGGGGTATAGACAGTACAGTTGATCCAAACTGGCCAAAGAGAGTATTCCATACCATAGACGTCATGCCCGGTATAAGTGAGGGTCGGTCAGTGGGCTTTAGGTTTTTAGACCCTTGGTGCCTTAATCCTTAAGCTTCCCTTCGGGTTGCTTTTTGTTTCCCTTTTTTTTCCTTTTTGTTTTTCGTTCGTTCGGGCTGTTTGTTCCCTCGCGTGCTCTCTCTGGAACTTGCTGTTCTGGGATAGCTGGGGGGGGATACCACTGCTCCCTGCCTGCTGCTCGGGACGGCTGTATCGGTCGTCGGGTGGTGAGAAATTGTGTATCATTTGTTTTATATATTCTGTTATCCTTATATGTATATTATTATTATCATTATTAATATATTTTTATATTTTTCCTTTGCTGTCCTGGTGAGCTGTTTTTACCTCAACACCGGTGAGTTTTCCTTTCTCTCCAATTCTCCTCCCCACCCCACTGGAGAGTGGGGGGAGTGAGCGAGCGGCTGCATGGTATTGGGTTACAATTTGGGGTTAAACCACGACAGTCCTTTTTGGCGCCCAACGTGGGGCTCGAGAGGGGTCCGGCTAGCTCAGCTGAGAGAGCATCAGATTGAGGGTCCAGGGTTTAAAGCCCCGGTCAGGCTCAAAGGGTTGAGATAACAGGAGATTTGACCAGAGTGTGTTAAAACAATTTGTTATAAGCATCCATTGTATTACTTTAATTGTCACTGGTCACAATGTTGTTTGAATTTTTTACAGAGTGCTTCTCAGAGTTGTATCGTGTATCACCTTACTGCATGCTATTTGTCACTGTTTATGCGTGGTTTGTTACCTCTGGCCTTTGGATTAGGTTATTGCTTCGCTGGTGTGGTTTAGCACTGCCTTATGGCATGGTAAAATCATTGGTGTTTAGACCAGTTTACTACCTGTATTCACATACGTTGGGGGGAGGCGATGTGCAGAATGAAGCGGCACCAACAGTTACAGCTTCTTACTTCGGGAGTAATCTGGTGGGGACTATCAGTAATTATTCCTTATCTTTTCCTTCCCGGGGGGTCAACAGGGGGAAACTTCCTCCTTTGCTTTCTCTTTCCGTCCTGGGTAAAAATGCCTTCCTTTGATTTCTCATTGCCCTCCTGGTTAGTACGGGAGTTGCTGAAAACTTGGAATACCTTTGGGATGTTCGGACCGGATTGTTACTCCTATCAGTAGGAATACATTTGTGTCAAATCTTGCTTAAGGTCAGAAACCGGTGCAGGCGTAGGCGCAGGGCCACCCCAGTTCCCTCCTACCGCCCCCACGGCCACGCCGTCCCCCGCCACAGGCACCGCGGCCACCCCATGCTCCGCTCTGTGTACCGGGGCTGCTCCGCTCCTCCTCACACGGGCACCGCGGCTGCCCCGGCCCCGACCCCTGCCGCAGGCACCGCGGCCATCCCAACGCTTGTTACGGGCGTTGTGGCTGTGCCAGCCCCCGCCGCCGCTGTTATACCCCTCGCCGCGGCCACCGCTGCTGCCCCAACTCTCGCTACGGGCACCGCGGCCGTCCCCACTCCTTGTTGCAGGCACTGCGGCTGCTCCCCCCCCGCCGCAGGCATCGCGGTTGCCCCAATCGCTGCTACGGGCACCGTGGCCGTTCCAACCCCTGCTGTGGGCATCGCTGCTGCCCCAGTCCCTGCCATGGGCACCGCGGCTGTTCAAGCTCCAGCTATGAGCACCGTGGCTGCTGTGACAGGTACTGCAGATCCACCCGTGCCGTTATCAGTTGCCCCTGTACAAAGAAGAGAAGCACCAAGAAATCAGCTTGCGCCCCCGAAAGATGAGGGATGAAACCAGGGACAATCACAAGAACAGGGAGAGGCAGACTCAGAGATAATCACCCGACCCCTATCCCTGACTGAGCTGCGAGATATCCCAAAAGATTACAGCTGTCATCAAGGTGAGCAGCTTGTCACCTGGCTGCTCTGATGCTGGGACAACAGGGCCAGTAGCCTGGAACTAGAGGGCAGGGAAGCCAGGCAGCTGGGATCCTGTCTAAGGAAGCAGCCATTGACAGGGCGATTGGAAGAGAGGCAGAAGCCCGCAGTCTCTGGAGGAAACTCCTGTCAGGTGTGAGGGACAGGTATTTCTTTAAGGAAGATATTATATGCCATCCAAGAAGTGGACCAGTATGGAGGGAGGTATTCAGTTTCTGAGGGAATTAGCTGTGCGGGAATTGATTTATCATGACCTGGATGACCCACAGACACCTGTAGATCCAGATGAGGTCCAATGTACCCGACCCATGTGGCGGAAGTTTTTACATAGTGCACCATCATCGTATGCCAACTCATTGGCAACAATGGGTTAGAAAGACGATGAGGCACCACTGGTGCGTGCAGTGGCTAACCAACTCCGACAGTATGAGGACAATATCTCTTCCTCCTTACGGGCCTGTGTCTTGGCTGTGGAAAAACTGGCCGAAAGAATGTGCCGGGAGTTTCGGCAACTCAAAGAGGATAGGTCCTACTTCCCACCTGTACGGACCATTATCTCAGCTGTTAGGAGAAAATTTCCCCTGCTCAAGAGAGACGGTACACGCGGCGAGGTACCCTGTGGTTTTACCTCCGTGACCATGGAGAGGACATGAGAAAGTGGGATGGGAAACCCACCTCGACCCTAGAGAGACAGGATAGTTGATGCCACCTGGTTAGTCAACACTAGAGGATCTACCAATCGAGGTGGCCTTGCCCAGTCACACCTTTTATGTACTATAGAAGGGGATAAAATCCCTGTAGTGCACATGAAGAAGATGTTAGGGAAGACAGTCTGGGTTACTCCTGCCTCAGGCAAAGGCCAACCCATCCGTGGAATTGGTTTTTGCTCAAGGACCTGGGTGCACTTGGTGGGTGATGCGAAAGGATGGGGAAGTCTGATGTGTACCTCGAGGGGATTTGATTTTGGGTGAGAATAGCCAATGAATGAAATTGTATGATGTTAATTGCTATATAACCCTGTCACTGTATGTCATCTCTGTCACTGTTGCTATATGCCAGATCAATGATGTTATAGCAAGAATTATCCAAATTAATGAAGAATGAACTATTGATAAAACTGAGCAAAGTGCATTGGTGATGGAAGCAGAATCGGCTTTAGCAACTGGTGCCCCTCAACTTCCTCAAGAGACTGACATCTTCAACCCACAGACCGTGGACATGATACACCAGCCGAGCCAGATACCACAACTGCAAGCTCCAGGTGCAACATGCAACAATCCAGCACTACATACCATCCTCCCACTGCGTCCAGTGTCACCTGCTGCACCGCACCAAGACCCGGCCCTGTTTTGCCGACCGAGCGAACTCCACGTCATCTCTCCTGCCCCCCAGAGACTATTATGACAGATGGAGCCCAAAGTCATGGACTAAATGAACTCAATAGACACTTCAAAGGGATGGTCCATAGACTAAGGGAATG
Source organism: Phoenicopterus ruber ruber (assembly GCA_009819775.1). Taxonomy (NCBI): domain Eukaryota; kingdom Metazoa; phylum Chordata; class Aves; order Phoenicopteriformes; family Phoenicopteridae; genus Phoenicopterus; species Phoenicopterus ruber. Next base: position 28,331,329 of record CM020247.1, read on the forward strand.
ATGTCTCTGTGCGTGTGTGTGTATATATATATGTATAACAGGAAAAGTGGTGGTGATTAACTGGAAAGTGTAGGATCTGAGCATGACGTAGATGGTATAGAATAAGGGGGTGAATAATGTCCTTGTTCCGGCTGGGATAGGGTTAATTTTCACCAGAAGCTGGCCGGGGTCTATTCTAATACCATGTGACCGTCACGCTCACTATATAGAGGGGGACAGTGCTAGGTGGGGGAGCGACCTGTGCTGGGAAGCACCGCTAAGTACACTCTGTTGTTGTTATTGTTGGGGTTTCTTGTTTGTTTGTTTTCTTTCCCTTTGTTGTCCGGTTAAACTTGTCATTGTTAACCCATGAGTTTTGCCTTTATTTTTTTTCCTGATTCTCTCCCCATCCCACTGCGAGGTGGGGGTGGGGGCGAGTGAGCAGCCGCGTGGTTCTCAGCTTCCAGCTGGGCTAAACCACGACAGATGCTAAAAAAAGAAAAAACAAAACCAAAGATGTTCCACTGGCTTCAGAAAAAGACCTGAATTAGGCCTAAACTCACCAGGAACAGGTTACCAAAATTAATAAGGGTCTAACCTACACATCTCCCACCGCATCTCACAAGAGACCTGGTCTTCCTCACCTAGCACACAACAGTGTACGAGTGAAAAAGGAACTCCCTTTACTAATGGTCACACTTCTTTCTGCTTTCTCGTTTTAGAGTGAATGAAATAGATTAACTAATCCAACATCAGAATGAGGAATAATGGATCAGAATAATCCTCTGTACAGTGCCAACACACTTGCACGTGCTGGGTGACGATAAACAGGCTTTTCAATTATGTATTTACAATAGTGCCAGGAGGCACTGTTATGAAGTCTAAATGGAAAATGTTTAGATGACTCTGTCTATCAGTTCATGATCTCTGTTTAACAAGATTTGCTAGTGGCAACTTCAGAACCAATCTTGAAAAATCACTCTGAATTCTAGTGGATAAGGAAAATATTTGTGTGCTGTGAAAATGAGCAGGACTGACAAACGCCAGACAAAAACAATACGCAGCACAGAGTGACACATCACATGGAGTGTGAGGGAGTATTCATCCATACTCCCTCAAACTCATATGAGGCTGTGGTGGCTTGATCCTGGCTGGACGCCAGGTACCCACCAAAGCCACTCTATCACTCCCCTCCTCAGCTGGACAGGGAGAGACAATATAAAGAAAGGGCTCGTGGGTTGGATAAGGACAGGAGAGATCATTCACCAGTTACTGTCATAGGCAAAACAGACTCGACTTGGAGAAATTAATTTAATTTATTAACAATCAAATCAGATTAGGATAACGAGAAATAAAACAAAATCTTAAAAACACTTCCCCCCACCCCTGCCTTCTTCCCAGGCTCAACTGCACTCCTGATTTTCTCTACCTCCTCCTCCCTGAGCGGCGCAGAGGAACGGGAAATGGAGGTTGTGGTCAGTTCATCACACGTTGTCTCTGCTGCTCCTTCATCCTCAGGGGGAGGACTTCTCACACTCTTCCCCTGCTCCAGCGTGGGGTCCCTCCCACAGGAGACAGTCCTCCACGGACTCCTCCAACGTGAGTCCTTCCACGGGCTACAGTTATTCACGAACTGCTCCAGCATGGGTCCTTTCCACGGGGTGGAGTTCTTCAGGAACAGACTGCTCCAGCGTGGGGTCCCTCCCACAGGAGACAGTCCTCCACGGACTCCTCCAACGTGAGTCCTTCCCACGGGCTACAGTTATTCACGAACTGCTCCAGCATGGGTCCTTTCCACGGGGTGGAGTTCTTCAGGAACAGACTGCTCCAGCGTGGGTCCCCCGTGGGGTCACAAATCCTGCCTGCAAACCTGCTCCAGCGTGGGGTCCTCTGTCTCCACTGGTCCACAGGTCCTCCAAGGAGTCTGCTCCAGCGCGTGCTCCCCCCAGGGTCACAGCCTCCTTTGGGCATCCACCTGCTCCAGTGCGGGGTCCTCCATGGGCTGCAGGTGGATATCTGCTCCACCTTTAATCTCCATGGGCTGCAGGGGGACAGCCTGCCTCACCATGGTCTTCATCAGGGACTGCAGGGGAATCTCTGCTCTGGCATCTGGAGCACCTCCTTCCCTTCCTCCTTCACTGACCTTGGTGTCTGCAGAGTTGTTGCTCTCACATATTCTCAATCCTTGCTCCGCTGCTATTTCCACAGCAGGTTTTTTTTTTTTCCCCCCTTCTTAAATATGTTATCCCAGAGGCGCTACCACCGTTGCTGATTGGCTCGGCCTTTGCCAGCGGCAGGTCCGTCTTGGAGTCAGCTGGCATTGGCTCTCTCAGACATAGGGGGAAGCTTCTAGCAGTTTCTCACAGAAGCCACCCATAGCCCCCCACTTCCAAAACCTTGCCATGCCAACCCAATACAGAGGCTCTCCACTGCTAACGAGTATACAGCAAATAATTTCAGTCCCAGCTAAAATGACATGAAGACAACTTTGCAAACTGGCCATGTTGCCTATCCTTGAGAATGTAGACCTTTAACTCTATGGATGTAAGTAAAGCCAGTGTCACTTTACACCATTTTCTTAATTTTCCTAGTTTACATTATTCTCCCAACTTTCTATCATCCTGAAAAGTCAGATAAAAATGTCTGTCTACCTAATAAACTGGTTTCTGTGAGTCTTTGAAGACAATTTGCCCATCACACATTTATCCTACCAAAGCTTACTTCTTAAGAAAAACTAGAAGAACTTGACATATGTAATGTGTCATCAAAACTCTTGATTTTGTTTCCACTAGCTGGAACAAAAACTGGTAGATGTTGGGTAAAAGGGTCATTGGTTTAAGATAGCCAGGGAACAATTCCATGAACATTTTACAGTTAGTGGTAGGGAAGAGAATACTTTATTCTCTTGACCATCTAGAAGTCTGAGTAGTAAGTAGAGTTGGCTTGGGTGTAAAATCTGAGATTCTTTAATAAAAAAAATTATGGACAGAACTTCCCTAAACTGCTCACAGTTCTAGACATGTAATAAATCTGAAAGTAATCCCCCTGGATTCCTGTGGCCTGTTAGTTTGTTCTAGTAAGTGAAACTGTAAAACCTTACATTTATATCATCCCCTCCTAACAAGCCTTCCCATTCTGTGTAGGGCAGACAGTGTTGAAAAAAGGATAAGAATAAATGAAAAGAAACAACTTCTATAATTTTTGTAAATAACGGTGTCCTGGACAAGAGTTAATAGTCACTATAGCTATTGTTAAACAAGTATTTGCATGAATAGTTTAAAAAAATTAGATATATCATAGAATCATAGAATAGTTTGGGTTGGAAGGGACCTTTAAAGTCTTTTATTCGAAGACATTTTGTCACACGCTCCCAGATTTCTGCCCAAAGCCAGAGAAAATCCATAAAGGCTCAGGAGGAGAACAAACAGCTCAACTATAAGATCTTGTCCAAACAAAATTTAGACCTAGTCTGTGTATAAACCAGCAGACCTGTGCACAACCCATGAGTTCAGAACACTTTCCTTTAAACATTTAGTCAAGTATAACAACTGCAATATCTCTTTGGTTATAGGAAGCTAGAAGTGTTGTACATGTAAAGACAGTTATTAATTCATGGAATCAGAAAAACTTTGTTTGGGACGGACCTTTGGAGGGCTCTAGTTCAAACTCCTGCTAAAAGTAGGGTTACCTTCAGAGCTAGATCACATTGTTCCAGGCCCTTCTTCAGTCAACTTTTGAAAATCTAAAAAAATCTCTGGGCAACGTTTCCCAGTAGTCGACCACCTCACTGTGAACTTTCTTCATTATTTCAGAAGTTCCCTGGTTGCAACTTGTGACCTCTTGTGCTCCTCTGATAAAAATTTGACTCCACCTTCTCTATAGCTCCCTCAATTATAGAATCATAGAATGGTTTGTGTTGGAAGGGACCTTTAAAGGTCATCTAGTCCAACCTCTCTGCAATGAGCAGGGACATGTTCTACTAGATCAGGCTGCTCAGAGCCCTGTCCAACCTGACCTTGAATGTTTCCAGGGATGGGGCATCTACCACCTCTCTGGGCAACCTGTTCCAGTGTTTCACTACCCTCATCATAAAAAATTTCTTCCTTATATCTAGTCTAAATCTCCCCTCTTTTAGTTTAAAACCATTACCCCTTGTCCTATCACAGCAGGCCCTGCTAAAAAGTCTGTCCCCATCTTTCTTATAAGCTCCCTTTAAGTACTGAAAAGCCGCAACAGGGTCTCCCCGGAGCCTTCTCTCTCCAGGCTGAACAACCCTAACTCTCTCAGCCTGTCTTCATAGGAGAGGTGCTCCAGCCCTCTGATCATCTTTGTGCTCTCCTCTGGACTCATTCCAACAGGTCCATGTCTTTCCTGTACTGAGGACTCCAGAGCTGGATGCGGTACTCCAGGTGGGGTCTCACCAGAGTGGAGTAGAGGGGCAGAATCACTTCCCTCGACCTGCTGGCCACGCTCCTTTGATGCAGCCCAGGATACGGTTGGCCTTCTGGGCTGTGAATGCACATTGCATGCTCATGTCCAGCTTTTCATCCACCAGTACCCCCAAGTCCTTCTACTCAGGGCTGCTCTCGATCCCATCATCCCCCAGCCTGTATTGATACTGCAGGTTGCCCCGACCCAAGTGCAGGACCTTGCATTCGTCCTTGTTGAACCTCATGAGGTTCACATGGGCCCACTTCTCAACCTTGTCCAGGTCCCTCTGGATGGCATCCCATCCCTCAGGCGTGTCAGCCGTACCGCTCAGCTCGGTGTCATCTGCAAATTTGCTGAGGGTGCACTTGATCCCACTGTCTATGTCATTGATGAAGACATTAAACAGTACTGGTCCCAATATGCGACCCCTGAGGGACACCACTTGTCACCGATCTCCATCTGGATGTTGAGCCATTGACCACTACCCTCTGGATGTGACCATCCAACCAATTCCTCATCCACTGAACAGTCCACCCATCAAATCCATATCTCTCCAATTAGAGAGAAGGATGTTGTGGGGGACCATGTCAAAGGCCTTACAGAAGTCCAGATAGATGACATCCATAGATCTTCCCTTGTCCACTGATGTAGTCACTCCATCATAGAAGGCCACTGGGTTGGTCAGGCAGGACTTGCCCTTGGTGAAGCCATGCTGGCTGTCTCCAATCACCTCCCTGTCCTCCATGTGCCTCAGCATAGCTTCTAGGAGGATCTGTTCCATGATCTTCCCAGGCACAGAGGTGAGGCTGACAGGTTGGTAGTTCCCCAGGGTCCTCCTTCCTACCCTTTTTAAAAATGGGTACAATGCTTCCCTTTTTCCAGTCCCCAGGGACTTCGCCTGACTGCCATGACTTTTCAAATATCATGGAGACTGGCTTGGCAACTACATCAGCCAATTCCTTCAGGACTCTGGGATGCATCTCATCAGGTCCCATAGACTTATGTATGTTCAGGTTCCTCAGGTGGTCTCGAACCTGATCTTCTCTTACAGTGGGAGGGACTTTGCTCCCCTAGTCCCCATCTTGTGTCCATCCACTCGAGAGGGTGTGGGAAGAGAGATTGCCAGTGAAGACTGAGGCAAAAAGTCATTGAGTACCTCAGCCTTCTCGTCGTCCATTGTTACCAGTTACCAGTCGTGTTCATCGGGGGGGTATACTTTCTTTGACCTTCCTTTTCTGGCTGATATACCTATAGAAGCCCTTCTTATTATTCTTTGCATCCCTTGCCAAGTTGCGCTACAGCTGTGCCTTGGCCTTCTTGACTCCATCCCTACACAACCAGGCAAGGGACAATTATGTAGCCAAACACTACAGTCAGGTCCCCCCTTAGACCTCTTTTCTCCAAGCTAAATGAGCCCAGTTCCTTTAGCTTCTTCTTATATGCCATGTATTCCAGCCCTCTACCTACCTTAATGGTTCTTTACTGGCCTTGCCTTAATTTGTTCATCTCTTCTAGCAGGTGGCTCCACAACAGGACAGAGAATCCCACATGTGGCTTCACTAGTGCTGAGAAAGGAAAATAATCACTTCCCTCTACTTACTGGCCACACTTACTAATGCAGTTTGTCACGGCCCAACTTTCTGCCCGCAGCGATGCTGCACCCCAGCTATGGGTCATAAACAGATAGTGACAGAGAAGAGGGACGAGTGACTCGGGTTACTGTGCCAATTTATTCATCAGTAGCTGGGCGTACAAGTTGTCATTCAATATCTGGGCATACAAGTTATCATTGAATAACAGAAAGTTCACTAATTGCTAATCTTGCTTTTCAGCAAAAAGGAAGAGAGAAGGACGAGAGAGAGAGAGAGAGAGAGAGGAATCAATCATCAGTCCAGGGTCCAGCATTGGTCAGCCAACGAGGGTCTCTGGTCAGTGGTTAGGGAGGCCCTCCCGTTGAGTCATGAGGTTCAAAAGGACTCCCTTGCTTTCTAAACTCCTTCTCAGAGAGGAGTCTAGGTGCGGCTGAGTCCAGTCCTAGTTTCAGACTTGGTCAACGGTTTATGTTCTAAAGGAGTATATCATGTATACCCTTGGGCTGAATTAAAAGGTGGAGACAGAGGAAAGATAGAGGTAAAGGAAAGATCACCCACCCCTAGGTTCCAGCGATGTCTCTGGTCCGGTTCCGTCGGATGGTGGGCGCGCACCCAGACCCTCTGGTTGCGCTATTTATTGACTAGTCCCACTGCATATGCTAATTACTTCACATGCATAGTCTGTTTGCTCTTGAACCTTCTCAAAATGAGTTGGGGGGTTTGAGGGGCGGGGGGGGGGGTTTGAGGCTAGTGATTTCGGTGCTGCCCCCCCCATCAGAGATGCAAGGGGCGATGCTGCCTCAGGCTTGTCTGTTTTTTAAGCAATTGCTCAAGATAAGGCCCAGAAGAGCGATATCCTGCCTCCCAAAGATCCTCCCTTCCAGCTACAACCTTGTCTCGTTAGTGTGATGACATTCTTCACACCAGGTCCTCCTGTGTCCACTGTTGGAGACAATAAGTCTTTCAACTTCTCAGTTTCTTCAAGGTCCTTCTTTGCCGAGTGTTTGAGACATTAACTCTTTCAGCCCCTCAGTCTCTTACACAGTTCACAATGCAGTTAGCCTTCGTTGCTGCAAGGCACTGCTGACCGACCCATGTTCAACTTGTTTCCTACTAGGAGCCCTAGATCCTCTTCTGCAGAGCTATTTTTCTACCTAGCAGGTCAGTGCCTAGCCTGTGATTTGGGTCATTCTGTCCCATGTGAAGGACTTGTATTTGTCATTTATAAAAGTTTCATGGAAGGCAATTGTTGGTGAACATAAAAAAAAAGTTGCAAAAGAGCAGTGCAAAAAACAGACAATGAAATTAAGTAGCAAAGATCTGGCAAGCCAGTACTTTTTTAAACTATGGAGGAAAAATTTTCAGTAATCATCTGGTATTCTTAGCAGAGTTTATAAGCACTTCACATCAATTACCGAGCTCTGGGGAGCACTTCCTCCCATGTAAGAGGAAAGACTGTGTAGATTAGAACTATGTTAGATTACATTTAGTAGGTTTTAAGATAGAGTAGATGTAGAAAGCATTGCATCAAACCAGCTAACACACAAATTGGCAATCAATGCAGAAGTAGTAGGCACATGCCTGTTGTCCCAAACTGAAAACTACTTCAGCCCCAAAAGACCTAGTTGACACCTCTGATACTCTTCTTCCTACAAATATCATACAAAATGTGATTATATATTCTGATAATATCAGAGAAAACTATTACATCAAGGCATTATTTGACACTAAACGTGGGGTTTCTGAAAATCCTTTGATTTCCGAAGCAAGCTGTTTATTGGTCTTCATATTCATAATACCTGCATTATCAGCCCAGTGATTTACCATGATACTTGACTTTTTTAGATAGAAGAAACTGTCTGTATGGCTAATCAACTAAGAATATCTTTTACATATAAAGATTATTTCTGGGTTTGTTTACTGTACTATCTGTGAGCCCTATCAAGGACTTGGATACCATTGTGTTAAGCAATGTGTTAAGTAACAGAACAAAAAGGGCTATTCATTGCTCAGGAGATCATTCAGTCTAAACTTTATACAGGGATGATATATGGATTCAAAACAGACCAGGGAGAATATGATGAAGCAATGAGGAACCATTGGCCTCTGGAAAGGATGGTAGTCACAGCATATGAGTGGCTAACCAGTTGTCTGGTTTTGTTGGCATGAATGCAAAAAAAGTTTTAAAGAAGATAATCGCTTAATCCTGGGACCTTTATATGAATTTTTTTTCTAGTGCTGAGGGATAAAGTACAAAAAAGGGATGGAGATATCTGTCTGAAAAAGTGTGCCAACTGGGGCCTCAAAGACTGGCAATGGTGACAGCAGTGCAGCTGTCAAGAGTCTTGCCTGTGAAGGTAAGCACTTACAGGTCCCATGGGGAACCAGTGAGGAGATGGTCAGCAGTGGCATGGCGTTCTGAACAGATATAGCTGGGAAAGGCTAGCTTTGCCTAGCTTAGGGAAAAGAATGTTTCATTATTTCAGATGCAGAGATGCTGAGGAAAGAAAAGGCTGTAATTTAAATTTTATAGAAAAAAATCTATAAAACTTAAGAACAGTCTGCATGCAAAGACATAGAAACAAGTTATGTAGAAAAGTACACCAAATCAGAGCCCAGAGAATTAACCTAAAATCAGTCCAGTTCTGAGCTGCATGTAAAACCAAAGGGATAAGATGCAGGCAGGCAAAGAGCTAAACCATGTCTTTAGGCCTGAGCCTAAAACCTGTCTCATGAAGGTACAGTCTTGCCTCATCAGTGCCAGAGCCCAACGAGGTCAGCGTGGATCCACATATGTGCTGACTGAACTTCATTAAATCCCTAATAGCTGGTTAATGCACTTTGTGGCTTGCTTATTTATATTCAATACAAACATATTTTATATAAACATTAGTGTTGACAAATTCATGTTTAGGCATATAATAAGCAACACTTGTAACAGCACAAAGACAGAGCAAAGACTTTCACTCACCGAGCCATCCTGATCCAGAATTGGGTATACACATATCTGTTTCAGCGCTGGGCAACACAAATCCAACTACAAAAACTTCAAACCCATCAGCCATTAGAGCCATTCCCAACACAAAGAAGAGGCGCCACTGGAAACGACCATGGCCACATTCTTGTATTATCAGTTCATACTGCTGTGCTAGCTCTTCTTTCATCAGCTTCCTCTCTGTTTCCAGTTCATGACGATGCTTATATTCATCATGCATAGGCTGCCCAAGGGCCACCATGCCATCCTTGCCCTGCCCCATGTTGGGGATTCCCTGATACTCCCCTTCATAAATTTCATCATCTTCATCATGTCCTTCAGTTGCTTCACTTGATTCTTCATCATCATTAGCTTCTACACCATAATTTCCTCCCTGGACATAGTAATCATCATCATCTTCCTCATCCTGGAATCGGTTGTAGGACCTCTGTGTGTAGCCATCCTGAGCTTTGTCAACAGCTTTATTCACTTTTTTCACTGCTTGCCTCTTCACCTCTTTGGCAATATCTTTTGCCCCTTTCACTAATGAAGTCCTATTTTGTATGTTTCCTCCATTTCGTATCAAAGAAAGATTGCCGTTTTGCTGCAGAGGGATCTGCCAAATACCGTTTTCAATATCTATTGTGTTTTGGACATCAATAGAAAAAGCCCAAGAACATGTGAAGCTGTAATATGTGACCTGCAAATATGGGAGAAAAAAGTTTATATTTTGCTCTTTCTCATTTGCTTCTTCACACGGATATAATACCATACTAATCTTCATTTAAGCACTGGACACCATAATTCAGGGCTTCAAATATACAACATGGATTTTCTTCAGAGATGCAAATATCCCGGTTACAAGGAAAATACTCTAAAGAGAAATCTAATATCTTCTACATGTTTTCAGACTGAAATTTATTACACTCTAGTCTTTCAATGGATACTGGGTTTTATTCTGAAAGAAAACAAGCAATTCCATGCACCATATATCATATTGACTGTCTCCAGTGTCCTTCCCCATTTGAACTCCCTGCTATGTAATAAAAGGCTACAAATATTAGCTTTTCTCTCAATGAGTTACTGTTAAATCTCTGCCCTCTATCCAGTTTCCCACATACAGAAATCTTGTAGGGAGTTAATATTCTTGAGATCTGTACCAGTTTTTCAAAGCTAACTCAACTTGGCCAATGAATTCACAGTGCATTCACACTGGGTCTTAGCAATGTGTACTCCCACCCTAAAAAAAAAAAAAAAAATCAGCACAGGGAGGTGAGTGGATTGAAGTGGTGGCACTTTCACACTCTGGAGATTTCCAATACCTAAATCATGGACAGACACATCCCTCTCTCCCCTGTCCATAGTGACAGTAGAGGCAGCCTGGAGCAATTGAATATCCTCAGCTAATACACCGTAGAGTGTTAGTCCAGCATGAGCTCACACCAAATCTAACTGTGTGAAAGCACCAAGACATTTCATCCCAGTCCCCCTTCCTGCTCCCCTGCTGTGCCTTTCCATCTCTTCCTTTATGTAACACCAGGATCACAAATGTGACACGACGAGCCAAGAGCATCTTGCTTATTTGACTGATGTCGTGGTTTAACCCCAAATTGTAACCCAATACCATGCAGCTGCTCACTCACTCCCCCACTCCCCAGTGGGGTGGGGAGGAGAATTGGAGAGAAAGGAAAACTCGCGGGTGAGATAAAACAGTTCCCCAGGACAGCAAAGGAAAAATATAAAAATATATTAATAATAATAATATATATAAGGATAATAGAATATATAAAACAAAACTATGCACAATTTCCACCACCCGACGGACGATACAGCCCGTCCCGAGCAGCAGTCAGGGAGCAGGAGTATTCCCCCCCAGCTATCCCAGAACAGCAAGTTCCAGAGAGAGCAGGCGAGGGAACAAACAGCCGAACGAACAAACGAAAACAAAAAGGAAGAATAGGGAAACAAAAAGCAACCCGAAGGGAAGCTTAAGGATTAAGGCAAGTTAAGGGTCTAAAAGCCTAGTGGCCCACCGACTGACCCTCACTTATACCGGGCATGACGTCTATGGTATGGAATACTCTCTTTGGCCAGTTTGGATCAACTATCCTGTCTCTACCCCTCCCAAGATTTTGCCCTTGCATGTTAGCAAAACCTGGAAAATAGCAAAATGTCCTTGGTCGTTCAGCAGCACCAGCAACATCAGTGTGCTATCACCATTCTTCTCATACTAAAGCCAAAACACAGGAGCTGCTGAAAACAAAACTAGCTCCGTCCCGGCCTAAACCAGGACAACTGAACACTAACTATTCCTTTTTTTCTGGGTAGTTTTCAGGCATATCAGCAAGGCAACTTGGCTCATCACACATCTGCACAATGGGTAGTAGAAAGAAACAGCAGCAGCATACAAGCAGAAGGAGGGAAGAAATGCAGGATCCTTCTTTGGCACAGTCCATAGTTAGAACAACTGAAATTAGTTACAAAACTGCAACATTTACTCCTGTGACTAAAGTTTGGGGGGGGGGGGGTATGCGTGTGTGTATCTGGTCACTGCAACAGGATTGCAGAAGTCTCACCTCTGGGAAAAAAGCAGGCTAAAATTTCTGTAACAGTGCTTCCAAGAAAACACCACCTGCTTCCAGCTTGGGGAAAAGGTTATTTTTAACCATGACCCTTTTAATAATCTATTTTCCAGCATAACCTCAGAAAAAGCTGCAGTAGCACAACTAAGGAGGCAGTGAGATGCAATGTAGGAGTAAGAATAAATGGCTTGAAATTTCTGAAGCAAATCCTATTCCCCTTGCTAAAGTATTGGGAACTGTCCATGGGAGAAGACCAGGGTAGTGCTTTGAGAAGCTGTCCTTTACTCATTCATTTGTAAATACTGTCCCCCAGAAGCATATTCCAGACATCAATTTTAAGACTGATACTGTTTTGAGGGATGGAAAGAATTACAGACTGCATCAGATAAACTAAGGATATGGTGTACTTCTGATAAAAGAAAACCAACCCTAAAAAAAAAATCACAAAACCATGCAGGTAATATGACTTAAGAAGCTAAAAGATATTTCCCTAGGTCTTTTTTTATAATGACTATAGAAATTCACCTATATTGATTAGTCCCTTCCTCTAGATTAATTTCATACACTCTGAATGTTTCTCAAAGAAATCAGATGTGATGGCACAATTCAATGCAAACTGAAGCATTTACTGGAAGAGAAATGCAGCCTTAAAAAAGCCAGGATGTATATTTATGACTGAAAACTGTAGTCTGATTTTAGGTACATGATGATCCTTCTAAAAGTAGGTCATCTTGGTGAATCTTTTATGCTAAGGCAGTTTCTCTAATTACAGCTTTTTCAGTTTTCATGTTGCTCCTTAGAAGTTATTGTTTGTATACTGAATTAGGCATCTGATCCTTACTGTTACCTGTGTGTGGACTACAGTATCTACTAGCTGTTACTGAATATACAATGCATAAAAAATTCACTGGGTCTGCTGTAGCCTTCTACAAGTACTTTCAAGAACTTCATGAACTCCTAACAGGTACTCTTCTGAGGCTTAATGATTACAAAGTGTTCCTAGATTTTGACCATTTTAGATTATTTAGGGTGTGCATGCACCCTATTTAACCTAAACTCTGAATTGCTCTGATTCTTAGATTACTGCTTTTTTCAGTGATTACAGCCTTCTTTTAAGGATTTTTAGTTGTATTGATATTGTCAAATTCAATTTTGTTGTAGCGTATGTCTATGGAGGGAAGACAGCAGTTTAGGAATACTGAATGAAAGTAAAGTCTAAATGCCAACACTGGTAAAACAGTGCTTTGCACTCCTACAGTACACTTATGAATTCAGCAGACTCTAAAAAGCAACTGAGCTTACACTGTAGTGTAACTGTAGTTTATGATAGACCAAGTATGTTGATAAGGAATTACACCTGTTCAAACTCATTAACAGCATAACTCTGCCAGCAAAAAAACTGCACATAAACCAAGTCAAATTTCTATCTGGGCAGACAGAAAGATGTACTGAGTATGAAACCAGAAATTTCTCTTTATCTTGCCTAAGTTTCAAAGCAGCATACCTAGTTTGAACACTATTCTTTTAAAGAGCTTTGCTTTCTCAATGAACTGAAATCCCTGCCTTAAGGGTGATAAGTACAAAGGGGAATTATTTACAACCCATGCATGATAGCTCCCCATCCTTTTAATTATGTCGAACTGATTAACTACAAGTAAGCAACTGGAAAGTCTGAAGGAGTGAGGATTAATGACTACTCGAGTAGCATAAAGCAGCTATAAGCACAGTCTAGTCGTATACTCGTTTGTGGCAACTTTCTTACCCAACAGCCTGCTTACTTTCACTAAACTAAACACCACATTCCTATTCAATTCCTTTAATAAAAAAAAAAAAATATTTTCCCAGGAAATCTTAACTCAAACTGAATAATCTGTAATAAAAATTCAATAATATTGTAAAATGAATTCTCCTTTAACCAACGGAGACGGAGTAGAAATGATAGGTACATGCTCCACTGCAAAGTTAGGAGGAAGGCCATTCTTCATTTTATACTTGCATTATATTACTCCTCCCTGTATTATTTCTATGCTCTAAATATCTGTCATGGTTTAACCCCAGCTGGTAACCCAATACCACACAGTCGCTCGCTCACTCCCCCGCCTCCCCAGTGGGGTGGGGAGGAGAATTGGAGATAAAAGAAAACTCATGGGTTGAGATAAAAACAGTTCACCAGGACAGCAAAGAAAAAAAAATATATTCTATATTAATAATGATAATAATCAAAATATGATAATAGAATATATAAATGAACTATGCACAATCTCTCACCACTCGAAGATCCAATGACTGATACAGCCCATCCTGAGCAGTGATCACAGAACTGCAAGTTCCAGAGAGAGCGAGCAAGGGAATAAACAGACGAATGAATGAACAAATGAATGAAAAAAGCCTGAACAAACGAAAAGGACCTGGCCCACCGGCCGACCCCCACTTATATACTGGGCATGACGTCTATGGTATGGAATACTCTCTTTGGCCAGTGTGGGTCAACTGTACTGGCTATACCCCTCCCAGGTTTTTGCACCTGCACATTAGCAAAACCTGGGAAGCTGGAAGAAGTCCTTGATCTCATAGCTACATCTAATAACATCAGTGTATTATCAACATTCTTCACATACCAAATCCATACTAAATCCAAACACGGTAGCTACTGGGAAGAAAATTAGCTCCATCCTGGCCAAAACTAGGACGATACCTTTCAAAGAATATCCCAAAGAAGGATGATGCCACAATGCTGATAAGTTTTATGAGCAACACTATCCTTTTAAATAGTGACATAAATATGTCTAATTCAGCTGGTCATCATTAAAAACACGCAGGCTTTTAAACCCCTCTCATCCACAGTTCCACCTAAGGTCAGATTCTGGATTTAGGATTCATCTATGGTCCACCCTCTCTTATTAAGCTCTTTTCACGCTTTCTTTTGACCTACAAAATAGCTTTATTATTGGCAGCAAAGGAAGATTCTATCTACTCCTTGGTTGTAATACTTACCACCCGTCTAATTCCTCAGAAGTAGATTCAGCTCAATGCCCCCCCAACAGTAGGACTAGACAATGTAACAAAACTGAAATAGTCATATCTATAATTAAATTACAGCAGCAAAAATGTAAAGACTTTATAGTGGAGTGATCCTTTCCTTTGAATTTTTTTAAATCAAAAGCTTACTTTTCTAGGAAAAGGTGACTGAACAAAAAATAGGAGATACTTTGAAATTTCTTGGTATCTTTTACACAGTAAACTAATAACACAGAGAATAACACATACAAAGAAAGCAACTTTAATAGTAAGTTTTTAAAAATCTAATGCTAATTACATGCTTCTTTGATTTGCCCTATTGTACTTAAATACTGGAGTTTTAACTGCTATTGTTGGCTTTGCAATCAGTCTGATCACAATCTGGCTACTTGAAGATGCTACCTGTGGTTTTCACATGGTAAACACTGAAATGTGGTTCTCATTTAATGAGTGACTGCAAGACAAGGCAGGACCTTTGGAATGCTCTTCTAGTACTGTGGTTTTAATTTGCACTTTGAGTGCTCTTCCATGCTTCCTGTGAACCTCTTAAACAAGCATTTCCAGGATCTGTGTTGAGTGGTGGTTACTAAAATGCGTCAACATGTTCAATAAGTGTTGACAAGAATCAAGCAAGGAGAAATTTAAGCCAGACTGGGTGACATAAACCAAGTCTCTTCAGTGAAAACTAATGAGATTGCATATTGTACCCACACTACCTGCAATGACTACCCAAATTCTGGGGAAGTTGAAATTTCATTATTTAAAAACTTTCATTTTAACCAACATTTAAACATATTCCTTCACTTTACAGACTGTCACAGTAAAAGAAAACTGTATTTCCCACTGGAGCCAAGGGCTATCCCCCTTCTTTGAAAATTCAATTTCTTCATTGGGGTATGTGCATCCAATACATTTTGTCATTTTCAGTTGTCAGAATCACAATGAAAACAATTATCCCGCATTTCAATAGAGAGGGAGTAGCACAAAGCAGGTGGACAAACAAGTTCTCATTGCTCAACATTGCCAATCAAAAAAAAAACCAAACCCAAAAAATAACCCCCAAACCCCCCCCAAACAACCAGCACTTTCTTGCATCTGCCATGGTCATGTTTGCTGCTGCAAAGAAAGTGGACAACAGTCTCCTCTGAAAGTAAAGGCCCATCAGAACTGCTCAAGGTGGAAAGAAGAAAGGAAAAGAATCCCCCTCACAATGGAGAAGACAGATAGAAAGTCTGGGGATAGATATCTAGAAAAATGTGTTTTAAAAGTGCTGAGACTGAAGTGAAGTTCTAAGAACAATAGCCAAGGAGTCCTACTCTGAAAGCAAAATAATAAAATAATGCATTGTAGAAAGTCTTCAGGGAATAAAATCTGCAAGTGCAACAGGATCAGCCTCAACCACTCAAATAGCCATTTCTGGAATTATTCTGTACAAATCTGTGATGCGCAGGTACTATGAAACAGCAAGCACACAAATACTAGACTGATAGGTGCCACAGAACAGCAATGGAGCTTAGGGAAAACATGGGAAGGTTGAAGAACATCTTGTAGGGCAAGCTGTATTACAAGTTGGAATTAAGCGCCTTTCCTTTCTTCCTGGAATAAAACAGGCAAGAGTTCTTTACATTTCAGGAGGAAATACAGGGTCACAGTCTCAGCTCCCACTGGGAAAAACTTTCTTAAAAGAATCAGCTTTCTGTGCTGCCAGCTTTCTGCAGGGGTGCATCAACCCCCTGCCTGCAGAATTAGAGTCCCAAGACTGTTCTCAGTTCTGAGCTAATATGGTCTGCCAACTCCCTCATTCTCTGCTGCTGGTTTATATTGCCCTCCTTGTGGGGAATCAGCTGTTGCGGCCAATAAACCTCTATAAGAAAGTAGTGGTTTATTGGCATAATGTTAAAAGATACTTTAACACCCTCCTTTTTAACCCCACTGCCTTCCAGGCCTTTGGCTATTCACTCAAAGCACATATTCTTTTTTTTTTATCTTTAACATCTGTTACTTTTTAAGGTTTTGTAACAGGATATAAGAAGTTGGGAAATGTATCGGATTTGCATGGCAAGGTTTTGGTAGTGGGGAGGCTACAGGGGTGGCTTCTGTGAGAAGATGCCAGAAGCTTCCTCCATGTCCAACAGAGCCAGTGCCAGCCGACTCCAAGATGGACCCGCTTCTGGCCAAGGCTGAGCCAATCAGCGACTGTGGTAGTGCTTCTGGGATAACATATTTAAGAAGGGGGGAAAAACTGGTGTGGAACAGCAGCCAGAAGAGAGAGGAGTGAGAATATGTGAGAGCAACAACTCTGCAGACAGCAAGGTCAGTGAAGGGGAGGGGAAGGAGGTGCTCCAGGCGCCAGAGCAGAGATTCCCCTGCAGTCCCTGGTGAAGACCATGGTGAGGCAGGCTGTCCCCCTGCAGCCCATGGAGGTTAAAAGTGGAGCAGATATCCACCTGCAGCCTGTGGAGGACCCCACACTGGGGCAGGTGGATGCGCCTGAAGGAAGCTATGACCCCATGGAGAGCCCGTGCTGGAGCACGCTCCTGGCAGGACCCCATGGAGAGGACCCCACACTGGAGCAGGTTTGCTGGCAGGACTTGTGACCCTGCAGGGGAACTCATGCTGGAGCAGTTCATTCCTGAAGGACTGCAACCCCGTGGAAAGGACATGTGGAAAGGACCCACGCTGGAGCAGTTCATGAAGAACTGCAGCCCATGGGAAGGATTCACATTGGAGAAATTCATGGAGGACTGTCTCCTGTGGGAGAGACCCCACACTGGAGCAGGGGAAGACTGTGAGGAGGAAGGAGAAGCAGAGACAATGTGTGATGAACTGACCACAACCTCCATTCCCTGTCCTCCTGCACCACTTGGGGGGAGGAGGTAGAGAAATCGGGAGTGAATTTGAGCCCGGGAAGAAGGGAGGGGTAGGGGGAAGGTGTCTTAAGATTTGGTTTTATTTCTCATTATCCTACTCTTATTTGATTGTCAATGAATTAAATTAATTTCCCCAAGTCGAGTCTGTTTTGCCATGATGATGGTGACTGATCTCCCTGTCCTTATCTCGACCCACGAGCCTTTTGTTATATTTTCTCTCCCCTGTCCAGCTGAGGAGGGAGAGTGATAGAGCGGCTTTGGTGGGCACCTGGCATCCAGCCAGGGTCAAGCCACTACAGAAAATAAAATCCTTTTTTAGAATTTCATAGTTCTCATTTCCTTTTTTTTTTTTGTATTTAAGAGTCTACTATTATCACTTTTCTTATTCAAAAGAATCATTAAGAGTCCTGTTACCCACCCACAAGGGGGCCCCTGGATGACTCATATCAGATAATATTTTTGATTCAAGGACAGAACATGATCTGTATGCTACCAGTGCCAGCTGACTAATGAAGGAAATTGGTGTTATGCTCCAAACAGGCCTCTTGCCTACTCTGTGGCTGGGGGAATCTGAAGAGAGTATAAGAAGAAAAAACTCGCTTGTGTGTGTGTAAAGGCATAGCTTCATAGGCATAATAAACAACACATTAAGTCCGAGTAAAACACAGCACCCAAGCTCTAAAAGTTATTTTGCTTTTTTAGAAAAAAAAAAAAAATCAGATGTCATAAATGTTAAAATTTAATAAGCAAAGCAATTTTAGAAAGGAAATTCTTGCTTCATCAGACAATTCGTTCTCAATTACAGCTTACAATTAACTTTTTCAAAGCATCACATTGCGGTGGCCTCAGAATATAGAATCATAGAATCATTTAGGTTGGAAGACACCTTTAAGATCATCGAGTCCAACCGTTAACCTAACACTGCCAAGTCCACCACTAAACCATGTCCCTAAGCTCCTGTCCTGGTTTCGGCCAGGACGGAGCTAGTTTTGTCTTCAGCAGCTACCGTGTTTTGGATTTAGTGTGTGAAAAATGGTGATAGCACACTGATGTTGTTGGTTGCTGCTAAACGATCAAGGAAATTTTGCAGTTTCCCAGGTTTTGCTCATGTGCAGGTACAAAAACTTGGGAGGGGTATAGCCAGAACAGTTGATCCAAACTGGCCAAAGAGAGTATTCCATAACATGGACGTCATGCACAGCATAAGTGAAGGTCGGCCGGTGGGCCGCTTACCTTAATCCTTAAGCTTCCCTTCTGGCTGTTTTTTTTTTGTTCCCTGCTTTTCTTTTTTTTTTGTTCATTCGGGCCTTTTCGTTCATTCATTCGGCTGGTCGTTCCCTCGCCTGCTCTCTTTTGAACTTGCTGTTCTGGGATAGCTGGGGGGGGAATACCCCTGCTCCCTGACTGCTGCTCAGGACAGGCTGTATCAGTCATCAGGTGGTGAGAAATTGTGCATCATTTGTTTTATATATTCTATTATCCTTTTTTATTATTAATAATAATAATAATATATTATTATCCTTTTCTTTGCTGTCCTGGTGAACTGCTTTTATCTCAGCCCATGAGTTTTCCTTTCTCTCAGATTGTCCTCCCCACCCCACTGGGGAGGGGGGAGTGAGTGAGTGGCTGTGTGGTATTGGGTTACCATCTGGGGTTAAACAGTACAGTTCCGCATCTACACATCTTTTAAATACCTCCAGGGATGGTGACTCCACCACTTCCCTGGGCAGCCTGTTCCAGTGCCTGATAACCCTTTCAGTGAAGAAATGTTTCCTAATATCCAATCTAAACCTCCCCTGGCACAACTTGAGGCCGTTTCCTCTTGTCCTATCGTCTGTTACTTGGGAGAAGAGACCGACACCCACCTCTCTACAGCCTCCTTTCAGGTAGTTGTAGAGAGCAATAAGGTCTCCCCAGCCTCCTCCTTTATGCCAGGCTAAACAACCCCAGTTCCCTCAGCTGCTCCTCATAAGACTTGTGCTCTAGACCCTTCACCAGCTTCGTTGCCCTTCTCTGGACACGCTCCAGCACCTCCATGTCTTTCTTGTAGTGAGGGGCCCAAAAGTGAACACAGTACTCGAGGTGCGGCCTCACCAGGGCCGAGTACAGGGGGATGATCACTTCCCTACTCCTGCTGGCCACACTATTTCTGATACAAGCCAGGATGCCATTGGCCGCCTTGGCCACCTGGGCACACTGCTGGCTCATATTCAGCTGGCTGTTGACCAACACCCCCAGGTCCTTTTCTGCCATGCAGCTTTCCAGCCACTCCCCCCCAAGCCTGTAGCGTTGCCTGGGGTTGTTGTGACCCAAGTGCAGGAACCAGCACTTGGCCTTGTTGAATCTCATACAATTGGCCTCGGCCCATCGATCCAGCCTGTCCACATCCCTCTGTAGCACCTTCCTACCCTCAAGCAGATCAACACTCCCTCCCAACTTGGTGTTTTCTGCAAACTTACTGAGGGTGCACTCCATCCCCTCGTCCCAATCATTGAGAAAGATGTTAAACTGAACTGGACATACATCACATTTATTAAGTGCTTAGTTCCTTGAATGTATGTGCATCAGCTTTCATTGAAAAATACAGAAATTAGTTTTCCCAGTCACAGGAAGGGAGGAAGGCAGTGTATTGGAACCTTTATCTCACTCCTGTTACTAGATATTGAAATACAGACATATATAATGGCTTCCATTTATTTTATGTATGAGAGGTACAATATACAACAATTTCTCCCAGCTAGGAAAAAATACATTGTTACCCAATAACCAGAAATAAAATGGACCCAAAAGCACATTACACATTTAATAAAGAATCATCAACATTTGACTGAAAAAGTTTTAATCAGTAATTCAGTTCCATTTCCTACCTGTCTCTCCTAGCAGGGACTTACACTGTCAAAACCCATTTGCTACAAGATTTCCAGTCTGTCAACCAAGTGGTTTTATTCTGCAAGAACTTATGCCCTTGAGTAAAATAATTCATATAAACAACCCTATTGCCATAAATTAGGTTATATATATATAAAAATATTTGTAAGAACACCAATGTATTCCTCTACCCTCCTCTGGGATAGGAGCTAAGTGCACAAAATACAAGAGATCACTCCTGTAAATCACCCAGCCTCAGGGGAGGGCAATGGTGGGGAACAGCCTCCACTAGATATTTTTTAGAAATGACGTTTCTGTGTTTTGAAGTCTCACAAGCTGCTTCTTCTGTACAACATTGGCCATCAAGCTAGTAAAAGTGAATATCAGTGAAAATGAAATAGTGCATCTGACTGCATTATTTTTAAGATAAACCATATGAGAAAATCTCAAGAAAGATATGCCGGAGCTCTTGTGCCCCTATGAGTCAGAAAAAATTCAGCAGACCAGCATACAAAAACCCTTATGCCATTCCAAGAAAAGGAAAGAATTAATTATGCCTGTCAGATGTGAACTTGAATACTGCAGGTAAACTTTGTATCTTATGAACAAGTAGTAGCGCAAAGCAACTTAGACTGGTTAAAATGACCTACAGTCTCCATGTTTTCTGATCCCATGCAATGAGACTTATTAAAAATATTTTATTTCAGCCTTAGAATAACTGTATTTAACTATAAAGAGCAGTAACTTTTACTCAAATCCTCTCTGTGTACTCCAAAGTACAGTTCCCTAGGAAAAGTGGCCTGAAAGTCAAATCATGGCCAGCTATGAGCTGACGCTATGAGCTACTGCATCTCCACAAATAAGTAGAGAATGAATTGACTCAACAGTTCTACAATTTGGTCCTTTAAGAAAAGAACAAATAGCCTCATTTATCAGCAAAACCAATTTTTTGATCAAGGTAATTATCTTGATTTTGCCTCTCAGTCTACGCCAGTACAAGAATTTCTAGCCAAATAAGAGATTTTATGGAATACAGTTTAACAGCACAGAGTATTTTGCTGTGAGTAATCAAATTCTCTCTCAGATCATAAATTCTTCACTCCTAGGTGTACATCTGAATTTGTAAGTGTTGTGGTTTAACCCCAGCTGGCAAACAAATACCACGCGGCCACTGGCTCACTCCCCGCCCCCTCCACAGTGGGATGGGGAGGAGAATCGGAAAGAAAGGAAAACTCGTGAGTTGAGATAAAGACAGTTCACTAGGACAGCAAAGAAAAAGACAATAACAATTATATATTAATAATGATAATAATAAAAAAATAATGATAATAGAATATACAAAACGAATGATGCACAACTTCTTACTGCCCAACGTCCCGATGACCAATAGAGTCCGTCCCAAGCAGCGACCACAGAGCGAAACCGAGAGCGATGTCAGAACAATCCCGAGCAACGATCTCAGAACAGCAATTTCCCCAGCAGTGATCTCAGAACCACAAGTTCCAAAGAGAGTGAGCGAGGGAGGGAACAAACAGAATGAAGGAACAAACGAAAGCACGAATGAACAGCGTCCAGCCCACCGGCCAACCCCCACTTATATAGTGGGCATGATGTCTATGGTATGGAATACTCTCTTTGGCCAGTTTGGATCATCAGCAGTGACCATGAGATGGTGGAGTTCAAGATCCTGCGTGGAGGAAGCAGGACACTGAGTAGGATTGCAACCCTGGACGTCAGGAGAGCTAACTTTGCCCTCTTCAAGGACCTGCTTGGAGGAATCCCGTGGGTTAGGGTTCTAAGAAGGTAGGGGGGGTCCAAGAAAGATGGTCGATATTCAGTCATCACTTCCTCCAAGCTCAAGATCGGTGCATCCCCATGAGTAAGAAATCAGGTAAGGGAGGAAGGAGACCTCCATGGATGAGCAAGGAGATTCTGGCAAAACTCAAATGGAAGAAGAAAGTCCATGGAATGTGGAAAAAAAGACAGGCCACTTGGGAGGAAACCAGGAACGCTGTCAGGGTATGCAGGGATGCTACAAGGAAGGCTAAGGTCCACCTGAAATTTAATCTGGCAACGGACATCAAGGGCAATAAGAAGGGCTTTTTCAAGTACATCGGCAACAAAAGGAAGACTAGGGAAAATGTGGGCCCTCTGCTGAATGAGGTGGGTGCCCTGGTCACGAAGGATGCAGAGAAGGCAGAGTTACTGAATGCCTTCTTTGCTTCAGTCTTTACTGCCAAGGCTGGCCCTCAGGAATCCCAGACCCTGGAGGTAAGAGAGGAAGCCTGGAGAAAGGATGGCCTTCCTTTGGTCAAGGAGGATCAGGTTAGAGATCATTTAGGCAAACTGGACACCCACAAATCCATGGGCCCCAATGGGATGCACCCACGTGTGCTGAGGGAGCTGGCAGAGGTCGTTGCCAAGCCACTCTCCATCATCTTTGAGAGGTCATGGAAAACATGAGAAGTGCCTGAGGACTGGAGAAAAGCCAATGTCACTCCAGTCTTCAAGAAGGGCAAGAAGGAGGACCCGGGAAACTACAGGCCAGTCAGCCTCACCTCCATCCCTGGAAAGGTGATGAAGCAGCTCATTCTGGAGGCCATCTCTAAGCATGTAGAAGAAAAGAAGGTGATCAGGAGTATTCAACATAGATTCACCAAGGGGAAATCATGCTTGACCAATCTGATAGCCTTCTACGATGGCATGACTGGCTGGGTGGATGAGGGGAGAGCAGTGGATGTTGTCTACCTGGACTTCAGCAAGGCTTTTGACACTGTCTCCCACAACATCCTCATAGGTAAGCTCAGGAAGTGTGGGCTAGACGAGTGGACGGTGAGATGGATTGAGAACTGGCTGAATGGCAGAGCTCAGAGGGTGGTGATCAGTGGTGCAGAGTCTAGTTGGAGGCCTGTAGCTAGTGGTGTCCCCCAGGGGTCAGTACTGGGGTCAGTCTTGTTCAATTTATTTATCAATGACCTGGATGAAGGGACAGAGTGTACCCTCAGCAAGTTTGCTGATGACACGAAACTGGGAGGACTGGCTGATACACTGGAAGGCTGTGCTGCCATTCAGTGAGACCTGGACAAGCTAGAGTGTTGGGTGGAGAGGAACCTCATGAGGTTCAACAAGTGCAAGTGCAGGGTCCTGCACCTGGGGAGGAACAACCCCATGCACCAGTACAGGTTAGGGGTTGACCTCCTGGAAAGCAGCTCTGCGGAGAAGGACCTGGGAGTCCTGGTGGATGACGAATTCACCATGAGCCAGCAACGTGCCCTTGCGGCTAGGAAGGCCAATGGCATCCTGGGGTGCATTAAGAAGAGTGTGGCCAGCAGGTCGAGGGAGGTTATCCTCCCCCTCTACTCTGCCCTAGTGAGGCCCCATCTGGAGTACTGTGTCCAGTTCTGGGCTCCCCAGTTCAAGAAAGATGAGGAACTACTGGAGAGAGTCCAGCAGAGGGCTACAAAGATGATTAGGGGACTGGAGCATCTCTCCTATGGGGAAAGGCTGAGGGAGCTGGGGCTGTTCAGCCTGGGGAAGAGAAGACTGAGAGGGGACCTCATCAATGCTTATAAATATCTCAAGGGCGGGTGTCAAGAGAATGGGGCCAGACTCTTTTCAGTGGTGCCCAGTGACAGGACAAGGGGCAATGGGCACAAACTGGAACATAGGAAGTTCTGTCTGAATATGAGGAAAAACTTCTTTACTGTGAGGGTGACAGAGCACTGGAACAGGCTGCCCAGGGAGGTTGTGGAGTCTCCTTCTCTGGAGATATTCAAAACCTGCCTGGATGCGGTCCTGTGCAGCCTGCTCTAGGTGAACCTGCTCTAGCAGGGGGATTGGACTAGATGATCTCCAGAGGTCCCTTCCAACCCCTACCATTCTGTGATTCTTTGACCAAAGCTAGTCTATACATGTATATATGTAGATCTGTAATAATTTGATGTGATTTCCTACCTCTCACAACTGAGGTGAAGCCACCTGTGGAGGACATCTTGGTTAACTGGCACTTGAGCCCCTATATAGTACTTGATAGCTCAGTGGGGCACTTAGCTTTATGCTCTTTATAGGCATTCAGTATTACATGTCTCAAAATATTTTTCATGTATTATTACACTCCAAAAATCATGCACAGTAACGTCTTTCTAAGAGATAATGGGAAATGTTTTCTATAAGAAAAATCAGGGTCTCTGTACCAATGCCAGTATTATGGCAAAGTGACCCCATTTTAACTTATGCTGCTATAGTGTACCCTGTGGTGACAAGGGATAACCACATCCTGGGGTGCATTAGTAAGAGTTTTATATGCAGTAATTATTCCCCTCTGCTTGTGAAGCCACATCTAGATTATTACATCCAATTTTGTCCCCCTCACCACCTAGTTATAAGGAAGAAATTCTTCACAATGAGGCTGGTGAAGTATGGGAATGGTTGCACAGAGAAGCTCTGGGATCCCCATCCCTGGAGATATTCAAACCTTGACTGGACAAGGCCCTGAGCAACTTGATCTAACTGTAGAAGTTAGCCCTACTTTTAGAAGGGGACAGGATGAAAAGACCTGAAGGAGTCCCTTCAAACGTAAATTATTCCATTATTCTTTTGCATTGTCGCAGTGTTGTGCAGAAACCCTCTTGCAAGCTTTAAGCTAACTAGCTTTGAATGGAGGGCAATCTATCTGCATCACGGTCCACACTGTAGGATAATCTCAAGCATGTTTGTGGTTCATTCAGAGCATCATACTGGTGTACTAGACTGCAACAGAAACTGCTATTTTAAACATCTTCATTATGTCTACAGTATACTGCAATCAGTGATGAGAAGGCATACCGATGGAAAGACTCCATCTGCATAGAGGATACAACTCCCACAAGCCTTAATATTCTTTTTCTTTCTTTTTTTTTTTTTTTTTTTTAACAGATCACCCTTACAAGATTTCCAGGCAGAGAAGTTAGTGTGTTGGTTATATGTCTGACATCATTAAGTGCATTTTTCTTTGATACTCTCCCTATTGTCAGAACTTGATTTGTTTAAGAAAGCTGAGAGGAAATAACAATTGAGTTATTTGAAAATAAAGTGCTGCTCACATGCTGAGAAAGAATGTTAAAAGGATAAGAGAATTTGGTGTGAGTGGCAGTCTGTGCACCAGCTACACATGAGAAGAGACAGTGAGTCCTGCTCATGAGAGGTGATGTCTAGACACCAAGAATACTGTCGAAAAGCAAAAGCCACCGTCAACTACACAGCTATATGCCAATATGAAAAGTAGGAGGCCAAGACACATGAAATGTTAACATGTGGTATCTTCACCTATTGCATTTAGAATTATCTTCTTTTATCTTGTTGATTAAAACCAGGTCAAATGCAGCTCAGTAAAAAATGAGAACTTTGCTCTGTAAAATAAGGAATACTTGTTTTCTAGAATCATAGGAGACCACGGTAATACTTGGTCTTACCTTTCCTTTCAGGACCAGTCTCATATGACTTATCAAGAAGCACCCCAATCATTCACAGATCCATATATCCCCTCAAAGAGTGCTAATGAGGCATCACTATAGGATCTTCCATAATCCGTACCAAGCAATTTACTTCGTTGGCTTGA
Organism: Phoenicopterus ruber ruber; assembly: GCA_009819775.1. NCBI lineage: Eukaryota > Metazoa > Chordata > Aves > Phoenicopteriformes > Phoenicopteridae > Phoenicopterus > Phoenicopterus ruber. The sequence continues at coordinate 28,357,239 of CM020247.1, forward strand.
GAGTTAAAAAGGAAAATGCCAAATAGTATCTGGTGCCTTCATATCTGTACAAGAAAGATATCACAAATGCCCTGCAGAGAGCTTTCAATATGATCGGGGAATGGAAAAATATACTGTTGATCTTATCTTTATTGTTGGTGGTGCTTAGATATATTTTGTGACAGAATTTTCGAGTGCATTACTTTTTAATGAAAATAAATATGTATTTTGTCCCATTTTCATAGACAGCAAAGATCTGAGACATACCATCAACTGTCCAAGAGGCAAGATTTCAAGAATCCACACAGATAAAAAGAAACAACAAAAAGCTACATGTTTGACAGGAGTGACTTCCAGCTGGAAGTGCTGCTCTGAGGAACCACTCATTTCTCTGCCTTGGGAGCAGCTCAGTGGACCACTTCATTTGTAAGGCTGCAGCAATGGCTGGGATTCATGGAAAAAAAGCAAAAACTGCCATGGTTGGGGGGTGGGGAGGAAAGGGTGGAATCCAGTTTGGAAAAACAGCTTCTTGGGATTAGCACTGTTACTCTTACAGAAAGGGAAGTTTATCCTCCAGCTTTACATGGTATGAAAATGGTGCCACTTAAAGACCCAGAGGCCCTATGAGATGCTATGAGCAAAGTCACCTCTCAGTTCCATGGTTATCTGTATTTCTAAATAATCAGTTTTCATGATGTATTTCCCGAAGCTCTTCCCTATACACAACTCGTATGATCATTAAAGGGGAAAAAAAGCCTACAGGATGCTTTAATACTGCTATCAACTGCATTCATTGTAACTTGGATTTTCAGTCAAAAATCTAGATGTGCTTGTGAGATGCAGATTACCATCCTGGAATAAAGCACATAACTAGACTCACACAGCCATGACCACAAAAATAACCTACTGAGAAGAAGAGAGCCAGCTACAGAGATGCTGCTTTATCTTTAAAAAAAATTCTTGCTGCTGGCAAGGAAACACGAAGCTGCAGCAACACCATATTTTTCATGAGTCTCAGATCAATATAAAGCTATATGCCTCAGGTGCTGAGACAGCTACATTACGTGGTAATTGTCATTCATATTTTCATTATGGTGCATTTTTAGTTTAGTTAGAAATATTTGGATGGAATGTCCACCTAATCATGAAAGTCCCTGACGTTTTGTTGATGCGTGGCAAGTCTTTATGTCAGCAGCCGGTCAGCGGAAATGCAGACAAACAGAGGTAAGAACTCAGCCTTAAAAACAAAATGACATTACAATATCTTAAACAATAAACTGTATTACACCTTAAGCAATTTGATTGTTATGTCTGCAGCATTTAAACTTTTATTATCCTCTCTGGATGGGGAAGTGACTGAGAGTTTGAACCACAGAGAAGGAAAGGATGTGCTTGACATTGCTTTACCCTTTTTTTAATAAGGGGACAACAGCTTCAATAATAATCATGCTAAAGAAATTTGCATTTGATTGTATTTAATGCACGTGTATTTATCTCTCACTGACATAAAAATGGTAATTTGAGACCAAGCCTGACTAACGTATCACAGACTGGCAACATATATATTTACAGGAGAATAGGTACTCTGCATGTTTAGAATGTCTCTAGAAGAACCACGTAGTGATACACAAAATCAAAGATAAATTAAAAGCCTATGAGGCTCATTTTTGCAGCTGTCAACCAGTGTTTTATGGAAAAAAGGCCCACCATGTTTTGTAACATAGTTACCAGACAATATATCACGTTTAATCTAAAACTGAAACAGTTTGCTAATTTAAAAGAAAAATTTAAATATATGTTTTCTTTCCAGTGTCAATACTTTGAGCATAGTTTCAATTAATTTTTCCATTTAACTGCTTACAATCACTTAAAAGAAAACAAGCTCTAAATCCAGTCCTCTGTATCATTTTTAAAAGGACTCTGAGATGTTTTAAGAGGAAAATATTATGCACTACATAATATGAAGGTGGTGGCAGCAGCTGTGGGTTCCCTATCACAGGTTTGCAAACACATTTAATCTAATTGATGAGCTTTTGTTTAAACAAGCATTGATATGCATCCTGTGATGCATAGGGGTTGCAAAGATTCACAGCAACATACAGCCCAAGTGATCTGCTTGTGAGGCTGAAACAACTTTTATATGACTGAGAATGTGAAATATCTTCATTAATATTATTTTCATACCAAAAAAAATATATATAATTATATAGCTGGATTCATTCTGGTTCCCACTGAAACATACAATACAATTCACGCTGATTTTAATGGGAGGATCATGACCACTGTGGATAAATGTTTGTCCTCTGTGCTTTGGAACACATCATTTTAAAAATTCATTTGAAATCAGCAATTACTGCAAGCAACTTATACAAGCTTATACAATCAGGTACATATAATCTCAATTATAGATTTCATGTTGTCACCTGTGGTAACACCATACTTTGCAAATATAACTGAATGTTTCATGCGATCTTCCTTTGTTGCAAATGTCTTTCTTGCATGTTGCTCAAACTGAGAAAAAACTAACTCCTTCATTTTACTATTATTAAAAATTAATTAGATTTCTCAAATATATAATCACAAAACACTTGGCTTGATCTTATTTGGCCAAATACAAATCTATTTTTCCAGAATGCAATGACATGTGATTTTACATCAAGTTGCTATCGGAGAAAGGCTATGTCTAGTCTGTACCACTGATATTCAGGGTCACCTTTATTGAATTAGCAGTAGGAATACAGCTTCAGAAATATAGACATTAAACCATTGTTTCTTCTTTTTCTTCAAGTATCATTTGAAGATGCTTGGAGGCACCATGTGTGTCAATAATGTTAATTGACAGACTGTCTTTTTGCAATATTTGGCCTATGCAAAGCTTTCCTCCAAATATATATAAAAGTCCACTTGGAATGCACTGTGACTATATTTTAGCGAATTCTGCATTTCTTTGGAATTCAGAAAAGCAATGCTTCCTGTTCTCACATTACAGAAACAGATAAAAAAAACCCCACAAAATAAGCACCAAAACAGTAAGATTTAATGCATGTTATCATTCAGTAAAATTGCAGAAAATGACTAGCTGAGGAGGAAGGAATGGTGTCTCTGGTTTACCACGGTGCCTTGTTCTCTATGAAAATGCTGAATAAATGCTTAATTACATGGAAAAAATGCTGAATATTGCACAAAACAGCACAATGGTAGTTTTCATTCCCACAAGGACCTCAGTCCACTAAACGATAATCCATTGTAAAACTTCAATAATTCAGGAGGACATATGGCATAGTTAAAACAGAGCTCTTTCCCATAGAGAACTCAGAGGAAAAACACTTCTGACAGAAATATACCATTTACAATTATTCTAATCAGAGAACTTGATTTGGGTTTGTGTTTTTTTCCCCTAAAATCCTTTGTGGTTAATTGTAAATTCATCAGGAAGTTCCTTCCAAAATCTCCTTCCAGTTCTACTTCCAGTTCTATCTGCATTTCTCTTACAAAGCAATAATCTTTGGCATAGTTTGTGACATCTCTACAGATCAATTCAGCATTTCCCTCTCTCTCCTAAGGCAAAAGTTGCTGTGAGCTCCCTGCACTGCAGTGCAATGCAGCCCAAGGACCAGCAGTACCAATTGCGTTTGTCTGGGTAGGTTTCCCTTGTGTTGTACTAACCTCTGCAATCCTTCCCCCCCCCCCCCCGCCTCCATCAGAGATACACTCATCAGCCTCCTAACCCTTTACGGGAAGGAGAGCTGGATACTATCAATCATGAAGGAGCTTCTGCATGATCTCAGCATCTTTCAATGAGATGATCTCCCTCCTCCCCACCTATCTTTATATGCTTCTTCCTCATCACTTCCTTTTCTCCTCGGCCTCCCCTTTCTGTACAGATGTGCCATGGCTGCCCCAGCCAGCATGACTCAGCTCCCACCCTCGCCTTCCACTCGCACCGCACCCACAGTTCTTTGCAGGATTAGGCACCCAAGACTCATCAGAAACCTCCATGTTCAATTACTCCCATGTCACCCGGCCTTCAGGTCCCTGGGGTGTCCTGCCTCCACTCAGTACTGCTGGACCAGCCCCTTTGCCTCTTTGCATCCCTCAGGCTCTTCTGCCCTGCAATCCTCATTAAATTAGATGGTGATCACCTCAAAAAAACCTCGCCATCCCATGGCTCTTCCTAACCCCGGGACCTGGACTATAATTTTCCCCACTGTGACTTCAGTAAAGGTTGTGTCCAAGAAACCAACCTTTCTCCACGCTCCCCTCCCCATGTACTGCCAGAGGCATATTGGGATCTAAATCCCCAAAGCACCAGGAAAGCAGTAATTTAGTATGTTTTGGAAAAATCCTTTCCTGAAGCTATAAGGAAGGGAGTTCCTCCTCCCCCTTATGGGTCATAAATGTTAAACTATTCTCTGCATGTAGTCAATGTGAGTCACGATCCTTGAAGGCAACCTATACTGAGAAAAGGAACATAGTTTTCAAAAGCACTTAAATTGTTTATTTTCTTTCTTTTTTTTTTTTCCTGTTGCAGGGTCTGAAACTGCCTGTTCCCTTCCAAACCCATCTTAGAAAGTGTTGGTTCTCTAAGGAGCTGGAATCTCAACACCCTCCCTGCATCTTTGATTTTCCTCACCAGCCTTACCACTAGGACATCTGCAAGCTTGTTTTCTTCAAACATCTGGAGTCTCTGCAAACCTTAACACCCTTGGTTTTTGCTCCCCTAGCATGCAAAAGTTCTGCCAGCCTTAATATGCTAGTCAGCTTCAAAAGCAGAGATTAGACACTCGTACCACCTCGGATCTGTGCAACCTGCTCTCTGTGCAAAAGAGCAAGCGAGCTCTGGATAGAGCTGGAGTGAGTAGCAGCCGAGCAGGCTGCTCCCGCTCACCGCTGAGATGCGAGGGAACCCCGTGCCTCCCTGTAACACTCGACCTGTCCCGAAGAGAGCTCACCCCCCTCCCCTCCCCAGCAAGCAAAATCCCTATAAGTCCTGTGGAAAAGTTGAACTTCTCCGCCTCAAGCATTAAAAAAAAAAAAAAAAAAAAAGTTGCCCAGGAGCAGTAGCGGCCGCCTCACTGCCCGGAGCACCACTTACCGGCGGGGCAGCCAGCGGAGAGCTGCGGCGCGGCCGGGCTGCGGGGCGTTCCCAGCTCCCTCTGCTCCCCGCTGCCGCCTGCTCGCGGCGTCAGGCTGCGAGAGGGAGCGAGGAGCCTCCCGGAGGAGCCGCCAAGCGTGACGGACCAGAGGAGGGGCGGACCTGAGTGGCTGTGTGGGCTTCGCGTTGCGGTGAAGCGTCTGCTGCAGTGCCGGAGAGAGAGAGGGAGCGGGCGAGCGAGGAGCGACGCGGAGCGGGCGGTGGCCGCCACCATCAATAATTGAAAGCGTGGGAGGGCGGGGAGGGCGATCCCCGCCACAGACAGCGGCCAGAGCCGGGCGAGGAGGAGGCACTGAACCCCTCCCCGCGGGCAAGGCTAGGAAGTCTCTGTGAAAACAAGCCCCTTTTTCCCAGTAGAAGGGAAAAATTAAAATAGTGACACCCACGCATGCACTTTATTTCAGAAGACAGTGTTTTATGAGAAGCAGCGACAGGGGAGAGTGTACAAAAACGGCTTGTTTCAGAAGGGGTTGCAACAGGCCCTATGGCCACCCAAAGACCACTGCATCCTTCCTCCTTACTGTCCTCCCAGAGTCCAGACCACGAGCACTTTGCAGCAACAGTGTGAAGCTGCCTGCACTCCACGCGCAAAGACTGCAAGTTAAGATCAGGGTGAGAAGTGAAGTTGGTGTAGGAAGACCCACCAGCGAGATTCACTTTCCTGAGTAGAAAAATTCCTGACTAAGAGAAGAGTGAAGCATTAGAATAGATTGCCTTGGGCAATGGTGGAATCCCCATCATTGATGGCTTTTAAGCAAACATCAGATAAACATATGTTTAAAGATGATTGATTTGTCTTGGGACAAATGGATAAACTAGATTACCTTGTGAAGTATTTTTTTGGACTTAGGTTCTATGGACAGTAGGAAGTTATTATGTTTATTACCATTATCACCAATATTTTTAATGCAGTGGCATCAAGGACTGTAAGTGATATCATAACTTTGTTGCACTAGATGTTAATAGCCACTGTAGAACAAAGAATATGAAGACAGTTCCTCCTTTATGATTATATACATTTACATGCCATTGCACTGGCAAAGTGTGTAATGTGACAAATACAGTGGTATCGCCAAAGCGAAGACATGAGAGAAAGTGAAGAGAGCAGGTAGGATTCCATATTAAAACTATTTTTCAAAATGAGCAAATATTCCACCAGTTCTATTAACAAACATGGGACTTGGCTTTACCTCTCCAAAATGTGTTAAATCACAAATTATATCTGTAGTAGGAAGGAAGGGTAATGGGCAGATACCATCCCCCCACCTTGTACTCTGCACATGCCTAGTGTGTGGCTTCTACAGAGTTGTAATTTCTGATAGCTTGTCCGCCTTTGAGTCTTCCTGTCAATATTTGTGAGCTTATATGCATGTTTTCCTACACTCTGAAATGCTTTTCCTTTCCTCTGTTGTTGAGCAAAAGACTCAAACAGCAAAGAAAACTGGCTTATTGATTGGCTACCCAGGGGAAAAGCTGAATGAACTATGCATGGAATGGTGTCAAGCGTGAAACGCAAGCAGAAAAATTGAAAAGAAATACCTATTACTTTTCGGTCCCTTTCAGTAATCCTAGTGTTAGAAAATTGCACCTGGTGTTAGAAAACAGCACCTCCTCGTTAATAAACTAAACTTGCCATGTACAATATACAAGAAAAACAAAGATTCCAAAATTTTCCTATGGCAACAAAAGAAAAGGCTATTTGTGCTGCACAAACAAGAATAATGGTAAAATATTGTTCCTGTCCATTTACTGTTGACTATCTAATAAGAATATTTCTGTATATAAAATGCATCTTAAAGTATTCCAACTGTATTTTACTGAAATAAAATTTATTAGGACAAAAGACATGCTCCTTGTGAGTTCTTGAGCAAATATAGCAACTAATTCTGAAAAAAAAACCCACCACCAAAACGACACCACATTTAGGTTTTGAATACATAGGACTAAAATGCTAAGGAAAATAAATCAGTGTAATAAAAGCACAACAGACAGACTCAAGACTTTTTTTAACCTTACCTTGAGATTCCACTGAGAAAGGGCCACTACAGCAGCCACCATCCTCCTCACCTACTGTATTAGAGAGAGGTTCACGTGAGAGGTTTATAGGCATTTCGTAGAAAACAGGCAGATAGACTAAAGGATAAACACAAGAATTTTATCCACAAAAGTAAAAATGTGCAGTTTCACGGTCAGATTAAACTGAAGTAACACTGTGTTGCTACTGCAGAGAACGGTTCTTGTCTGCATGCCCTGCCACTTTCTCAGCATCAGCTTTATTGTGTGGCTTCAGGGTAAGATGGATTGGTGAGTAGATCTGACTGAAAAATAAGCCTGGAAACAAAAGGGAAAGTATGCCAAAGCCTGATGGGTTTTCAGTCAGACCAGCGACTGACTCACTTGTCTCATTTAGGCTGAGTTAAGCCAATCCTGAAGCTGCAGCACGCATATAGGACCGACTGAGTCAGCTCAGAAAGGTTGGTGTGGGAATGTGAAGCATGATTTAAGTAAAACTGGGTAGTGTCTCCTTGCTCTGTTTTCCATGCATGAGGAGTATTTGTACAATAGGAGAAAATTCCTTCCCCCAGAATGTCCCCATTACAGGTCGGCAGGAAGCAGATCTCATTCCTACCACCAGGAAACACATCCTGAGGTGGATTGCCTGCACACAGGCAACACTGATGGAAATAATGCCTCTCAAGTTTGAGAATTTTACACAGACTACCTCTGTCTTCCCTGCTTCTGGATCTGACGTCTTAGACCTTTCTGAAATTTGCCCTCAAGAGTACTCTTATGTATCAGACAAAATTTATTCTTTATACACATTCAGTTAAGCTCATGAAATCTGCTGTTCTGTCAGCTTTCTGTAGAGACTACATGACACATCTAGACAGATTCATTTACAGCTATCACAGACTCAACAACACAAGGTATTTTGCTAGTGAGTGATCCTGCAATATGATCATGCACACATTGCATCCCTCTACCAACGGGACAAAAGCAAAGACATTGTTTCTAGGTGGATGGAAAACCAACAAAACCCTAGTATCATTACTTTGTAAAGGAATTAAAAATGCAGACCTTGTGATCCTTCCAAATTATTCATTCCATACTGGTTTAAAAAGTACATGACAAATAAATGTCTGTGATTAAATACTGTAGGATTGTGTCTGGGTATTTTTAAATTATTATTTTATTTTAACTTGCACCTTAAATGTTTGTCTATGAGACATTACAGAATCACAGAATGGTAGGGGTTGGAAGGGACCTCTGGAGATCATCTAGTCCAACCCCACCTGATGGAGCAGGTTCACCTAGAGCAGGCTACACAGGACTGCACCCAGGCAGGTTTTGAATATCTCCAGAGAAGGAGACTCCACAACCCCCCTGGGCAGCCTGTTCCAGGGCTCTGTCACCCTCACAGTAAAGAAGTTTTTCCTCATGTTCAGGCGGAACTTCCTGTGTTCCAGTTTGTGCCCATTGCCCCTTGTCCTGTCCCTGGGCACCACTGAAAAGAGTTTGGCCCCATCCTCTTGACACCCGCCCTTGAGATATTTATAAGCATTGATGAGGTCCCCTCTCAGTCTTCTCTTCCTCAGGCTGAACAGCCCCAGCTCCCTCAGCCTTTCCCCATAGGAGAGATGCTCCAGTCCCTTAATCATCTTTGTAGCCCTCTGCTGGACTCTCTCCAGTAGTTCCTCATCTTTCTTGAACTGGGGAGCCCAGAACTGGACGCAGTACTCCAGATGGGGCCTCACTAGGGCAGAGTAGAAGGGGAGGATAACCTCCCTCGACCTGCTGGCCACACTCTTCTTAATGCATCCCAAGATATCTGTCATGGTTTAGCCCCAGCTGGCAGCTGAGAACCACGCGGCCGCTCACTCGCCCCCCCCACCTCGCAGTGGGATGGGGGAGAGAATCAGGAAAAAGAAAGGCAAAACTTGTGGGTTAACAGCAACAGTTTAACAGGATGACAAAGGAAAAGAAAACAAACAAACAAGAAACCCTAACAATAACAACAACAGAGTGTACTTAGCGGTGCTTCCCAGCGCAGGTCATTCCCCGCCCAGAGCACAACACCCGGCCCGCTCCCCGTCCCCCTCTATATAGTGAGTGTGACAGTCACATGGTATAGAAGAGCCCCCTGGCCAGCTTCTGGTGAAAATTAACCCTATCCCAGCCGGAACAAGGACATTATTCACCCCTTATTCTATACCATCTATGTCATGCTCAGATCCTACACTTTCCAATTAATCACCACCACTTTTCCTGTTATACATATATATATACACACACACACAGAGACATCATTCCCTTAGTCTATGGACCATCCCTTTGAAGTGTCTATTGAGTTCATTTAGTCCATGACTTTGGGCTCCATCTGTCATAATAGTCTCTGGGGGCAGGAGAGATGACGTGGAGTTCGCTCAGTTGGCGAAACAGGGCCAGGTCTCGGTGCGGTGCAGCAGGTGACACTGGACGCAGTGGGAGGATGGTATGTAGTGCTGGATTGTTGCATGTTGCACCTGGAGCTTGCAGTTGTGGTATCTGGCTCGGCTGGTGTATCATGTCCACGGTCTGTGGGTTGAAGATGTCAGTCTCTTGAGGAAGTTGAGGGGCACCAGTTGCTAAAGCCGATTCTGCTTCCATCACCAATGCACTTTGCTCAGTTTTATCAATAGTTCATTCTTTATCAATTTGGGTAATTCTTGCTATAACATCATTGATATGGCATATAGCAACAGTGACAGAGATGACATACAGTGACAGGGTTATATAGCAATTAACATCATACAGTTTCATTCATTGGCTATTCTCACCCAAAATCAAATCCCCTCGAGGTACACATCAGACTTCCCCATCCTTTTGCATCACCCACCAAGTGCACCCAGGTCCTTGAGCAAAAACAATTCCACGGATGGGTTGGCCTTTGCCTGAGGCAGGAGTAACCCAGACTGTCTTCCCTAACATATTCTTCATGTGCACTACAGGGATTTTATCCCCTTCTATAGTACATAAAAGGTGTGACTGGGCAAGGCCACCTCGATTGGTAGATCCTCTAGTGTTGACTAACCAGGTGGCTTTTGCTAAATGTGTATCCCAGTGTTTGAAGGTCCCACCACCCATTGCTCTCAGGGTAGTTTTTAACAGTCCATTGTACCGTTCAATTTTCCCAGAGGCTGGTGCATGATAGGGGATGTGATACACCCACTCAATGCCATGCACTTTGGCCCAGGTGTCTATAAGGTTGTTTCGGAAATGAGTCCCATTGTCTGACTCAGTTCTTTCTGGGGTGCCATGTCGCCATAAGACTTGCTTTTCAAGGCCCAGGATAGTGTTCCGGGCAGTGGCATGGGGCACGGGATATGTTTCCAGCCATCCGGTGGTTGCTTCCACCATTGTAAGCACATGGCGCTTGCCTTGGCGGGTCTGTGGGAGTGTGATAGAATCAATCTGCCAGGCCTCCCCATATTTGTATTTCAGCCACCATCCTCCATACCAGAGAGGCTTTGACCGCTTGGCTTGCTTGATTGCAGCGCATGTTTCACACTCATGGATAGCACACTGTGCGATAGCGTCCATAGTCAAGCCCACCCCTCGATCACGAGCCCATCTATATGTTGCATCTCTTCCCTGATGGCCTGAGGTGTCATGGGCCCACAGAGCTAGGAATAATTCACCTTTATGTTGCCAGTCCAGATCCACCTGAGCCACTTCAAATCCTAGCAGCCTGATCCACCTGCTGGTTGTTGTGATGTTCCTCAGTGGCCCGACTGTTAGGTGCGTGGACATCTACATGGTGTACTTTTATAACCAGCTTCTCTAGCCGGGCAGCAATATCTTGCCACAATTTGGCAGCCCAGATGGGTTTGCCTCTGTGCTGCCAGTTGCTCTGCTTCCATTGCTGTAACCACCCCCACAGAGCATTCGCCACCATCCAGGAGTCAGTATAGAGGTAGAGCACTGGCCACTTCTCTTGCTCAGCAATATCTAAAGCCAGCTGGATGGCTTTCACCTCTGCAAACTGACTTGATTCACCTTGTCCTTCAGTTGCTTCTGCAACTCATTGTGTAGGACTCCACACAGCAGCTTTCCACCTTCGATGCTTTCCCACAATATGACAGGACCCATCAGTGAACAGGGCATATTCCTTCTCATCTTCTGGCAGTTTATTATACAGTGGGGCCTCTTCAGCACACGTCACCTCCTCCTCTGGTGACATTCCAAAGTCTTTCCCTTCTGGCCAGTCCGTGATCACTTCCAAGATTCCTGGGTGACTGGGGTTTCCTGTTTGAGCCCGCTGTGTGATCAGTGCGACCCACTTACTCCATGTGGCATCAGTGGCATGATGTGTACAGGGGACTCTCCCTTTGAACATCCAGCCCAGCACCGGCAGTCGGGGTGCCAGGAGGAGCTGTGCTTCACTACCAACCACCTCCGAAGCAGCTCGAACCCCTTCATATGCTGCCAAGATCTCTTTTTCAGTTGGAGTGTAGCGGGCCTCAGATCCTCTGTATCCCCGGCTCCAAAACCCCAGGGGTCGACCTCGAGTCTCCCCTGGTGCTCTCTGCCAGAGGCTCCAGGTAGGGCCGTTCTCCCTGGCTGCAGTGTAGAGCACATTTTAACATCTTGCCCCGCCCGGACTGGCCCAAGGGCTACTGCATGAACTATCTCCTGTTTAATTTGTTCGAAGGGTTGTTGTTGCTCAGGGCCCCATGTGAAATCCTTCTTCTTTCGGGTCACTTGATAGAGAGGGCTTACAATAAAACTGTAATTTGGAATATGCATTCTCCAGAAACCCACAACACCTAAGAAAGCTTGGGTTTCCTTCTTGTTCGTTGGTGGAGAAATAGCTGCTATTTTGTTGATTACGTCCATCGCAATCTGACGACATCCATCTTGCCATTTTATTCCTAGGAACTGGATCTCCTGTGCAGGTCCTTTGACCTTCCCTCGTTTTATGGCAAAGCCAGCTCTCAGAAGAATTTGGATTATTTTTTCCCCTTTCTCAAAAACCTCTTCTGCTGTGTTGCCCCACACAATGATGTCATCAATGTATTGCAGGTGTTCTGGAGCTCCACCCTTTTCCAGTGCAGTCTGGATCAGCCCATGGCAAAGGGTGGGGCTGTGTTTCCACCCCTGGGGCAGTCGATTCCAGGTGTACTGGATGCCCCTCCAGGTGAAAGCAAACTGTGGCCTGCACTTTTCTGCCAAAGGGATTGAGAAAAACGCATTGGCAATATCTATGGTGGCATACCACTTGGCTGCCTTGGACTCCAGTTCGTACTGAAGTTCTAGCATGTCTGGCACGGCAGCGCTCAGTGATGGCGTGACTTCATTCAGGCCACAACAGTCCACTGTTAATCTCCATTCCCCGTTAGATTTCCGTACTGGCCATATAGGACTATTAAAAGGTGAATGAGTCTTACTGATGACTCCTTGGCTCTCCAGTTGATGAATCATCCCATGGATGGGAGCCAGGGAGTCTCAGTTGGTGCGATATTGCCGCTGGCGCACTGTCCTGGTAGCAATTGGCACCTTCTGTTCTTCAGCTCGCAGCAATCCCACAACGCAGGGATCTTCTGAGAGGCCAGGCAGGGTAGATAGCTGTTTGGTCTTCTCTGCATTCACTGTGGCTACACCAAAAGCCCATCGGTATCCCTTTGGGTCCTGGAAGTACCCTCTCCTGAGGTAAGGGTCCTCTGGGCTGGTCACAATGGGGTGATTCTCCCACTTGTCCCCTGTTAAGCTCTTCTCAGCCTCCAATATAGAAAATCCTTGGCATCCCCCTGTCACTCCAGAGATCCAGATGGGTTCCATGCCCCTATATTTTGATGGCACCAGCATACACTGTGCACCAGTGTCTACCAAAGCCTTATACTTCTGTGCGTCTGATGTTCCAGGCCACCGAACCCACACAGTCCAGTATACACGGTCATCCCTTTCCTTCTCCTGGCCAAACGCAGGGACTCTCTATTCCTGTTAGTGATGCTGGGGCACTTTGAATCACCTTCCTCCACATAGCCCGTGTGCACAGGACATCCTCTGGATCTTTGGAGACCTCATCATTGTCTAGATCCCTGTAGATGACTTCCAGTACCGCTAATTCTCTCAGGAACTGGATGCCTTCATCTGCAGTAGTCCACTTCCCTGGGGAGTTCACAAGATCTTCCTTGAATGGATATCTTGCCCTCACACTTGAGAGGAGACATCTCCAGAGACTGCAAATTGCTGCCTCTTTTCCAATTCCTCTCTCAATTCCCTGGTTTCTAGCAAGGGATCCCAGCTGTTGGGTTTCCTTACCTTCCAATTGCTGACTGTGGGCCCCACTATCCCAGCATCGGAGTAGCCAGGCAGCAATCTGCTCACCTGGCTGGCGGCTGTAATCTTTCCGCATGTTTCGAAGTTCTGATGAGGTCAGGGACCGGGTAGTTTCCGCTTCCTGTCTGAATTCTCTCACTCCTTCCTCTGATGTCCTTGTCGAAGGACCAGCTTCGTGATCAAACCTTTCCTCTTCTTCCTCCTCCCTTACTAATTGAGGATATGGACCCATTGTTCTCCTTGTCCATTGTTTCTTTTTAACTACTGGGGCAATTACTGTAGTTGGTGTTTTTTGGGTCCCTATCTCAACCATGGTGTCCTCAGATGTAGTTTGGGTCCCTGCCTCAGCCACAGTCCTCTGAGAGTGCTGAACTGTGGTTCGATAGGCACAAGCCAGGCCCCAGTACAGTGCTAGAAGCTGCTGGTTTTCATTGGGATAGGCAAGGCATCCTTCTATCAGGTGGGGCATCAGTTTGCCAGGGTTGCTTGCCTGTTCAGGTGTCAAGTCCCAGGCTATGGGAGGTGATAACTGCCCTAGGAACCTGCCCAAGTCCTTCCACACACCCTGCCACCCTGGGACCGGCTGCCTCTGGTCACATTTCAGTATCTCCTCACCCAAAAATTGTCTTCTCTTACACCAGGACGAGACCAGATTCCACAAATCCCGTAATATGCCAATTACTAGTACTAAACAGCTCACATAAGGGTGAGCGAGGACCTCAGGAGCCTGCATAATAAACCTGTCCACATCAATCCTGGGTAGGGGGAGGGAGATGTATTCCCTCATCCTCTCCACCAGATAGCTCCCCCAGCACAGTAAAGCCATCAATGCCAGGGCAAAGCACATAACCATTGTTTGTATTAACATGTTGCCAAAAATAAACAGGGCAGCCAAAGAACTTTATGACCCGTACAGGAGCTTGTCATTTAATAACTACTACAGCTATAGCACGCTTAATACAGAAGAGCGGTTGTTGTGCCCCACCTTGGGCACCAAATGGACTGTCGTGGTTTAGCCCCAGCCAGCAGCTGAGCGCCACACGGCCGCTCGCTCGACCCCCCTCCCAGTGGGATGGGGGAGAGAATCAGGAAAAACAAAGGCAAAACTCGTGGGTTAACAACAACAGTTTAAGAGGACAACAAAGGAAAAGAAAACAAACAAACAAGAAACCTCGACAATACCAACAACAGAGTGTACTTAGCAGTGCTTCCCAGCACAGGTCGCTCCCCGCCCACAGCACAACGTCCAGCCCGCTCCCAAGCAGCGATCCCACCCCTGGCACCGTCCCCCTCTATATAGTGAGCGTGACGGTCACATGGTTGTCCTGGTTTAGGCCAGGACAGAGCTAGTTTTGCCTTCAGCAGCTCCTGTGTTTTGGATTTAGTGTGAGAAGAATGGTGATAGCACACTGATGTTGCTGGTTGCTGCTAAACAACCAAGGACATTTTGCAGTTTCCCAGGTTTTGCTAATGTGCAGGTGCAAAAACTTGGGAGGGGTATAGCCAGAACAGTTGATCCAAACTGGCCAAAGAGAGAATTCCATACCATAGATGTCATGCCCGGTATAAGTGAGGGTCAGCCGGTGGGCCACTAGTTTTTAAGACCCTTAACTTGCCTTAATCCTTAAGCTTCCCTTCGGGTTGCTTTTGGTTTCCCTGATTTTTCCTTTTTTTTTTCATTTGTTTGTTCGGCTGTTTGTTCCCTCGCCTGCTCTCTCTGGTACTTGCTGTTCTGGGATAGCTGGGGGGGAACACACCTGCTCCCTGACTGCTGCTCAGGGCGGGCTGTATCGGTCATCAGGTGGTGAGAAATTGTGCATCGTTTGTTTTATATATTCTATTATCCTTCTATATATTATTGTTAATAATAATATATTTTTATATTTTTCCTTTGCTGTCCTGGTGAACTGTTTTTATCTCAACCCGCGAGTTTTCCTTTCTCTCCAATTCTCCTCCCCACCCCACCGGGGAGTGGGGAATGAGCGAGCGGCTGCGTGGTATTGGGTTACAATTTGGGGTTAAACCGCAACAATGGTATAGAATAGACCCTGGCCAGTTTCTGGTGAAAATTAACACTATCCCAAACGGAGCCACGACAATACCATTGGCCTTCTTGGCAACAAGGACACGTTGCTGGCTCATGGTGAATTCGTCATCCACCAGGACTCCCAGGTCCTTCTCCACAGAGCTGCTTTCCAGCAGGTCAACCCCCAACCTGTACCGGTGCATGGGGTTATTCCTCCCCAGGTGCAGGACCCTGCACTTGCACTTGTTGAACCTCATGAGGTTCCTCTCTGCCCAATGCTCCAGCCTGTCCAGGTCTCGCTGAATGGCAGCACAGCCTTCCAGTGTATCAGCCAGTCCTCCCAGTTTCATATCATCAGCAAACTTCCTGAGGGTACACTCTGTCCCTACATCCAGGTCATTGATGAATAAATTGAACAAGACTGACCCCAGTACTGACCCCTGGGGGACACCACTAGCTACAGGCCTCCAACTAGACTCTGCACCACTGATCACCACCCTCTGAGCTCTGCCATTCAGCCAGTTCTCAATCCATCTCACCGTCCACTCGTCTAGCCCACACTTCCTGAGCTTACCTATGAGGATGTTGTGGGAGACAGTGTCAAAAGCCTTGCTGAAGTCCAGGTAGACAACATCCACTGCTCTCCCCTCATCCACCCAGCCAGTCATGCCATCGTAGAAGGCTATCAGATTGGTCAAGCATGATTTCCCCTTGGTGAATCTATGTTGAATACTCCTGATCACCTTCTTTTCTTCTACATGCTTAGAGATGGCCTCCAGAATGAGCTGCTTCATCACCTTTCCAGGGATGGAGGTGAGGCTGACTGGCCTGTAGTTTCCCGGGTCCTCCTTCTTGCCCTTCTTGAAGACTGGAGTGACATTGGCTTTTCTCCAGTCCTCAGGCACTTCTCATGTTTTCCATGACCTCTCAAAGATGATGGAGAGTGGCTTGGCAATGACCTCTGCCAGCTCCCTCAGCACACGTGGGTGCATCCCATTGGGGCCCATGGATTTGTGGGTGTCCAGTTTGCCTAAATGATCTCTAACCTGATCCTCCTTGACCAAAGGAAGGCCATCCTTTCTCCAGGCTTCCTCTCTTCCCTCCAGGGTCTGGGATTCCTGGGGGCCAGCCTTAGCAGTAAAGACTGAAGCAAAGAAGGCATTCAGTAACTCTGCCTTCTCTGCATCCTTCGTGACCAGGGCACCCACCTCATTCAGCAGAGGGCCCACATTTTCCCTAGTCTTCCTTTTGTTGCCGATGTACTTGAAAAAGCCCTTCTTATTGCCCTTGATGTCCGTTGCCAGATTAAATTCGAGGTGGACCTTAGCCTTCCTTGTAGCATCCCTGCATACCCTGACAGCATTCCTGGTTTCCTCCCAAGTGGCCTGTCTTTTTTTCCACATTCCATGGACTTTCTTCTTCCATTTGAGTTTTGCCAATAGTTCCTTGCTCATCCACGCAGGTCTCCTGCCTCCCTTACCTGATTTCTTACTCCTGGGGGGATGCACCACTCTTGAGCTTGGAAGAAGCGATGACTGAATATTGACCAGCTCTCTTGGGCCCCCCTACCTTCTAGAACCCTAACCCACGGGGTTCTTCCAAGCAGGTCCTTGAAGAGGCCAAAGTTAGCTCTCCTGAAGTCCAGGGTTGTAATCCTGCTTAGTGTCCTGCTTCCTCCACGCAGGATCCTGAACTCCACCATCTCATGGTCACTGCAGCCAAGGCTGCCCCCAACCTTCACATCCCCAACCAGGCCTTCTTTGTTTGTTAGTACAAGATCCAGCAGCACACCTCTCCTTGTTGGCTTCTCCACCGCCTGCATCAGAAAGTTATCATCAATGTTCTGAAGGAACCTCCTGGACTGTGCGTGCCTAGCTGTGTTGTCCCTCCAACAGATATCAGGGTAGCTGTAGTCCCCCATGAGAACCGGGGCCTGTGCTTGTGAAGCTACTTTCAGCTGCCTGTAGAAGGCCTCATCGACTTCCTCTTCCTGATCAGGTGGCCTGGAGTATACACCCACAACAGTGTCCCCCATGTTAGCCTGTCCCTTAATCCTTACCCATAAGCTCTCGACCCGTTCTTCATCCTCCCCTAGGCAGAGCTCGATATATTCCAGTTGCGCTCTCACATAGAGAGCAACTCCACCACCTCGCCTTGCTGGCCTGTCCTTCCTTAAAAGTACGTAGCCATCCATGACAGCATTCCAGTCATGTGAGCTGTCCCTCCATGTGTCTGTAATTCCTATGAGATCATGGCCCTGCAACCACACACAGATCTCTAGTTCTTCCTGTTTATTCCCCATGCTGCGTGCGTTGGTGTACAGGCATTTCAGAGAGGTAATCGAGCACGCAGGTCTCCCTGGAGGGGTGCAAGAGGATCCACCATAGCCATACACACCCTTAGGGTGGTTGGCTTTCTGGTTCTCTTCTTGGGAGGCAGCTAAGGAAGATTTGTCTCTGCTCAGGTTGGCCTGGCTTATTCCCCAGTTGGGTGCAATGACATGAGCATCGCCACTTTGGACCCCGCCCCCCAAGTTCTTCAGTTTAAAGCTCACCTCACCAAGTTGGCCAGCCTGCTGCCCAAAATTCCCTTGCCACTTTTAGACAGGTGGATCTCATCCCTCCCTAACAGGTTATAGTCACCAAAGAACGTCTCATTGTCATAAAAGCCAAAACCTTCACGATGGCACCAGCCATGAAGCCAGGAGTTGATATGCATTATTTGCTTATTTCTGGCTGTCCCCTTTCCTTCCACTGGTAAAATGGAGGAAAAGATAACTTGAGCACCAATATTTTTCACTTGTACCCTCAGGGCTTTATAGTCTTCCTTGATTCTGCCCAGGTTCCAGCTTGTGGTGTCATTCGTGCCCACATGAAAGTAACAGTAGATAGTAGTCTGTGCTCCTGACAAGTTGTGGCACCCTCTCGGCAACATCTCAGACCTTAGCTCCCAGAAGGCAGCGTACCTCACGTGCCTTCCTGTCAGGTCAGCAGATGGGCACCTCAGTGCCCCTTAACAGAGAGTCATCCTCTACGAGCACTCGTCATTTCTTTTTGCGGTATCCACTGTGTGCTGCTGGAGTAGTTCCTCCTTGCAGACCTTGTTCGTGGGTGTCTACAGCTGTTAAAGCTTCGTATCTGTTTTTGGTTGTGATGCCAGAGGGTGGGACTGAAGCTGAGTCCTGCTTTTGTGGGTCACCAGGGTCCAAGGTGTCTCATTCTCAGTGGTGTCTGGTGGAGGAGTGTGGTTATGAAACCACCTATCTATCTCCGTCTCAGCTGCTCTGATACTGCGCAGCCTTTTAACTGTTTCCTGCAGCTCAGCCACCTGACGTAACAGATCATCAACCTGTGCACACCTTGTGCAGGAACTTAACTTTTCATCAGGAGAAGGGTGAGGGCACTTGCTGCAACCTCCCGCCTGTACTGAAGTCTCCTTCCTTACCAGTTCTATCTGGCTGGATACATCAGACATCTCAGGAGTTTTCTCTGTAGGAACACTGGTTTTAGCTCTGAGGCGAGTGCCCACCATTATGGCAGAGACCTAGAGCACTTCCCTGGGCTGTGGACCTACAAGCAGGTTGCAGGGCCCTCCCTGCGAGAACTGCTGCGCAAGCTGACACGCCATGCCCTATTTGCCCACCCTGGTCTCTAGCGCTCTCTAGGGCCATTTAAATTTCCCGTGGTTGCATCCTGGCAACGCGCAAGCCACGTCAGCCTCACTCACAAGAGCTGCCGGCTCCTGGCGAGTCTCTCTGCTCTTCCTCGGGTTTCCCTGGCTCCGGGAACCCCCCTGTCCTGTTAGCTTTGTTTCTCCACTATTTCCTTTTCAGGATAGAAATACAGTAATATCTGGCTACAGACAAAAATAGCATCCAGCAAAGATTTATAGTATTTCCCTTGAAACCAAAGTTAAATGTTTCATAGAATCAGACTTACACTGTAGTATATATTCCTTTTGTACAAGTTCCACCTTTATCATGGATTCAATCCTGCAAGTACTTTTGTTGACTTAAACGGGACTGGCTATGGGAAATAAATAGAATATAAATGTAAAGTGCACAGAAATGTTTCAAGTTAATTGTCAGCAAGGGGTCAGTATTTTACTGTATGCAGTGTATAAACATTTGAGACTACATCCATGCACAGTGACCTAACACAACAAGACCCAGTCCTGAATGAGACATTTGGACACCTCTTTATTTCAAATAAGTAACAGCAAGAAAAGGCCACTTAAATGTACAAAAGGAATTCACTATGGTTTCAGGTGACAGAGACAGAAAAAAATTTTCTACAGTTTGACTAAAAGAAAAAGAAGAATTAAGTTTTCTTTAGTTATACACAAGATACTTGTCTGAATCTGACCCTAAAGAATGTGCATCATAATGTTTAGCCACATCTAATTGGAAATAAAAATACAAAGAGTACTACAGTGAAAGGGAAAAATCTGATACTTCTTTGCTGTCAAACGAAAATCACTTTTTAAATCAGTCTATATGGTACTGATTTATACACAGAATATACATCAGACCGTGTTTTCCTGTGGCTTCATAAAACAAACAAACAAAAAATCCATGACAGGTAAGGGCTGCCATTGATCAAAAGATCCTCTACCTCTGCTAAAATTAAAGGTGAAGAGTCACTAAATAAATCTTCACGTAATGTAAGCATGAGCAACATTATCAGCTGACTAAGTACTCTACCAACAGGAGGACTATTTTAATACCTGAATCCTTTTGGCCATGATACAGATCTCTCTCTCTCGACATAGCATTTTTTTCTTTTGTCTCACTGCTGTCTAAATTTCAAAATCTGATTGACAGGAATGAGTGGCTTCCTGGACAAGAAGGAACATTAAACACGTATGTCCTAAATCCTAGTTTAGGGTCTTCTGCTGACTTGCTGCACTGACCTTGAACAGATCAGCTCCTCAAGCCACTGCTTCCTTTCTTGTTCTTTGCCAGTCTTGTTTATTTAAGATGTTGTATCTTTAGACAGGAGGAATAATATGTTTGCACTACATGTAGAACTGATATAATAATTACTATTGTAATTCATACATCGTTGTCTCTAAGTGTAATAAAAGAGTTAGGCTTATTTCCACAAGGACCACTGCATGGTCTTAACTAAGCACTATGTCTAGTTGAAGTCCTGGGGAATACTCCTTGTATAAAACAGTCCTACTCAGTGCTGTAAATCTTTGCTGTAAAGCTTTGCTGGATGAAGGTCTAAATTTGCAACAAGATAAATCCCATTTTTCTTCATGGAAATTATAGCTCAACTGAAACAATTTTTTAACTAACTGATTATATTTTTATATATATTAATGTACATATACTAGTACATTGAACCTGAGATGAGTTCTGAATCATATTAAGTATGTAATTTGAAATTTGCTTCTCTTTCAAACAACATATTGCTTCTGTGTTTGATCACTCTTGTTAAAGTGATTTCTGATGCTGTCATGTATCATTTGGAGAGGCTTATTCTTTTAGGTTTCCACAGTGCTAGAGCACAGATCATATTAGAGCACAGTCTATACTGGTATGTAGTGTCCCCAGTACCAGGGACAGCATGCAGATATTAGGAAGAAAAGTTACTGACCAAAGAACTTAGACATGAACTTAACCCAGAGAAGGGTGAGTTATTCAAAGCCATAAAAGTGAAATATGGCTGCAAAAAATACAGAATATCTCATGATTTTCAGTTATTGGTTGATAAAATGGCAGATGAATTTAAAAGTTGATAAATACAATTCAGTGTGTATTGTGAAAACAATCTCTTCTATGCGCACAGTGATATGATCCAGAATAGCAAAAACTGCTATAATGTAATTTATCTTGTTAGTATGTTACATTAAGTATCTCATACTGAATATCTTCAGAGATTTGTTTCTTTAACTTTTTTTTTTAAAAGAACTATTTCTGTTGTGACATGACTGACTGGTGCAAGCCAGTTTTAAAGCTGTTCTTTCACCTATAACATGGCACATAGATTATGCCATGTTTCCATCTAAAGAAAAATTGTAACACGTCTTTTCATTTTCCTGACAGCCAATGCTGCAGTATCTAGATGTTGCGCAATGAACCCATATTTTCATAGCTATGTATTTGCACCTGCATTCTCTGAGGTTTGTTCTCTGGGACTAGATAAATGACATGAAGATTGTCGTGGTTTAGCCCCAGCCGGAGGCTGAGCCACGCGGTCGCTCGCTCATCCCCCCCTCCCGGTGGGACGGGGAGAGAACTGGGATGAAGAAAAGCAAAAACTCGTGGGTTAACAACAACAACAGTTTAACCAAACAACAAAGGGAAAGAGAACAAACAAGCGAGAAACCCCAACAATGACAACAACAGCGAGTACTTAGCGGTGCTTTCCGGACAGGTCGCTCCCGCCCGCAGCCCCACGCCCAGCCCGCTCCGAGCAGCGATCCCCGCCCCGCCAGTCACCCCCCTCTAAATAGTGAGCGTGACGGTCACATGGTATAGAATAGACCCCGTCCAGCTTCTGGTGAAAATTAACCCTATCCCAGCCGCAACCAGGACATTATCCACCCTTTATTCTATACCATATACATCACGCTCAGATCCTACACTTTCCAATTAATCACCACCACTTTTCCTGATATATATATATATAGATATACACACAGACATCATTCCCTTAGTCTATAGACCATCCCTTTGAAGTGTCCATTGAGTTCATTTAGTCCATGACTTCGGGCTCCATCTGTCAGAATAGTCTCTTGGGGCAGGAGAGATGATGTGGAGTTTGCTCAGTCGGTGAAACAGGGCTGGGTCTCAGTGTGGTGTGGCAGGTGACACTGGACGCAGTGGGAGGATGGTGTGTAGTGTTGGATTGTTGCACCTGGAGCTTGCAGTTGTGGTATCTGGCTCGGCTGCTGCATCATGTCCACGGTCTGTGGGTTGAAGATGTCGATCTCTTGAGGAAGTTGATGGGCGCCAGTTGCTAAATCCAGTTCTGCTTCCATTACTGCTGCACTTGGCTCAGTTTTATCAATAGTTCATTCATTGACTATTCTCACCCAAAATCAAATCCCCTCGAGGTACACATCGGACTTCCCCATCCTTTCGCATCACCCACCAAGTGCACCCAGGTCCTTGAGCAAAAGCAATCCCACGGATGGGTTTGCCTTTGCCCGAGGCAGGAGTAACCCAGACTGTCTTCCCTAACGTATTCTTCATGTGCACTACAAGAACTTTATCCCCTTCTACAGTATGTAAAGGCTTTGATTGGGCAGGACCAGCTCGATTGGTAGACCCTCTAGTGTTAACTAACCAGGTGGCTTTTGCTAAATGTGTATCCCAGTGTTTGAAGGTCCCACCACCCATTGCTCTCAGGGTAGTTTTTAACAGTCCATTGTATCGTTCAATTTTCCCAGAGGCTGGTGCATGATAGGGGATGTGATACACCCACTCAATGCCATGCGCTTTGGCCCAGGTGTCTATAAGGTTGTTTCGGAAATGAGTCCCATTGTCTGACTCAATCCTTTCTGGGGTGCCATGTCGCCATAAGACTTGCTTTTCAAGGCCCAGGAGAGTGTTCCGGGCAGTGGCGTGGGACACAGGATATGTTTCCAGCCACCCGGTGGTTGCTTCCACCATTGTGAGGACATGGCGCTTGCCTTGGCGGGTCTGTGGGAGTGTGATAGAATCAATCTGCCAGGCCTCCCCATATTTATATTTCAGCCATCGTCCTCCATACCAGAGAGGCTTTGACCACTTGGCTTGCTTGATTGCAGCACATGTTTCACACTCATGGATAACCTGTGCGATAGTGTCTATGGTCAAGTCCACCCCTCGATCACGAGCCCATCTGTATGTTGCATCTCTTCCCTGATGGCCTGAGGTGTCATGGGCCCACAGAGCTAGGAATAATTCACCTTTATGTTGCCAGTCCAGATCCACCTGAGCCACTTCAATCCTAGCAGCCTGATCCACCTGCTGGTTGTTGTGATGTTCCTCAGTGGCCCGACTCTTGGGTACATGAGAATCTACATGACGTACTTTTATAACCAGCTTCTCTAGCCGGGCAGCAATATCTTGCCACAATTTGGCAGCCCAGATGGGTTTGCCTCTGTGCTGCCAGTTGCTCTGCTTCCATTGCTGTAACCACCCCCACAGAGCATTCGCCACCATCCAGGAGTCAGTATAGAGGTAGAGCACTGGCCACTTCTCTTGCTCAGCAATATCTAAAGCCAGCTGGATGGCTTTCACCTCTGCAAACTGACTTGATTCACCTTGTCCTTCAGTGTCTTCTGCAACTCATTGTGTAGGACTCCACACAGCAGCTTTCCACCTTCGATGCTTTCCCACAATATGACAGGACCCATCAGTGAACAGGGCATATTCCTTCTCATTTTCTGGCAGTTCATTATATGGTGGGGCCTCTTCAGCACACGTCACCCCCTCCGCTGGTGACATTCCAAAGTCTTTCCCTTCTGGCCAGTCCATGATCACTTCCAAGACTCCTGGGTGACTGGGGTTTCCTATTTGAGCCCGCTGTGTGATCAGTGCGACCCACTTTTACTCCATGTAGCATCAGTTGCATGATGTGTACAGGGGACTCTCCCTTTGAACATCCAGCCCAGCACCGGCAGTCGGGGTGCCAGGAAGAGCTGTGCTTCACTACCAACCACCTCCGAAGCAGCTCGAACCCCTTCATATGCTGCCAAGATCTCTTTTTCAGTTGGAGTATAGTGGGCCTCAGATCCTCTGTATCCCCGGCTCCAAAACCCCAGGGGTCGACCTCGAGTCTCCCCTGGTGCTCTCTGCCAGAGGCTCCAGGTAGGGCCGTTCTCCCTGGCTGCAGTGTAGAGCACATTTTTAACATCTTGCCCCGCCCGGACTGGCCCAAGGGCTACTGCATGAACTATCTCCTGTTTAATTTGTTCAAAGGCTTGTCGTTGCTCAGGACCTCATGTGAAATCATTCTTCTTTCGGGTCACTTGATAGAGAGGGCTTACAATAGAACTGTAATTTGGAATATGCATTCTCCAAAAACCCACAACACCTAAGAAAGCTTGGGTCTCCTTTTTGTTAGCTGGTGGAGACATAGCTGCTATTTTGTTGATCACATCTGTTGGAATCTGACGACGTCCATCTTGCCATTTTATTCCTAGGAACTGGATCTCCTGTGCAGGTCCTTTGACCTTACCTCGTTTTATGGCAAAGCCAGCTCTCAGAAGGATTTGGATTATTTTTTCCCCTTTCTCAAAAACTTCTTCTGCTGTGTTGCCCCACACAATGATGTCATCAATGTATTGCAGGTGTTCTGGAGCTCCACCCTTCTCCAGGGCAGTCTGGATCAGGCCATGGCAAAGGGTGGGGCTGTGTTTCCACCCCTGGGGCAGTCAATTCCAGGTGTACTGCACACCCCTCCAAGTAAAAGCAAACTGTGGCCTGCACTCTGCTGCCAAAGGGATGGAGAAGAATGCACTGGCAATATCAGTTGTGGCATACCACTTGGCTGCCTTGGACTCCAGTTCATACTGAAGTTCTAGCATGTCCGGCACAGCAGCACTCAGTGGTGGCGTGACTTCATTCAGGCCACGGTAGTCCACTGTTAGTCTCCATTCCCCATTAGATTTCCGTACTGGCCATATAGGACTATTAAAAGGTGAATGAGTCTTACTAATGACTCCTTGGCTCTCCAGTTGATGAATCAGCTCACGGATGGGAGCCAGGGAGTCTCTGTTAGTGCGATATTGCCGCCGGTGCACCGTCCTGGTAGCAATTGGTACCTTCTGTTCTTCAGCTTGCAGCAATCCCACAACGCAGGGATCTTCCGAGAGGCCAGGCAGGGTAGATAGCTGTTTGGTCTTCTCTGCATTCACCGTGGCTACACCAAAAGCCCATCAGTATCCCTTTGGGTCCTTGAAGTACCCTTTCCTGAGGTAGTCTATGCCAAGGATACAAGGGGCCTCTGGGCCAGTCACAATGGGGTGCTTTTCCCACTTGTCCCCTGTTAAGCTCACCTCAGCCTCCAATACTGACAATTCTTGGCATCCCCCTGTCACTCCTGAGATCCAGATGGGTTTCGTGCCCCTATGCTCTGATGGCATCAGACTACATTGTGCACCTGTGTCTACTAAAGCCCTATACTTCTGTGGGTTTGATGTGCCAGGCCATCGAACCCACACAGTCCAGCATACCCGGTCATCCCTTTCCTCCTCCTGGCCGAAGGCAGGGACCCTCTCTTCCTGTTCCTCCTCAGAGTATTCCCTGTCTGACCCTTGCAGTGCCAGACCAGAAGGCCCCTCCTCAGGATCAAGGGAGGTGATTTCAGTTCTTCTCTGTTTGGGAAATCGCCGATTGCCTTCGTGCATCTCTACAGCAACTCTGCTGACAGACTTCCTGGGTGGCCCCTTCTTAACAGCTGTCTTCCCTCTCAGTTCACGTACACGGGCTTCCAGCTTAAAGGTGGGTTCACCGTCCCACTTCCTCATGTCCTCCCCCTGGTCACGCAGGAAGAACCAGAGTGCTCCACACGGTGTGCGCCTGGGGCTCCCTTTCCCTCCGACTGAGGCAGGAGAGGACTGATTTCTTGGGGCATTCCTGATAGCCAAGGCACTGGCCCGTAGGGATGAGGCAGTACAGAGATTTTCTTCAAAGTTTTGGAGCCAAGAGGACACTCTCTCCACAGTTGGCGTATCAATATCTGGGCAATACATCGCTGCCAGGCTGTTAGAATATGACGCTGGGGCACTCTGAGTCACCTTCCTCCACATAGCCCATGTGCACAGGACATCCTCTGGATCTTTGAAGACCTCATCATTGTCTAGATCCCTGTAGATGACTTCCAGTACCGCTAATTCTCTCAGGTACTGGATGCCTTCATCTGCAGTGGTCCACTTCCCTGGGGAGTTCACAAGATCTTCCTTGAATGGATACCTTGCCCTCACACTTGAGAGGAGCCATCTCCAGAGACTGCAAATTGCTGCCTCTTTTCCAATTGCTCTCTCAATTCCCCGGTTCCTAGCAAGGGATCCCAGCTGTTGGGCTTCCTTGCCTTCCAAGTGCTGGCTGTCGGCCCCGCTATCCCAGCATCGGAGCAGCCAGGCAGCAATCTGCTCACCTGGCTGGCGGCTGTAATCTTTCCGCATGTCTTGAAGTTCTGATGAGGTCAGGGACCGGGTAGTTTCTGCTTCTTGTCGAAATTCTCTCACTCCTTCCTCTGATGTCCTTGTCGAAGGACCGGCTTCGTGATCTGACCCTTCCTCTTCTTCCTTTTCCCTTACTAATCAAGGGTATGGACCCGTTGTCCTCCTTGTCCATTGCTTCTTTTTGACTACTGGGGCAATTACTGTAGTTGGTGGTGTTGTTTGGGTCCCTATCTCAACCATGGTGTCCTCAGGTGCAGTTTGGGTCCCTGCCTCAGCCACAGTCCTCTGGGAATGCTGAACTGCGGCTCGATAGGCACAAGCCAGGCCCCAGTACAACGCTAGAAGCTGCTGGTTCTCATTAGGATAGGCAAGGCACCCTTCTATCAGGTGGCGTGTCAGTTTGCTAGGGTTGCTCACTTGTTCAGGTGTAAAGTCCCAGGCTATGGGAGGTGTTAACCGCCCTAGGAACCTGCCCAAGTCCTTCCACACACCCTGCCACCCTGGGACCGGCTGCCTCAGGTCACGCTTCAATATAGCCTCACCCAGAAGTTGTCTTCTCTTCCACCAGGACGAGACCAGATTCCACAAACCCCATAACATGCCAACAATATTAGTAAGTAATACCAAGCAGTTCACACAAGGGTGAGTAAGGACCTCAGGAGCCTGTGTAATAAGCCTGTCCACATTAACCCTGGGTAGGGAGAGGGAGATGATGTATTCCCTCATCCTCTCCACCAGATAGCTCCCCCAGCACAGTGAGACCGTCAGTGCCAGAACAAACCACATTCACATTAACACGTTGCCAAAAGTCAAGAGATAAACAACGCAGCCAGCAAACTTTTTTTGACCCGTGCAGGAGCTTGTCGCTTAGTAATTACTACAGTTAGAGCACACTTAATACAAAAGTGCTGTTGTCGTGCCCCACGTTGGGCGCCAAAAAAGACTGTCGTGGTTTAGCCCCAGCCGGAGGCTGAGCCACGCGGTCGCTCGCTCATCCCCCCCTCCCGGTGGGACGGGGAGAGAACTGGGACGAAGAAAAGCAAAAACTCGTGGGTTAACAACAACAACAGTTTAACCAAACAACAAAGGGAAAGAGAACAAACAAGCGAGAAACCCCAACAATGACAACAACAGCGTGTACTTAGCGGTGCTTTCCGGACAGGTCGCTCCCGCCCGCAGCCCCACGCCCAGCCCGCTCTGAGCAGCGATCCCCGCCCCGCCAGTCACCCCCCTCTAAATAGTGAGCGTGACGGTCACATGGTATAGAATAGACCCCGGCCAGCTTCTGGTGAAAATTAACCCTATCCCAGCCGCAACCAGGACAAGATACAATGAAATTATGGCAGGATTACCTTTTAAATGAAGAATATCCTCAAGAGCATCTTTTATTAGTTAAAATCTGTAAACAAATTGTGTAAATAATCTGATAATTCAATCATGAATCCACAGTCTTCCTGCAGGTATCTCAATCATGCATATGATGCCCCAGAGTGTTGAATCTTGCATACGTATTTAAGGAATAATGAAAAGCTGTGTAAATCACAAGTTGACTGAAGCTTCCCTATGGCCTGTACAAGCATCTGAAGAGACTTGCAAGGATTGTTTGTAGTATGAAGCTGTAACATATCACACAGATGAAATGTGAGCTGATATGCCAGTTTCACAAAGAATTATGGAAAAATAACTAGTTTAATGGGCTACATTTGAACAGTGTTATTTATTCATTGTTTCCTTTCTGAAATCTTTCCAAATAAGCAAGTGAAACAAGTGTATTTGTCCTACTGAATTTCTAGGAGAAAACAAATTAATCCTGAGATCAATACAAATTCCACAGAAGACCTTGGGGTTCTTTTCATCACATATATTGCTCCATTCTTTGAAGCCATGTATAATCTGATCAGAGACCAGAATCAAGCCATAAGAAACTTAAATTCTGAAGATAAAACAGTAACAGGAGTTAACAAGTAGGTCTATACAAAATACACAGCAGTGCAAATGGATGACTCGCTGTGGGCTACAATAAAGTATTTTATAAGGAATGGAAGAAAATAAACATCAGTAAACACATCAAGTGTGCTTTGCACAGGCATTGCTCATTCTGGATTAAGTTGATTGAAAGAATCTGATTTTCCTGGAGTTGTTCTAATCAGCTCAGCAGCTCTAGGAGTCTTTCCTTGATTTTTTAACACTGAGCATAAAGGACTTTTAAAATCCTGGACCAGGTTCTTTTCTATTATATCTTCAGAGCCATCTTGACAGGTTTTGAACCTTTAATAAATCCATATCTAAAAGGTTCTTTTGGGACTGCATTTCTGGAAGTATTTTCATTTGGGTAACCTAATCTGTATCAGAAGGCAAATTATTTGATGATTATTTGGTGCTTCAGGAACTCATCAACTCCTCTCCCTCTCCCCTTCCTTCTCCCTTTCCCTCTCCTCTCCTCTCCTCTCCTCTCCTCTCCTTCCTTATGCACTTATCAAACACTAACAGTACTAAATCACCAAGAAAGAATATATTGGATTGCAGTGATTTTAAATGTCAGAAACTGTATTTATAAAGAGAACACATTCTACTTGTTCATAAGCTTAAAAACATTACCACTTAAAATATAAAATACTCTACGAAACAAAGAAGCAAGAGTTCATGAAGTTAGTGAGTACCACAAGCATGTTGTGATTGTGCTATCTGGCCACCCCATGGACCACATAACTTCATTTGCTCCTAAAAGTAAAGGCCAAGCTCCCTCTTGATATCACTTTTCACTGGAGTATCTCCATTGACACCAGTGGAATAACTGACTCACACCAGTGCACAAAAGGACAACTAGGCTCAGTGTATCTGCCGTAGAATGCACTTGTGTGGAATGCTGCAATTCAGTTCAAAGGAATGAAACATATCGGCCAAATCTTGCTCTCCTTAGACTACTCATCACCTGGAACTGAAGGAAATTTCTCCAGCATAAAGGCAAAGACCTTATGGCTATTCACATTGAAGGACAGTACTCCAACAAACTGTAATAGTCGAAAGATACAGAAAAGAATGTAAGATTTGGTTTAGAATATCCATACATAAGAGTAAAGTGAATCCTTGAAACAGGCCTTCAACCCTGTGTTGCAACTAACAGTATTTATAGAACTGAATCATTCTTCTTTTCTCAGTACAAAAGGAAGTAAAAAACTCACAGATCTGGAGCAAGTGGGTGAAAATCAGTACTAAATTCTGCAGCAAGATACAAAATCTCTGCATTAGAGTTGCTTTTGTTTATATACTTGTACAACACCTGCACAATGGTGTTCTGAGGTGACTGTTTTCCACGTGCTGCTGGAAAATATGGTAAATAATGTACACAGTAGTGCAATTTATACATCAAATCAAGCAGTCAAATTAGCATTGAATGTTCATGCATATGAGCAAAAGTTGAAATCACAGTGAAACTGTAAATAAGAGTCATCACATCCTATTTTCAGCCTTCCTAGTAGGAGATTTAGTGCTATCCTCCTTGCTTTGTAAGTTACATCCAGTTTGCAAACATCCTAAGTGCAATCATGAGCACTGTATCCAATTACTTTACAGCATGCCAGGAGAAGGGCACATCAGTTTGCAGTAAATTATGAGTAGGCTATGAGTGGTGTAAAGGAGAGCAGTCCTTGAGCTGCTTTATACTTAAGGATCGGGAGCTAAATCTTGATGTCACTGAAACTAGCAGAGATTTTGCATTTTGGCAAGAGTAGAGTTGAGCTTCAAATCCGCTAAAGAGTACGGGTGGCTGTGCACAAATAAAATGTTCCAAGAGACTGTCTCATTTAAAATATAATCTTATTAAACATTTGAAAAATAGAATGAAGTTAGGAATGCCTGTAGAGTCCATCCATTAAGCTACTTTTGATTCAAAGAATAAGGAGGCTTCTAATGGTTTATCTGAAATTCTAGCTGAGTCACCAACATAAATCCAAAACATTCAAATATCCTCTGGTATGAAGCAAATGTGGCCACAGCTGGAGAAGGGGCAAGTCTAAACCCTGACTTCCCCCCCCCATCCTAGAATTATCTGAATCAGCTATATCAAACATTTACACACAGAGAGATACCATTTTGGTGATTTATAAACATTCACAAGCCCATAATTATCATGTGTGCTGGTTTTGACTGGGATAGAGTTAATTTTCTTCACAGTAGCTGGTATGGGGCTATGTTTTGGATTTGGGCTGAAAACAGTGTTGATAATACAGGGATGTTTTCGTTATTGCTGAGCAGTGCTTACACAGCGTCAAGGTCTTTTCTGCTTCTCATACCACCCCACCAGCGAGTAGGCTGTTGGTGCACAAGAAGTTGGGAGGGGACACAGTTGGGACAGCTGACCCCAACTGACCAAAGGGATATTCCATACCATGTGACATCATCCTTAGCATATAAAGCTGGGGAGAAGAAGGAGGAAGGGGGGACGTTTGGAGTTATGGCGTTTTGTCTTCCCAAGTAACCGTTACGTGTGATGGAGCTCTGCTTTCCTGGAGATGGCTGAACACCTGCCTGCTGACGGGGAGCAGTGAATGAATTCTTTGTTTTGCTTTGCTTGCATGCGTGGCTTTTGCTTTACTTATCAAACTGTCTTTATCTCAACCCACGAGTTTTCTCACTTTTACCCTTCTGATTCTCTCCTCCATCCCACTGGGGGGGAGTAAGCGAGCAACTGCGTGGTACTTAGTTGCTGGCTGGGGTTAAACCACAACATCATGTAATCTTTCACAGCCAGATTTGAAACAGCTTGTTCCTCCCAGTGATCAGTTATTCACATAAGGGGCTCTAAGTAAATATTCATGTGACTAAGAACTCACCAACATGACTAGATATTTCACACTGGAGTTTCTGAAGGATGTTTATTTTTCACTCTTCCTCCCCTAATGATGTTCTGTGATATCTAAATTACAAAACTATAGCCAGTCAAATAATTTGCAAGACAAATCTAAAAATGCTCAGTAAACCTTTTCCAATGTTAGATAATTAACTTTTTATCACAATGTTCACAATAAATGTATTAAGATTATTCACTTTTCTGGGCAATATAATTTATTTAACGTTTGTCTTGAATAATTTTTCCAGTTGTCCTTTGCAGCTCTTCAGTTACTTTTCTTTCTCTGATATTATTTTTAATATTAAGAATGCTTAGTTCCTAGAATGGGAAACCTGCATAAAAAGCCTGCCTGAAGTCAAATTTATTTTACCTTTAGGGTGGCATAGCTTTTAGAACCAAAACTGATCAAGTTGTAATGGAGCATTAGAATTTTACATATATATCTATTTTTTAAAAAGAACATCAAAATACTACTGCAAAATAATAAAAATTTGGATAGAAAGCGCCATATAAGAAATATTCTCCTGAAAGATGACTTGTGCTATTTCATAAACAAGTCAAGGATTTGATTTAAATTAATCAGTTTTTACAAAGATATGCAGCTGCAGTTGATCTTATCTTCTACTTATCAATTTATGAATTATTGTGCTAATTTTATTTTTGCCTTAGATCACATACATAAAATATAGTAGTATATAAGGAAGGAGATGATAGGAAGAGAGGATTCGGTTTTCATCATCTAATGATATTTTTCTGAATACACATAATGACCACAACATCCAAACTGAGAATTTTGTTGCTAGGAGCAACACCATACAAAGTATTCTCCCAGCTGCCTCAGTTATTACAGCTTCATCTACTTATCATCATGCGTATTCTCTACATGTAATGTACTCACTACTAATTTTGTTCTCATAACCATTTCTTCCAGAAAGCCCACAGAGACATCATTCAAATGGTTATTTTGTTCCACTAACATATCTGGAAGTGGGATGATGTCAGAGAAGAGAGAGGTAGAAAATACCAGAGTTTAGTTAATGCCAAATGTTGTTTCCCAGGACACTAAAAATAGCACCTCTGTGCTTCCATTTGAAATTCTCTGACTCTAAGGCAGAGGGGCTTTTGACCAACATTGAGTATGTTGGCAGACATATGATGAATGAGTACACATTCAAGAGCTCGTTGCCTGAGTATGTAGAGACAGTCACTGTAAGAAAATGGGGATCGTTGAACCTTCTGGGGATGAGGTCACCAACAGGTAAAATGATGTTCACCTACATCTTTTGTACTTGCAAAATAGGCATAAATCTGATTACTTCTGCCTCTAGCTACCTGATTTATACCCTGTCATGAATTTATTAGAAAAGTTTAGGTACATAAGGAGCTTCATATATGTTAAAGGCTAGAACTTGGTCTAAATGAGATTTCTCATGTTTGGATGCTCAACTTGAAATGCTTCTAGGAATCTGATCATCAAGTGGAGCACCCACAAATCCAAATGAAGGTAAATTATGTCTGTGGTTAGGTCTGGGTTTTAAAAAAAATCATTATATGCTAATGTCAGGGAGCAGCAGAAGCAGGCTGCTCAGCAAGGGAAGCTGGGAGCTAAGTGTGACAGCAAGGCAGGCAGGGGCAGTGAACTTGCTGACAAGCAGCACAGGTGCATAGCACCCGAACAAGATGAGCAGGACAGGTCCAGTGATGGTAACGAGGTTCAGCCAAAAATCCTGATTCTCAGACAAGTCCACAGCCATGAGGCAGGTCCAAGGTCAAGCCAGGAAGCCGAGTCAGCAAGTCAGTGACAGGACCAGGTCTGGAGACCGTAAACAAGACCAGCCACAGTCCAGTGACAGCCAGACAAGTCCACAGAGATAAGGCAGGTCTGAGATGAAGGCAGGTCAGCAGTTCAGGGCTGGGATCAGGGAGGCATGCAGCCAAGCATGGGCACAGCTGCAGGGTAGCTACTGTGGAGACCAAGGGCAAGGGTCTGGGCTTAAAAGCAGTTCCCAAGCAAAGGGGGAGAGGCCCTACTTCTCACAGCTTTTTCTCACACAGCGGTTTCCAGACAGCTCCCTGATGCAAGGCTGTGCAGCTGCACTACCAAGGCTGGCCCTGAGCTCAAGCAGCCAACTCCCCCAGAAGGGAGGGAGATCCCTGGCACCTAATTCCCATCCTTACCAGGAAAGCAGGGTTTCTCCTGACCTACTGCACACTATGCAGTCCCTTGTCTTTTGTAATGTAACACTTATGATCTACTTTGCTGGTTTAGGATATGTTTTGAGTGAAAAAAGATTTGCACAGTAACAGACATGGAGTATTTGGGGACAAATTTCTGAAGCATGCTTCCCTGTAATAACAGATGCTATGAATATATTGGCAATTTTTATATATGTGATACACATCACCTTTGTGTTCATTATATACACATACATACAAATACATACTTTTTTTTATATTACATATACAAACGCATACATCTATGTCAATGCATAACCTGACATATATCCTATTTGTGTTAAGGCTTATTCTCAGTATTTCAGGTTGTTACATGTTTTTACAACATGAAAGACAACCCTTTGTTATACACAGGATCCAAAGTAGTATACTTAAGGAGGATAAAAGGTCAAGACAAGGTTAATGGCATTTCTTGACATTTCACAGAAAATATGAGTTCTTTGCATAGTACAAGTTTAAAGGAGCAGCTGGCAGAAAACTATGGAGTTGTGAAGAAACAATCAATATACCAACACAAAAGGGAAAAGCTATCTTTTAAGTGTAATTAGTAAGACATTGTAGAAGAGTGGGAATGATATAATTATAAGTACAACATTAGGTCAATAATGATGAAAATAATCCGTTTATTTTGTGAAAGTGATCTTTTTTTCTAAACATACCCTGTTTAGAAACTGGACAGAAGAAACAAAAACAGAAAAAAGGATCACTAATAATAGCTTTCAAAATACTATAGAATTCAAAAGTTTAACAGACAGAAATACATGTAATTAAAATGAAAAAGTATATTTAAAAGAATCTCTCATTAAAAATCTAATTTTGGTTACACTTTTTCTGCACTTTTCAGAGTAAAGTTGAATTCAAAGAAAAGGAGCCAAAGGGGAAGACTTGGAAACAGCTGTGAAATATCTTTTTTGTAACAAAAAGCATCAGGCATGTTTTCTGGACTAAAAATTTTAAAAAGTGTCTCTTGAATTTAGAAAAAATCACAGCCAACTGGACTTCTGCTCAGAGCACTGAAATCTAATGCATCCAGTTTCATAGATAGCTGTCACTGAGGTCTCATGTCTGTAAACTATATGCATCTCTGATGTTTCTAGATGCCTTTTTATATTTTGTTTCCCCAACCTCAGCAGCAGCTGTCTCTCTGCTGCTTATTGCTTGTCATATTGGGAATGGTTATGACAGTCAAGGAAGACTTCTTTCCGCTAACTCAGATTTTAATGTTAGCAGCCTTAAACTGACCATTGCAGGATAATGGAAGGGATACACTCAAGCCCCTGAGAAACCCAAACACCAGAAGTGGAGTAACATCTCTGAGCAGTATTTCTGCACAAGGAAAAGGAGCAGCTAATGTTACCTGGGCAGGGTAGGCTGCGAGACACTTGATTACAGAACTGAAGTCTGTAATCCAGTTACAGAAGCACATTACAAATTTCCCTGTGACACCTGGCAAGTAAGTCTTCATCTGCTTTGTATCTCCAAAATGGAGACTATAGCACTTCCCTACTTGAGTGGGTTAAGGAAGTGTTGGTACAGTAGTGACTGAGACATCCAGATACCATAAAGAATGGACTGCCCTAACAAGCTCTACTAGCCTTGGACATAACTACTACATTCCTTTGCTACAGATTGCTAATGATATAGTACTGTGATAATGTTTGATGGATTATGAAAGGCCACTGTCCTTACTTCAGAACATTTAGAAACACCATACTATACACATATTCAGTGAAAATTCAGTCTTACTCTTTATAATATTAGCAGTTTTGGTATTTGTTGTTACATAATTCTGAAGACTGCCTTTCTCATATGTCTTGCATTTATCAATAAACAATATCAAAAAGAATTTGAGAAAAAATTAAAGCCAAATGTATTTCATAGATCCTTCTTACTTTTCCTCTTTTTTGTAAGATCATGTACAATTCACAGCAGATTAATGAACTCAGCTCCCAATTTACACTTTTGTTGGCATAATGAACAATTTTTTTCTAATTCTACTCAGTTTTAATAGTTATAGCATATAATCCACAGGTACTCTTAAAACAAACATTAATGTCGCAGTGCAGGGTTAATTGCTGAATGGGATTATGAAGATGTTTATACAGTTGTAGAAAAAAAATTCATTACAATAAAAGCAATTTAGTAAAATCCTTAAAGCAAAGCTGCAGAGTTTGTGGATATGGAATAAGTGGTCTAAGGAAGAATGGTCAGACCTATATACCTATATCAATGGAAAATAGTGTAAGTCAAATATATTTAAGTCTGGCTAACAGAATATTTGTGATTCTATTTGTACTGGGTTTGCGTGGCAAGGTTTTGGTAGCGGGGGGGGCTACAGGGGTGGATTCTGTGAGAAGCTGCTAGAAGCTTCCCCTATGTTCGACAGAGCCAATGCTAGCCAACTCCAAGATGGACCTGCCGCTGGCCAAGGCCGAGCCAATCAGCAACAGTAGTAGCACCTCTGTGATAACATATTTAAGAAGGGGAAAAAACCCTGCTGTGGGATTATAGTGGCAGAGAGAGGAGTGAGAAGATGTGAGTGCAACAACTCTCTAGACACCAAGGTCAGTGAAGAAGGAAGGGGAGGAGGTGCTCCAGGCGCTGGAGAAGAGATTCCCCTGCAGCCCATGGAGGTTAACGGTGGAGCAGATATCCACCTGCAGCCTGTGGAGGACCCCATGCTGGGGCAGGTGGATGTGCCCAAAGGAGGCTGTGACCCCATGGAGAGCCCGTGCTGGAGCAGGCTCCTGGCAGGACCTGTGGACCCATGGAGACAGAGGAGAGGTTTTCTGGCAGGACTTGTGACCCTGCTGGCAACCCATGCTGGAGGGGAAGAGTGTGAGGAGTCCTTCCCCTGAGGAGGAAGGAGCAGCAGAGACAACGTGTGATGAACTGACTGCAACCCCCATTCCCTGTCCCCCTGAGCCGCTCGGAGGGAGGTAGAGAAATCGGGAGTGAAGTTGAGCCTGGGAAGAAGGGAGGGGTGGGGGGAAGGTGTTTATAAGATTTGTTTTTATTTCTCATTTTCCTACTCTGATTTAATTGGCAATAAATTAAATTAATTTTTCCCCAAGTCGAGTCTGTTTTGCCTGTGATGGTAATTGGTGAGTGATCTCCCTGTCCTTATCTCGACCCATGAGCCTTTTGTTATATTTTCTCTCCCCTGTCTGGCTGAGGAGGGGGAGTGATAGAGTGGCTGTGGTGGGCACCTGGCATCCAGTCAGGGTCAAACCATGACACTATTCAAAAACCAGGACAGAAAATGAATTTAATATTACCATAAACTAGCAAGTTTTTCTATGACCAGGCACATGCTATATTAAAATATCTGTTGTGAGATTACCCACACAGCCTAAGCATCATTGGGTATTCAAGGTGTATGGTGTCTCCATTTTGTCTAACTGTAGTTAAAGATGTGTCACCAGCTAATTAGGTCAAAACAACTGGGTTCATTAGGGACCAGTAAGGTCTTGGGTAACATGACTCCAATTACAAGCATAATAGCTGTTCATAATTTATTAAGCTCATCCTAAAGGCTTTTTTTTCCCTAAAGACATGAACAACTTATTAGGCAGGTGAGTCTAAGAAGCTGACAGATATCTGAGATGACACTGAGAATAAATTAATAAATATACTCCTCTTTAACATTATGATATTCCTTCAATGACCAATACCTATCTTTTGCATAGTATTTTTCATATCAAAGCACTTTCACACTTCAATAAGTTTTAAACTTCATTCTCTATAGAAACTCAGGTAGTCTCATGTGCCATGTTGAGGTGAAGAATTTGGGTCCCAAAATATTAGAAACATTCACACTCTTGGAAAAAAAAAAGAATGGACTAAGATGTAGCACTGTGGTTTGCAAGACACCATACAAAGGATGTCTGTAGAGTAAGCGGTGAGACTTCATACTCTTGAAAATCAGAAATGGCTTAACTAACCTTGTCCAACTTGAACCTCTTCCAAAGAGTTTTGAATAGCATAAATTTATAAATGGCATAATACAGTTAAAAATAACACCATACATTTTAAATGTCAATATATCATCTGCAGACTATCTGGATAATAAATATTCTATGACAATTAAAAATACAGATCATATTTTCAAATTGACTTAGCAGCAAATCAGCATATTTCTGTCTCAACTTTTCCAAGTCATCAATATAGTCCTCAGTCTATGAA
This sequence comes from Phoenicopterus ruber ruber, assembly GCA_009819775.1. Lineage (NCBI taxonomy): Eukaryota > Metazoa > Chordata > Aves > Phoenicopteriformes > Phoenicopteridae > Phoenicopterus > Phoenicopterus ruber. The sequence continues at coordinate 28,395,111 of CM020247.1, forward strand.
AATTAGCCTTTGGAAGTACTGAGCACACATATAACAGGTGTTCGCATGTGTGTGTTTCCCCAGTCCTAACTCAGTCGCCGAGGCGATCAGCTCCGGTGCCGGCAGGATCTGCAGCGGAGCGCCCTAGCGCAGTGCACAGGGGGGTTTCCCGAACTGGGGGAATGTCAGGGGGAGCCGAGGGACCCGCCAGGAGCCGGCAGCTCATGCGAGAGCGGCTGACGAGACCTGGGCGGGGCCAGGAGCAGCGGCGGCCAAGCCCCCACGTATAAAAGAAGACCCTGGGGAGCACCTGTGAACCGGAGTGTGGTGAATAGGGTGTGGTGTGGCAGTTTGCACAGGGAAGGTGCTGAAGCTCCGCCAGCTCGACGAGGGAGCAATGGTATCCACCCGGCAGAAAGCCATGGCTGCTCTAAGCCTTGCACCTGCCACGGCTGACGCAGCTTCCCAGACCAGGCTGCGGTGGGAACACGCTGCCACCCAGGTGTCAGGCTGCAGGGAGTGCACTACTCTGATGCCAGTATTGGATGGCAGCAGCAGTGAGCACGCCTGTGAGAGGTGGGTGCAGGTAGAGGAACTCCTCTGCCTGGTGACAGAGCTCCAGGAGGAGGTGAGCAGGTTGAGGAGTATCAGGGAGTGCGAGAGGGAGATCGACGACTGGACTCGCACCCTACCTTCCCTGAGACAGGCACAACAGGCAGTCAGGGTGCATGTTGCAGAGGACTCCCTATCCTGATCCTTTCCCCACATGGCTGAACACAGTGACTTAAGGGACAGGGGACAATGGCAACTAGTTCCTCCCTGGTGTGGCAGGTGTATCTCCTCAGTGCCTACCCCACCTCCACAGGTGCCCTTGCACAATAGGTACAAGGCTCTGCAAGTGGAGCTGAACAAGGACAAGGCTGATGGTTCAGCTAGCTCAGAGGTGCTGCTGAGGATTAGTCGGCCTATGTCCTGCATCAAAACTGCCCCCATAAAGGAAAAAAGAGATGGGTTGTTGTCATAGGAGACTCCCTTCTGAAAGGAACAGAAGGGCTGATATGTAGACTGGACCTGCTCCTTAGGGAAGTCTGCTGCCTCCCTGGGGCCCGGGTCAAGGATGTGAAGAGAAAGCTTCCCACCCTAGTAGGGTCCTCGAACTACTATCCCCTGTTAATCTTCCAGGTAGGCAGCGAGGAGGTGGCAATAAGAAGTCCTGGGGCAATCAAGAGAGACTTCAGGGCCTTGGGACGACTGGTTAAGGGATCAGGAGCACAAGTAGTGCTCTCCTCTATCCCTCCAGTTTCGGGGAATGATGAGGGAAGAAACTGGAGGAGCCAGCAGATCAACACCTGGCTCTGAGCCTGGTGTCACCGGCAGGACTTTGGGTTCTTCAACCATGGGTCAGTTTACACAACACCAGGCCTGCTGGCGACAGATGGGGTGCAGCTGTCCCAAAGGGGGAAAAGGATCCTAGCACAGGAGTTAGCAGGGCTCATTGAAAGGGCTTTGAACTAGATTTGAAGGGGGAAGGGGATAAAACCAGGCTTGCTAGAGATAAGCCTGGGGGTGGCATGCCAATGAATGAGGGATGGACGGCGTGCTAGCGAGGCCCTTTGGTCTGCTGTCTCAGATGAGGTAGGACAGAGAGACCCATGTGGCAGCAGGGACACAGGGGTCATTGATCTGTCAGGAACCATGGAAACGCCTGAGATTGGTCACGTAGGAATTAGGGCTTCTCCCCCCAGAAAGGTGACAGGACCATTAGCCCAGCTGAAGTGCATCTACACGAATGCACACAGCATGGGCAACAAACAGGAGGAGCTGGAAGCCATTGTGCAGGAGGAAAACTATGATATAGTTGCCATCACAGAAACATGGTGGGATGACTCGCACAACTGGAGTGCTGCGATGGATGGCTACAAACTCTTCAGAAGGGATAGGCAAGGAAGGAGAGGCGGTGGGGTAGCCCTGTGTGTTAGGGAGAGTCTTGACTGCCTAGAGCTCGAGGACGGTGACGAGAGGGTTGAGTGTCTATGGGTAAGAATCAGGGGGAAGGCCACCAAGGCAGATATCATGGTGGGAGTCTGTTATAGACCACCCAACCAGGATGAGGAGGCAGATGAAGTATTCTATAGGCAGCTGGGAGAAGCCTCACGATCGCTAGCCCTTGTTCTCGTGGGGGACTTGAACTTGCCAGATGTCTGCTGGAAATACAATGCAGCAGGGAGGAAACAGTCGAGGAGGTTCCTGGAGTGTGTGGAAGATAACTTCCTCACACAGCTGGTGAGGGAGCCCACGAGAGAAGGCGCCCTGTTGGACCTGTTGTTTGTGAACAGAGAAGGTCTTGTGGGTGATGTGACGGTTGGAGGCCGTCTTGGGCATAGTGACCATGAAATGATTGAGTTTTTGATTCCCAGAGAAGTAAGGAGGAGGGTCACCAGAACTGCCACCTTGGACTTCCGGAGGGCAGACTTTGGCCTGTTTAGGAGTCTGGTTGGCAGAGTCCCTTGGGAGGCAGTCTGGAAGGGCAAAGGAGTCCAGGAAGGCTGGACATTCTTCAAAAGGGAAATCTTAAAGGCGCAGGAGCAGGCCGTCCCCATGAGCCAAAAGACGAGCCGGCGGGGAAAAAGACTGGTCTGGCTGACCAGAGAGCTCCGGCTGGAACTTAGGAAAAAAAGGAGCGTCTATAACCTTTGGAGGAAGGGGCAGGCAACTCAGGAGGACTACAAGGATGTTGTGAGGTTATGCAGGGAGAAAATTAGAAGGGCCAAAGCCTAAGTAGAACTTAGTCTGGCTACTGTTGTAAAAGACAATAAAAAGTGTTTCTATAAATACATTATCAATAAAAAGGGGGGCAAAGGAGAATCTCCCTCCTTTATTGGATGCGGGCGGGAAACATGGTGTCAAGGGACGTGGAAAAGGCTGAGGTGCTTAATGCCTTCTTTGCCTCAGTCTTTAACAGCAAGGGAAGTTGTTCTCTGGGCACCCAGCCCCCTGAGCAGGAGGACAGGGAGAGGGAGCAGAATGAAGCCCCCATAATCCAAGGGGAAATGGTCAGTGACCTGCTACGCCACCTAGACACACACAAGTCTATGGGGCCGGATGGGATCCACCCAAGGGTGCTGAAGGAGCTGGCAGAAGTGCTCACCAAGCCACTCTTTATCATTTATCAGCAGTCCTGGCTCACTGGGGAGGTCCCAGTTGACTGGAGGCTGGCAAATGTGATGCCCATCTACAAGAAGGGCTGGAAGGAGGATCTGGGGAACTACAGGCCTGTCCGTCTGACCTTGGTGCCCGGGAAGATTATGGAGCAGATCATCTTGAGTGCCATCACGCGGCACATACGGGACAACCGGGTGATCGGGCCCAGTCAGCATGGGTTTATGACAGGCAGGTCCTACCTGATCTCCTTCTATGACATGGTGACCCACTTAGTGGATGAGGGAAAGGCTGTGGACGTTGTGTACCTGGACTTTAGTAAAGCCTTTGACACCATCTCCCACAGCATCCTCCTGGAGAAACTGGCTACCCATGGCTTGGATGGGCGTATTCTTCACTGGGTAAAAAGCTGGCTGGCTGGCCCAGCCCAAAGAGTTGTAGTGAATGGAGTTAAATCCAGTTGGCGGCTGGTCACAAGTGGTGTTCCCCGGGGCTCAGTATTGGGGCCAGTTCTGTTTAATATCTTTATCAATGATCTGGACGATGGGATCGAGTGCACCCTCAGTAAGTTTGCAGACAACACCAAGTTGGGCGGGAGTGTTGATCTGCTTGAGGATAGGCAGGTGCTACAGAGGGATCTGGACAGGCTGGATCCATGGGCCGAGGCCAAGTGTATGGAGTTCAACAAGACTAAGTGCCGGGTCTTGCACTTGGGTCACAACAACCGCATGCAATGCTACAGGCTTGGGGAGGAGTGGCTGGAAAGCTGCCCGGCTGAAAAGGACCTGGGGGTGTTGGTTGACAGCCGGCTGAATATGAGCCAGCAGTGTGCCCAGGTGGCCAAGAAGGCCAATGGCATCCTGGCTTGTATCAGGAATAGTGTGGCCAGCAGGAGTAGGGAAGTGACTGTCCCCCTGTGCTCGGCCCTGGTGAGGCCGTACCTTGAGTACTGTGTTCAGTTTTGGGCCCCTCACTACAAGACAGTGCTGGAGCGTGTCCAGAGAAGGGCAACGAAGCTGGTGAAGGGTCTAGAGCACAAGTCCTATGAGGAGTGGCTGAGGGAACTGGGGTTGTTTAGTCTGGAGAAAAGGAGGCTGAGGGGAGACCTTATTGCTCTCTACAACTACCTGAAAGGAGGTTGTAGAGAGGTGGGGGTTGGTCTCTTCTCCCAAGTAACAGACGATAGGACAAGAGGAAACGGCCTCAAGTTGTGCCAGGGGAGGTTTAGATTGGATATTAGGAAACATTTCTTCACCGAAAGGGTTGTCAGGCACTGGAACAGGCTGCCCAGGGAAGTGGTGGAGTCACCATCCCTGGAGGTATTTAAAAGATGTGTAGATGTGTCGCTAAGGGACATGATTTAGTGGTGGACTTGGTAGTGATAGGTTAACAGTTGGACTCGATGATCTTGAAGGTCTCTTCCAACCAAAATGGTTCTATGATTCTAAATGTCATCTACTTATGTTTAAATGACTATATGTAGACAGACTTTCTGTTCAGTCATAAAGCATCTTTAATAATCATAATGGAATTCAAAAAAGAATCACCGTGTATTGAGTATAAATATTTGTGTATTGAAATACCACAAAGAGGGCCAGTGTTCAGAAAGTGCTGAATGCTAAAATATTGACAGAGCCAAAACATTTCAAAGCCCTTGACATACTTGCTTAGAAATGAAGTAGCTTTAGTAGGAACTTTGGTAAGTATGCTCATTTCAAGGCAAGCACTGAACAGTGGAAAGATGCAAACATAATATCATTACCTAAGATGAATCTAACAGTAAAACATGACTTTTTTTTAAATTTCACAATGGGCAGAGACATGGGGAGTATTTTGAGAGCTTGAATACAATCAAGGTCATACTCTTTTCATTTGGTTGATAGATAGAACTGCTAGAGCAGACTGAGAATGAAGTAAACATCATGTTCTCCTGCATCCCAACTTCACTGGTACTTTCTTTGATACGTAGATACTGGACACTGAGGAACATTACAAGGATCACACTTTATTTTGTTCTCAATAAAAGTTGTTTAAATTGGATACGGTTTCTCAGAAGACAGCAGTCAAGGTTGCTCATGATGAACTACATATAAAAACTATTTTTTTTGCAATGTCCTGGTTTCAGTTGGGATGGAGCTAATTTTCTTCCCAGTAGCTACTGTGTTTTGGATTTAGTATGGGATTTGATATGTGAAGAATTTTGATAATACACTGATGTTATTAGTTGTTGCTAAGAGATTAAGGATGTTTTCCAGCTTCCCAGGTTTTGCTAATGTGCAGGTATAAAAAGCTGGGAGGGGTATAGCCAGTATAGTTGACCCAAACTGGCCAAAGAAAATATTCCATACCATAGACATCATGCCCAGTATATAAGTGGGGGTCGATCGGTGGGCCAGGCACCTTTCATTCTTTCATCCTTTTGTTTGTTCATCTGTTCGTTCCCTTGCTCGCTCGCTCTCTCTGGAACTTGCGGTTCTGAGATCACTGCTGGGGAAATTGCTGTTCTGAGATCGCTGCTCGGGATTGTTCCGAGATCGCTCTTGGTTTCACTCCATGATCGCTACTTGGGATGGGCTGTATTGGTCATCGGGTCGTTGGACGGTGAGAAATTGTGCATCGTTCATTTTGTATATTCTATTATCATTATATTTTTTATCATCATTATTAATATATAATATAATTATTATTATCTTTTTATTTGCTGTCCTGGTGAACTTTTTTTATCTCAACCCATGAGTTTTCCTTTCTTTCCGATTCTCCTCCCCACCCCACTGGGGAGGAGGAGGGGAGCGAGCAAGCAGCTGCATGGTATTTGGTTACTGGCTGGGGTTAAACCACGACATGCAATAAAGTAGACGTTCTGAATCTAAAAGCTCCTATTTTTGTAATTTATTAATGCTATGTATTTATTGAATGACCTAAAATTACTACATGCAAAAAAAATTTTTACTTTTCCTCAGAGATGACACTGATGAGTTGTTTACTCGAGAAGTAGTTTGGAAACTGTCATGGTTTAACCCCAAATTGTAACCCAATACCACGCAGCCGCTCGCTCGCTCGCTCCCCCCTCCCTGGTGGGGTGGGGAAGAGAACTGGAGAGAAAGGAAAACTCGTGGGTTGAGATAAAAACAGTCCACCAGGACAGCAAAGGAAAAATATAAAAATATATTAATAATGATAAAATATATATAAGGACAATAGAATATATAAAACAAACGATGCACAATTTCTCACCACTCGATGACCAATACAGCCCGTCCCAAGCAGCAGGCAGGGAGCAGGGGTATTCCCCACCAGCTATCCCAGAACAGCAATTTCCAGAGAGAGCAGGCGAGGGAACAAACAGCCAAACAAACGAATGAAAAAAAACAGGGAAACAAAAAGCAACCCGAAGGGAAGCTTAAGGATTAAGGCAAGTTAAGGGTCTAAAAAAAAATCAACCCTCGTGGCTCACCGGCTGACCCTCACTTATACCGGGCATGACGTCTATGGTATGGAATACTCTCTTTGGCCAGTTTGGATCAACTATTCTGGCTATACCCCTCCCTAGTTTTTGCACCTGCACGTTAGCAGAACCTGGGAAACTGCAAAATGTCCTTGGTTGTTCAGCAGCAACCAGCAACATCAGTGTGCTATCACCATTCTTCTCACACTAAATCCAAAACACAGGAGCTGCTGAAAACAAAACTAGCTCCGTCCTGGCCTAAACCAGGACAAGCTACTGTGTTTTGGATTTGGTATGTGAAGAATGTTGATAATACACTGGTGTTATTAGTTGCTGCTAAGAGATCAAGGATGTTTTTCAGCTTCCCAGGTTTTGCCAATGTGCAGGTATAAAAAGCTGGGAGGGGTATAGCCAGTACAGTTGACCCAAACTGGCCAAAGAGAGTATTCCATACCATAGACGTCATGCACAGTATAAGTGGGGGTCGGCTGGAGGGCCAGACGCTGTTTGTTCAGGCTTTCGTTTGTTCATTCTGTCCTTCCTTGCTCACTTTCTCTGGAACTTGCTGTTCTGAGATCACTGCTTGGGAAATTGCTGTTCCAAGATTGCTCTCGGTTTCACTCCCTGATTGCTACTCGGGATGGGTTGTATCGGTCATCGGACGGTGAAAAATTGTGCATAATTTGTTTTTTGTATTCTATTATCATTATATTTTTTTATTATTATTATCATTATTAATATATAATTATTATTATTATCTTTTTCTTTGCTGTCCTGGTGAACTGTCTTTATCTCAACCCATGAGCTTCCCTTTCTTTCTGATTCTCCTCCCCATCCCACTGGGGAGGGAGAGGGGGGAGTGAGCAAGCAGCTGATACCGGAAAAATCAGTTAAATAAAGAACCCTCTAACACTTCCTTTTAAGTTTTAGAAGGCAGGCATTCTTTATTACAGCGCTGGATGCACAGGGGATCACTCCACCTCACCTATCGTGCATACTGTAAGTTGTGAGAGTAAAGATTTATATCATTCTAGTATATACATATTCATTAAAATCCTTGGGATAATCATACATATTCATGTCATTTCCGGGAACTAGTTGTAATATTCGCATCTTCATTACGCATGCGCAGTGTGGGTTACTCCATATGGTTTGTGTCTTTTGTTACAATTAGCTCATCTTGGCTGGTTCTGACTGCAAGGCTCAAGGTTTCTTAGGTCTCTTATCTATCTCTATATACCAAAACTTTCTAAATTGTTCAAGCAAGCACAAAGCAAAGACACAGAACTACAAACAAAGGCATAGTGTAATCTTTCAGCCTTTGTACAAAGTATCATCTTGGCGTCACTAAGCCTTTGTACAAGGTATCACAGCTGCGTGGTATTTGGTTGCTGACTGGGGGCTAAACCACTCCAGTAGCATTTGTCAATACTGCAAAAAATGCAACTGCCTTTGACTGTTTCCCCTAGCCTACGAAAAGAGTTAATGTTGTAATTGTTATTAATATAATACTCACTCTGTTAAGATATCTCAATAACATTGCAAGGTAGTTGTTTTCCAAAGCAGTATATTGCCTGCAAGACATCAGTCTAACATTGTTTCTGTTGACAGCACTAAGAGTCCAGTTATGTGTATTAAAATTTTCTGTACCTCATAAATTGTATTTTTAATACCTGACTCAGAAATTGGAAAGCATAATTCCAGAAAATCCACAAAAGTGACATGAAAGAATACATAAATGAAAATAAATAAGCAAAGTTAAATGAGAATTTGAACTTTTTCCAGGCTTCCAAAAGCTTTTCAGGGGTATTCACAAAACTATGTCTCAGATGGACTGTTCCTAGCACTTCATCTCTGCTGCTAGGTTTCTTTCTCAATGTGTTTTCTACATGAAGGCTCTTTCATTCAGTCCCATTTACATATTCCTTCAATTGCCTTACGATATATCTACCATTTTAAAGCATATCCCAGATACTTCCATCTTCTTTTACAGATAGCTTAAGAGAAAAAGGAATGTTGAAATTTCCAACTGATCCTGTCACGGTATGAATTTATTCCATTTAATACTAATTGTTTTTCTTAGACACTTCCTTTCTAAGGCATCTAGAGGCCTATCATCTACCACTATAGTAGATTTTCAGATTTCATTTCCATAAATTGAGGAAGAAAAATAATTTAATTGAAGATCCCATATTGGGACCAGTACTCTTTAATATCTTCATCAATGACATAGACAGTGGGATCGAGTGCACCCTCAGCAAGTTTGCAGATGACACCAAGCTGAGTGGTAGTGGTCAATGGCTCAACGCCCAGATGGAGATCCGTGACAAGTGGTGTCCCTCAGGGGTCCGTATTGGGACCAATACTGTTTAATATCTTCATTAACGACATCATTGACAGTGGGATCGAGTGCACGCTCAGCAAGTTTGCGGATGACACCAAGCTGAGTGGTGCAGTGGACACGCCTGAGGGACGGGATGCCATCCAGAGGGACCTGGACAGGCTTGAGAGGTGGGCCTGAGCGAACCTCATGAGGTTCAACAAGGACGAATGCAAGGTCCTGCACTTGGGTCGGGGCAACCTGCAGTATCAATACAGGCTGGGGGATGTAGGGATCGAGAGCAGCCCTGCCGAGAAGGACTTGGGGGTGCTGGTGGATGAAAAGCTCAACGTGAGCCAGCAATGTGCGCTCGCAGCCCAGAATGCCAACCGTATCCTGGGCTGCATCAAAAGAAGCATGGCCAGCAGGTCGAGGGAGGTGATTCTGCCCCTCTACTCTGCCCTGGTGAGGCCCCACCTGGAGTACTGCATCCAGCTCTGGAGCCCTCAGTACAACAAGGACATGGATCTGTTGGAGCAGGTCCAGAGGAGGGCCACAAAATGATCAGAGGGCTGGAACACCTCTCCTGTGAAGACAGGCTGAGAAAGTTGGGCTTGTTCAGCCTGGAGAAGAGAAGGCTCCGGGGAGACCCTGTTGCGGCCTTTCAATACTTAAAGGGGGCCTATAAGAAAGATGGGGAAAAACTTTTTAGCAGGGCCTGCTGTGATAGGACAAGGGGTAATGGTTTTAAACTAAAAGAGGGGAGATTTAGACTAGACATAAGGAAGAAATTTTTTACAATGAGGGTGGTGAAACACTGGAATAGGTTGCCCAGAGAGGTGGTAGAAGCCCCATCCCTGGAAACATTCAAGGTCAGGCTGGATGGGGCTCTGAGCAACCTGATCTAGTTGAGGATGTCCCTGCTCATTGCAGGGGGGTTGGACTAGATGACCTTTAAAGGTCCCTTCCAACCCAAACTATTCTATGATTCTATGATCTGTATGGGTTCTAATTTTTTCAGTTATTAACTCTTGATTTATACTTAAAAAAAAGTTTTCATAAATGTCAGCTTATGACCTGCTTTTCTTCTGGACATCCCTACTTAATCATGTACTATCAACTGTATGATTTGACTCTATTTGTGTCCTTTTGTCATCTTTGTGACAGGATCTATTGAGGGTTTTTACTGAAGAATTTTTTTTTTCATAACTGATCGTTTGTCCTATCTTTAGTGGGATGAGGAGAATTTGTGGTCTTTATTTACATGGTGGCTGAACTGCCACGCAGAAGAGCTGAATTTTGCTAATGACATGCAATTTGTCTTTTCTTCTTCACCTCCAGTTTTTCTCATGGCAAAGTCAATGGCAGTCCTAAAGAACAGAAATAAGGGAATGCATTAATATTTGACACCTATGTCTGTGTCAAACCATTCATTCAAGGCTACGCTTCCTTGAACTGTGAATGTTGAATCTTGAAGAAAATGTTCCTAGTGAAAAAATATATACAGCTTTTCAAAGGATTCCAGTGTAAAAAAGTTTAATTTTTTTAATGGCAGGATGTCCTGGTTTAGGCTGGGACGGAGATAGTTTTGTCTCCAGTAGCTACTGTGTTTTGGATTTAGTGTGTGAAGAATGGTGATAGTACACTGATGTACACTCAGTTGCCGAGGCGATCAGCTCCGGTGCTGGTGCGACCTGCAGCGGAGCGTCCTAGCGCGGCGTACAGGGGGGTTTCCCGAACCGGGGAGCCTCAGAGGGAGCCGAGGGACCCGCCAGGAGCCGGCAGCTCGCGCGAGAGCGGCTGACGAGACCTGGGCGGGGCCAGGAGCCGCGGCGGGGTATAAAAAAGCCCCCGGGGAGCGCCGGCGACCCGGAGCGCCGGCGAACAGGGCGGGCAAACAGGGCGCGGCGCGGCAGTTTGCGCGGCAGTTTGCGCCGGCAGGGCGTGCAGGGAGGGTGCTGAAGCTCCACCGGCTCGACGGGGGAAGCGATGGTGTCCACCCGGCAGAAAGCCATGGCCGCTCCAAGCCTGGCACCCGCCACGGCTGACGCAGCTTCCCAGACGGAGCTGCAGTGGGAACACGCTGCCACCCAGGTGTCAGGCTGCAGGGTGTGCCCTACTCTGACGCCAGCACCGGGCGGCAGCGACAGCGAGCATGCCTGTGGGAGGTGTGCCCAGGTAGAGGACCTCCTCCGCCTGGTGACAGAGCTCCGGCAGGAGGTGAGCAGGTTGAGGAGCATCAGGGAGTGCGAGAGGGAGATCGACGACTGGACTCGCACCCTGCCCTCCCTGCGACAGGCGCAACAGGCAGCCAAGGTGCCTGTCATGGGAGACTCCCGATCCCGACCCTCTCCCTGCACGGCTGAATGCAGGGACGTAGGGGACAGGGGACAGTGGCAACTAGTGCCTCCCCGGCGAGGCAGGCGTGTTTCCTCAGCGCCTACCCCACCTCCGCAGGTGCCCTTGCACAATAGGTGCGAGGCCCTGCCACTGGAACCAAACAACGACCAGGCTGATGGTTCAGCCAGCCTGGAGGTGCCGCCGAGGACTAGTCAGCCGAGGGCCTGCATCCAAACTGCCCCCACAAAGGAAAACAAGAGACGGGTCATTGTCATAGGAGACTCCCTTCTGAAAGGAACAGAAGGGCCCATATGCAGACCGGACCCACTGCTTAGGGAAGTCTGCTGTCTCCCAGGGGCCCGGGTCAAGGATGTGAGGAGGAAGCTTCCCACCCTAGCAAGGCCCTCAGACTACTATCCCCTGTTGATCTTCCAGGTAGGCAGTGAGGAGGTGGCAAAAAGAAGTCCCGGGGCAATCAAGAGGGACTTCAGGGCCTTGGGGCGACTGGTTAAGGGATCAGGAGCACAGGTAGTGTTCTCCTCTATCCCTCCAGTTCTGGGGAAGGATGAGGGAAGAAACTGGAGGAGCCAGCAGATCAACAACTGGCTCCGAGCCTGGTGTCACCGGCAGGACTTTGGGTTCTTCGACCATGGGTTGGTTTACATGGCACCAGGCCTGCTGGCGGCAGACGGGGCAAACCTGTCCCAAAGGGGGAAAAGGATCCTAGCACAGGAGTTAGCAGGGCTCATTGAAAGGGCTTTAAACTAGATTTGAAGGGGGAAGGGGATAAAACTAGGCTTGCTAGAGAGAAGCCTGGGGGAGGCACGCCGATGAATGAGGGATGGCGTGCCAGCGAGGCCCTTCGGTCAGCTGTCTCAGATGAGGTAGGACAGAGAGACCCGTGCAGCAGCAGGGACACAGGGGTCATTGACCAGCTAGGAACCACGGAAATACCTGAGATGGGACATGTAGGGAGTAGGGCTTCTCCCACCACAAAGGCAACAGGATCACTAGCCCAGCTGAAGTGCATCTACACGAATGCACGGAGCATGGGCAACAAACAGGAGGAGCTTGAGGCTGTTGTGAAAGGGGAAAACTACGATATAGTTGCCATCACGGAAACATGGTGGGATGACACACATAGCTGGAGTGCCACGATGGACGGCTATAAACTCTTTAGAAGGGATAGGCAAGGAAGGAGAGGCGGTGGGGTAGCCCTCTATGTTAAGGAGAGTCTGGACTGCCTTGAGCTCGAGGATGGTGACGAGAGGGTTGAGTGCCTGTGGGTTAGAATCAGGGGGAAGGCCACCAAGGCAGACATTGTGGTGGGAGTCTGTTATAGACCACCTAATCAGGATGAGGAGGCAGATGAAGTATTCTACAGGCAGCTGGGAGAAGCCTCACGATCGCTGGCCCTTGTTCTCGTGGGGGACTTCAACTTGCCGGATGTCTGCTGGAAATACAATGCAGCAGAGAGGAAACAGTCCAGGAGGCTCCTGGAGTGTGTGGAAGATAACTTCCTCACACAGCTGGTGAGGGAGCCAACAAGAGAAGGCGCCCCATTGGACCTGTTGTTTGTGAACAGAGAAGGTCTTGTGGGTGATGTGATGGTCGGAGGCCGTCTTGGGCTCAGTGACCACGAAATGATAGAATTCTCGATTCTCAGAGAAGTAAAGAGGAGGGTCACCAGAACTGCCACCTTGGACTTCTGGAGGGCAGACTTTGGCCTGTTTAGGAGACTGGTTGGCAGAGTCCCTTGGGAGGCAGTCCTGGAGGGCCAAGGCGTCCAGGAAGGCTGGACATTCTTCAAAAGGGAAATCTTAAAGGCGCAGGAGCAGGCCGTCCCCGTGAGCCGAAAGACGAGCCGGCGGGGAAGAAGACCGGCCTGGCTGAGCAGAGAGCTCCGGCTGGAACTTAGGAAAAAAAAGAGAGTCTACCACCTTTGGAGGAAGGGGCAGGCAACTCAGGAGGACTACAAGGATGTTGTGAGGTCATGCAGGGAGAAAATTAGAAGGGCCAAAGCACAATTAGAACTTAGTCTGGCTACTGCCATAAAAGACAACAAAAAGTCCTTCTACAAATACATTAACAATAAAAAGGGGGCTAAGGAGAATCTCCCTCCTCTATTGGATGCGGAGGGAAACTTAGTGTCAAGGGATGAGGAAAAGGCTGAGGTGCTAAATACCTTCTTTGCCTCAGTCTTCAACAGCAAGGGAAGTTGCTCTCTGGGCACCCAGCCCCCTGAGCAGGAAGACAGGGATGGGGAGCAGAATGTAAACCCCGAAGTCCAAGGGGAAATGGTCAGTGACCTGCTACGCCATCTAGACACACACAAGTCTATGGGGCCGGATGGGATCCACCCAAGGGTGCTGAAAGAGCTGGCAGAAGTGCTCATCAAGCCACTCTCCATCATTTACCAGCAGTCCTGGCTCACTGGGGAGGTCCCAGTTGACTGGAGGCTGGCAAATGTGACGCCCATCTACAAGAAGGGCTGGAAGGAGGATCCGGGCAACTACAGGCCTGTCAGCCTGACCTCGGTGCCCGGGAAGGTTATGGAGCAGATCATCTTGAGTGCCATCACGCGGCACATACGGGACAACCGGGTGATCGGGCCCAGTCAGCACGGGTTTTTGAAAGGCAGGTCCTGCCTGACCAACCTGATCTCCTTCTACGACATGGTGACCCGCTTAGTGGATGAGGGAAAGGCTGTGGACGTTGTGTACCTGGACTTTAGTAAAGCCTTTGACACCGTCTCCCACAGCATTCTCTTGGAGAAGTTGGCTACCCATGGCTTGGATGGGCATACTCTGCGCTGGGTAGGAAACTGGCTGGATGGCCGGGCCCAAAGAGTTGTGGTGAATGGAGTTAAATCCGGTTGGAGGCCGGTCACAAGTGGTGTTCCCCAGGGCTCAGTACTGGGGCCAGTTCTGTTCAATATCTTTATCAATGATCTGGACGAGGGGATCGAGTGCACCCTCAGTAAATTTGCAGACGACACCAAGTTGGGAGGGAGTGTTGATCTGCTGGAGGGCAGGCAGGCGCTACAGCGGGACCTGGACAGGCTGGATCGATGGGCCGAGGCCAATTGTATGAGGTTCAACAAGGCCAAGTGCCGGGTCCTGCACTTGGGTCACAACAACCCCAGGCAACGCTACAGGCTTGGGGGGGAGTGGCTGGAAAGCTGCCCGGCGGAAAAGGACCTGGGGGTGTTGGTTGACGGCCGGCTGAATATGAGCCAGCAGTGTGCCCAGGTGGCCAAGAAGGCCAACGGCATCCTGGCCTGTATCAGAAATAGTGTGGCCAGCAGGAGTAGGGAGGTGATTGTCCCCCTGTACTCGGCCCTGGTGAGGCCGCACCTCGAGTACTGTGTTCACTTTTGGGCCCCTCACTACAAGAAAGACATTGAGGTGCTGGAGCGTGTCCAGAGACGGGCAACGAGGCTGGTGAAGGGTCTGGAACACAAGTCCTATGAGGAGCGGCTGAGGGAACTGGGGATGTTTAGCCTGGAGAAAAGGAGGCTGAGGGGAGACCTTATTGCTCTCTACAACTACCTGAAAGGAGGTTGTAGAGAGATGGGGGTCGGACTCTTCTCCCTAGTAACAGACAAGAAAACAAGAGGAAATGGCCTCAAGTTGCGCCAGGGGAGGTTTAGATTGGACATTCGTAAAAACTTCTTTACCGAAAGGGTTGTCAGGCATTGGAACAGGCTGCCCAGGGAGGTGGTGGAGTCCCCATCTCTGGGGGTATTCAAAAGGCGTTTAGATGAGGCCCTAAGGGATATGATTTAGTGGGGGACTTGGTAGTGATAGGTTAATGGTTGGACCCGATGATCTTGGAGGTCTCTTCCAACCAGAACAATTCTATGATTCTATGATTCTATGTTGTTGGTTGCTGCTGAACGACCAAGGACATTTTTCAGTTTCCCAGGTTTTGCTAATGTGCAGGTGCAAAAACTTGGGAGGGGTAGAGCCAGAATAGTTGATCCAAACTGGCCAAAGAGAGTATTCCATACCATAGACGTCATGCCTGGTATAAGTGAGGGTTGGCCAGTGGGCCACTTCTCTTAAGTTTCCCTTCTTGTTCCCTTCTTTTCCCTTTTTTTGTTCATTCGGGCCGTTCGGGTTCATTCAGCTGTTTGTTCCCTCGCTCTCTCTCTCTGGAACGTGCTGTTCTGGGATAGCTGCTGGGGAATATTCCTGTTCCCTGACTGCTGCTCGGGACAGGCTGTATCGGTCATCGGGTGGTGAGAAATTGTGCATCGTTCGTTTTATTTATTCTATTATCCTTATATATTATTATTAATATATTTTTAGCTTTTCCTTTGCTGTCCTGGTGAACTGTTTTTATCTCAACCTGCGAGTTTTCCTTTCTCTCCAGTTCTCCTCCCCATCCCACTGGGGACGGGGGAGTGAGCGAGCAGCTGCATGGTATTCTGTTACCATCTGGGGTTAAACCACGACACAGGAGAAACTCCTTTTTTATGCTCAAATAACTCAAATAATTTGAAAGGATTTTCTTCAAATTTTCCCATTAAATATAATCACTTTTGATGAAGAACAAGCAGGAAAAATGCCAGTTGAAAAAGTAATTTTGGGGAAGTCATAAATCACTGGAAAAACTTTGAACAAAACTTGTCTGACCCATAATTATAGCACTCTGAGAACAATTCTGTACTAAAATAAACCTCACTGCTAAATTGTGAGACAAACTTGCTTTTACACTACTGCTGAAATCATTCTTTGTGCAATGCCAGCAGGCATAACATTTTGCTTTCAGTGCCCACTCACAGCTACTCAGAAGAGAAAGCACATGTACTGCATTTGTACAATTAGCCAGTCAGATAGATTATGAGAAACTGTTCAGCTCTGCCAGCTAAGCAAAATGGCATTATAAATATGCCTAATAAGGGTATAAATGTAACTTTCCTTTCTCTGCATTTGCAGTGAATCTTCATGAGTTCTCTAACACAGGACAGAATCAGAAGTCAAAAGCAGCAAAGTTACATTGCAGATTTCTTGACCTTTAAAGGGCAGGGGATAGTATCTGGCATTAAAAAGACTACCTGCAAGGATAGTGATTCAAAGTGGAAATTAACTCAGAGTGGGAATTCAGAGTGAGAATTCACTGTTGTTATTTTCTCACCATTTATGGAAGGACCTAATGCCATTAATGCAGCTAAGTATTTCAAGAAATGCTAATTCTGGAAAAGAGACAGATTTTGGTGTTACATATAGGCACAAGCCTCTAGAAGTTATGTTGTAATTCCCAAGACAGACAATTTCTTTAAAGAAATTATGATATCAGGAACCCATGAGGACTCAACACTGATGACAAGTCTACCACAAACAGCTGTGGAGAAGCCACTCCAAAATCTTGCTCTTTCTGTCTCCCAAAAAGAATGAGGAATTTTCCTTTGAATTTCTGAGATGAGAAGAAAATATTTTCCATCTTTCCTTTTCCTTATTCTACTACAACACAAGTCTATCCTACGCAGAGTGAGATAATCAAAAGACCACATTTAGACTGACTACTATGGACAGGCACGGTGGACTTGGGTCCCACAATCTGACAGAGCAATGAAGAATTCATATCATCTACTGATAGCTCTTCAGTGTTGCTAGGTTTTGGGTCCTGTTGTCTACCTACTAGAGAGCTGTACCTTACTCTATGAACACCATAAACTCTCTTAAAATTAGACATCACAGTGAATATAGATGATAGAGCTGTGTTAAATGCCATTGTAGGGAGTTTAATTCTATAGATCCACAGTGAAGTTACAGGACACATTTATTTACCTTGCTTCATGGCTGTTTTACTTCCTGTGGTGGCTACACTGTTACCAGGACTAATTATTTTAAAGCTAGTTTAATTTACACTGCTATTCTTTTCACTGCCTCCAATATGAACATACCTACAGTTAAAATATTCTCAGCAGAGTTAGATCTTTTACTGGCCACTGCAGTCTTCCTACTATGAGTTAATATAGCTGGAACAGAGAGCAGAAAAACCTGCATTGTGTAATAAATTCAGGCTTATGCTATTGGCTTAGAGAAAGTATTACTATGCTAGTAGGTCTAAGGGCAAGTTTCTCCAGGATGCGTTTGATAACACAGCTATTTAAGAGAATCTCTAGAAGTAAATTCAACAAAATCAGCAAATTCAGCATACAATCAAAACAGTTATTATGTTTCATCTGTTGTCCCTCCTATCCCAAATAAAGAGAAGAAAAGAAACCAGTGTTGTGCTCATATACCAGGGAATGCTGTAATATTTGTTCTATTGCAGGGATTAAAAATTAATTTTTTCTGCTGAATATTTTCAAGGGATCAAAACTGTGTATTTTTTTTTAAAGCAGTAAGTTATTATTTAGCAAAACACTGAAGAAATTCCCATGACATTTTCATGTTTAAGATCCATGTTGATGGACCTTAATGATGATGTCTGGTTCAAGTTGCTCACTGCTCAGTGAATGCTGGACAAAGTGGTTCTCACTGCTTAGAAGTCTAAATTTCCTACTGTCGGTTACCCTCCCTCACTTTTTCCTAACCAGATTTGAGTTTCATTGTTACTGAAATTGACCTTGGAAAACCACATCCTTGAGCAGTTCCTTTCTTGCCTGAAAATTCCTCTGCCCCCTGGAATGTGTCGAGTTTGTCTGGTTAGTTTTGTTAAGGACTGGGTCCAACTTGTCTTGTTTGAGACATGTCCTTTGACTTCACATTTGAAAGATGGGACTGCATGAATGCAGACTGACAGGATCAAATCCCTGTTATGTAAATTCTCCAAGCTTCTGAAGTCAGTAGCACTAACTCTATGAGTAAGAGTTCAATAATGTCAATAGGGAGTTCACAGTCTGACCCAATGTCTGCTAAACATCTCACAGGCAAATAAAAACAAAAGGTTCTTGATGCAGCATTTAAAACCTGAGGTCTACAATGTGACTAGCTACAGTATAACAGTGATGGGAAAGAGTGGAAAAGGGTCAGAAAGCAAGAAGCAGAGCAGAAACATTGCATCCATTGTTCCACTGTCCATTAAAAAAAGCTGCATCTAAATATTAATCCAGCCCCAAATAAAGTGATAAAATAAGAGGCAAAACATCAGACAGGGTTGAACATTGGTAGTCTCAGTTCTGCCTAGTTCCATGTCAGAAGGAAAGAAACGGGTCTCCCAGGGCAAACCAGTAAATACACTGAAGAGCAGGTCCTTGAGGAACAAAGTCCAGAGAGACCTTGACAGATTGGAGGAATGTGCCAAGAGGAACTGCATGAAATTCAACAAGGATGAATGCAAATTCCTCCACCTGGGAAGGAGGAACCACAAAGATGATTAAGGAACTGGAGCATATGAGAACAGGCTGAGAGAGCAGGGATTGTTTAGCCTAGAAAATAGATGACTTGGAGTAATCTTATAAATGTTTATAAATTTCTGCTGGGAGGGTGTCAAGAACATGGAGCAAGATTCTTTTTGGTGGTGCCCAGTGACAGAACAAGAGGCAATGGGCACAAATAGAAACACAGGAAATTCCATCTGAACATAAGAAAAACACTTTTTTACTGTGAGGATGATCAAACACTGGATCAAGTTGCCCAGAGAGGTTGTGGACTTTCATTCCTTGGAGATACTCAAAACCTGACTGGACATGTCCCTGAGCAACCTGCTCTACCTGACTCTGCTGGAGTGGGGGTTGGTCTAGGCAATCTCCAGAGGTCTGTTCAAACCTCAACTAGTTTGTGATTCTGTGCAATTCTGTTGGAGGTTGTGTAGTTATGACCAGACTGGATAAATCCCTGAGCAACCTAATCTGACCTAACAGTTGATCCTATTTTGAGCAGGAGATTGGACTACAGACCACCTAAGGTCCTTTCTAAGCTCAGTTATGATGCTATGCTTGGAAGAAGAACTAGGTACTGGAGTGAGAACACAGTAATGATAAGCCAGCTAAACAGTTTGGGAAGAAATAACATAGTTAGAAGGGAAAAGAAAAATCAAAATAGAATGGTGTCCTATTGTAACTCTCAAATGATTCTCTCATGCTCAGCTGTAGAAACTCCATGAGTTACTGCAACACTGCAAATAATTTCATGACACAGTCATGTCTGAACTTTCTTTTAGGTCTACTACTGTCAAAACACAACCACCAAATATAAAGCATTACACTTGGATCCATGAGAAGCAACTGAGACAAGTATGCTTATTATCAGTAGACTTCACAGCTAACTTCACAGTAATACTATTCGATGAAATCATAACTGAAAGAAAGAAGCAAACAGTTTTACTTCCCCCCATAAGCAAAGCTGTGAAAGATATGGTTGAGAGAAGATGGAAAGATGATAGCAACATCTAAAGAAAAGATTACAAGAAAATTATGAGGAATATCTTTGTCAAAGTTGTTTATTTGGAGAAACAGATTGTCTGCAAGCATAAAAATGAACTTCAATAAAACCTTTGCCATGTATTCAAAAAGAAAAAAAAGAAAATTGCAATTGCTGCATACATCCTATTGCAAAAAGGTACAAGTGGGCTAAATCTTGCTCAGTTATATACACCTGGAGTCCAGATTTTATAACATATATCTTATGATGGAAACTGTCCTGTAAAAGTTAGAGCAGAAATGAGACCCATCATGATTTCCTATTCAGAGAGAGAGAGAGAGAGACCTGTGCTCATCTAGTCTAGATAATTGTTCCGAGTTAAGGAAAACAACTGAGAAATGACAAACAAGTTATAAAGTTTCTGTAATGAGGGGACACTGACTGACTAACAGCTTGGCACCCAAAGAGAAACCACAGTAACAGCTGCCTTTCCAGCAAAGTGGTAGTTCTATATATAATTAAACATAAGCTTACAGAAAAACAAAGTCTGCATACCCATCTGAATATCTTCCAAATTAAGAGGGTTTGGAAGAATAGCTTCTAAATCCTTGGTTCATCCTTGCTAGATAAAAAAAAAGGGTTGCACAAGCTACAGAGAAGAATAAGGTCCATATACTTCTGAAAAAAAAAAAAGCCACTAAAACTGATTGATTCAAAAAGGTACATACTGAACCCGTGGCAAAACCAAAACTGGTTTCAGTTTAATGTGTCTACGTTAGGACAGTATTTTCTGTGAACAAACAATAGAAGAGAAATACGTTACAAGAGAAGCAACTAATTGAAAGTTAGAGATTCTCAGCATCAGCAAAGAGAAGGAAATGCTGTGAAAAATTGAAGATGAGAAGGAAAATATTCAAAGTATTCTTCTAAAGATCAAGGAAAATATCACAGAAACTACTCAATGGAAATGTCATTAACTTTAAAATCCTGAGAGTAGAGGCAAATAGAAGGACTTGTTTGGTTGAAAAGATACCCTGACTGGCCCTCACTACAACTACATTTAAATGATGTATTATATTGCACATATGATTTGCTTAAAAAAAGTTGTCTGCCACCAACATTGTTTTATGTTCCAATGGAGAAGAGAGAATATTCTTCAATAGCCCAATAAGCTATACATAATAAAAGCAAGAAAATCATTGTCTCAGTGAATATACACCTCTTGGAGATTACAAGAGTACCACAGTAAATTAGGTTTATTTCAACATTTCAAGTTTAGCCAGAAAGTTCAGATCCATTTTACTGGACAAAAGTCAGCTCCTCTTACTGAATATGCTTTTACTGAACATGGGCTTTGATCTCATCTAGTACAATTGCTATAGTCTCTTTTAGAACATTTCAGTTTTTCTAGAAATACTTTTGGTTTCTACAAATACATCTTACTTTTAAAATCCTCACAGTAATTCTCAGCAGTCATTTATCCAGATGAATTTTCAACTTCTGAACAGAGGAAAAATAAAGGCTAAAATTCTCCCATACAGAATCACAGAATCACAGAATGGTAGGGGTCAGAAGGGACCTCTGGAAATCATCTAGTCCAACCCCCCTGCCAGAGCAGGGTCACCCAGAGCAGGCTGCACAGGACTGCGTCCAGGCGGGTCTTGAATATCTCCAGAGAAGGAGACTCCACAACCTCCCTGGGCAGCCTGTTCCAGTGCTCTGTCACCCTCACAGTGAAGAAGTTTTTCCACATATTTAGATGGAACTTCCTATATGTTCCAGTTTGTGCCCGTTGCCCCTTGTCCTTTTGTTGGGCACCACTGAAAAGAGTTTGGTCCCATCCTCTTGACACCTGCCCTTGAGATATTTATAAGCATTGATGAGGTCCCCTCTCAGTCTTCTCTTCCTCAGGCTAAACAGCCCCAGCTCCCTCAGCCTTTCCCCATAGGAGAGATGCTCCAGTCCCCTAATCATCTTTGTAGCCCTCTGCTGGACTCTCTCCACTAGTTCCTCATCTTTCTTAAACTGGGGAGCCCAGAACTGGACACAGTACTCCAGATGGGGTGTCGTGGTTTAACCCCAAATTGTAACCCAATACCACGCAGCCGCTTGCTCACTCCCCCACTCCCTGTTGGGGTGGGGAAGAGAACTGGAGAGAAAGGAAAACTCGTGGGATGAGATAAAAACAGCTCACCAGGACAGCAAAGGAAAAATATAAAAATATATTAACAATGATAATAATGATAATATATACAAGGATAATAGAATATATAAAACAAACGATACACAATTTCTCACCACCCGATGACTGATACAGCCCGTCCCGAGCAGCAGGCAGGGAGCAGGGGTATTCCCCACCCCCAGCTCTCCCAGAACAGCAAGTTCCAGGGAAAGCAGGCAAGGGAACAAACAGCCAAACGAACGAAAAACACAAAGGTAAAAATAGGGAAACAAAAAGCAACCCGAAGGGAAGCTTAAGGATTAAGGCAAGTTAAGGGTCCAAAAGCATCAAAAGCCTAAAAGACTAGTGGCCCACCGACTGACCCTCGCTTATATCGGGCATGACGTCTATGGTATGGAATACTCTCTTTGGCCAGTTTGGATCAACTATCCTGTCTCTACCCCTCCCAAGTTTTTGCCCTTGCACGTTAGCAAAACCTGGAAAACAGCAAAATGTCCTTGGTCATTCAACAGCAACCAGCAACATCAGTGTGCTATCACCATTCTTCTCACACTAAAGCCAAAACATAGGAGCTGCTGAAAACAAAACTAACTCCGTCCCGGCCTAAACCAGGACAGTATCCACCCCTTATTCCATACCATTTACGTTATGCTCAGGTCTCTCGCTTCCCAGTTAATCACTGCCACTTTATGTCTTTAATATATACACACAGATATCGTTCCCTTAGTCTATGGACCATCCCTCCAAAATGTCTATTGAGTTCATTTAGTCCACGATCCTGGGTTCCATCTGTCCTAACAGTCTTTCAGGGCAGGAGAGATGGTGTGCAGTGTCGGATTGTTGCATGCTGCATCTGGAACTTATCGCCGGTGTATCTGGCACGGCTGATGTACCTTGTCTGCAGTCGGCAGGTCGAAGGTGTTGATCCTGACTGTGCGCCAGTTGTTGAAGTCAGTCCACCACTGCCGCACTTTGCTCGGTTTCATCAGAGTTCGCTCTTCATTGAGTCGGGTGATTCTTCCTGTAACACCTTTGATATAGAACACAACTACAGAAATTATTATATACATGATTATATACAATATATACATAATATAAATTACTATATGCAGTATATCATAGCAATTAACATCACACAGTTCAGACTATTGGCTATTTTCACCTAAAATCAGATCTCCATGAGGTACACATCGGACTTCTCCATCCTCCTGCATTACCCACCAAGTGCATCCAGGCCCTTGAGCGAAAGCAATCCCACGGATGGGTTTGCCTTTGCCTGAGGCAGGAATAACCCAGACTGTCTTCCCCAGGATGTTTTTTACATGCACCACAGGAACTTTATCTCCTTCTACAGGACGTAAAGGTTTTGACTGGGCAGGGCCAGCTCGACTGGTGGATCCCCTAGTGTTGACTAACCAAGTGGCTTTTGCTAAATGTGTATCCCAGTTTTTGTAGGTTCCACCACCCATTGCTTTCAGTGTTGTTTTCAGTAGTCCATTGTACCGTTCGATTTTCCCGGAGGCTGGTGCATGATAGGGGATGTGATACACCCACTCAATGCCATGGTCTTTGGCCCAGATGTCTATTGAGGTTGTTTCAGAAATGAGTCCTGTGGTCTGACTCAATTCTTTCTGGGGTGCCATGTCGCCATAAGACTTGCTTCTCAAGGCCCAGGATGGTGTTCCGGGCGGTGGCATGGGGCACAGGATATGTTTCCAGCCATCCGGTGGTTGCTTCCACCATTGTAAGCACATGGCGCTTGCCTTGGCGGGTTTGTGGGAGTGTGATATAGTCAATCTGCCAGGCCTCCCCATATTTGTATTTCAGCCATCGTCCTCCATACCAGAGAGGCTTTAATCGCTTGGCTTGCTTGATTGCGGCGCATGTTTCACACTCATGAATAACCTGTGCAATAGTGTCTATGGTCAAGTCCACCCCTCGATCACGAGCCCATCTGTATGTCGCATCTCTTCCTTGGTGGCCTGAGGTGTCATGGGCCCACCGAGCTAGGAATAATTCACCCTTACGTTGCCAGTCCAAGTCCACTTGAGCCACTTCAATTTTAGCAGCCTGATCCACCTGCTGGTTGTTGTGATGTTCCTCAGTGGCTCGACTCTTGGGTACATGAGCATCTACATGACGTACTTTTACAACAAGTCTCTCTACATGGGCAGCAACATCTTGCCACAGTTCAGCAGCCCAAATGGGTTTGCCTCTGCGCTGCCAGTTGCTCTGCTTCCATTGCTGTAACCACCCCCACAGAGCATTCGCCACCATCCAGGAGTCAGTATAGAGGTAGAGCTTTGGCCACTTCTCTCGCTCAGCAATATCTAAAGCCAGCTGGATGGCTTTCACTTCTGCAAACTGACTTGATTCACCTTGTCCTTCAGTGGCTTCCGCAACTCTTCGTGTAGGACTCCACAGGGCAGCTTTCCATCTTCGATGTTTTCCTACAATACGACAGGATCCATAAGTGAACAGGGCGTATTGCTTTTCATCTTCTGGCAGTTTATTATACGGTGGGGCCTCTTCAGCACGTGTCACCTCCTCCTCTGGTGACATTCCAAAATCTTTGCCTTCTGGCCAGTCCATGATCACTTCCAAGATTCCTGGGCGACTGGGATTTCCTATTCGAGCTCGTTGTGTGATCAGCGCGACCCACTTACTCCATGTGGCATCGGTGGCATGATGTGTAGAAGGAACTCACCCTTTGAACATCCAGCCCAGCACCGGCAGTCAGGGTGCCAGGAGGAGCTGTGCTTCACTACCAACCACCTCCGAAGCAGCTCGAACCCCTTCATATGCTGCCAAGATCTCTTTTTCAGTTGGAGTGTAGTGGGCATCGGATCCTCTGTATCCCCGGCTCCAAAACCCTAGGGGTCGACCTCGAGTCTCCCCTGGTGCTTTCTGCCAGAGGCTCCAGGTAGGACAATTCTCCCCGGCTGCGTAGAGCACATTTTTAACATCTTGCCCTGCCCGGGCTGGTCCAAGGGCCACTGCATGAACTATCTCCTGCTTAATTTGTTCAAAGGCTTGTCATTGCTCAGGGCCCCATGTGAAATCATTCTTCTTTCGTGTCACTTGATAGAGAGGGCTTACAATAGAACTGTAATTTGGAATATGCATTCTCCAGAAACCCACAACGCCTAAGAAAGCCTGGGTCTCCTTTTTGTTAGCTGGTGGAGACATAGCTGCTATTTTGTTGATTACGTCCATTGGGATCCTGCCTGATCCAGCCTGATCCAGACTGCCCTGGAAAAGGGTGAAGCTCCAGAACACCTGCAATACATTGATGACATCATTGTGTGGCCAACACAGCAGCAGAAGTTTTCGAGAAAGGGGAGAAAATAATTCAAATAATATCAAGCTGGATGGCTTTCACCTCTTTGCCATACAACGAGGTAAGGTCAAAGGACCTGCACAAGAGATCCAGTTCCTAGGAATAAAATGGCAAGATGGACATCGTCAGATCCCAATGGACATGGGGCCTCACTAGGGCAGAGTAGAGGGGGAGGATAACCTCCCTCGACCTGCTGGCCACACTCTTCTTAATGCACCCCCAGAATGCTGTTGGCCTTCCTGGCTGCAAGGGCACATTGCTGGCTCATGGTGAACTTGTCTACCAGGACTCCCAGGTCCTTCTCCTCAGAGCTGCTTTCCAGCAGGTCAACCCCTAACCTGTACCGGTGCATGGGGTTGTTCCTATTGGAACATGGACTATGTCTCATTCGGTGTATATGAACAAAATGTCAGAGAGAAAAAGAGAACAGTGAAAGAACATATTTGACCCCCAATATATTTTAAAACATATTACGACTACTATTGTCTAGGAATATATCAAATAGCATAAACTTCAGCTTCTGCATGGATTGGGAAATCCACATGTAAAAAAAAAAAAAAGCAAGCTATTTTTATTGAATGTGCTGATGCTGTAAAGCCAAAGACATTTCAAAAGAAGGACTCAATAAACCAAAATCAATTGGTTACAATATTGTTTTGGTTATTTACAAGCTATTAGTAATATGCAATAACAATTATAATACTGTAATTCTAGCAATTTGTGACTGCATGGTTTTAAAAAATAAAGGTTTAAAAAAAGATCAGAAGAGCGGGGAAAATCATCTTATTAAGTACTCTGGGTGACGCAGTCATTAGATCTAGGGATCTCAAGGTCTATCCAAATGTGAAGAACACAAAGTGTTAAAACAGAGAATGGAATTCTGTGTTTGCTGAAAATAGCAAAACTCATTTAACTTCAATTGGATCTATGTTTCACCTATGTACAACTACATCTTCAGTGAAAACAATTCAGAAAATGTGGTACTAAAAATAATTTTAAAAAGTAAGGTGGGGAAACTGTCTCCTTCATGGTCAGAAGAGAATAGTGTCTATCAATGAGGTCACAGGAGTTATGTGCCAAATTAGAGGTGACTTCTCCCATCTCCCAACCAGAGTGTTCATTTGTTATCATCACTTCTGACAAAAGAAAATACTGACTGAGGTAAGGAAAAGTCACAGGAAAATGAAAGGAGAGGACCATGGGATGCACCAGGGGTCATGACTAGTCTAAGTGATTTTTTAGTCAAGATTAGTCTACCAATTTACCTGTATTTCAGGTCAAGGGGATATGCCTTTCTATTATGTGGAATGGTCCTGAATTCAACTGATGAGTCTGAGTTTCCTTGCAAAGCCGTGAAAAACTTAAGCACAACCTAGCTAACTGCTTTATTCTAGCTGATTAGTCAAACAGTATCTCTGGCAAAACCTTTTAGTAAAGCCTTTGACACCGTTTCCCATAGTATTCTCCTGGAGAAAATGGCTGCTCATGGCTTGGATGGATGTACTCTTCGCTGGGTAAAAAACTGGCTAGATGACCGGGCCGCAAGAGTTGTGGTGAATGGAGTTAAATCCAGTTGGCGGCCGGTCACAAGTGGTGTCCTCCAGGGCCCAGTATTGGGGCCAGTCCTGTTTAATATCTTTCTCAATGATCTGGACAAGGGGATCGAGTGCACCCTCAGTAAGTTTGCAGACGACACCAAGTTGGGAGGGAGTGTTGATCTGCTGGAGGGCAGGCAGGCACTACAGCGGGACCTGGACAGGCTGGATCGATGGGCCGAGGCCAATTGTATGAGGTTCAACAAGGCCAAGTGCTGGGTCCTGCACTTGGGTCACAACAACCCCAGGCAACGCTACAGGCTTGGGGAGGAGTGGCTGGAAAGCTGCCCGGCTGAAAAGGACCTGGGGGTGTTGGTCGACAGTCAGCTGAATATGAGCCAGCAGTGTGCCCAGGTGGCCAAGAAGGCCAACAGCATCCTGGCTTGTATCAGGAATAGTGTGGCCAGCAGGACTAGGGAAGTGATCGTCCCCCTGTACTCGGCCCTGGTGAGGCCGCACCTCGAGTACTGTGTTCAGTTTTGGGCCCCTCACTACAAGAAAGACATTGAGGTGCTGGAGCGTGTCCAGAGAAGGGCAATGAAGCTGGTGAAGGGTCTAGAGAACAAGTCCTATGAGGAGTGGCTGAGGGAACTGGGGTTGTTTAGCCTGGCATAAAGGAGGAGGCTGAGGGGAGACCTTATTGCTCTCTACAACTACCTGAAAGGAGGTTGTAGTGAGGTGGGTGTCGGTCTCTTCTCCCAAGTAACAGATGATGGGACAAGAGGAAATGGCCTCAAGTTGTGCCAGGGGAGGTTTAGATTGGATATTAGGAAACATTTCTTCACCGAAAGGGTTGTCAGGCACTGGAACAGGCTGCCCAGGGAAGTGGTGGAGTCACCATTCCTGGAGGTATTTAAAAGACGTGTAGACGTGGCGCTTAGGGCCGTGGTTTAGTGGTGGACTTGCCAGTGTTAGGTTTACGGTTGGACTCGATGATCTTAAGGGTCTTTTACAATCTAAATGATTCTATGATTTTATAAATGTTTTCCTAAAATATATTTCCCAAAATATCCCTTAACCCAAGAACAAATACTATGCCATCCCTCTTTCTGAATCTGTTGATATTCAGCTTTTGATAATGCCTGCCTGTTCTAGGTTTTACCACATCACGATAAAAGGATCTCATCAATACTCTCTTAGATGCACTTGCAGTGACAGGCAGTGCTAGGCAAAACTGCAAGGCAGTTGTAGTGACAGTCTGTGCAAGGCAGACTAGAGAATCCAGTCAACTCTCTCCTGTTATCTTCATCTTTACATTTATATAGGCTAAATACACAAGATAAAACATATTTTAAATTTTAACTTCTTAAAATCAAAATATGTGACACAAATCTTAGAAACTGTGATGCCAGTTTCTGTCAAATCACAGTTCAGTCAAAAATTTTTCCATTTTCCTTTTATTTTGAGTAGGTGCATAATCCAGCTATTCCATTAGAAATATATGTTTACAAAACTGGAAGCTTCAGTATAACTACTGTTGTTGAGACAGAAGTGAGTTCAGTGGATTGCAATATATAAAATGTGATTAGATAAGCCAAAAGTAATATCAGTCTGGATCCACAGAAATTAGCTTGTGATGACATTATTTGATTTAAAAGGGAAGTTAAAAGACTGGGCAATAAAATTACCATGCTCTTTTTTAAGACTTATAGATGCACTAAAGGGAAGAAAACAATACAGTATATAGAATCATAGAATCATAGAATTGTTCTGGTTGGAAGAGACCTCCGAGATCATCGGGTCCAACCATTAACCTATCACTACCAAGTCCCCCACATATGATTGGTCTAATGATAACATTAATAAATACTTGACTTTTGGAATGTGATGATTTAGGAAATTGTAAGTGGAGACTGCCAACAATGTTATTTTGTGTGATTGCACTGTAATTGCTTTTATGTCATCGATATCAAGCTGTGCATGATTAGAGGCTATTTTAATTCTAATAACAAATAATGTATCTTTGTATTGCTACAACAAAACTGTACAAAACTAATGTACAACAGTACTGTTGCTGTGACTAACAATACTTTTAGACAATAGTAACTAAAGTTGCAAACAAGCTACTGAGATTTAACTAGTTAAAACCTATTGGTTTATATTTGCAAACTGTTCATTTATGTGCTTCTAGCCAGCTGAGAGCAGAAAATTACCAGGAGAGGTCATTCAAGCTAGCTTAGCTGCCAGTGAAAGACATCAAAGCTCATTCAAATTACTTTGTGTTTCTTACAGGCTAGAAGCATGCTCTCAGACAGCTTCTGTGAATTGCCTGATGTATAGTTATTCTTTGTCTCATGGTAACTTATTAATTTTTCTGAGCCCATAGCTATAGTTGAATTGTATTTCTCCTTCTAAAACATACTTTATTTTTGTTTAATAACCAATTTTTTCGATGTTGCAAAGAAAATCAATCCCCCTAAATTTCTCCTCATGACAGTTTTCCCCCAAAGTAAGATTTTTCCTTTAGGTTTTATATAAGTCATAAAAGTTACAGCATTTCCGAAATGTGCCTCTCACTGGCACTTTTGTTTACACTAGCTGTACATGTAGAATGACTTGGTCTACAAAACCCATATTTAGTTTTGCTTCTTTAATTACCTGCTGTTTTTTATGACAGTTTGCAAAGGAATAATGGGAGGATTATAAACTTATAAACAGCTAACACGAGAGAAAGGGAGAGCTGTTCTCAAAAGCACCACAAGAGACATTTAAAGGAAATGCACAATAGCATAAAGGGAATTCTATTTGGACATGAAGTACAAATGCCAATAATTTCTCCTTTTCTCCAATTATTTTCTGAGTTGGACCCCACAAACAGGTACTCTTTATGAGCTGACACCTTTTCCTGTTCTTGAATACTTGCCAGTTTCTGTCAGTCTTTTTCTACATGTGACAGTCCTCACAAAAGCAATAATCTCTGTCAATCCATTTCTCATTTGGAGAACCCTCCTCAGGTTAGTCCCAGTTTTAATCTCTTAAACTGCTTCTGTTCTGTCCCAGATATTTCTGTAACCCATGGAGCTTAAGCTGATAGAAATCTTGGAATCAGAATAATAATGCCTGACTGGCTGGTGTCACCACCAGAATTTGGGGTTTTTTGATAATGGGATGGTCTGCACAACACCAGGCCTGCTGGCATCGGATGGGATTCATCTTTCTTAAAGGGGGAAGAGGGTCTTTGCTCACAAGCTAGTAGGGCTCATTGACAGAGCTTTAAACTAGACTTGAAGGAGGAGGGGAATAACATCAGGCTTGCCCATGACAAGCTGTGGGACAACACACCAAGATTTGAGGGACGGGGTGCTAGCGAAGACCCTCAGTCTGATGCTCTGAGACTCGCTGGGTACACTGGAGCACACAAAGTCTTACAGAGAGGAGCCAGGGGCTCCTGAAGTAATTGGAGCCAACAGGGAAACACCAGTGAAAGACCTCAAAGGAATTAAGGGGTGTTCCTCCAAGAAGGTGATATGGCTGACAGCCCAGCTGAAGGGCCTCTACACTAATGCCCACAGCATGGGCAACAAACAGGAGGAGCTGGAAGCCACCATGCTGCTAGAAAGCTACGACCTAGTTGCCATTACTGAAACTTGGTGGGACGAATCCCATGACTGGAGTGCAGCTATCGACAGCTACAGGCTGTTCAGAAGGGACAGGCGAGGAAGGAGGGGCGGAGGCATTGCCCTCTACATCAAGAAATGGATAGAGTGTGAGGAGCTGTCTCTGAAGAATAGCCACGAGCAGGTTGGAAGCTTATGGGTAAGAACTAGAGACCGAGGCAACAAAGGGAACCTTGTGGTTGGGGTCTACTACAGGCTGCCCAATCAAGGGAAGCCTATTGAAGAAGCATTCTTACTCCAGCTACAGGAGGCATCGTGCTCGCAGGCTCTCGTCCTGCTGAGGGACTTCAACCACCCCAACATCTGCTGGGAAAGTAGCACGGTGAACTGTAGGCAATCCAGGAGACTCCTGGAGTGCATGGAGGATAACTTCCTAAGCCAGGTAATAGACAGCCCCACCAGAGGGGATGCAATACTGGACCTGATGGTCACCAACGCGAGTGAGCTAATAGGTGACATCAAGATTGGAGGCAGCCTGGGCTGCAGTGATCATGCACTGGTGGAGTTCACAGTCCTGAGGGATATGGGTCAGGTGAAGAGTAAAGTCAGGACCTTGAATTTTAGGAAAGCAAACTTCCAGCTCTTCAAGGAGTTAGTCAATAGGACCCCCTGGGAAACTGTCCTCGGGGACAAGGGGGCAGAACAGAGCTGGCAGATCTTTAAGGAGGCTTTCCATAGAGCGCAGGAGTTCTCGATCCCCATGTGTAAGAAATCAGGAAAGGAAGGCAAGAGACTGGCATGGCTGAGTCAAGATCTGCTGGTCAAACTAAAGGGCAAGAAGGAAATGCACAGGCAGTGGAAGCAGGGACAGGTGTCCTGGGAAGAGTATAGGAACACTGCCTGGTGTTGTGGTTTAACCCGGCAGGCAGCTAAACACCACACAGTCGTTCACTTACTCCCCACCACAGTGGGATGGGGGATAGAACCGGAAAAAAGGTAAAACTCATGGGTTGAGATAAAGACAGTTTAATAAGACAGAAAAGGAAGGAAAATAATAATAATAATGATAAATGAATATACAAAACAAGTGATGCACAATGCAATTTCTCACCACTCGCTGACCAATGCCCAGCCAGTCCCCGAGTAGCGGTCATCCTCCCCCGACCAACTCCCCCCACTTTTATTGTTCACATGATGTCATATGGTATGGAATATCCCTTTCGCCACTTGGGGTCAACTGTCCTGACTGTGTCCCCTGCCAGCTTCTTGTGCACCCCCCGGCCTCCTCACTGGCAGGGCAGTATGAGAAGCTGAAAAGTCCTTGACTTAGTGTAAGCACTGATCAGCAACAACTAAAACATCAGTGTGTTATCAACATTATTCTCATCCTAAATGCAAAACACAGCACTATGCCAACAACTAGGAAGAAAATTAACTCTATCCCAACTGAAACCAGATGTCCTGGTTTCGGCCAGTATGGAGCTAATTTTCTTCCCAGTAGCTACTGTGTTTTGGATTTGGTATGTGAAGAATTTTGATAATATACTGATGTTATTGGCTGTTGCTAAGAGATCAAGGACTTTTTTCAGCTTCCCAGGTTTAGCTCATGTGCAGGTGCAAAATGCTGGGAGGAGTATAGCCAGTACAGTTGACCCAAACTGACCAAAGTATTCCATACCATAGAATTCATGCCCAGTATATACGTGAGGTTTGGCCAGTGGGCCGGGCACTGTTCATTCCCTTGCTTGCTCTCAGGAAGTGGGGCTCCGAGACCACTGCTCAGGATCGTTCCGAGATCGCTCTTGTTTTCGCTCCATGATTGCTGCTCAGGAGGGGCTATACGGGTCATCGGGCAGTGAGAAATTGTGCATCGTTCATCTTGTATATTCTATTATCATTATATCTTATTATTGTTATCATCATTAATATATAATTGTTATTATATTTTTCTTTGCTGTCCGGGTGAACTGTCTTTAACTCAACCCATGAGCTTTCCTTTCTTTCCAGTTGCCCTCCTCATCCCACTGGGGAGAAGTGAGCGAGCGGCTGCATGGTATTAGATTACCAGTTGGGGTTAAACCATGACAGTCCTTTTTGGTGCCAAACGTGGGGCTCGAGAGGGGCCCGGCTAGCTCAGTCGAGAGAGCATCAGACTGAGGGTCCAGAGTTCAAGACCCTGGTCAGGCTTGAAGGGTTGAGATAACGACAGATTTGACCAGAGCGTGTTAAAACAAACTTGTTACGTCATTCATTATGTCACTGGCCACAATATTGTTTTATTTGCTCTCAGAGTTCTTAGAGTTGTTGTCCTGGTTTCAGCCAGGAAGGAGCTAGTTTTGTCTCCAGCAGCTCCTGTGTTTTGGATTTAGTGTGTGAAGAATGGTGATAGTACACTGATGTTGTTGGTTGCTGCTAAATGATCAAGGACATTTTGCAGCTTCCCAGGTTTTGCTCATGTGCAGGTGCAAAAACTTGGGAGGGGTAGAGCCAGAATAGTTGATCCAAACTGGCCAAAGAGAGTATTCCATACCATAGACGTCATGCCCGGTATAAGTGAGGGTTGGCCGGTGGGCCACTTCCCTTAACTTGCCTTAATCCTTAAGCTTCCCTTCGGGTTGCTTTTTATTTCCTTTTTTTTTCCTTTTGTTTTTTTTTTTTGTTCGTTCGGGCCTTTTCATTCATTCGTTCGGCTGTTCATTCCCTCGCCTGCTCTCTCTGGTACTTGCTGTTCTGGGATAGATGGGGGGGGATACCCCTGCTCCCTGCCTGCTGCTCGGGACGGGCTGTATCGGTTGTCGGGTGGTGAGAAATTGTGTACTGTTCATTTTATATATCCTATTATCCTTATATATATAATTATTATTATTATCATTATTAATATATTTTTATATTTTTCCTTTGCTGTCCTGGTGAACTGCTTTTATCTCAACCTGCGAGTTTTCCTTTCTCTCCGATTCTCCTCCCCACCCCAACAGGGAGTGGGGGAGTGAGTGAGCGGCTGCGTGGTATTGGGTTACCATTTGGGGTTAAACCACGACAGTCTTTTTGGCGCCCAATGTGGGGCTCGAGAGGGGTCTGGCTAGCTCAGCTGAGAGAGCATCAGATTGAGGGTCCAGGGTTTAAAGCCCCCAGTCAGGCTCAAAGGGTTGAGATAACAACAGATTTGACCAGAGTGCGTTAAAACTATTTGTTATAAGCATCCATTGTATTACTTTAATTGCCGTTGGTCACAATGTTGTTTTATTTCTTTAGAGAGTTGTTCTCAGATTTGTATCATGCAGTACCTTACTTGCTGTTTATGCTGTCTATCAGTGTTTATGTGTGGTTTGTTACCTCTGAGCGTTGGATTTAAGTTATTGCTTCGCTGTGTGGTTTAGCACTGCCTTATGGCATGGTAAAATCATTGGTGTTTAGACCAGTTTACTACCTGTATTCATATACAATGGGGGGAGGCGATGTGCAGAAGGGAGCAGCAGCAATGGTTACGGCTCCGTACTTCGGGAGTAATCTGGTGGGGACTATCAGTAATTATTCCTTTATTTTTAACTTCCCGGGAGGTCACCAGGGGGAAACGTCCTGCTTTGCTTTCCCTTTCCCGTCCTGGGTAAAAATGCCTGCCTTTGATTTCTTGTTGCCCTCCTGGTTAGTTACGGGAGTTCCTGAAAACTTGGAATACCTTTGGGATGTTCGGACCGGCTTGCTACTCCTAGTACCAGGAATAAATTTGTGTCAATCTTGCTTAAGGTCAGAAACCGGTGCAGACGTAGGCGCAGGGTCACCCCAGTTCCCTGCTACAGCCCCCGCGGCCGCGCCGTCCCCCGCCGCGGGCGCCGCGGACGCCCCACGCTCCGCTATGTGTACCGGGGCTGCTCCGCTCCTCGCTACACGGGCACCGCGGCTGCCCCGGCCCCGACCCCTGCCGCAGGCACCGCGGCCGCCCCAGGTCCCGCCAGGGCCCCCGCGACCGTCCCAGCCCCCGCTGCGGCCCCCGCGGCCGCGCCAGCCCCCGCCACGGTCGCTGCAGCTGCTCCACCCCCCGCCGTGCCTAACGCGGGCGCTCCACCCCCTGCTCCGGCTGCTGCGGCTGTCCCAGCCCTCGCCGCGGCCGCTCCACCCCCTGCTACGGGCATCGCGGCTGCTCCAGCCACTGTCGCGGCCATCACGGCTGCTCCACCCCTCGCTACGAGCACCGCGGCCGTCCCACTCCTTATTGCAGGCACCACGGCTGCTCCACCCCCCCGCCGCGGCTACCGCGGCTGCTGCACTCCCTGCTATGGGCATCGCCGCAGTCCCAGCCCCCACCGCGGGTATCGCGGTTGCCCCAGTCGCTGCTACGGGCACCGCGGCCGTTCCAACCCCTGCTGTGGGCATCGCTGCTGCCCCAGTCCCTGCCATGGGCACCGCGGCTATTCAAGCCCCAGCTATGAGCACCGTGGCTGCTGTGACAGGTACTGCAGATCCACCCGTGCCGTTATCAGTTGCCCCTGTACAAAAGAAGAGAAGCACAAAGAAATCAGCTTGCGCCCCGAAAGATGAGGATGAACCAGGGACATCACAAGAACAGGGAGAGGCAGACTCAGAGATAATCACCCGACCCCTATCCCTGACTGAGCTGCGAGACATTCGAAAAGATTACAGCCGTCATCAAGGTGAGCAGCTTGTCACCTGGCTGCTCCGATGCTGGGACAACGGGGCCAGTAGCCTGGAACTAGAGGGCAGGGAAGCCAGGCAGCTGGGATCCTTGTCTAAGGAAGCGGCCATTGACAGGGCGATTGGAAGAGACCCAGAAGCCCGCAGTCTCTGGAGGAAACTCCTGTCAGGTGTGAGGGACAGGTATTTCTTTAAGGAAGACATTATATGCCATCCAAAGAAGTGGATCAATATGGAGGGAGGTATTCAGTTTCTGAGGGAATTAGCTGTGCGGGAATTGATTTATCTTGACCTGGATGACCCGCAGACACCCGTAGATCCAGATGAGGTCCAATGTACCCGACCCATGTGGTGGAGGTTTTTACATAGTGCACCATCATCGTATGCCAACTCATTGGCAACAATGGGTTGGAAAGACGATGAGGCACCACTGGTGCGTGCAGTGGCTAACCAACTCCGACAGTATGAGGACAATATCTCTTCCTCCTTACGGGCCTGTGTCTCGGCTGTGGAAAAACTGGCCGAAAGAATGTGCCAGGAGTTTCGGCAACTCAAAGAGGATAGGTCCTACTTCCCACCTGTACGGACCATTATCTCAGCTGTTAGGAGAAAATCTTCCCCTGCTCAAGAGAGATGGTACACACGGCGAGGTACCCTGTGGTTTTACCTCCGTGACCATGGAGAGGACATGAGAAAGTGGGATGGGAAACCCACCTCAACCCTAGAGGCAAGGGTACGTGAGTTGAAAAAGAAAACAGCTACAAATAAGGATTCTTCCAGGAAAAGTGCTGCTCCAGTCTCCAGTGGGCAGTTCCCCAGATGGGGCAGAAGGGCTTCTGATTCGTACTTACAAGAAATGAGAAACAGGGATGAGATTCGACCCCATGTGTCCCACACGAACCCATTGGTTGACAGCGGGTATTTTAATCAGAATTAGAGGGGCCCTGCCTTCAGCCAGGTGGAGGAAAGGGACAACCGAGTTTACTGGACTGTGTGGATTCGATGGCCTGGCACATCAGACCCACAGGAATATAAGGCTCTAGTGGACACCGGTGCACAGTGTACTCTAATGCCATCAAGCTATAAAGGGGCAGAACCCATCCATATCTCTGGAGTGACAGGGGGATCCCAACAACTAATGGTATTGGAAGCCGAAGTGAGCATAACTGGGAACGAGTGGCAAAGGCACCCCATTGTGACTGGCCCAGAGACTCTGCGCATCCTTGGCATAGACTACCTCAGGAGAGGGTATTTCAAGGACCCAAAAGGGTACTGGTGGGCTTTTGGTGTAGCTGCTGTGGAGACAGAGGACATGAAACAGCTGCCCACCTTGCCTGGTCTCTCGGAGTACCCTTCCATTTTGAGGTTGCTGAGGGTCGAAGAACAACAGGTACCAATCGCTACCATAATGGTGTATCAGCGGCAATATTGCAGCAACCGAGACTCCCTGATCCTCATACATAAGCTGATTCGTCAACTGGAGACCCAAGGAATCATCAGCAAGACTTGCTCAGCCTTTAATTGACGCATATGGCCAGTGTGAAAGTCTAATGGAGAGTGGAGATTAACAGTGGACTATCGTGGCCTGAATGAAGTCACACCACTGCTAAGTGCTGCCGTGACAGACATGCTAGAGCTTCAGTACGAACTGGAGGCCAAGGCAGCCAAGTGGTATGCTACCACTGATATCGCTAATGCGTTTTTCTCAATCCCTTTGGCAGCAGAGTGCAGGCCACAGTTTGCTTTTACTTGGAGGGGCGTCCAGTACACCTGGAATTGACTGCCCCAGGGGTGGAAACACAGCCCCACCCTTTGCCATGGACTGATCCAGACTGCCCTGGAGAAGGGTGGAGCTCCAGAACACCTGCAATACATTGATGACATCATCATGTGGGGCAACACAGCAACAGAAGTTTTTGAGAAAGGGGAGAAAATAATCCAAATTCTTCTGAGAGCTGGCTTTGCCATAAAACGAAGTAAGGTCAAGGGACCTGCACAGGAGATCCAGTTCCTAGGAATAAAATGGCAAGATGGACGTCGTCAGATGTGATCAATAAGATAACAGCAATGTCTCCACCAACTAACAAAAAGGAAGCCCAAGCTTTCTTAGGCATTGTGGGTTTCTGGAGAATGCATATTCCACATTACAGTTCTATCGTAAGCCCTCTCTATCAAGTGACCCAGAAGAAGAATGATTTCAAATGGGACCCTGAGCAATGACAAGCCTTTGAACAAATTAAACAGGAGATAGTTCATGCAGTAGCCCTTGGGCCAGTCCGGGTAGAACAAGACATAAAACATGTGGTCCACACTGCAGCCGGGGAGAATGGCCCTACCTAGAGCCTCTGGCAGAAAGCACCAGGGGAGACTCGAGGTCGACCCCTGGGGTTTTGGAGTCAGGGATATAAAAGACTCGAGGCCCTCTATACTCCAACTGAAAAAGAGATCTTGGCAGCATATGAAGGGGTTCGAGCTGCTTCGGAGGTGGTTGGTACTGAAGCACAGCTCCTCCTGGCATCCCAAATGCCAGTGCTGGGCTGAAAGTTCAAAGGGAGGGTCCCCTTTACACATCCTGCAACTGATGCTATGTGGCATAAGTGGGTTGCATTGATTACACAGTAGGCTCAAATAGGAAACCCCATTCGCCCAGAAATCTTGGAATCACAGAATCATAGAATCGTTTTGGTTGGAAGAGACCTCCAAGATCATCGAGTCCAACCATTAACCTATCACTTCCACTAAACCATGTCCCTAAGTGCCACATCTACACGTCTTTTAAATACCTCCAGGGATGGTGACTCCACCACTTCCCTGGGCAGCCTGTTCCAGTGCCTGATAACCCTTTCAGTGAAGAAATGTTTCCTAATATCCAATCTAAACCTCCCCTGGCACAACTTGAGGCCATTTCCTCTCGTCCCATCATCTGTTACTTGGGAGAAGAGACCGACACCAACCTCACTACAACCTCCTTTCAGGTAGTTGTAGAGAGCAATAAGGTCTCCCCTCAGCCTCCTTTTCTCCAGGCTAAACAACCCCAGTTCCCTCAGCCACTCCTCATAGGACTTGTGCTCTAGACCCTTCACCAGCTGCGTTGCCCTTCTCTGGACACGCTCCAGCACCTCAATGTCTTTCTTGTAGTGAGGGGCCCAAAAGTGAACACAGTACTCGAGGTGCGGCCTCACCAGGGCCGAGTACAGGGGGACAATCACCTCCCTAGTCCTGCTGGCCACACTATTCCTGATACAAGCCAGGATGCCGTTGGCCTTCTTGGCCACCTGGGCACACTGCTGGCTCATATTCAGCTGGCTGTCAACCAACACCCTGTCATGGTTTAGGCCAGGACGGAACTAGTTTTGTCTTCAGCAGCTCCTGTGTTTTGGATTTAGTGTGAGAAGAATGGTGATAGCACACTGATGTTGCTGGTTGCTGCTGAACGACCAAGGACATTTTGCAGTTTCCCAGGTTCTGCTAACGTGCAGATGCAAAAACTTGGGAGGGTTAGAGACAGGATAGTTGATCCAAACTGGCCAAAGAGAGTATTCCATACCATAGACGTCATGCCCGGTATAAGTGAGGGTCGGTCGGTGGGCCACTAGGCTTTTCAGACCCTTAACTTGCCTTAATCCTTAAGCTTCCCTTCGTGTTGCTTTTTGTTTCCCTATTTTTCCTTTTTGTTTTTCGTTCATTCCGCTGTTTGTTCCCTCACCTGCTCTCTCTGGAAATTGCTGTTCTGGGATAGCTGGGGGGGGATACCCCTGCTCCCTGCCTGCTGCTTGGGACGGGCTGTATCGGTTGTTGGGTGGTGAGAAATTGTGTATTGTTTGTTTTATATATTCTATTATCTTCATATATATTATCATTATTATCATTATTAATATGTATTTATATTTTTCCTTTGCTGTCCTGGTGGACTGTTTTTATCTCAACCCGCGAGTTTTCCTTTCTCTCCAATTCTCCTCTCCACCCCACTAGGGAGTGGGGGAGTGAGCGAGCGGCTGCGTGGTATTGGGTTACAATTTGGGGTTAAACTATGACACACCCCCAGGTCCTTTTCCGCCACGCAGCTTTCCAGCCACTCCTCCCCAATCCTGTAGCATTGCATGCGGTTGTTGTGACCCAAGTGCAGGACCCGACACTTGGCCTTATTGAACCTCATACAATTGGGCTCGGCCCATCGATCCAGCCTGTCCAGATCCCTCTGTAGCACCTGCCTATCCTCAATCAGATCAACACTCCCGCCCAAATTGGTGTCGTCTGCAAACTTACTGAGGGTGCACTCGATCCCATCGTTCAGATCATTGATAAAGATATTGAACAGAACTGGCCCCAGTACTGAGCCCTGGGGAACACCACTTGTGACCGGCCGCCAACTGGATTTAACTCCATTCACTACAACTCTTTGGGCCCGGCCATCCAGCCAGTTTCCTACCCAGCGCAGAGTACGCCCATCCAAGCCATGAGTAGCCAGTTTCTCCAGGAGGATGCTGTGGGAAATGGTGTCAAAGGCTTTACTAAAGTCCAGGTACACAACGTCCACAGCCTTTCCCTCATCCACTAAGCGGGTCACCATGTCGTAGAAGGAGATCAGGTTGGTCAGGCAGGACCTGCCTTTCAAAAACCCATGCTGACTGGGCCTGATCGCCCGGTTGTCCCATACATGCCACGTGATGGCACTCAAGATGATCTGCTCCATAACCTTCCCAGGCACTGAGGTCAGACTGACAGGCCTGTAGTTCCCCAGATCCTCCTTCCAGCCCTTCTTGTAGATGGGCATCACATTTGCCAGCCTCCAGTCAACTGGGACTTCCCTGATGAGCCAGGACTGCTGATAAATGATGAAGAGTGGCTTGGTGAGCACTTCTGCCAGCTCTTTCAGCACCCTTGGGTGGATCCCATCTGGCCCCATAGACTTGTGTGTGTCTAGGTGGCGTAGCAGGTCACTGACCATTTCCCCTTGGATTATGGGGGCTTCATTCTGCTCCCCATCCCCACCTTCCTGCTCAGGGGGCTGGGTACCCCGAGAACAACTTCCCTTGCTGTTAAAGGCTGAGGCAAAGAAGGCATTAAGTATATCTCGGTCTTTTCCTCATCCTTTGTCACTATGTTTCCCCCCACATCCAATAAAGGAGGGAGATTCTCCTTCGCCCTCCTTTTATTGCTAATGTATTTATGGAAAGACTTTTTGTTGGCTGTTACGGCAGTAGCCAGACTAAGTTCTACTTGGGCTTTGGCCCTTCTAATTTCGTCCCTGCATAACCTCACAACATCCTTGTAGTCCTCCTGAGTTGCCTGCCCCTTCCTCCAAAGGTTATAGACTCTCCTTTTTTTCCTGAGTTCCAGCCAGAGCTCTCTGTTTAGCCAGGCCGGTCTTCTTCTCACTGGCTCATCTTTTGGCTCATGGGGACGGCCTGCTCCTGCGCCTTTAAGATTTCCCTTTTGAAGAATGTCCAGCCTTCCTGGACGCCTTGGCCCTTCAGGACTGCCTCCCAAGGGACTCTGCCAACCAGACTCCTAAACAGGCCAAAGTCTGCCCTCCGGAAGTCCAAGGTGGCAGTTCTGGTGACCGTCCTCCTTACTTCTCCGAGAATCAAAAACTCAATCATTTCATGGTCACTATGCCCAAGACGGCCTCCAACCGTCACATCACCCACAAGACCTTCTCTGTTCACAAACAACAGGTCCAACAGGGCGCCTTCTCTCGTGGGCTCCCTCACCTCTTCCACACACTTCAGGAGCCTCCTCGACTGTTTCCTCTCTGCTGCATTGTATTTCCAGCAGACATCTGGCAAGTTCAAGTCCCCCACGAGCACAAGGGCTAGCGATCGTGAGGCTTCTCCCAGCTGCCTGTAGAATACTTCATCTGCCTCCTCATCCTGGTTGGGTGGTCTATAACAGACTCCCACCATGATATCTGCCTTGGTGGCCTTCCCCCTGATTCTTACCCATAGACACTCAACCCTCTCGTCACCGTCCTCGAGCTCTAGGCAGTCAAGACTCTCCCTAACACACAGGGCTACCCCACCTCCTCTCCTTCCTTGCCTATCCCTTCTGAAGAGTTTGTAGCCATCCATCGCAGCACTCCAGTTGTGCGAGTCATCCCACCATGTTTCTGTGATGGCAACTATATCATAGCTTTCCCCCTGCACAATGGCTTCCAGCTCCTCCTGTTTGTTGCCCATGCTGTGTGCATTCGTGTAGATGCACTTCAGCTGGGCTAATGGTCCTGTCACCTTTCTGGGGGGAGAAGCCCTAATTCCTACGTGACCAATCTCAGGCGTTTCCATGGTTCCTGACAGATCAATGACCCCTGTGTCCCTGCTGCCACATGGGTCTCTCTGTCCTACCTCATCTGAGACAGCAGACCAAAGGGCCTCGCTAGCACGCCATCCCTCATTCATTGGCATGCCACCCCCAGGCTTATCTCTAGCGAGCCTGGTTTTATCCCCTTCCCCCTTCAAATCTAGTTCAAAGCCCTTTCAATGAGCCCTGCTAACTCCTGTGCTAGGATCCTTTTCCCCCTTTGGGACAGCTGCACCCCATCTGTTGCCAGCAGGCCTGGTGTTGTGTAAACTGACACATGGTCGAAGAACCCTAAGTCCTGCCGGTGACACCAGGCTCGGAGCCAGGTGTTGATCTGCTGGCTCCTCCAGTTTCTTCCCTCATCATTCCCCGAAACTGGAGGGATAGAGGAGAGCACTACTTGTGCTCCTGATCCCTTAACCAGTCGTCCCAAGGCCCTGAAGTCTCTCTTGATTGCCCCAGGACTTCTTATTGCCACCTCATCGCTGCCTACCTGAAAGATCAACAAGGGATAGTAATCTGAGGGCTGTACCAGGGTAGGAAGTATTACGTGTAAAACAACAGACTTACACATTTTATCTTTATATAGTACTCTACTTCCAAGAAAGGAATATAAAAAATATGCTTTATTTTCATTTTAAATATTTTCATTAATAGTGTTGTGTTCTGGCTTTTTTGTACTAATACAGTAACTGTCCCTTCTTGTTGTTCATGCAGTTCTGTTCATGTTTCTAACATAAGTCCCTGCTGCTAACATAGTAAATCAAATCAACTGTACTTCAACCAACGCTTTAAAAATAAAGCATATTTCATGTCAGCAATTCTGTTTTACTCTATTTCTTACTCCATATCAACTATCCAGAGATTTTCTTGTTCTCCCATCAACGAGATGAGGGAAGATGTGATTTTTCAGATTTTTCTGAGATCGCTGCTCAGGATCGTTCTGAGATCGCTCTCTTTTTCACTCCGTGATTGCTACTTGGGATGGGCTGTGAGAAATTGTGCACTGTTTGTTTTGTATTTTCTATTATCATTATATTTTATTATGATCAATTTTATTATTATTATTATTGTTATTAATATCTTTTTCTTTGCTGTAGTAGTAAACTGTCTTTATCTCAACCCACGAGTTTTCCTTTTTTTTCCAATTCTCCTCCCTATCCCACTGGGGAGGGGGGGAGTGAGAGAGCGGCTGCGTGGTACTTAGTTGCCAACTGGGATTAAACCACAGCAATTATCCTGGACATAGGCCTGGACATAGCCTCCTGGAAGTGTAACCCTGTCTGGTTTGTATTTTAGCATATAGTGAAATTAGGAGATAGAACAGTTGCACAGTTTCCTGTTATAGTGCCTTTGTTTACTAATTGCCATTACAGTGGAGTAAGAAAGTCTGTTGTATTCTGGGATTGGTAATTATTCATCACCTCAGAAGAAAGTTTTACCCTTGGTTGATAGCATATTTAGGACAGCCCATTACTACATCTTAATCAAAACCAGGAACATTACGTTTTTAGGAAAATGACTTTGTTCTTACAGTCACCTGATATTTGCATATGGATTTTTTTAAGATATGCTTAGATATATCTACTTTCTCGCAATAACTGGAACAATTCCTACAGGCATGTATTGATAGGCTCTTTCTATAGGGAAACAGTGTTTCATGTTCCAAAGAACTTCTAGTCTAAGAAGACCCACTGAAGAGACACTGAAAGGTTGTGTTCTTCAGTATCTCAATGGACACCATGGTACATTGTCTTTGATGTTACTCGTGGCATGCAGAATTAATCAAGTCATCCTCTTAGTGATTGA
This sequence comes from Phoenicopterus ruber ruber, assembly GCA_009819775.1. Lineage (NCBI taxonomy): Eukaryota > Metazoa > Chordata > Aves > Phoenicopteriformes > Phoenicopteridae > Phoenicopterus > Phoenicopterus ruber. The sequence continues at coordinate 28,438,102 of CM020247.1, forward strand.
AATTCATAATTTTACAGACATTAAGTGCATATACTATACGTATCCTTTAATTTAATCTTAAGTGGAACACTAGGCTCATAGGCTTAGACTGAACCTTTTGCATAAAGGGGAATTTTAGAGAGTGTGGATATTGAGTGTGGCTCAACTCAAAAGCCACTGGGGAGGCTCAGTTAATTGCCTTAAGCAAAAGGTCTGATGATAATGGTCCCCTTCGGTCATGAAACCTATCTTCTGTTTAGCACAGAAGTTCTCTTGGTATTAGTTATTGTGAAATTCAGGGCCTGGACTCACAGAAGTATTGATTTGACTGTGTGCAGTTTTGGATGCCTCAATATAAGAAGGACATCAAACTATTAGAGTGTGTCCAGAGGAGGGGGACCAAGATGGTGAAAGGTCTCGAGGACAAGGCTTATGAGGAGCAGCTGAAGTCACTTGGCTTGTTCAGCTTGGAGAAGAGAAGGCTGAGGGGTGACCTCATCACAGTCTACAACTTCTTCAAGGGAGGCAGCAGAGGGGGAGGTGCTGATCTCCTCTCTCTGGTGACCAGCGATAGGACATGAGGAAATGGTATGAAGCTGCATCAGGGGAAGTTCAGATTGGACATTAGGAAAAGGTTCTTTACTAAGAGGGTGATCGATCACTGGAACAGACTCCTCAGGGAAGTGGTCATGGCACCAAGCCTGTCAGAGTTCAAGGAGCATCTGGATGATGCTCTTAGTCATGTGGTTTAGTGTTAGGTAGTCCTGCGAGGAGCAGGGAGTTGGACTTGATGATCCTTATGGGTCCCTTCCAACTTGAGATATTCTATGATTCTATGATTCCACTGCAGTGGTAGGGGTCTGCCAGTACCTTTCCCCAGCTCTCTCCAAGGGCTGTGCCCCAACTGCCCACACATGGCTAAGGGCAGAAACTGTTAAGAGCCTCATAATATGTGTGTGGCTGTCCTGGTTGCGGCTGGGATAGGGTTAATTTTCGCCAGAAGCTGGCCGGGGTCTATTCTATACCATGTGACCGTCACGCTCACTATTTAGAGGGGGGTTGACTGGAGGGGGGGATCGCTGCTCGGAGCGGGCTGGGCGTCGCGCTCCGGGCGGGGAGCGACCTGTCCGGAAAGCACCGCTAAGTACACGCTGTTGTTGTTATTGTTGGGGTTTCTCGCTTGTTTGTTTTCTTTCCCTTTGTTGTTCGGTTAAACTGTTGTTGTTAACCCACGAGTTCTTGTTTTTCTTCATCCCAATTCTCTCCCCGTCCCACCGGGAGGGGTGGGGGTGAGCGAGCGACCGCGTGGCTCAGCCTCCGGCTGGGGCTAAACCACGACAGTGGCTTTGCTGTGAAGACCTGGCACCTGGGCTTCGTTAAATAAGTAGCAATCTCACTGTCCCTTTGGGGGACTTGGGAGGACAGTTCTGCTGACCCTCTAAAAGCAATAAGCATTCTGCTAGCTTTGAGACTGACTGTGTGAAAGCGCTGTATATGTAAGCATTCTCCATTTTGGAGTATGTCAAGTCCACAGCTCGTTGTGCCTGGCCTTTTGCTGGATACTTGGAAGAAGTGTTTTTGTGTCTCATAAGTGATGTGTCCCCTCCCACAGGTAGGCATTAGTCTGGCTTGTGGGGACAGAAGCATGGGTATGGGAATGGAGTTCTTATTGTCTTTTGCTAATGCATCTAGCTTTATATCAATATCCAGTTATGACTGATTAGGGCTTGATATTTTCAACAGGGGACATATTGATTAATTTTTGTGGAGATCATTAGAAGCATGATCATACATCCACATGCATATCCTATTCAGGCATGCAATATAATGTGCAATGCAATTAGCTATGGGACAGTGATGATTAAGCAGCATAGTATCTTTCTTCCAAATTGCATGCTGCTGTTTATTATTTCTGGGACTGCAGTTCTCTTTCCTCACTCTGATTCATTCTGAGTCATACAAAACACATCGTCATTGAAATGGGGTGCACAGCAGCAAGGGCTGTCATGCTAGTTCTGCACCATTAGGTAATTGTTTGAGTCTTTTCTAGTGGAGATGTCTGCTACAGAGGCAGTACAAAAAGACTAGGAGAATGTGGGCGTCTGGTGGGAGGATTCAAAGTTAGAGGAAAAATACCTATTAGAAAAACTTCAGCTTGAGCTTGCTTATTACAAGCTTGCCAATATTTCCATTTTAAAATATCTGTAGAATGTAATTTGAGGTATGGAAATGATTGTTCATATGCAGAACTAATCCTCTTTAATACAGTGAAAAAGGACCATGAAGATTCATTTATTTGGGGGTAGATTTGAGGCCCAGTTGTGATATTGGATCAGTTCTTATAACAGACATTAGTGAAATAGTATTTGAAAAAGTGCCTCAGAAATCAGAAAGTGGATTGTTAGTAATGTTGGTGATTTTTATGGGTTAACTCATCAGTCCTATTGATAACAGCACAGCAACTGTTATTCATTGTTTTAATCCTTAAGTCTCACTTGGTAAGAAATTTAATAGGGCATATTCTGATTTATAAACAGGGTTACCCTCCTTGTGTGACAGGTAGAATTTGAAGCAGATAGCACTACAGTAAATATATTTTAAACTGATTTTCTCATCTACTGACTAAAATTCAAAAGCTGTTTACTCAGAAATAGGCAGCCTACTCCTCCACTACTTGGAGAGATACCAGATTAAAGAAAACAGCCGCCAAGGATAGCACATCAGAAATGACGTCTAGTCACAAAGGGAGGTATTCATGCAGGGATGAGGCACTTCCCTCCCCCATGCTGCAAGCAAGTCAAGAAGGATCATTATGGATAGCTGAAAAATCACCTCTTCCCTCATCTCGCTGATGGGAGAACAAGAAAATCTCTGGATAGTTGATATGGAGTAAGAAATAGAGCAAAACAGAATTGCTGACATGAAATATGCTTTATTTTTAAAGCGTTGGTTGAAGTACAGTTGATTTGATTTACTATGTTAGCAGCAGGGACTTATGTTAGAAACATGAACAGAACTGCATGAACAACAAGAAGGGACAGTTACTGTATTAGTACAAAAAAGCCAGAACACAACACTATTAATGAAAATATTTAAAATGAAAATAAAGCATATTTTTTATATTCCTTTCTTGGAAGTAGAGTACTATATAAAGATAAAATGTGTAAGTCTGTTGTTTTACACGTAATACATCTCTTATTTATTTTAAATCCCTTTTTGCTTTGAGATACCTTCCATGGCTGTGAATTATGAGAATGTCTTTTTTAACTGTGTAGCTTTCAGTAAAATCCGTTATCAGTTCCTTCTTTGAATGCAGTTCACATCGTCTTCTCATAGGCTATAAAGGAATTCAGTCTGTTCCAGAACAGTAATCACAGTCCATTAAACTCTATTCCCTGTAGTCTTTGTTCCCAGTTACATGTGATACTGTAATTGTGTGTGTGTGAGAGGGAAAAAAATCTTTAAGCAGCCTTGCAAAATTGTCATGAAGATTTACCAGTCCAGGCAAAACATATGCTTGCCTTCCCTTTAGAGTGATGATAATTTTTCTGAAGACTTTGAAAGTGTTTCACTTGCCCAATTAAAAAAACAATACCCCCCTACCCCCCAAAAAGAACCCCAAACACCAAAACCAAAAGCCCAACCCCACCCTTGAGGAGTAGATTTTTTTGCAAAACTGTATCTGAAAAAAGTATTCCTATATTAACTCATTAGTGTTCTTGATCACCAACTTAATCTGCACACCATGAAGAGAAGCCAGAAAACAAATATCTGTTCATGTTAACTTCAGAGATAACAGAGTTCATGATCTAAAAGGTTGTCTCTGTAGATTTAAGGCCTGATATTTTTCTGCCACAACAAACCAGTTTTGAACAGATTTAACTCCATTGATTTCAGCAGAGCAGATCATAAATCTGGTGTGAGATCATAAGCTTATTGATAGATTTAAGTTAAACAATAAATACAGTAAGAAAGGATATTAGATTAAAGCTGCAGCCCTATGTGGTTTTCAATGTGTTTTCAGTGTAGAGGGATGAAGCTTCTCAAAAATGGATGTCAGGTAAGTAGCCTGTCTGAAAAGCTGGACATAAGCTGACAATGTGCGCTCACAGCCCAGAAGGCCAACCGTATCTTGGGCTGCATCAAAAGAAGCATGGCCAGCAGGTCGAGGGAGGTGATTCTGCCCCTCTACTCCACTCTGGTGAGACCCCACCTGGAGTACCGCATCCAGCTCTGGGGCCCTCAGTACAAGAAGGACATGGATCTGTTGGACCGAGTCCAGAGGAGGGCCACAAAAATGATCAGAGGGCTGGAACACCTCTCCTATGAAGACAGGCTGAGAGAGTTGGGGTTGTTCAGCCTGGAGAAGAGAAGGCTCCGGGGAGACCTTATTGCGGCTTTTCAATACTTAAAGGGGGCTTATAAGAAAGATGGGGACAGACTTTTTAGCAGGGCCTGTTGTGATAGGACAAGGGGTAATGGTTTTAAACTAAAGGAGGGGAGATTTAGGCTAGACATAAGGAAGAAATTTTTCACAATGAGGGTGGTGAAACACTGGAATAGGTTGCCCAGAGAGGTGGTGGATGTCCCATCCCTGGAAACATTCAAGGTCAGGCTGGATGGGGCTCTGAGCAACCTGATCTAGTTGAAGATGTCCCTGTTCATTGCAGGGGGGTTGGACTAGATGGCCTTTAAAGGTCCCTTCCAACCCAAACTATTCTATGATTCTATGATTGATTCTATGATTCTATGATTGATTCTATGATTCTATGATTCTAATCACAGCAGTTAAGAGAGCTGCAGAAGTAGATTTCTACTGTTTTTCCATGCTCTTTCTGCTGTAAACAATATCCTCAGAGTAGTGGAGTATACTGAGGAGAGCTTCAGAAAATACAAAACAAACAGTGCACAATTTCTCACAGCCCGTCCCGAGTAGTGATCACGGAGTGAAACAGAGAGCGATCTCAGAACGATCCTGAGCAGCGATCTCGGAACAGCAATTTCCCAAGCAGCAATCTCAGAACCCCAAGTTCCCGAGAGTGAGAGAGAGAGAGGGAACGAACCCGCCCCACCGGCCGGCCCCCACTTATATACTGGGCATGACGTCTATGGTATGGAATACTCTCTTTGGCCAGTTTGGGTCAACTATACTGGCTATACCCCTCCCAGCTTTTTGCACCTGCACATTAGCTGCCCGGCGGAAAAGGACCTGGGGGTGTTGGTCAACAGCCGGCTGAATATGAGCCAGCAGTGTGCCCAGGTGGCCAAGAAGGCCAACAGCATCCTGGCCTGTATCAGAAATAGTGTGGCCAGCAGGACTAGGGAAGTGATTGTCCCCCTGTACTTGGCCCTGGTGAGGCCGCACCTCGAGTACTGTGTTCAGTTTTGGGCCCCTCACTACAAGAAAGACATTGAGGTGCTGACTGGGCCTGATCACCTGGTTGTCCCGTGTGTGCCACGTGATGGCACTCAAGATGATCTGCTCCATAACCTTCCCGGGCACCGAGGTCAGGCTGACAGGCCTGTAGTTGCCCGGATCCTCCTTCCAGCCCTTCTTGTAGATGGGCATCACATTTGCCAGCCTCCAGTCAACTGGGACCTGCCCAGTTAGCCAGGACTGCTGGTAAATGATGGAGAGTGGCTTGGTGAGCACTTCTACCAGCTCCTTCAGCACCCTTGGGTGGATCCCATCTGGCCCCATAGACTTGTGCGTGTCTAGGTGGTGTAGCAGGTCACTGACCATTTCCCCTTGGACTACGGGGTCTTCATTCTGCTCCCCATCCCTGTCTTCCTGCTCAGGGGGCTGGGTACCCAGAGAACAACTTCCCTTGCTGTTGAAGACTGAGGCAAAGAAGGCATTTAGCACCTCAGCCTTTTCCTCGTCCCTTGACACTAAGTTTCCCTCCACATCCAATAGAGGAGGGAGATTTTCCTTAGCCCCCTTTTTATTGTTAATGTATTTGTAGAAGGAGTAAATAAAAAGACAAACAGATGAAAAAGTATGCTGGATCTGATTACTCATTACGAATAATGATTATCTAACAAATAGGGATACTTTGCTGTACATGTTAGTGTATTTTCTAGCAAGATTTCAAAAAGTGCTTCACAAACATATTAGGATATCGAGCAACAACCCAGAACTCCTTAATGGCAATTATTTTCTCTGTCAGGAACATTAGATCCTTCTCTTTATCAAATATTAGCATGGATAGGCAGGAGTATCTCAGGAAATCCTGATTTTCTGTACAGAAAAAAAGAGAAAGTTACCTACCTAATGTTAGAAACTGATGTAGTCATTATGATGTAGAGAAAAGTGAAAAGTCCATATCACTGAAGGGCTGGCCAAAATCCCCATCTCTAATTAAATATATAATAACATATAAACATTTTTATTTTTTAAAATTGACCCTTAGGTGCAAGGAATAAAATGAGCTACAGAGCTGACAGCCTGATGTCCCATCTGCATTGCAGTATACAAAAATCCAAACAGGCCTAGAACGTCTCTGACAGCGTCTAGACTTGTTATATTATTGCCATATAATATTGGTGATGATAATACTTAAATGTTCTGCACTGATGCAATGCTACATCTGAGTGGTCAGAAAAAAAGAAGAAATAACTACTTTTTGTATAACAATGTAAGTTTTCTTAAGGGTTGCCAAGGCCATCAGCTAGAGTTAGAGTCTTTATACAATCTACTTAATATCACATTTCAATTGCTCCCTTTAGAAGTGAAGAAAAATGTTATTTTCAAGACACACCCGTATCTTTGTAAGAGCTAAAACTGAAATGGTAAAACTGCAGCATGAGTCAACATGAAGAAGAAAATTAAGATGCAGATGCAATCTTGCAAATAATAAGTCTTAATGACTAAAAATTAACTATTTAAGGATTGCACAACTGTGCTTCACAACTATGGCTAAGACAACATCTTATTTCCTCAAAGTATATGTTAAAAGTCTCAACACAGATCACAGTCCTGGGTTACTGTACACATAACTTTGGGGCTTTTTAACAAAGCTCTTTAAGATCAAAATTTATTCACACATAGTATCTCAAATGGGGATGTTTAAAGCTTTAAATCAATTAAAATTGTCAGAACATTTTAAAAACTAAAGCTTATGAAATTGATACAAACTCTTGAAACAGAAATACTGTTACATCTTAAAGTTGAAACATAACTATGTCATCTATTTAAAGAAAAATTGATTCCAACTATTACTCAATTATCTCTTTTATTTCCAAGGTTTTAATCAAGACTTTGTCTTTGAAGAATCTGTTCATCATAAAATTCTAGAATGCAGCATTTCTCATAGAGTCTCACAGGAAATGTTCTTGGTGCATTATTAATTACCATCAGTGATGCTTATTCTACTTCCCTTTTTATTCAAGTCATAATGAATGAACTATGACCTTTCTTTCCTGAATTATGTTTCTTAATCAAGCTCCTAGTTTTAGAAGGATTCTCCTCTGAATCCCTCAAGAACTACTATAAGTTAACTGATACAAAACTAAGACCCTTATTTGATATTTTCATTGTATCTATAGACAAAATTTTTAAAGTTTCAATGGTAGACATTTCAGAGACTGGCTAGATCTCACCATAAATAAACAACTTATTTATTACCTAGTTATTAACTTTGCTATTACTCTAAAGCAAAAAACTGTCCTTTCTCTTCTGTGGTGCTGTACTCCAGAGCTGTGCTTACAGCACAGCAGCACTAACAGTATACTGGCCTCAGAGTTCTTCTGCTAAACATGATACATTATCGCAGGGAAAAACTACTCAGTTGACATATATTATACCAAAATCAGGATTGGAGGAATTTACTAATTTATTAGCAACATGTAATTAACCAGCAATCAGTGAGCTATATATTCAGGATTCAGCAATACAAGTAAACCACAATATTAGATGCATACAAAATGCTAATAACCACAATATTAGATGCATACAAAATGTTTATTATAAACACATACAAAACCACCCCCCCCCCAAAAAAAAAAAAAAAAGCTCTAATCACACACACATGAACACAATTACATGAGCACATCTCTCCTCGCAGGACCTGTGAGTAGTTACAAGCACACACCCCTCTTTTGGGAGCGTTGGTTCCCCTCCTTATACACCTCCTGCTAGAGGTGTGGGTGCTCTAGCTTTTTGTGTATCTGTGTGGCTCCTTACAACCTGCTTAATCACACACCAGTGCAAAAGCATCCCATGACTTCATACACGCACACCCCAAGTGTGGGTACGTATTGTTGCACCCTATACTGACAGCTCACTAGCTGGATACAGACACCTCCCAGCGTCCGACAGGGAGGATGCTGCATCTTGCTTAGGCAGAGGTTTTGATGCCAGCAGAGTAACTTCTCACAGTGTCAAACCATGTTCTGACTACTGTTGTTTCCAGTCCGAGATCTCTTCCCCCACATTACAAATTTTCATGCTTCTTTTATATTTATTTTCAGGCTGACTCCTTCTTTCAAAAATCAATAAATGCAACTACAATTCTGTTAAGCTAAAGAAGCTATAGTGATCGATCTCCCAATGTAACATTCTCATGAAAACAAGATCATGAATATTGTGTCTCCTGAACTTGAATCTGAAAGAGAAACTTCTTTTCTCCCCACTCATCCCCCTCTTCCTGCACAACAGCACAGTAAGGCATCCTTACATTGACACCTCTTACAAAGAATGGAATACTTCTCACTTAGCTTTAGATGTCAGCATCTGAACTAGTCACCCAAGTCCTGTAACAGGTTTTAGATTTCTGCTTTAGGATCAAATAAATCACACTTTAAACATGCATGTTTCTCTCCGCTGATGGGAAAGGGAGTTTCAGCTTCTAGCTCAGATGTAAGTCTGAGTTGTATAACTAAATTTAGGCAAGCAGAATCTCATCCTAAATATTTATAATGTCTTCTAAATTGGCATGGAGCACCTCCCTTTTTTTAAGGGAGAGGTTGTTTGGTTGCTTTTGCTTTGGCTTCTGTCTTTGTCCAGACTAAAACAGTTATAATTTTTAAGGTTTGCTAGTCCTCTACTGCATCTCCTTCTCCATTTTTTCCTCCTCTGCCCCTAGCCACCATCCATCAAAGTCAACTTATATCCCAAAAAGAGATCAGCACTGACACATACCAATATTGTACTGGTCAAACACATTACTGAAACTAATTTCTCTATTTCAACACAAGAAGAGTTACTCAACACACTCATCCATTTGAGACATTCTTTAAAGGTCTGTTTCCTACTACAATCTTTCAGTCACTGATGACTATGCACACTTTGACAAAGACCCTTGATATGCTATTTTTTTTACAGGTTGCCTGCTGAAAAATTCTTTTTCAACATAACTTTGAGTACTGATTAATTATGTAATGGAAAAGAAAGCTGGGAGAACTTTAATGCCTGCCTACAGATGGGTGGTATGTTTCCACGTACTGCAAAAAGAAATTCCCACATGGCAGTATCACAATAGGCTTTAGTGAGTATGAGCTTGATGGTAGAAAAATTTAATGTCTTTAAAGGTGTTCTAAATTATTGTCTTCATATTAATAGATATATGTAATCGAATATAAGCAGTTCACCTTCAATTGAATGCTAATTTCCATATGATAATTCTGTCTTTCTGTATTATACCAGATACAAGACTGTAGGGCAGGTAATGCTAACTACTTTTATGCTCACACATTCAAAAAATCTGTTAAAATTAATATGACATTGAAGAGTTGCCTTTTCCCTCTCAAGTCTCCCATACACTGCCACGACATCATCAAAGCACACAGTTGTTTGTTTCCCTTTGCTTTCTTCTTCCAGGTCAAATTTCTTATTAATGTGCTGTTCTTTCCCCACAAATAGATGTCATCTGAAGCAGGGAAGCAGGAAAATGTGAGTGATTGCAGCACTTACCACAGATTTGGTATTACTGAGTAGATATGCTCTCCCATAAATGGAAAAGAAACACACTGATAAAAATGGAAAATAGCAAGTGAATGTTATTGGTTTTGGCACAACTACACTTACTGCTCATCTAAAGCAAGTGGGAGATAGCAAATTAAACAAAACCTAGCAAACTAGACCAAAAAGAGCAGCAAAATATATATTTATGAGGAAGAAAACTAGAAAACAGCAGTTTATCGTTTTCACTGGTTTTGCTAACATTTTCTTAAGCACATTCCTGAAATGACAGTAAGTACCACTGTAATTCACACACAGAATAAAAAGCATTCACTCTACCTTAAATGAGATCAGAGAAATTCAGTATATTTACCTGAAAAATATCTCAATTTAAATTACATACTTTTGCTGTAAATCTATTTTAACACAATCAATTAAATCCATTATTATTTAAAATCAGCACTGTTTCTAACAAAGCTGTGATTCCAGGTCAGAGCAAAGCCTAGCGGTTCATCAAGCTTAGTATCCTGCCTCCAAAAGAACACCCAAATTAAAAATAGAATAATATGGCACATAGTGGCACTTCACCCGAACGATCTCCTAACCTCCAAAAATACGTAACATTGGGATTTCCTCAGCCAGAGATAATGTCTTTGTATTTAATAGGTATTGGTGAATTTTCCTTCCATGAACTTGTCCACTCTTCTCCTGAATGCACGTAAACTTTGTAGAGTGAATTTGTGGAGCTTCTTGCAAAAGATGTTACAGATGCTAAAAGAAGAGGAAGAACCAAGTCTTCTTGTTTGCTTTGAACGAGGCTTTTGTTACCTTCAATTGATGCTCCCCTGCTTTTTTATTGGAAGAGAGAGTAAACAAGAAATCCCTAATGCACCACCTTAACACCACTTGTGATTTTTTAGCCCTCTATTATATTCCCACAGAATAGTCTTTTCTCTAGACTGAAGAACTCTGGTTTGCTTAATTGTTCTTCCTATTGTAGCCACTTCATACTTTAGATCATCCTTTTTGCCTGCCTTTGATTTTTTTCAAGTTTGGCTATATTTTTTTAAGAGAGAAGGATAACAATTGTTAAGCACCAAACTGATGTTCTTATAAAATCTGTTCTAAATTGAAGACCTTGTTCCCGAGTGAAGATGGGCAGCTCAAAATCCAACATATTATGTGTAAAGTTGGGGGTGTTTTTATGTGCATTGCAATATATTTATCTACATTTGCCACCTCAACCTCCAATCACTGTCTCAAAGTCTTCTTGTAAAAATAATCAGAGATGGTCTGTGAGTGCTAGGCAGTGTTTATTTTACCCTGCGCTGCTAGTCTCCTTGAAATAAGAAAACTTTGCTAAGTGGTAGCTTACAGATTCCAAAAATTAATAATTAAAACCCAGTTATTCTTGCAGGATTTCCAGAACAGTAACCTCTGACTTTGCTGATTAATCAATTAATTGCAAAGTAGTCCCATACAAGGTTATATTCCACTCTGTCACTGATTCTGTTTGGCTTCACCTCAATGTCAAAGCTTTTGACATTCTGCCATAAATGTTGTCGCTTATCTACACACACATGCTTTTATCTTCCTCCCTCTCCTCCTTCTCCTTTCATTTAAGGGTGCAAAACTTTCCATAAGCACTTTTATTCCCTTAATTTCAGTTCACGCTCATTTTGTCTATATCATTTCTTTCATATACCCTTTATCTTCCCATTCTCTTTCATAATACTGTCTTCTGTAAATGTCTCATTTATCAATTTACTCATTATTTGCACTTTAAATACTTCATAAGCTTTTATTTAACCACAGTTACATTTTGCTTCTTATATTTGTTGTACAAATCTCACAGAATAAGTCATTTAAACCTTTAACAAAGACTCTTCTCTTACATTGCTTTTGCTATGTTTTTATTACGTTAACACAGTGCTCTAGAACGGAGTCAGACAGGCCCTACCAGATTCATCCCTCACCTAATGTAATGGGAATTATGTCTACTTACTCAAAAAAATGGATTAGAATTACTCAGATCAATATTTAAACCGCACTTACAGAATTTGGGTGCCAAACTGGCAAATTCTGGGTTTTAATTATTAAATCCTCTGAGAATCTCTAGCTCCATTTGAAGTACAATTAAATTCAAAAGATAGGAATCATCTGAGCAAATGAAAATGTCTAAAATTAGATATCTGAACTAGTTGTCTAGACTCTCTTTATAGTCACAACAGAGAGATAAGCACTTTCGTGGTTGAATCATCTGACCTTTTAGAAATGTACAAGATCAACTGAACCCTGCAGGCACTTGTTTCTCTGCTAGGACTATAAAGGACTAAAAGATTTTTCAGATGAGGATATCTCAGATGTCCCTTAAGCAACTATAAGGGAAATCCAGAATGAATAGCCCAGAATAAAATGTCTGCAATAAAAAGAGCTTAAGTTAGCAGGATGAATACTACCCAAAACATTTCAGCCTGAATGTCACAGACATATACAGATAGGCAGCCTTTCTGAACACTTGTTTGAAAGGCATTTTAATAGCAACCTAAGTTTTTATTAGTCTGAATTGGGGGTGCTAGTCTTTCAAAGACTAGAAATCTTTCTGTATTAACACAGATAACTTTTTTATTGACTAGTGTCGTGGTTTAACCCCAAATTGTAACCCAATACCACGCAGCCGCTCGCTCACTCCCCCACTCCCTGTTGGGGTGGGGAGGAGAATTGGAGAGAAAGGAAAACTCGCGGGTTGAGATAAAAACAGCTCACCAGGACAGCAAAGGAAAAATATGAAAATATATTAATAATGATAATAATGATAATATATACAAGGATAATAGAATATATAAAACAAACGATACACAATTTCTCACCACCTGACGACCGATACAGTCCGTCCCGAGCAGCAGGCAGGGAGCAGGGGTATCCCCCCCCAGCTCTCCCAGAACAGCAAGTTCCAGGGAAAGCAGGCGAGGGAACAAACAGCCAAACGAGCGAAAAACAAAAAGGTAAAAATAGGGAAACAAAAAAACAACCTGACGGGAAGCTTAAGGATTAAGGCAAGTTAAGGGTCTAAAAGCCTCAAAAGCCTAAAAGATCTAGAAAAAACTAGTGGCCCACCGACTGACCCTCGCTTATATCAGGCATGACGTCTATGGTATGGAATACTCTCTTTGGCCAGTTTGGATCAACTATCCTGTCTCTACCCCTCCCAAGTTTTGCATCTGCACGTTAGCAGAACCTGGAAAACAGCAAAATGTCCTTGGTCGTTCAGCAGCAACCAGCAACATCAGTGTGCTATCACTGTTCTTCTCACACTAAAGCCAAAACATAGGAGCTGCTGAAAACAAAACTAGCTCCATCCTGGCCTAAACCAGGACACTATGGAATCAAATCAATAACTCTTCAGTATTGTCAGACAGAATAGGCTTGTATAACTGTAGATATGGAATCTGTTAAACCTCCAGCTTACACAGTTCTGCCTTGGTTCTGTCAGATAGTAGCAATAATTGTTTTCTTTGGAGTGTTTCTGTGCTGATTGCTATGTCATTGCCTGCTTACAAGGGAAAAGTTACTAACTGATATTTGTAAATGCTGATGCATTATTCTTTAGATGTTTCCTTACTTGTCACAATAATTGAAATAATTCACTGTATTAAGCAAACAGAAACCTGAGAGTCAGGTATTTCAGTTTAACCCTTTCCCTATTCACCATGTACCTTTCATTTCATTCACATTCATGTTACATCCATGTAGTGCTAGAACAGAAACTCCCCGAAACAGAACTTTTGGAGTGTCTTAGACTTTATACTAAATTAAAATGTTAGCAGTCAAGTATGCTGAAATAAACTTAGTTTGAAGCTTACAAATGTTTGGGTTTTTTTGGTTTTTTTTTTGGCAGCTGAACAATCGCTGTGTCCGTGCCAAAATAAATATTGCTATGATTTGTCAGACGTTAGTAAGCCCGCCAGAGGGGAACAAGGAAATAAGCAGGGACAATATCCTATGCAAGATTACATATGTAGCTAATGGTAAGTCTAAAATTTTTCAGTATGACATTCATGATATATGCTAATTCTGGGGAGCTGAATACTGGCGAAAAAAAGGTTGATGCAGTTTTCTATTAAATTTATATATAGGATCACATTTGTGGTCTTCATGGTCAAAAAGACTTAAATTAATGTGCTACATCAATCAGTGAATGGGATCTTTCATTGTGTGGCATTCTGGGAGGAATAAATGAAAGTAATGTGTAACTCAGTCCTAAGAACCTTGGGGTAGAGGGGGGTGGGCAGAAGAAATGTCTGCAACTGGGATGACTTGGCATAAACTTTTAGTTTTGGTAATAGTCTGTTTTTTTATTCATGTATTGCTGTCAATTTTTTTCCCCAATTCATCTTGTTAGGCTGAAAAGTTGCTGATAGTAAAGATACAGTTCTTACCCTCAGTATTAAGAAGGGACAAATAAATTTTGTATGAGGATGTTTGCAAGCTGTATAATCTAGTCTACATATTTTTAATTTTTTTTTTAACTGATAGAATCTTTGATATTGACAATTGATAGAATCTTTGGAATCTTTGGTTAGCAAAGCCAAACTGTATTGTTACTGTACCCAGTATTTAGCAGTGTATTATAGTATTGGAACCACATGTCTATTAGCTCCTCTCTTGCAGCTACAAAACACTTTGAGTATCTCACCTGCTCATTATTTTTGACCACCTATTACACGGCTTACTAAAGAATCAAAGTCTGAAAAATGGGTTCAGTAAATCTTTGCCATATAGGAGTGATGCAACTTGTATTAAATCCTGTACAAATAATACTATATGATGTTAAATTCTGGGGTAAGCTGCTTTGTTTCCTGTTTAGAAGTTTCCCGATTATTTAAAAAATACATTTTCATTGTCAAATTCTGAACTGTGATTATATGGGAAGTGGCAGCTTTTTCAGCAAAGTACTTGACCTGTGAATTTAAGCATATTTTAGAATCAGTTCAAATTTTGTTTAAAGTGCTTTAAAAATAATTTGTAAGACATTGGCTATGTAGCAATTCTGCAGGCAAATGCAGCAGTTATTGAAAAGTTAAGACTGAGTTCTATTTTCTTTGAAATAAGAAGTAACTTGAGTCTTTTTCTGTTGTTTCTTGGAAGTACTTAAAGAATATCATCTTTCATTTGGGCAATCCCCAAAGACAACACATCATGTTTAATGTTTTCTAAATAGTGACATCATAGAACTGGACTGAATTAGAGTATTAAGAGTAGAAAGTGCTGCAATACAAGCTGTAAGGGTGTAAATTCTGCTGATTATTCTTTCCTGTTACTTCAGAAAGAGTTGCAGGAATACAAACTTCAATTTTCTTTTCTAGCTTTTAGCAGATTTGCTGTATTTCAATGTCTGGCTTCCTGTCTACTTCTAGTGAACCCAGGAGGATGGGCACCAGCATCAGTGTTACGGGCAGTGGCAAAACGAGAATATCCAAAATTCTTAAAACGTTTTACATCATACGTGCAAGAAAAAACAGCAGGAAAGCCTATTTTATTCTAGTATTAGCAGGTATACATTCATACATTCATTTTTTTATTCTTGGTTCACTGTTGTAAATATTTAAGGCCAAACAGAAGTATGCAATCTAGAAATGTCTTATAATTAGCATGAATTCAGTGCTTAGTTTTAATATACATATGCAATATACTTTTTAAAAAATTCATGTAATTCGTGTGTATCATTAGCATGAAAAATAAGGGCTGCACAAGTTATCAAGCATTAGTTTTTGTAGACTTTTAGTAGTTCATCTTGCAAGTTTTTGCATGCATGTTTAATTTATGTAAAAGTATAAAAGGATGAAGTATTTTTTTTCTCAGCTATCACAAGCATTTTACACTTGTTCTGAAAAGAATACATACTGAAGTTTCTCTAGAGCCTCATGAGATTTTGATATCTTAAATTCTAGTTATAATTGCATATCTGATAGAACATTATGAAGGTCAAAGTATTCTTTTATATATTGACAGAATAGTTTAGATCTAGGATTTTTATTAATGGAACTTTACTGACAAACCAGTGTCAATTACTGGAGTATTTAAAAGACTATGACTTAAATTTTTAGTCTTTCTGATGAGCCTAAGAAAGAAAAGGGATTTACAGATGTTTTCTGAAGTTAATGGATGTATTTTAATGGTATAGGTCATTGGGCTAATCTAAAATTATTTTAATGTTTAAATGATGATGTGACATTAGAAAAGAATTTCTCGATCACTTTTGGGGATGTCTGAATCTGTCAGATGTAAACATAAGATCTGTCAAAGTAGCATTTGGTAGCTTGACTATTAGAGCATGATCTGAAAATGAGTTTTTTATCATTTTTCTATGCATGACAGAAAAATTTTAGGTTCTATTTATTGTGTCAGACTCCAAAAGTCTTAGTAACTTGATCATTCTGTAACAGGTAGCCCTGTAATGATTCACATTTTTAATTGTATATTGTTAGAGATCTATTGTAGGTGAACCATTTAAAACATGGCTGTCATGAGCCAACAGCTCAAACGTGATAATAGCAGTGCTGATACTATTTAAGAGGTTTAACAAGTTCTTCTTTTCCTATTAGTGTTCAAAATTTTTAGTACTGTATTTTGTCTTTGCTTACCTGCAGTGATCAGAACAAGACTGGGTGAGCATTCCACGTTGAAGTGACCATGCATAGAGCACTACATGCTGGAACGAAGGATCTACAGTCTTTTTATGGCCAAAGTTCTAGGCTTTGTATACTGAAGTAAAGGAGTGTTGCAACACCATGAGGCTGAATATTTAACACTAGCTCTCTCCTAAATTTTCTTGCGGAATCAGTGTGTAATTCTAAATAGATGTATTGATAACATGTATATGGCTATTTTATTTGCTTGCTTTAGAAGAGGAAGAACGTGTGCAACTTTGAATCACCAACATGGGTTACTGCTTTAACTTTAAACAACTTGCAGGATTTCACTGTCAACATTCCTAAGATACTTGTGCAGTTTTTGTGCATGTCTAAAAAGCACAAAAGACAAATGCACATATAGAATACTGTATGTGCTTTATATGGACAAAAATCTATGTGGTATTTTGGGGGGAGGGAAGGAGTTTAGTAAAGCCTAGATGACTTATTGGCAGGTTTTGTTTTGCTTTGTATAATCATAGTTCATTGCTGCTTGTTTCTATAATGAATCATCTTGTTACATAAAATGTCAGTTAATAATTGAGAGCTGTCAATATCCTTATGACTTTGCCTTTTCTATTGTCTTACTCTTATGAAGATCTTTGGCTCTGAAGGAGTAAGAGTGTGAAAAGCTTTTTTTTTTCCTCAGATATCTTTATATTTCTATTGTATTTTTTAGTTATGTAATATGTGCTACAGAATTTTTGTTATTAAACATGATCCAGAAATTTCTAGGAAGATTCTGTATGAGAGGGCAAGAGAGTGCCTGAAAGCTGGAAGTCACCTGTCCATGGTATATGTGGACTGCTTTCTTGCATGATATCTAGAGCTTTCCAGAACCTGTGAGAAGGTACACTATAATATTTATTGAAGTAATTTGGACTGCATAGGATGACATTCCCAGCCTAGAATGAGTACATTATTTTCAGATCCTGCATGTGTTTTCCTCATCTTCATAAAGCCATGCTATGAGGTTCATGTAGAAAATGAGTTGCGCTGATACTTGCCTCTTGATCAAAACCCCATCAGAGCTATAAGGATGTGTAGTTCTTATTGGAAAGTTCCCTCTAGTTGCTGTGAGAATTTAAATGTCAGGTATTTGCCTGACTTTGATTCTGGAGATGCTCATTAAGAGAGGACTCTGGCAGACTGGTACTGACTTTGAGGTCTTTTATCCATGTCCTGTACTTGGAAACTCTACAGAGATGGCTGGGTGTTTCACTGATTTGTGTATCTCAAGAAAAAAGTTTCAGATTTTTTTTTTCCCAAAAGAAAACTGAAAGTCTTATTTGATATAGTATGGTAGGTGCCTGAAAATAAATAAAAGAGAGTAACTTAATGAGGATTTGGTGAATGATTAAATGTGATCTGCACAATGTTGAAAAAACTACTTTATCTGTTCATCTTCTCTATAGAGATGAAATCATACATAACACATGATTACACGTGCACGCAGATTTCATGCTCCATAACTCTTCCCTTTTTATTTGCCTTTTTCTAATGGTGTGCATGGAATATGCCTTATTACAGAGTTATTCTGTTAATTTGAATATGTAGAAAAGTGCCTATATGTTAATTCTAGTAAGGCAAATAAGATGAAAAATTGTACATGTTTACTATATCACTAGTGAACATTTTATATAGTGATGTTAAAAAAAAAAATCTTATCTCAAGTGTACTTCATTTTACAATCAACCAAGCAATGGTTCATTCCACCATAGCCAAAAAAAAAAAAAAGTCCAAAATATAAAGAGTTTAACTCCTTATTTGCCATTTCTTGTAATTGTTGAACACAGGCAAGTAACTGTTTATTAATTTAATTGGATGGCTTTATTTTACAAAGGTATGGAAAGTTTACAAAGCAGTATAGAAATCTTATATCATTAGTTGCATTTGCACTAAATGTGATGTACTTTTGCAATTTATTCTGTAAATAAAATTAAACTACAGATACTATTTGTAAAGAATATTTTACTTTTGGATAAAGGCACTGGTATTTCACTACAGCTAGCCCTGCCCAATCAGAGTTGTAAGAGGCTTCTCAAAGAATATGGAAGAAGTTGCAAGATTGAGAAATAGGTATTAATTGACCTCTTTAAAAACAAATGAAAAAAGGCAGCTCTCTATTGGCCTCTCAGATTGTCCATGTGTAAGTAGCCATTAGGTCTTTTCTTCCAGAAGGGATCTTCTTTTTATGGTTTTATAAAATTTCCCCTGTCTCTTGAGCCCACCCCTCTTTCCAGTCACTGCGACATATCTGTGCACTCTGAGTTCTCTTCTTCCTGTTAATGGATCTGTAATATTTATACAGCTGTGCTCTTTGCAGAAGCAGCCCATGACTCTAGAATGGCTGTTTTTATAAGCTGAACCAATTTGAAGGGCTGAGAACACAGCTATCTTCTCCATCAGATATCATTCTCTGAATATCTGTGTCCATTTGGAGAATTTAGATGTTGCTGAACTAGATCTGAAAGAAATGACTTGGTAGAACTTGTATTGGGAAGGAGGATGAGAGATGGTCATTGTTATCCTGTCTGAGAACCTGAACATCTTATTTTGACAAATTTATCTGTGAAAAATGTGATGCACTTTAGAAAAAAAATTACCTTTTACTTAATTGGGCTGAGCTGGCTTATCTGAAGTTGTGCAGATTTTCTTCAATCAGATTGTCCACCTGTATTTTTGTCAAGTTGTACAGATAACGCTGTATTTGAATTGCCACTGTTCATCTACGGACTCAAAACATTAATCATATTTTTGAGTACCTTGAGTGTATAGAGTGTAACTGTTTGTTCTATAATAGCTTTATGATTCTAATGATAAGTTTTAAAAAATTAAAAGAAGTTGACTCTTCCATGTTACAATCACAAATTTTAAACCAGTATTTAAAAGTGAAAAGTATTAAAAATTATGAAGAAAAAACCTGTTTTGTAGTTATTTTTAACTTTCAATGCTTTGGAGAAACTTATTTAAAACATTTCACCTTTTAACCAACTTTTAGATCATGTATAAAGTCATATACAATACTATAATATATGGAAAACATTTAACAGGAAAGCAGTTTGCTTGTATTACTGAGGTTATGGAGATGAAAACTTGAATGCCACATTAGTTTATATATCAAAAAGCTCATTTTGTGCTAGCATATCAGAGTCATGTTAAAAGATGTTCCTGTACAGTATAGTCTTAATATAGAGCACTTCCAAAGTTGTATTTAAGCTTTTGTCTCCATTTGTACAGAATTAACAACATTATGGAAATTTCCATGGGAAGAATGAAGATCCAGGACTGAGGAGTGCCAGAGGATAAACTTGTTTTTTCTAAAGTATGAAGAATTTCTAATTGAGATGAGCTTCTTAATAGCAAGCTGTCATGGTTTAGCCCCAGCCGGAATCTGAGCACCACGTGGCCACTCGCTCACCTCCCCCCTCCTGGCAGGATGGGGAGAGAATCAGGACAAAGAAAGGCAAAACTCGTGGGTTAACAACAAGAACAGTTTAACGGACAACAAAGGGAAAGAAAAACAAACAAACAAGAAACCCCAACAATAACAACAGAGTGTACTTAGTGGTGCTTCCCATACAGGTCGCTCCCTGCCCAGAGCCCTAGCCCAGCCCACTCCCTAGCAGTGATCCCCACCCCCTCTCGTTGTCCCCCTCTATATAGTGAGCATGACAGTCACATGATACAGAATAGACCCCGGCCAGCTTCTGGTGAAAATTAACCCTATCCCAGCCGCAACCGGGACACAAGCTTTCTTAATAGCAGGAATAGCTGGTGCCTAATGGATCAATAACAATCCCACATTTATTTGTTATGCAGGAATTTCTACTTTTTATATAGTAATCAATAAAGCTGTAGAAACCTTACAAGTATGCAAGACTGGAGGAACAGCTTGAAATGATAGAAGGCATTACTTGCACAAAAAGAAAACTTACCTTAAGCTCAGCTGCATCAGGCCTCAGGTAATATAATGCAACAAATGCAGAGTCCTTAGGCAAGCCCTGCCCTTGAAGAATGCAGCTATTTTAGCTGGCAAAAAGAAATCCTCCCAAAATAAAATAAAAAGAATACAGTCACGTTCTTGGTCCCATAAATTATGCTTGTGTTTTAAAAATACGTACTTTCCAGTAAGGAGAGGTTGAGCATTTCTGGAGCTGTCTGTATAACTACAAAAAAAGGAAAAAAGGTCAGCAGAGTTGCTACCCTGGATTTCAAGAGAGCAAACTAAGCTATTCAGGGAGCTACTTAGCAGAGTACCCTGGGAATCTGCTTTTGAGGGCTTAGGAGTCCACAAGTGCTGGTCAGTTTTGAAGAACCACCTTTTGAAAGCGCAGGAGCAAGCAATCACATAGTGTCGTAAGTCAAGCAAGTGAGGTAGAAGACCAACTTGGCTGAACAGGAAACTCCTCTTGGAACTCAGGAGGAAAAAGAAATTGTACGATCTCTGGAGAGATCATACAAGCTCTCAAAGAGCCTTAAACTAGACTTGAAGGGGGAAAGGGATAAAACCAGGCTTGCTAGAGATAAGCCTGGGGGTGGCACGCCAATGTTTGAGGGACAGTGTGCTAGCGAGGTCCTTCGGTCTGCTGTCTCAGTGGAGGTAGGGGATGGAGATCCATGCAGCAGCAAAGACACAATGCTATTGATGTGTTAGAAACCATGGAAGCACCTGAGAATGGTCACATAGGAATTAGGACTTCTCCTTCAAAAGAGGTGGTGGGATCAATAACCCAAGTGCATCTACACCAATGCACGCAGCATGGGCAACAAACAGGAGGAGCTGGAAGCCATTGTGCAGCAGGAAAACTATGATATAGTTGCCATCATGGAAACATGGTAGGATGACTCACACAACTGGAGTGCTGCAATGGATGACTATAAACTCTTCAGAAGGGATAGGCAAGGAAGGAGAGGCGATGCTGTAGCCCTGTGTGTTAGGGAGAGTCTTGACTGCCTAGAGCTCGAGGACGGTGACGAGAGGGTTGAGTGTCTATGGGTAAGAATCAGGGGGAAGGCCAACAAGGCAGATATCATGGTGGGAGTCTGTTATAGACCACCCAACCAGGATGAGGAGGCAGATGAAGTATTCTACAGGCAGCTGGGAGAAGCCTCACGATCGCTAGCCCTTGTGCTCGTGGGGGACTTGAACTTGCCAGATGTCTGCTGGAAATACAATGCAGCAGAGAGGAAACAGTCGAGGAGGTTCCTGGAGTGTGTGGAAGAGAACTTCCTGACACAGCTGGTGAGGGAGCCAACTAGGGAAGGCGCCCCTGTTGTTTGTGAACAGAGAAGGACTTGTGGGTGATGTGACAGTTGGAGGCCATCTTGGGCATAGTGATCACAAAATGATGATAGAGTTTTCAATTCTCAGAGAAGTAAGGAGGGGGGTCAGCAGAACCGCTACCTTGGACTTCCGGAGGGCAGACTTTGGCCTGTTTAGGAGCCTGGTTGACAGGGCAGGCAACTCAGGAGGACTACAAGGATGTTGTGAGGTTATGCAGGGACGAAATTAGAAGGGCCAAAGGCCAACTAGAACTTAGTCTGGCTACTGCTGTAAAAGACAATAAAGTGTTTCTATAAATGCATTATCAACAAAAGGAGGGCTAAGGAGAATCTCCCTCCTTTATTGGATGCGGGGGGAAACATAGCGTCAAGGGACGAGGAAAAGGCTGAGGTACTTAATGCCTTCTTTGCCTCAGTCTTTAATAGTAAGACCAGTTGTTCTTGGGGTACCCAGCCCCCTGAGCAGGAAGACGGGGATGGGGAACAGAATGAAGCCCCCATAATCCAAGGGGAAATGGTCAGTGACCTGTGTCATGGTTTA
Organism: Phoenicopterus ruber ruber; assembly: GCA_009819775.1. Lineage (NCBI taxonomy): Eukaryota > Metazoa > Chordata > Aves > Phoenicopteriformes > Phoenicopteridae > Phoenicopterus > Phoenicopterus ruber. The sequence goes on from CM020247.1 coordinate 28,460,501, forward strand.
GCCCCAGCCGGAGGCTGAGCCACGCGGTCGCTCGCTCACCGCCCCCCCCCCCCCAACTCCCGGCGGGACGGGGAGAGAATCGGGACAAAGAAAGGCAAAACTCGTGGGTTAACAACAACAACAGTTTAACAGACAACAAAGGGAAAGAAAAACAAACAAACAAGAACCCCCAACAATACCAACAACAGAGTGTACTTAGCGGTGCTTCCCCGCCCGGAGCCCTACGCCCAGCCCGCTGCCCAGCCCGCTCCCCAGCAGCGATCCCCCACCTCGGGTCGACCCCCTCTATATAGTGAGCGTGACGGTCACATGGTATAGAATAGACCCCGGTCAGCTTCTGGCGAAAATTAACCCTATCCCAGCCGCAACCAGGACACCTGCTACACCACTTAGACACACACGTCTATGGGGCCGGATGGGATCTACCCAAGGGTACTGAGGGAGCTGGCGGATATGCTCACCAAGCCACTCTCCATCATTTATCACCAGTCCTGGCTAACTGGGGAGGTCCCAGTTGACTGGAGGTTAGCAAATGTGACACCCATCTACAAGAAGGGCCAGAAGGAGGATCTGGGGAACTACAGGCCTGTCAGTCTGACCTCGGTGCCGGAGAAGGTTATGGAGCAGATCATCTTGAGTGCCATCATGCAGCACGTACGGGACAACCAGGTGATCAGGCCCAGTCAGCATGGGTTTACGAAGTTGCCCTTCTCTGGACATGCTCCAGCACCTCAAATCCTTAATACTATGCTTTAACTCTTGGTCAGCCCTGAATTGGTCAGGCAGTTGGACTAGATGATCGTTGTAGGTCCCTTCCAACTGAACTATTCTATTCTAAATTGTTTTCCAATTCTAACTTTGGTTATATCAGAAACAATTCCACTATAAAGTGTCATGTGTCCTAGTTGGTCCTGTTACATATACTATTACTATTCTGTTGTAAATAGGTATACACTTGCTTTTATACTGTATAGAGTTCCTGGTTTTATGCTTGCATTAAACAACACCTCCTGTAGTAAAGGATATTAACTTCATGTATTACTTAAAAGAAAAAAGGATTACTAGCTATGATACAAGAATGGTGCTTTAAAAAAAAAATGTAGCATTGAGATGTAGGTACACAGAAGGATGAATTCCAGTAAAAGTCTGATGTTTTTGGATTGTTAGGTAATATGTTTTCTAACAGATATTTCCCCAATGGGAGGAGGAAAATTACCAATATTAGAATTTATTGATGTTTTAAATGGCATTAATTTAAAGAAGTGTCCACTTATATTCACATCCACAAGTGAAGGAAAAAATACTAATTGCAATTGACAAAACACTGATGTGTAGTCCTTTATTCCCCTCTCCCTGTTTTGATTTGCCCTCAAAAGGCATTTTAGAAAAACACTAACAAAACTAATGCTTTAACTGCCCAGCTTTTCAATCACATTAACCTTTTGGGGTCATTTTTTTCCAGGTGCACTAGAGGATTTAGTTGCTCAGCAAAGTTCCTCGTGTCATCAGAAATTATATCCTGTCCTGCTGGTGCTACCAAATTAAGCTCTACAGGGTAGGAGAGGGAGAGTGGCTCAATCTATCCGTGTTTCCTGGTATTAGGATGCAAAAGGTCTTGTACACCACAATCTTTGTGATGCCCTTGCGAAACACGTGCCCTTTGGCCACAAACTCGTGGTCCATGCAGAAGCCCATCTCCACCAGAAAGTCCATCAGGTCATCTGAAGTAGCAACGTCTACACAGTTGTATACCAGCGCGTGATGGTTCTTGTCCCCTATTTCTGGCTGGCCCAGATAGTGCAAATGTCAGGGCATACTCCTTTTATCTATGGACGGCCAAAGGGGCTGGCTTGCTGCCTCTTCAGGAGGAACACCATCTCATGGTCCAGAAAGGTCTCCGGCTCCATGTTGTCACACAGGCCACGCAGCCAGTGCAGCAGGCTCTCCAGGCTCTGATCCAAAACGCTTCCTGCAGTGGGCAGAAACAGTGTCTCAGTTACCCCCTCCCCTCCCAGGTGACTGGGGCTTTCTCTACAGTGTGGCCTTGGGCAATCACAGTGCCCCGCCCTGCTGCTTAGACCACCTGTGTCCGACTCCCTTCCCTTGCCCAAAGACCCCTGGTCTCTAGGGTCAGCCCCTCAGCCGGCGTCCGAGGCGGCAGCAGCCTCGCAGCGGCAGGCAGGCCTGCAGCCCGCTAGGCACTCTCCTCAGCCCGCCTGTTGCTTACCTTGGAGCAGGTACTCCATCATGTTGATGTTGCTGCCCATGACGGGCATCGTGGTAACAGGGGGTACCTCCATGGTGTGATCCGCTGCGCGCAGGCTCTGTGTCCTTTTGTTTAAAAGCCCTGATATATCAGAGGTAGCTTGGAGTACAGCCATGCAGTTGAACTGGGATGACTTAAGGGGCACAGTACAATCCAGCAGGGACCTGACTGTTGCTGAAGCTGGAACCACGCCCCAGGTAGCTGCCATAGTATGTACACGTTGTATGTGCTTCCTCAATTGTAGAGAGGAGTCCTGCGTTGAAATAAAGGAAGAAAATAGTCAACAAAAGGTTTGGGTAATGGTTTAAAAGCTTCCTTATGCTTCTAAGAGCAAAAATTAGGTTTTTCTCTTATATATAGATCAGCTTTAGTTAATGTGATCATAATGCAGTTAGAATGGAAGAATATATGTTGAGAAAGCTAGGAAAAGTAAAAAAGAGTCAAAAATGCACTTTAGCGTTTCACAAGGGGTAGTTTCTAAGGCTTCACTTCTTTCTGTGGTGATACAGATTGTCTCTTCTGCTTAGCTGAGGTGCATGGTAGCATTACTAAAGATGCTTGAAAAAAAGATAGAAGAGGGTGTCTACCTTTGTTTTGAAATGCAAATTCTTTGGAATTCCCCAGTTGCAGCTACCCCAAGTAGTTCTGCCCTGTAGTCTGAGGTGCTATGCAGTAGTGCAAGGCAGAAAACAAACTGGGGCTGGGCAAACTCCCTGTAGGACTGGACAAAATAGGTGAGCAAAAGTGGCTTCCTCCTCCCCCCCCAACAGCTCATCCCCAAATCCCCTCACCAGTCATGTAAAAGGCAGTGACCACACAGTCCTGAAGAAGAACCTTTTTCTGCACTTGTTGAAGGTAAGACGCAACAGACACAAAAGACATTTGGTCAGACAGATGGAGGAAATGGAGAGAAATAGAGATAGAAATGGAAGGTAAACGTGTTCTTCCCAGCCACCTAAGTTCTGTTCAACTTCATTTAAAACCCTTCTTATGCATCTGCTTGTGTTGGGGAAACTAGATACACATGTGGGGTCAGGCCTTTAATTCAGCTCTGTATCACAACATTTCAAGTGCACAGAGGAGAGCCCACCCTGCAGAGCTTCTGCAGGGAAATGTCTGGTGAAATGTGCAATCCGGCCATGTTTACACATTGAAATAACACAAACAGTAGGGAGGGTCAGTTAGATATAAACTGGATGTAAAGTTTTTTCTTCTTTGTCATTAAAACTTGGATTTTTTTTCTACTCATCTCGCAGGCTTTGGGTCCAAATCCCCATTTTGTTACCTTTATTGATCAAAATTGCTTTCAGACTAAGTGTACAGCTCTCTCCATTCACTGGTGGTGAATAAATAGCAAAAAGCCTTCCACCCCACAAATCTCTATGTGAGCTTGTTGAAATGAATTACTCCAGTTATATAATAGGCAATTTATATAATGAGTTCATTGCATAATTTACATTTTTTAAAGTTTTGACAGAATTTCAATGCTAGGATTGCTCATTAAGTGATTTTCTGTCTTAGTAGGTAACTTAAGGACGTTGGGTTGTTCTTAGCTATTTCACCACAAGCAATGATGTGTCAGTAGCTGAGAGACTGTTAAATAAAGGGACTAGGTAAGTTTATAACATAAAGACAAAGAGAGAAGACAGCAAACATCAGGTAATTGATGACTTCTTATCAGCCTCAGTATAATACAAATTAATTTACCTTGCAAAGCAGGAAAATTTTTCAAGTGAGATAGTTTAATGAGCTGACTGGCCTCGCTCCTGGTGGCTTCCAGACTTGGCCCTGTTCTTAAACACGTATCACCAAAGCAAAACCAAAAGTTGGGTGTAGTTTTCTACACTATGTGACCCCTCTGGATTTTTACATGACCATTTTTGTGTGCTTTGTTAAATATCAGAAGAAACTGCTGTGAGAACATTTCTTTAATGAGTGTCCGAAGAGTTGGACACTCAGGAGCACATCTGAAATGCTTGTACACCAATGCATGCAGTATGAGAAACAAGCAGGATTAACTAGAAGTGTTGATCAGTTCCCAGAGCAATGATATCATTAGTATTAGTGAGACTTGGTGGAATGACTCCCACGACTGTAGTGCTGGGATGGAGGGCTGCAGGCTGTTCAGGAGGGATAGGCAGAGCAGGCAAGGGGGAGGTGTTGCACTGTATGTAAGGGACAGGTTTGATTGTACAGCCCTTACAGTTAGGGATGATGTGGTTGAGAGCCTCTGGGTGAGGATTAGGGGGATGAAAAACAAAGGAGATGTCATAGTGGGTGTCTACTACCGATTGCCCAGCCAGGATGTAAGAACTGATGAGTTATTCTATAGGCAATTAGGAGAAATTTCTGGATCAGTAGCCCTTGTCCTTTATGGGAGATTTCAACTTCCCACACATCAGGTGGGAATATCATACTGCTGTGACGAGCAGGTCTTGGAAATTCTTGAAGTTTATGGAAGATAACAGAATGACAGAATGACAGAATGGTAGGGGTTGGAAGGGACCTCTGGACATCATCTAGTCCAATCCCCCTGCTAGAGCAGGTTCACCTAGAGCAGGCTGCACAGGACTGCGTCCAGGCGGGTTTTGAATATCTCCAGAGAAGGAGACTCCACAACCTCCCTGGGCAGCCTGTTCCAGTGCTCTGTCACCCTCACAGTAAAGAAGTTTTTCCTCATATTTAGATGGAACTTCCTGTGTTCCAGTTTGTGCCTGTTGCCCCTTGTCCTGTCGTTGGGCACCACTGAAAAGAGTCTGGCCCCATCCTCTTGACACCTGCCCTTGAGATATTTATAAGCATTGATGAGGTCCCCTCTCAGTCTTCTCTTCCCCAGGCTAAACAGCCCCAGCTCCCTCAGCCTTTCCCCATAGGAGAGATGCTCCAGTCCCTTAATCATCTTTGTAGCCCTCCACTGGACTCTCTCCAGTAGTTCCTCGTCTTTCTTAAACTGGGGAGCCCAGAACTGGACACAGTACTCCAGATGGGGCCTCACTAGGGCAGAGTAGAGGGGGAGGATAATCTCCCTCGACCTGCTGGCCACACTCTTCTTAATGCACCCCAGGATGCCATTGGCCTTCCTAGCCGCAAGGGCACATTGCTGGCTCATGGTGAATTTGTTGTCTACCAGGACTCCCAGGTCCTTCTCCGCAGAGCTGCTTTCCAGGAGGTCAACCCCTAACCTCTACCGGTGCATGGGGTTATTCCTCCCCAGGTGCAGGACCCTGCACTTGCCCTTGTTGAACCTCATGAGGTTCCTCTCCACTCAACACTCCAGCCCATCCAGGTCTCGCTGAATGACAGCACAGCCTTCTGGTGTATCTTGACACGAGTACTCAGGGAGCCAACTAGGAAAGATGCCCTCCTAGACTTGTTATTTGTGAATAGAGAAGGACTCGTGGACTCGTGAGGGATGTGATAGTAGGTGGCTGTCTTGGCCACAGTGATCACGAAATGTTTGAGTTTAAAGTTTTCGGTGTAATGAGAGAAAAGGACGGCGGAGTTGCTACCCTGGACTTCAGGAGAGCAAACTTTAAGCTATTCAGGGAGCTACTTAGCAGTGTCCCCTGGGAATCTGCTTTTGGGCTTAGGAGTCCATGAGTGCTGGTCAGTTTTGAAGAACCACCTTTTAGAAGCACAGGAGCAGGCAATTCCACTGTGTCACAAGTCAAGCAAGCAGGGCAGAAGACCAGCTTGGCTGAACAGGGAACTCCTCTTGGAACTCAGGGGGAAAAAGAAATTGTACGATCTCTGGAAGCGAGGTCAGGCTTCGCAGGAAGATTACAGAACCATGGTTCATATATGCAGGGAGAAGACATGAAAGGCCTGTCGCGGATGGAGTGATGTACTTCACTCATAAGAGAGAAGCAACAGTATACTTAATAAAGTATATTAACAATGAGTTAACAAAGTTCAGTGGTAAATGCGACAGTGGTTTAACAAGATTTGATGGGAAGGTACACTGGATTATTTACTGCATAGAGGACAGGGTCAGACAAAACTGTCAGGGAGACCCTCCCATTGAGTCGTGAGGTTCAGAAAAGACCCCCTTGCTTTTTAAACTCCTCAGAGAGGAGTCTAGGTGCGGCTGGGTCCAGTCCTAGTCCCAGACATGGTCAATGGTTTATGTCTAAAGGATTATATACGCACAATCAATCCTTTATATCACTTAGCTATGATTTCAAAGTTTAGCATGCTTTTAGTCACTTACCGAGGATCTGTTGCGGCAAGGAATCTCTCAACCTTGAGGAGTAACCTTGAGAGGCGTCCCTACTCAAGGGGAGATCCTGGCATGCAGCCCACTGCCATGCAGGAAAGCTCCATGGGCCCTGGGCTGTCCACTATTTATAGAGTAAGATGATTAGCCTATAGTCATATTTGCATACCAACTACAGGTGTGAGTTTCTTACTATTGTGTTGTTATCTGTCTCTCCCGGAAGTCCAGCATAAGCTGGATGCAGGCATCACAGCCCCCACTGGTGGTTATGGTTTAAGCAGGGAGCAGGGCACACCACCACACTCCACCCTGTGACTACAGTCAATTCATCTTACCTTCAGAGAGTGGTAGTATGGTCACCTCTTGCCTCTGTGCCATAAATAGTATATTGATAATTTAGATGCTTACAGATCCATGGCAAGTAGACAGTGAAGCACTGCTATTTGTTATGCGTTAATTTGTATGTTTTGGGTGGTTGAAGTTGGGTTATTTGTTTTATCATGTACCAAACCTTTATATACAATATGATTATAAGCAATAGACACATTAGAGTTAGTAAAATCACAACTGGGTGAAGCATACAATTAAACACTCCCATTGCTGTTGGTGACCATCCAAGAAGAGTTTCCCACCAATGGTGTTCTCCATCCTTCTTCACTCTTTCCAAGACATGGTCTATCTCTTCTGTATCATGATGAATGGTGATTGGAGCTTTTTGTCTATTGTTTTGGATGCGTTCTAGCAGATGACACAGGTCATCGTGTTGTAGTAGCTTCTTCACCAATGTAAGATTCATTCCAATGGGGGCAGGCAATAAATCTTGACTGAATGTATAATTAGATTGTAACAATTGATAAGATGTAACAGGACCTGAATAAGTAAAGTCGCATCCCATAGTTTTAGTAAAGTTACAAACACAAATATTTGAGTGATTGCTTGTATCTACAGTAATGTTATCTACAAACATAAAATCACAAAGGGCTCTCATACAAACACATCCTTTTCCAATATATACAAGTACAGTTTCAGGGGTTTCATTGGGATGTATTTCAAAATGACAAATATTTTGTTCAGTGTCAAGACAAATGTTTTGGGCTTTGATGGTGTTACTCTCACAAATAAATCCCTGTTGTTCCCGTACAATGCATGCATTAACAACAACAGTTTGCCATTTGTTTCCATTTTGTTTGGCCCATATGATGAAAGAAGGAACAATTTACGAACGATTTCTTGATGAAAAAGTGAAGGAGCAATTTGGGAGAGGACAGGATGCCCTGGAGCAGGGAGTATAGAAGACAAAACAATGGGATAGGGAAGCCTAATCAAGAGGCCCAAGGATGGCACATCCTTGTTTGAGTCCTTGAATTTGTAACTGAATGAGCATTCCAGAAGAAGGTAAACAGAACTCTGTGTGAACTTAGCTAATTAACATAGTGAAAGTCACACCCCTAGGCTGTAGTCCCCCCCTACTCACAGAAGCCCCTTCCCCAGAGAGCATGCGTAGTAAAATAAATGTGTGCTGTGTCTTTAAGTAGAGATGAGACTTGTAAGGACCAATGGGCAAGAGGGTAACTAAGTGTAACTGTGAAAGTACTGATAACAGTTGCTCAAAGTGTATAAATATTAACCGTGCGTTAGCCGAGGTGTGCTAGCTTTGTGAAATTACCACCTAGCACCCATCTTTGCTCAAACATGAAATAAATAAATAGATATCTTGTCTCTGTGTGTAAGATTGGCTAATTGCACACCGGGTACTGGACCCCGCTTGTGGGACAACACATACTCTATGATCTAATGGACAGAGTATAGCTCCATTGTGATTTAATCCTAACACAATGATTGGGAATATGGTATATACCAAAGCATTGTGTATGGTTAAGACAAAAGCTGTGGCCTTATTGTTGATGGGGTCATAAGTGAAATTAACTAAATACCACCAGGACTGGAATTCTTTCTCAAATTTAGTTGCATTATCCCAAATTACCTTTCAAATTTCAGTGGGTAAGGTGCCCTCTTGTTTTGCCCAATCTTGCACTTCCTTACACAAAAAAATGTGAGCCATTATCACTTTGGATAACATCAGGAATAGGCAGATTTGAGAACCAAAATGATAGCCCTCATGCTGTATTTCGCCCATCGTCTTTCCGACAGTTAGTTGCCCTAAGCAAGCTGGAGAATACTTCTACTCCTGTGAGGATGTATTGATATCCCGCAGAGGATTTGAATGGTCTGATATAATCTATTCGACATGTAGACCATAAAGTTTTCCCTTCATTGATAGGCAGAGGTGGTGCTTTAGCAGGATGATCCGCTTGTAATTTCAATCTACACTGGGGACATTCCATAAGAATAGTTTCACAAGTTTTTCTGTTTATAGGCCAGCCTTTACTCTGTGCAGCAAAATGCTTCTTTACCTGTGTGGCCTAGGTTTTGATGTAACCATTCTCCCAATCGATACCACTCAGGATTTAAGGTGATTTTCCTAATTTTAGTTAGCTCATCTACCCTTTGATTCCACTTTGTGGCTGATTGATTATGCTTAGCATGAGTTTTTACCCATCCCATCTTGAAAGGTATTTTCCTGGCTATATCTAGTAATAATTGCCAATCTTTGTTTCTCCAAAGTGGGGATCTATTCACTTCCCAATTCAAGCTTTCCCATTGACAGAGCCACTGTGTGGCACCGGCCCACACAGCATAAGAGTCTACATATATAATTTTTACTCCATTCTGTGCTGCCAAAACAACTGCTCTTATTTCTCCTACAGTTACGTGCAGTTCTAAAGTATATGATTACGTCCAGCAACGTAATTAGGGAAGAATTAGTTTTACGTTGCTATTTGGTCACGTGATCTCTTTGAAGAAAACAGAGAAGTGATCTAATGTCTTCTGCACAATCATTTAATTTAGATGAGTTAAGGTAAAGACTAATATATTAGGTTTTTTTACTTTGAAATTTTGCTGCCGGGAATTTTGTACAGTTCCATATTGTTCCTGGTTGAATAACTCATCTGAAGATATCTGTTTTCTTCTTCTGACATCTGATAGAATGTAAACTGTATTTCTTTTGAAAGCTATGGATGTGCATTGGAAGTGGTAGAATACAGTAACATGTGCGGTTGGAATATTGTAAGATATTCTTTATAAATTTGATCTTAAAACATTTGTATGGGCTGAACTTGTGGAGGCAATAAAACACAACTTTAATTGGACTAAGCAGCTCTGCAAGTTTTAACGCCAAGGTTTAATAGCAAGATTTCCTTGCTCACATACCTATCTCTGTCTCTGTGTTGACCTGTTAGAGAGAGTGTTTTCTGAATATCAGCTCACATACCACAGGCTGTCTTATAATAGGGGCTCAAGAGCACCAGAGTAGAATGCTGAGCAATTTGCTCATCATCTTTTGCTCTTCACATAACATACAGTATAAAAGAACTGTGCTTGTACCAAGGAGTTTAAGTACCTAGTAAAGATGTGCAGTCTAACTGCTAACGTGTGTCAGCTTTCTTAATGTAGAATGTAACATTATTTTAGGATTTCCATATGTTTTACAGGATTATTATCCAATTCCTACATGCTATTGAACATAAATTGAAAAATAGTTCCTTGTAAAGTAAATCAGTTTAAGTCTTGATTTTGATCTGGATTTATTTATTTATACTACAATTTGTTGCTTCTGTATTTAATTTACCTTTATGGGTTAAATCTAAAAAAAAATTGATAGCTTGTTGATTTGCAACTAACTATACCATTTATGTGGAATGTGGTACTTCCTTTTGCTCATCAAAAACATATGCAATGTATTTGTTTGTAATTATATAACTTCATATACATTTATTTAGACTTTTAATTTTAACGTGATAGGCTAGAAGATGGCAAATGGAAATTTGAAAGGAAACTAGAATTCAGCTAAAATGTACAAAACCTAGCTTCTTAAAAAGTTTTCTAATTAGTTGAAACTCACATAAATGTAAGGGTTATATTGAAAGTTTTAAAACATTATCCTTTTCAACTGTTAGATTCAACAACGTATTACATGTAATTGGTACCTTAAACTGGTTGTTTCCACTCTAACTTTCCCCAGCTTGAAGAGGAAAATAAATTTTCAATTCACAATTGGTTTCTGAGATTTGACCTCATTAGGACACTAAACAGAATTAGTACAATAGTATTAAGTGAAGAAAAAAACTACTGCTAGTGGCCTGGTTTAATACTTTCCAACTGGTGTTTTTTTCCAATGTTTAATTAGTGGCTTTGATCAGCTTCAGCATTTAACTGCTACTGGAACTTTTTTAATTAATTACTGTTGGAATGGATTGTATGCTTAAGCTATAATACAGATTGCTCACAGTTTCACATTGAACTTTAAATACTTTCATTCTGAAAATCTGTTTAATTAGGAGATTTCAAAAAAATTGGCTTATTTTGGTACACAGTAAAATGCCACATACCAGTTAGACTGGTTTATAACTTCTTAAAAGGAAAGCTTTTATATTAGTTATATATACACATTCCCTATACCTATATAATTTAAAAAATGCATAATATAAGGTGAGAATAATTATATCTAATCTAAAGAAAATACTGGATAATCAAATGTCTTTTGATGATTGGATTTAGCACTCCTACTAAAGAAATTGTAATGTTATAGAATGTGAAATGTGACTCTGCTCAGCAGCATCTTTGTCACGGCTGTAAAAATACATACTATTTTTTTTTTTCCTTTGCATTAATAGCAATGTTCAAAAATAGTATAGGGTGATTAATAGCTTACATGATCTAGAACAATTTTGGTTTAGTTCATGTTGGTAATGCTAGGTTAATGGTTGGACCCGATGATCTTGGAGGTCTCTTCCAACCAGAACAATTCTATGATTCTATGATTCTATGATTCTATGTTTTTGTATAAGGTGCCTATTATAGTATCCAATTCTGGCATCTAGCAAAGTCTTTCTATGTAACTATTTGTCCTGGTTTCGGCCAGGATGGAGCTAATTTTCCTCCCAGTAGCTACTGTGTTTTGGATTTGGTATGGGATTTGATATGTGAATAATGTTGTTAATACACTGATGTTATTAGTTGCTGCTAAGCGATCGAGGACGTTTTTGCAGTTTCCCAGGTTTTGCTAATGTGCAGATGCAAAAAGCTGGGAGGGGTATAGCCAGTATAGTTGTCCCAAACTGGCCAAAGAGAGTATTCCATAGACGTCATGCACAGTATAAGTGGAACTCTTTTAGTTCGTTCAGTTCCTTTTCATTTGTTCGGGCCTTTTTGTTCATTCGTTCGTTTGGTTGTTCGTTCCCTTGTTCGCTCTCTCTGGAACTTGCTATTCCGAGATCACTGCTGGGGAATATCGCAGTTCCACGATCGCTGCTCGGGATGGGCTGTATCAGTCATCGGTTCGTTGGTCGGTGAGAAATTGTGCATCGTTCATTTTATATATTCTATTACCATTATATTTTATTATTATTATTATGATTAATATCTAATATAATTATTATTATCTTTTTCTTTGCTGTCCTGGTGAACTGTTTTTATCTCAACCCACGAGTTTTCCTTTCTCTCCGATTCTCCTCCCCACCCCACTGGGGAGCGAGGGAGTGAGCGAGCATCTGCATGGTATTGGGTTACCGGCTGGGGTTAAACCACCACACTATTACACTGCATCTAGTTGTAATCGGAATGGACATGAAACAAGAGAAAGGTAAATTATTATAACAGGTATAACTGGCTTCTAAGTGGTAAGAAAACAGCTCGCTTTTGCAACTTTAAGGAAAATCCTCTTAGTTTCCACCAAAATACAAAAAATACTCTCAAAAATTATCTAAAACCATTTCCACTCCTTCCTACATATACCTAGTTTTTAGAAATGTAATTGTAGTTTTATAATCATTTGTCATCACTTTTTGACAAGATGAATATGAAGAGCTGCTTCATTATGCTGTAGTGACTCTGAAGTTTGAACAATGTGTTCCGAAGCGGTCACTGCCTCAGAACTGAGAGCAGGTGGCAGATTTTCAAGTGTAACAGATGATGCCATTCACCATAAGACTCCAGGTAGTATGTGTGAAGCTATGGGTTGAGTTTACAAGAACAATGATATAACTTTTTTGACTTAAGTTTTCTAATAGCTTCTGTTTGAATGATATACATAGCTCATGTATAATACATATACATTTCGCACAACAAGAAATTTAGGAAGGCATTGTATTCACTGAAGGATTCTCTCTTTGACATAGCTTTCAGGTGATAGTATTGATGTGCTGATAGTTCTGTGTGTTCTGTGATGTAAAGTGTAAAAGAAATATTTAAGGTGGTTGATGCAGAAAAGGGTCCCTTACTTATAGTATACTTCATAGAAGTTTGACAGGTCACAGCTGTTTTTGCTTATACCTGTGCTGCCATGATAGATAAATGAGCATTTAAAAGATGATTATTTTGAAGTAAGAGTTACCTTAAAAGGGCTTTGTGTAATGACTAATCATGTCACTACATGAATGTCATTCTTGCTTTTTTAGTTCAAATACTCTATTCTAGTTTTACTTTATTACTTGGTATTTAGGACTGTATAAACTTAGTGTCTTGTGATGCATTAGTAACACTGGTATTTATGGTTATATATTGTTTGCTTTTGTCATTAGCATTTAGCTTGAGGAAGTTATGTTAATTTTGCTACAGAAGAAATAGTAAACAATCATATCTGCATTATTTCTTTACTAAGGAGTTTAACTTAAAGAATCAGGAAGAACTTACTTTAACTTCTGTTCTTTATCATGCCTTTTCATGATAAAAATACTTACCTATAGTTTTCTGTTCATTCCTTTTTTTTGTGACCTACTATTTAGAGGAGAATGGGGTGTAAAATGTGTAGATCACTTTACAACTAGAGACTAAGTAGCCTTGAAGTGCTGTGTAGATCTGGTGCTAATTGTCTTCTTGGAGTAAATGTTGTTTATAGCTAATGTATGCAAGAACTCTTGGCCATGCTGATCAGAGCTAAATAACTCTGCTAGCAGGAATTTACCAGTGTGATTGCAAAGGGCACTGCAGACACTGAAAGATGTTTATTTCATATTAGAAAAAGAACCATGACTAAAAATAAATCTATATCTTCTTAAATTGTGTGTTGTTTTCACTGGAACGTAAAATAGTCCTAGTAAGCTGTCAATTACCATTTAGTTAACTCGTGTTAATACAATATAATAAAAACTGATCTAGAAACAGGTTCTTAAAACAAGGAATGTGATTAAAGTGAGGATGGCAGTATTGATTATGCTCTGTATCCTTTCCCTTCCACAGTGCATCTGTGCAGTGGATTTTGGGTACATTCAGGCTCCCAAGCCAATCCCTCTCCTTCCAGTATGCCATAAGGAGAAATGTTTTATCCCTTTTATAAACCAGTGGAGAATCTCAGTCCTTAAGGACATCATATCCATAACTTCTTCCAGTGCAAAATTAGCATGGTGGTTCCTCTGAATATCAGACTGCCATGGGAAATGGAGAAGGCATGATTTTGAGTTCATTGAAAGCATGAGAATTGTGGTTTGGGGAGAGAGAGAGAGAGAGAATATTCTGTTATGGAAGCAGATCTGGAATTAGAATACAAATAATTTTAGAAAAACTTCTGCCAACAGAAAAGCTTCAAGTGTAATCTATGAAGCCTTTGCATTATGTATTTTACATAGTGAAGTGTATTAACTTGATTCAGTGTAGTTATATGTTCTGTGTGGGAGTTGTGCCAAGTTCCATAAGAAATTAGATCAATAGAAGCTGCTGATATTTTGTATTGACATTTATTCTTGAACAGTCAAACTTGTAGAAAAAATTCCACTATGGTAAGAGGTATTCCTGCAACTCCTAGAATGAGAGAAGTTGGTTTGGGGTTTAAAAATCTGTGATACTGTTACATGAAGTTCTAAAGTATATGATTACGTCCAGCAACCATGAAGATCTAAGGGGCTATGACTATGTCCAGTAACCATGAAGATCTAAGGGGCTATGATCATGTCCAGTAGCCATGAAGGCCTGAAGGACTGTGACTGTGTCCTGTAACTGTTTAATCAGTAGATAGCATCAGTGTATAAGATCTAAAGGACTGTGGTTATGTCCTGTAACTGTTTAACTAGTAGATGGTGTCAGGGTATAGGATTTAAATTGTGTTTAAGTAGCGTAAAGCATGGCAGCCTTTGAGTTGCCCTTAGGTAATATGTGACCATATATGGATAAAAGGAGTTAGGGTACTTCATCCGGAAGGACCCCCAAGGACCCCCCCAAAAGGAGAAGGACATCCGCAGAAGGATCTGAGAAGAAGCCAAGAAGAATGATGTCACATAATTACGTAACTTATGTAGATTAGGATAAATATGTATTAGATGATAGATAGAATATGCATGAATTTAATGTATAAATGTAACAAAGAAACCAGCATTGGGTGTGCTTGATTTGTGGGAAACCACCGAGCACCCAGGCTTGCACAACTCTGAAGTAAATATACAATGTCTCTCCTGAGTGTGTGATTATTGGCGTATCGCACACTGGGCAATGGATCCGCTTTTCGGACAACAGTTTTGGCGACCCAGATGGGATGTGAAGCCTTGCCCGGATCGACTTGCTGACTGCCAGGAGGGGAGAGGTAACTCCTCGGACTCCAGCGCGCACTGACCTATTGTTCGGGGACTCCAGGAGTGCGACCCCAAGGTGCAACGCCAAAAAGAGACATTGTTTAATTGGAAAGGGGGGATTCGATTTGCATTTTAGTAAACCTTGTGCACCTTTGGACAGTGACGACTGGAGTGCATGAAAGTGTGATTGGTTTGGGTTCATTTTGGTAACAATAAGGTGAAGGTATTAAGGTATTTTACGAGCTTCATACACGTTCGTACGGTGATGACCGGAGTATATGAAGGCATGGTTAAAAATGTTTTTTGTGGGACATGGGGAATAACCTCTCTGAAGAGGTTTCCCCATGTTCACCTTTGGGATGTATTCTGAAACACTGGAATAAGTTTGGTGGGGATCCTTTAACTAAACAGAAACTTAAGGAGTATTGTACTCAGTGGTGACCAATGTATAAGTTGGAGGATGAGGAGAAATGGCCAGAGATGGGAACTTCAAGCTATAATACTATTTTGCAGCTAATGTTA
Organism: Phoenicopterus ruber ruber; assembly: GCA_009819775.1. Classification (NCBI taxonomy): domain Eukaryota; kingdom Metazoa; phylum Chordata; class Aves; order Phoenicopteriformes; family Phoenicopteridae; genus Phoenicopterus; species Phoenicopterus ruber. Next base: position 28,476,126 of record CM020247.1, read on the forward strand.
TTTTGCAGACGACAGGGTAAACGGGACGAAGTCCCTTATGTGGATTTGTTTTTTGCTTTGCGAAATGATCATGAAACTAGAAAGAAGTGTAAATTGTTAGTATCAGACTCAAATGTATTGATGATGTCGGAAGATAAAAAGAAATTATCTCGTTGTTGCTCAGCATGCAGTATAGGGAAAAAATGCCTAAAAATTGAGGAGGACGAGGATGATGTCCAGATGTTGATGTATTCAGGCAGGAATCGAGCCAGTATAAGTGGAAGTCAGGATAATGTTGCTAATAGTAGGGAAGGGGAAGGGTTTAGCCCTATAGCTGGGAGAACCAGAGCGCAGCAAAATCCAGTGATACAGGCTCCGTTGAGACAAGTCGCGGGGCCAGAGGGGACACCCGTACATGTTAAAGTCCCCTTCACCACATCTGATTTAATGAATTGGAAAGAAACCGCTGGGTCATACCAGGAAAATCCGGAAACAAATGTATCGATCATTTAAAATGATAGTGGAAAATCATAACCCTGATTGGCAAGATATGCAAGTATTGCTTAACACTTTATTTTCACCAGAGGAAAAGAGGATGGTATTGGAAAAGGCTCGGGAGGAAAATGAAAGGCTTAATGCTAGGGATGGTCCTGGCCATTTTATGCCAATACAAGAGCCCGACTGGGACCCCAATGTAGGGGCAGGGAGATTGATGAATAAACAATACTAAATAGTTGTAAAGGACGCATGAGTAAATTCTCTATGATGTCTGTAATCGGTGCCACGGGAAAACGGGAGGTCAGACCTTTCTTTCAACCAATTAAATGTCAAATTGGAAATAAGACACACATGAATTTTTATATATGCCAGAATGCCCGTTACCTCTGATGGGAAGGGACCTGTTAAACAAGTCGGGAGTGCAGATAACTTTTGATCAGAACAAAGTTCAAGTACATATTCTGCAGAATAATGCCTGGGAGGCACAAGTGTATATGTTACAAGAATTAGCAGAGACTGAGGATGCTAAAAATAAGGAAGAACTCGTTGAAGCCTCTTCTGAAGTAATGAATGCCGTGTATCCTTTTGTTTGGGCAACTGAAAAACCTGGAAGGGCCAGAGCTGCGGAACCGGTAAAGGTGGAATTGAAACCAGGAGCAAAACCGGTAAGACGAAAGCAATACCCCATGAAATTAGAAGCATGTATCGGACTGGAGCCTATAATTAATAATTTTCTGAAGTATGGACTGTTGCGAGAATGTCAGTCTGAATACAATACCCCAATCTTGCCTGTTAAAAAGCCACATTCGCAGGAATACCGTTTAGTGCAAGACTTGAGGGCCATCAATCAAATAGTCGTTGATGTGCATCCAGTGGTACCTAACCCTTACACTTTTTGTTAACAACGATAGTTGACTCGAATGTTTATTTCACAGTATTGGACTTAAAAGATGCTTTCTTCTGCATTCCCTTGGAAGAACAAATTCAGAAGCTGTTTGCCTTTGAATGGGAGAGCCCTACAATAGGATGCAAAATGCAGTTATGCTGGGCAGTGCTTCCCCAGGGATTCAATAACAGTCCTACAATCTTCGGTAATGTACTGGCAAAAGAACTGGAGCAATGGCAAGGTAAGAAGACTACCGCTACCTTGTTACAATATGTAGATGATATTCTGCTGGGGGCAGATACGGTCGAAGAATGTAAAGAGCCCAAATACACGGAGAAAGAAAATAAGTTAGCTGAACTATTGAAGTGTATGAAGACTGCCAAAGGACGGTGGGTGACCCCAACTGGACAATGTGTTGTAACCTCACAGATAATGAAGGAACTGATGGAACAGATTCATAAGGGTACTCATACGGGAACTGAGGCCCTAATTGAAGCAGTAAAGAGGTATGCTGTAGGGATTAATATGATGCTAATTGCCAAGAGCAGTACTCAACGATGTGAAGTCTGTATCAGGAACAACCCTAAGATCCAAAGGAAACCCCCTCTTGGGTAGGTAAAAAGGGGCTTTACGCCGGGACAATAGTGGCAAACTGATTTCTCTGAATTACCTAAATGTAACGGATATAAATATTTGTTGGTAATTGTTGATACTTTTTCAGGTTGGCCTGAAGCTTTCCCGTGCCGCACCAATAAGGCAAGAGAGGTGATAAAAACTTTGCTGAAAGAAATAATACCAAGGTTTGGAGTACCAGAGGGGTTCTCGTCAGATAGGGGACCCCATTTTGTTGCAGAAATAGTCCAAGGAGTGTCAAGGTTTTTACAGCTAAGGTGGGATTTACATACTCCATGGAGGCTGCAGTCCAGTGGAAAAGTAGAGAGGATGAATCAAACAATAAAGAGGCAGATTGGGAAGTTGTGTCAGGAAACCCAGGTGAAGTGGATTGAGATTTTGCCCCTAGCATTACTGAGAATTAGAATTACCCCTAGGGTCAAAGAAGGAGTTAGTGCATTTGAAATTTTGTATGGAAAACCTTATACTGTAAATCTGACAGGGAAAGAAACCCAGATGCATCTTAAAGGAAATGAAATTTTAAGTGATTATCTTTTGTCCCTAGCCAAGGTACTTGCTTCTCTTCATCGACATAGTCAACTAAGAGCTCCTGTTCCTTTAGACTCACCAGTACATCCATTTAAGCCAGGAGACCAGGTATACCTACGAACCTGGAAAGAGGAGCCACTGACTGAAAAATGGAAAGGACCCTACCTTGTACTATTGACAACGAATACTGCTGTGAAACTTCAAGACATTGATTCCTGGATCCACTACACTCGAGTGAAAAAGTCTCCAACCCCTGTATGGAGAGCAACGCCAGTTGAACCTTTAAAAATTAAGATTACTAAATCATAGGTTGATGTTTTCTATAGTAGAGTGGACAGTGATTTGTATAACCTGTGTAATAGTACCTTTGAGACTAGAATTGAGTCGTATTAAGGATTGTGTGAATCATAGTATACTGTAGATACTATTTGAGAAATCAAGAATGAAATGGCTGATTGCTGTTGGCATCCTAATAATATGGGTGAAAGAAGGTGATTTGCAGCTTCCATTACCGCAATGGGATAGAAATCAAAACTTATGGGAACTGCTAGCCGAGGGGTAACCAATAGATCCTCCTTTTGCATTGGGTCTGGAAATTTGGTGGGGGAAATGTATAGCTCATTGTAGGTGTCCCGTTTTGCGACAGGTTAGAGCTGATTAAAACAGCAGTACAGTAAAGGTCAACGAAGGGACACAGCAAGGCAATAGAGCTGAATTGAAACAGCAGTGCTGCAAAGGTCAATGAAGGGACACAGCAAGGTAAACAAGAGTAACCAGAAGCAGTCAGAACCAGAAAGAAGTTTGTTGTTACACTAAAGAATTTCTTTGTTATGTTTAAGTGCACAAATTTAGAAATGTTTTAACAGGTGTTAGAGCGCATGTAGTAGATAAGGAAGCTTTATAAACCCCTGTAAGTGTGCATTAAAGCGTCTCCGCTTTCCACCTATGCCGGAGTCCGTGCCTTCATTCCCTCAGCTCATGCTTGATAGGAGTCCCCACTCCTTTGGAATTATTAAAGAACTATACCATGCTTAAGGCATTTGAAATAAACATGACTTATGCCCACCTTTATAACATGGGAAGAATAACTAGAATTAAAGAAAAGGGAATGTTAAAAGTTAGGGTGCGAGGAACACTCCCTGCTAAAAATTGTGTTACTTTCATAAACTGTATCTCAAAATGTATCAATTTGACAGAACTACAGCCTCCCTTGGCTTGTAATAAGACAGAAACAATGAGCTACGCCTGGGCCCATACCAGATTACCTTTAGGGCGGTTTTTACTTTGTGGAAGGATGGCCTATACTTATGTTCCGGCAAATATAACCGGAGGCCCTTGCTCTATAGGAAGATTGGCTCCCCTGCTTATAGATAAAAAAGATTTACAACATGAATCAAGAACGAGGAGAGATGTTCATCAATTACCCAGTGATTGTGATTCACAAGTTGTATTATACAGCTCAAGTGAAATTACAGCTGCTGCGTTTTTGACCCCTGGAGTTGGAGTGGCTATGAATTACCATACCTTGAAACATATTGCCTGTGCACTGGTAAAGGATATAAACTTTACTTCACAGGCCTTAACAGCTATTGGAATTGAAGTGACCCAAATTCAAGAAGCCACTCTGGAGAATCGGGCTGCTATTGATTATTTGCTACTAAGACACAATCATGGGTGTGAGGAGTTTAAAGGGATGCGTTGTTTTAATCTTTCTGATAATTCACAGCAATTAGAAGGAAAAATTCAACAATTAAAGAAATTGGCTTCCGAAGTTTACGAAAGGGAAGGATTGGATCTTTCTTGGTTAACCTCGTGACTCCCTAATTTAGGATGGCTTAAACAGCTATCTGGGATTATTTTGTTGATTGTGTTAGTGATTATAGTCACTTGTTTGATTCGATGTTGTATACCTCTTTGTATCCCAAGGAGGTACAAAGGAATGGGGTGAGACTTAAAGGTGTTAAAACACATTAATTCACAAAGGGGGGAGTTGTTACATGAAGTTCTAAAGTATATGATTATGTCCAGCAACCATGAAGATCTAAGGGGCTATGATCATGTCAGGGGCTCCTGAGGTAATTGGAGCCAACAGGGAAACACCAGTGAAAGACCTCAAAGGAATTAAGGGGTGTTCCTCCATGGAGGTGATACGGCTGACAGCCCAGCTGAAGGGCCTCTACACTAATGCCCGCAGCATGGGCACCAAACAGGAGGTATTGGAAGCCACCGTGCTGCTAGAAAGCTACGACCTAGTTGCCATTACTGAAACTTGGTGGGACGAATCCCATGACTGGAGTGCGGCTATCGATGGCTACAGGCTGTTCAGAAGGGACAGGCGAGGAAGGAGGGGCGGAGGCGCTGCCCTCTACATCAAGAAATGGATAGAGTGTGAGGAGCTGTCTCTGAAGAATAGCCACGAGCAGGTTGGAAGCTTATGGGTAAGAACCAGAGACCGAGGCAACAAAGGGAACCTTGTGGTTGGGGTCTACTACAGGCCACCCGATCAAGGGGAGCCTATTGACGAAGCCTTCTTACTCCAGCTACAGGAGGCATTGCACTCGCAGGCTCTCGTCCTGCTGAGGAACGTCTTTAACCACCCCGACATCTGCTGGAAAAGCAGCACGGCGAGCTGTAGGCAATCCAGGAGACTCCTGGAGTGCATGGAGGGATAACTTCTTAAGCCAGGTAATAGACAGCCCTACCAAAGGGGATGCTATGCTGGACCTGATGGTCAACAATGCGAGCGAGCTAATCGGTGATGTCAAGATTGGAGGCAGCCTGGTGGAGTTCACAGTCCTGAGGGATATGGGTCAGGTGAAGAGGAAGGTCAGGACCCTGAATTTTAGGAAAGCAAACTTCCAGCTCTTCAAGGAGTTAGTGAACAGGACCCCCTGGGAAACTGCCCTCAGGGACAAGGGAGCAGAACAGAGCTGGCAGATCTTTAAGGAGGCTTTCCATAGAGCGCAGGAGTTCTCGATCCCCAGGTGCAGGAAATCGGGCAAAGAAGGCAAGAGACCAGCATGGATGAGTCGAGACTTGCTGGTCAAACTAAAGGGCAAGAAGGCAATGCACAGGCAGTGGAAGCAGGGACAGGTGTCCTGGGAAGAGTATAGGGACGCTGCCCGGTTGTGTAGGGATGGCGTCAGGAAGGCCAAGGCGCAGCTGGGGCTGAACTTGGCAAGGGATGCAAAGACTAACAAGAAGGGCTTCTACAGGGATGTCAGCCAGAAAAGGAAGGTCAAAGAAAGTGTACCCCCCTGTCCTGGTTTACAAATAAGGGTTCTTCCAGGAAAATTGCTGCTCCAGTCTCCAGTGGGCAGTTCCCCAGATGGGGCAGAAGGGCTTCTGATTCGTACTTACAAGAAATGAGAAACAGGGATGAGATTCGACCCCATGTGTCCCACACGAACCCATTGGTTCATAGTGGGTATTATAATCAGAATTAGAGGGGCCCTGCCTCCAGCCAGGTGGAGGAGAGGGACAACCGAGTTTACTGGACTGTGTGGATTCGATGGCCTGGCACATCAGCCCCCCCAGAAGTACAAGGCTCTAGTGGACACTGGTGCGCAGTGCACCCTAATGCCATCGAACTATAGAGGGGCCGAACGCATTTCTATGTCTGGAGTGACAGGGGAGTCCCAAGAGTTAACTTTACTGGAGGCCGAAGTGAGCCTAACTGGGAACAAGGGGCAAAAGCACCCCACTGTGACTGGCCCGGATGCTCCGTGCATCCTTGGCATAGACTACCTCAGGAGAGGGTATTTCAAGGACCCAAAAGGGTACCGGTGGGCTTTTGGTGTAGCTGCTGTAGAGACAGAGGACGTTAAGCAGCTGTCCACCTTGCCCGGTCTTTCAGAGGATCCTTCTGTTGTGGGGTTGCTGAGGGTCAAAGAACAACAGGTACCAATCGCTACCACAACGGTGCACCGACGGCAATATCTCACCAACCGAGACTCCCTGACCCCCATCCATAAACTGATTCATCGACTGGAAAGCCAGGGAGCGATCAGCAAGACTCGCTCACCCTTTAACAGTCCTATATGGCCAGTGCGGAAATCTAATGGAGAATGGAGATTAACAGTTTTAAGATCAAATTTATAAAGAATATCTTACAATATTCCAACCACACATGTTACTGTATTCTACCACTTCCAATGCACATCCATAGCTTTCAAAAGAAATACAGTTTACATTCTATCAGATGTCAGAAGAAGAAAACAGATATCTTCAGATGAGTTATTCAACCAGGAACAATATGGAACTGTACAAAATTCCCGGCAGCAAAATTTCAAAGTAAAAAAACCTAATATATTAGTCTTTACCTTAACTCATCTAAATTAAATGATTGTGCAGAAGACATTAGATCACTTCTCTGTTTTCTTCAAAGAGATCACGTGACCAAATAGCAACGTAAAACTAATTCTTCCCTAATTACGTTGCTGGACGTAATCATATACTTTAGAACTGCACGTAACTGTAGGCTACACTCTTCTCCATTGGTCTTCAAGCATGCTGCAGTGTAGCCAGCACATCTTGGAGCAACAGGCTGAGGGCCTTCGCTAGCACCCAGTCCCTCTAACCTTCGTGTGTCATCCCACAGCTTGTCATGGGCAAGCCTGATATTATCCCCCTCCCCTTTCAAGTCTAGTTTAAAGCCCTGTCAATGAGCTCTGCTAGCTCATGGACGAAGACCCTCTTCCCTGCTTTGAGAAAGGTGTACCCCAGCAGACCTGGTGCCATGTAGGCCATCCCGTTATCAAACAACCCACAATTGTGGGTTTGTAATAGTCCAAGGGCCGAACTAGACTAGGAAGTTTCCTAGTGATGTCCTTAACCTGGGCACCAGGGAGGCAGCAGACATGATTATATACAGTATATTATATGATTATATAAATAATTATATACAGTATATTATAGGTCCTTCACACCTGACAGGACTTTCCTCCAGAGACTGCGGGCTTCTGGGTCTCTTCCAATCGCCCTGTCAATGGCTGCTTCCTTAGACAAGGATCCCAGCTGCCTGGCTTCCCTGCCCTCTAGTTCCAGGCTACTGGCCCTGTTGTCCCAGCATCGGAGCAGCCAGGTGACAAGCTGCTCGCCTTGATGATGACTGAAATCTTTTCGGATATCTCACAGCTCAGTCAGGGATTGGGGTCAGGGTCTTTGGTTCAGATGCAGTGTCTGTCACAGGGTTGGGGTAGCTGTGGTGCCCGTCGCTGAGGGTGGAGTAGCTGCAATGCCTATCATGGGGTTTTAACTGCAGTGCCTGTCACTGGGGTTGGAGTAGCCATTGTATTTGTAGCAAGGGTTGGGGTAACTGCACAGCACCCACATATGTACTGATGTTTAATCTTAAGCAAGGCCTGACACACATTCATTCCTATTAATAGGAGCATGACGGTTCGAGCATCCCAAAGGTATTCGAAATTCTCAAGAGCTCCTGTAATTAGCCAGGAGGAGAAAGGGAAAGTAAAGGAAAGCGTTTTTCCCGGTGTCCCTCCGGGGAGAAGAAAAAAAAGTGTAATTACTGATAGTTCCCACGAGATGGCTCCCGAAGCACGGAGCTGAAGCCCCACTGCCGCTCCGCTCTGCGCGCTGCCCACCGCCGTTGAATACAAATACGAAAGCGGTCCCATTACCCATGATTTTATCATACCACAAGCCTGTGCCACACAGCACAGCAGAGCGATAGCTCTAATCGAACACTCAGAGTTGATAAAGTGCATATAAACATTGGCTAACAGCTCACATGGCAAGTAGGGTGCTATACAACACAACTCTAAGAAGAACTCTGAGAGCAAATAAAACAACATTGTGGCCAGCGACATAATGAATGACATGCTTATAACAAGTTTGTTTTAACACACTCAGGTCAAATCTGTCATTATCTCAACCCTTTGAGCCTGACCAGGGGCTCGAACCCTGGACCCTCAGTCTGATGCTCTCTTGACTGAGCTAGCCAGGCCCCTCTTGGGCCTCACATTGGGTGCCAAAAAGTACTGTCACGGTTTAACCCCAGCCGGCAACTAAGTACCACGCAGCTGCTCGCTCACTCCTCCCCTCCCCATTGGAATGGGGAGGAGAATCAGAAAGAAAGGAAAACTTGTGGGTTGAGATAAAGACAGTTTACTAGGACAGCAAAGGGAAAGATAATAATAATTATATTATTTATTAATAATGATAATAGTAATAAAATATAAACATAATAGAATATACAAAAAGAATGATGCACAATTTCTCACCACCCAACGACCCAATGACTGATACAGCCCGTCCTGAGCAGCGATCACAGAGCAAAATCGAGAGCGATCTCGGAACGATCCCAAGCAGCGATCTTGGAACCACAAGTTCCCGAGAGCCAGCAAGAGAGAGAGAGGGAATGAACAGCATCTGGCCCACCAGCTGACCCCCAGTGGGCATGACGTCTATGGTATGGAATACTCTCTTTGGCCAGTTTGGGTCAACTGTACTGGCTATACCCCTCCCAGCTTTTTGCACCTGCACATTTAACAAAATCTGGGAAACTGAAAAAAGTCCTTGATCTCTTAGCAGCAACTAATAACATCAGTGTACTATCAACATTCTTCACATATCAAATCCCACACTAAATCCAAAATACAGTAGCTACTGGGAGGAAAATTAGCTCCATCCCAGCCGAAACCAGGACACCTGTGTGTGCTGGTTTTGGCTGGGATAGAGTCAATTTTCTTCATAGTAGCTGGTATGGGACTATGTTTTGGATTTGGGCTGAAAACAGTGTTGATAACTCAGGGATGTTTTCATTATTGCTGAGCAGTGCTTACACAGGATCAAGGCCTTTTCTGCTCCTCACACTGCCCTGCTAGCAAGTAGGCTGGGGGGTGCACAAGAAGTTGGGAGGGGACACAGCCAGGACAGCTCACCCCAACTGACCAAAGGGACATTCCATACCATATGACGCGATGCTCAGCAATAAAAGCTTGGGGAAGAAGAAGGAACGGGTGAATGTTCAGAGTGATGGTGTTTGTCTTCCCAAGTAACCGTTACACATTATGGAGCCCTGCTTTCCTGGGATGGCTCTAAACACCTGCCTGCCAATGGGAAGTAGTGAATGAGTTCCCGGTTTTGCTTTGCTTGTGCACGTGGCTTTTGCTTTACCTATTAAACTGTCTTTATCTGAACCCACGAGTTTTTTTACTTTTACCCTTCTGATTCTCTCCCCCATCCTGCTGGGGGAGAGTGATCGAGCAGCTGTGTGGTGCTTAGTTGCTGTCTGGGGTTAAACCATGACACCATGAAAAATTAGCATCTTCCTTGCAAGTCTGCGTTATGTTATACTTGCTATCCATGTGACTGCAGGCTACTAGACTGATGTTGACAAACTGGAACATATGAAAAAATTGAAGCACTTATATATTTCCATCCTATATTATGGCTTAAAGAACACTGATGCGTTAAAGGCATTAGGAGAATCAGATGATGAGACAAGAGAACAGAGAAACTGACAGAAGTACCTCCACAGTATTCTGAAGCCAAGGAGAAAAAGAAAAAAAAAGCTTGAATCTGATTTAGTGAGTGTGTTGTATATGCAGTTAGTTTCTTAACACATAAAAATACACAATGAAATTATGTGACTGAGAAAAGTATACACTACTTGGCATTAAGTAGGTTTAGTGATTAATGTTATTTTTTTCAATATTAAAGAGGCATACCTTTCAGTGCTCATACTTTTTCTTTTGCCATCCCTTTAAAAAGAAAAACAATTTATTACAGAATCATAGAATTATAGAATCGTTTAAGTTGGAAGAGACCTCCAAGATCATTGAGTCTAACCATTACCCTAACAATGCCAAGTCCACCACTAAACCATGTTCCTAAGCACCACATCTACACCTCTTTTAAATACCTCCAGGGATGGTGACTCCACCACTTCCCTGGGCAGCCTGTTCCAGTGCCTGACAACCCTTTCACAGTGAAGAAATGTTTCCTAATATCCAATCTAAGCCTCCCCTGGCGCAACTTGAGGCCATTTCCTCTTGTCCTGTCGTCTGTTACTTGGGAGAAGAGACCGACATTCACCTCTCTACAACCTCCGTTCAGGTAGTTGTAGAGAGCAATAAGGTCTCCCCTCAGCCTCCTTTTCTCCAGACTAAACAACCCCAGTTCCCTCAGCCACTCCTCATAGGACTTGTTCTCTAGACCCTTCACCAGCTTCGTTGCCATTCTCTGGACATGCTCCAGCACCTCAGTGTCTTGTAGTGAGGGGCCCAAAACTGAACACAGTACTCGAGGTGCGGCCTCACCAGGGCCGAGTACAGGGGGACAATCACCTCCCTACTCCTGCTGGCCACACTATTTCTGATCCAAGCCAGGATGCCATTGGCCTTCTTGGCCACCTGGGCACACTGCTGGCTCATATTCAGCCAGCTGTTGACCAACACCCCCAGGTCCTTTTCTGCCAGGCAGCTTTCCAGCCACTCCTCCCCAAGCCTGTAGTGTTGCCTGGGGTTGTTGTGACCCAAGGGCAGGACCGGGCACTTAGTCTTGTTGAACTTCATACAATTGGCCTTGGCCCATCGATCCAGCCTGTCCAGATCCCTCTGTAGCACCTTCCTTCCCTCAAGCAGATCAACACTCCCTCCCAGCTTGGTGTCATCTGCAAACTTACTCACTTTACCTAGAACTGTCATCTTTTCAATAATCTCTGAGTTCTGTGGTGGGTTGACCCTGGCTGGATGCCAGGTGCCCACCAAGCTGCTCTATCACTCCCCCTCCTCAGCTGGACAGGGGAGAGAAAACATAACGAAAGGCTCGTGGGTCATGATAAGGACAAGGAGAGATCACTCGGCAATTACAGTCACAGGCAAAACAGACTTGACTTGAGGAAATTAGCTTAATTTATTACCAATCAAAATCAGAGTAACGTAATGAGAAATAAAACCAAATCTTAAAAACACCTTTTCCCACCCCTGCCTTCTTCCCAGGCTCATCTTCACTCCCAAATTCTCTACCTCCTCCCCCCGAGCAGCGCAGGGGGACGAGGAATGGGGGTTGCGGTCAGTTCATCACATGTTGTGTCTGCCGCTTCCTCCTCACACTCTTCCCCTGCTCCAGCGTGGGCTCCCTCCCACAGGAGTCAGCCCTCCATGAACTTCTCCAATGTGGGTCCTTCCCACAGGCTGCAGTTCTTCATAGAATCATGAACTGCTCCAGCGTGGGTCCTTTCCACATGTCCTTTCCATGGGGTGCAGTCCTTCAGGAACGGATTGCTCCAGCATGCATCCCTCACTGGGGTCACAAGTCCTGCCAGAAAATCTACTCTAGCATGGGCTCCACTCTCCACAGGTTCACAGGTCCTGCCAGGCTCCTGCTCCAGCACGGGCTCTCCATAGGGTCACAGCCTCCTTTGGATGCATCCACCTGCTCCAGTGTGGTCCTCCACGGACTGCAGGTGGATATCTGCTCCACCGTTAACCTCCATGCACTGCAGGGGGACAGCCTGCCTCACCATGGTCTTTACCATGGGCTGCAGGGGAATCTCTGCTCCTGCACCTGGAGCACCTCCTCCCCCTCCTTCTTCACTGACCTTGGTGTCTGCAGAGTTGTTGCGCTCACATATCCTCACTCCTCTCCTCTGGCTGCTGTTGCACAGCAGGTTTTTTCCCCCTTCTTAAATATGTTATCCCAGAGGGGCTACCACCATCGCTGATTGGTTCAGCCTTGGCCAGCAGCAGGTCCGTCTTGGAGCCGGCTGGCATTGGCTCTATTGGACATGGGGGAAGCTTCTAGCAGCTTCTCACAGAAGCCACCCCTCTAGTCCCCCTGCTATCAAAACTTTGCCATGCAAACCCGATACCTGAGTCAAACAACCAAACAAGAGGCTAAAATCCATTTAGTAGTATGAACCTTAAAGGAACAGATATGAAGAAGATAGATATAAAAATCTTCAGTTCTGTTCCAACAAATTCACAAGTTATTACAAATACATACATAAACTTCATCAGTTTTCACTGGAAATATGAAAATTTACCACCAGAGAAGATCAGATACCAATGTGATTTTCATTACAAGCAGAAAATAATAAAAAACAATGAATGTATATTGTTTTTATAGAAGAAACAGGACTGAACATCTCTGCTTAGGATAAATAACTCATTTCTCTTTAACTATTTTAGTAATTATGAGGTTATCCTAAATGATACTGACTTGATTTCTTGATATACACTTACTTATGCACAACTTCTCTGACAGGCTTTTTGGATTTCATATATTAGACATGGCTGTACAAACTTTTGCTTTATAATGCTTGTCTGTTGTGTGTATCTCAGTGATAAGTATAACAAGAACAGGTATCAAAGATCTTTTAAAATATATTAAACAAGCCAAATTTTCATTGTATTTGTTTGGTTTGTCAATAAAATATATCTTAAAATGTACAGTATGTAACATACACAAGGAAATGTTTAGAAAAATGTAAACACAGACACCCCCCCCCCCCCCCATTTCCAAATGTGCTGAACCCAAACCAAGGGAAACATCCAAGAGATTGCACCAAGATGCTTCTGAAAAAAAGAAGAGAAAGTAGTGCTCTCTGCTGGTAAAGTTCTGAGCAAGTAATAATTCCAAGGGATTTTAACATCATCTGTCCTGGTTTCGGCTGGGATGGAGCTAATTTTCCTCCCAGTAGCTACTGTATTTTGGATTTAGTGTGGGATTTGATATGTGAAGAATGTTGATAGTACACTGATGTTATTAGTTGCTGCTAAGAGATCAAGGACTTTTTTCAGTTTCCCAGATTTTGTTAAATGTGCAGGTGCAAAAAGCTGGGAGGGGTATAGCCAGTACAGTTGACCCAAACTGTCCAAAGGAAGTATTCCATACCATAGACATCATGCCCAGTATATAAGTGGGGTTCGGATGGTGGGCCAGGTTCTCTCCCTCTCTCTCTCTTGCTGGCTCTCGGGAACTTGTGGTTCCAAGATCGCTGCTTGGGATCGTTCCGAGATCGCTCTCAGTTTTGTTCCGTGATCGCTGCTTGGAACGGGCTGTATCAGTCATTGGGTCGTCGGGCAATGAGAAATTGTGCATTGTTAGTTTTGTATATTTGATTACCATTATATTTTATTATTGTTATCATTATTAATATATAATATAATAATTATTATCTTTTTCTTTGCTGTCCTAGTAAACTATCTTTATCTCAACCCACAAGTTTTCCTTTCTTTCCGTTTCTGGGGAGGGGAGGAGTGAGCGAGCAGCTGCATGGTACTTAGTTGCCAGCTAGGGTTAAACCATGACAATGGGTAACTGAAATTGGTTACATTTCCTAATTTTTAAGTTTTTACCAACGTAAAGTTCCTTAAGAAGGTGGTGTATGTCATTTCCAAAAGTTCACTTTTAAAAAGAAAATACTGCAAAGAGAATCTGTAGAGAGCTCTAATAATTATCCCTACCATCATGTGTTGTCTCTTCTTAGAAAAGAAGATAAGAAAAGATTCTTATTCCAATTGAGACTTAATAGTTGTGGGCATCTTAAGTAAGCCCCGTAAGGTTTGGTACCACCAGAGCTGAGAAATTTATGGCTTTAGTCTTGTGCTGCTTTACAGGCAGACAGATAATCTGAGTAGCCTATTGTACCTTTCTGTTTTTCTTTTCTTCCTTCTTTCTCTCCTTAGAGAGACAGGTTTAGACCAGAGACATCAATGGACTTGCTGAGATCATGCAACTAGTTTATATGGGGGGAAGAGATGGGCCTGAAATAGCGTTCTCCTTATGCTGCCCCTTCCAAACTTAGGACTTTTACAGCTTTCCAATTACTGCAACATTGTAATGCTGTAAATTGCTGCAGCATTGCCAGGATAACATCAGTAACTCCTTGGATAATGGCATTTGACCCACAGTAAAATATTAATCCTTTTAGTTTGGCAGCATGCAAACATTCTTAGGGGAATATGAATCATAATAGGGGATGATTTTCAATATGATCAGGTAAATCTGAATACAACTTAGAGATGTGAAATCCAGTGTATAACTATAGGGGCTTTACACTCATAAATATAAAGCCTGGCATGAAACAATGGATCTGTGAGACCTTTCCAAAAAGCATCTGGCAGCTGTAAGTTTTCCTTCCAGCTTCCCTTAAAACCACTACTAACTGAAGGTTGCCTTTCCTCTCACGTTATTACTAAAAAGCAGATGCACAACAACAAAAAATAATACTGTAATTCCCCTGCTAAGAAGCTCTAGCAAAGGCAGTTAGTAATGTTTTTGGCAGAAAGCTAGTTTTTCCTCCTCTTATCCTAGCTGGCATCTTTTTCTTAGCATATGCATTATTTATTTCTGATACTTGGCTCTGATGTTGACTTCCTAATCCTTTCTTTCTTCTGATGTTACACAGCACTGTACAAAGATTACATACAAATAACTTGGCTGGCTCCATGAATTCAGTTGGTGTTAGCATGCTCTCTTGCAAATATTTAAGCAGTAATGACCTCAAATCTGATACATTTTCAAATACTGCATGAAAAATTGAATGCCAAATTATTTCATAATTTGAGGGATTTTGCAAACATTTTGAAACACATGAATGTGTGTAAATCTTTTTGTATAATATTCATATTAATATTAATTTTTTCCTTTGAAGTAAACACTCAAACCCATACAAACTTCTTCTGATGTAGTTTTGTTTAACTGTACAAAAAACACTTTTAGATGGCAGCCACAGAACAAATTTTAGGATTCATACTGAAAAAAAGGTTTTATCTTAGAACATTCATTGAAATTAACACAGCAGAAGATCAGTACAGCTTGCATCAAGAACTCTGCAGAGACCTTGCTCAAGTGCTGCAGAAAGAGGGACTTAAGGTATTTATATTTGTATTGGGTTTGCATGGCAAGGTTTTGGTAGTGGGGGGGGCTACAGGGGTGGCTTCTGTGAGAAGCTGCTAGAAGCTTCCCCCATGTCCAATAGAGCCAATGCCAGCCAACTCCAAGATGGACCCACCACTGGCCAAGGCCGAGTCAATCAGCAACGGTGGTAGTGCCTCTGGGATAACACATTTAAGAAGGGGGGAAAAAAATCCTGCTGTGGGAAAAACAGCAGCAGAGAGAGGAGTGAGAAGATGTGAGAGCAACAACTCTGCAGACACCAAGGTCAGTGGAGAAGGAGGGGGAGGAGGTGCTCCAGGCACCAGAGCAGAGATTCCCCTGCAGCCCGTGGTGAAGACCATGGTGAGGCAGGCTGTCCCCTTGCAGCGCATGGAGGTCCACAGTGGAGCAGCTCCTGAAGAACTGCAACCCGTGGGAAGGACTCATGTTGGAGAAGTTTGTGGAGGACTGTCTCCCATGGGAGGGACCCCACGCTGGAGCAGGGGAAGAGTGTGAGGAGTCCTCCCCCTGAGGAGGAAGGAGCAGCAGAGAAAATGTGTGATGAACTGACCGCAAACCCCCATTCCCTGTCCCCCTGCATTGCTCGGGGGGAGGGAGAGAAAATTGGGAGTAAAGTTGAGCCTGGGAAGAAGGGAGGGATGGGGGAAGGTGTTTTTAAGTTTTGATCTTATTTTCTCATTATCCTACTCTGATTTGATTGGTGATAAATTAAACTAATTTCCCCAAGTCGAGTCTGTTTTGCCTGTGACAGTAGTTGGTGAGTGATCTCTCCCTGTCCTTATCTCGACCCATGAGCCTTTTGTTATATTTTCTCTCCCCTGTTCAGCTGAGGAGGGGAGTGATAGAGCGGCTTTGGTGGGCACCTGGCGTCCACCCAGGGTCAACCCACCACAGAACTAAACAGAGTTTTTGAGCAGTGTATTTTACTGCAGAGGTCACTAAGATCAGTGTAGAAGGACTCCACAGCCACTAGGTTCATAGACACTGCGGTAACCACCTGAACAAAACTCTGGAGACCTGGAAACTCAGCAAAACCTCAGAATGAGCACATGAGCTGATGCACCTTTCTGTGCATTGTGTGTCAGACATCAGATATTCAAAGGTTAAAAAAAAAAGAAACCCTTAAGTTTTAAATTACATTCAAACTAAAGTTATAGTCAATGGTTTAGAGCACTGGTTAACACCACAGGCAAAACTTACTAGAAAAATCTTTAGTGATAAGTTCATCTTCTCAAAAGGCAACATAATAAATTAAATGGTCAAAATAAAATCTCTACCTTTTTTCCCCCTTCTCTTTTCTTTTAAACAAGGAGGAAAATTTGACTGTGGCATGTTTTCTCTATCAGTTTGGTTCAAATTCTTAAGTATCACAACATTTGGTCACGTGCACTTCATCTTTCTGAAACCAATTAAAGATAGGATTCACTGCTCAACTTTCAATGACAAAATGAAATAAATTTAAATATTTTCAATCCAAATCCCAAGAGAAAAAAACATAAATAAATAAAAAAACAACAAATCAACTTGAACCTTTAATACTTTACCCCCATCAAACAACAAATGAAATACATATCATGAAATCCAAGATCCTTAACAAGTTCAAACTCATTCTGAAACACCCATGCTTTTTTATGACAGAAGTGAGAAAAATCAAATAAAATCAAAATTAGTAATTAGCTTACTTTTATTTATGAGGAGAGATTGAGGCTTCATAAAAATAAATAAATCTTGGCATAATTTTATTGAAGTCAGGAGACTTGTGCCATGCACAAGTTTGATTTAAGATCTACAAAAGATTTTTTTTTTTTAACATGATTTTGTGTATCCTAAGTATTTCTCCTGGCACTAAGTAAAATTACTTCCATTAAAGTAAGATGTATTTTTTTTCTCCCTAATTGTTTGCTCTTTATTTCAAGTCCCTTCTTTTAAAACAAATGAATCTGCATTTAGAACTCACTAATGCTCTTTGCTTCTCTCTCTCTCAAGTAATTAGCATTCAAAATTATGATTATATATTGTATGCAATTATTATCTCCATGTTTCCTATGTACTTGCAGCTTCCTAATAATTAGATTATGCTCCATGGTTTTGAAGTTTTAATAATAATAAGGCTCAAGTGGAACCACTAGCTCATTACATAGTTTTGAAAATCTCTATCAGCATCACTACTGACTTCATTAAAACTGCAACATGGGTGAATGCAACGCTTTTTCATCTCCTTGCCCAAAAGCACAAATGTTTTGTTTAACTTATGTTCAAAGCCACATCACTGAAGAGTTTAAGATTTAAACTACCACTTTTCATGTTACCTAGAACTGATGTATTGATAAATTCTAAAACGAAGTACAGACTTCTGATTAGAGAGTACATTTTTCAGACTTACCTCTTTACTCACTTTGCCATATCTTTCAAAGTTTTAACTTTTAACTGAAAAATAAAATCCAGTTTACACTGTCTAGTCTAAGAACAAATGTTTCTTCTATTATTTTTATTATTTTTTTCACACACTCATAAAATTTCTCTACATAACAGTGTCATTATATTATGCTATCATTGTATGTTTTATTATGCTTTAGATTCATGTAATTGATTTCTGTATTAGCTTGACATTTGGCCTTACCAACATACTAATTGATCCCACTGCTATAGGCTTTTCCTTCAGCTCTGGATTGTCTCTCATTTCCCCGGCTGCATAGAAGGCATCCATGTCAATGTGTACAATAGTACTGCTAAGGTTATGGCTCTGTTCCAGTTCTATCGCAAGTTTGTCCATCTGAACAGAATAAACCAATAACTGAAAAACTATTAACCTGGCATTTTCAGTTTACTCTCAAATTCAAATTGCTTAATTACTTTAATGAATACTATCAATTGCTCCTCTAGTTACATAACTTCTGTATTTCAATTTATCGTATTTATAACAAACTTCTTTTTGCTTTTCCTCCCTGAATGTATTTCTAACATGATACTTACTGATCAACTAACATAAACATCTAAAGAATGAAGTAAAATTAAATTAAACTAATCAGAAATATAAAAAGATAACTCTTGAGCAAAAGCAACTGATGATACAAGTAATATGCCAAAACAAAACACACCCAGATGTACTCAGAGAATCCTGTGCACCTACAAATGTTTCCTTAGTAAGATAAGGAAAGTTACAGAATAGTTTTGTAGAGGCAAGTCAGGTTGAGAAGTTTTTAAAAGCTGCTTTCAATTTTCCTTTGAAGATAAAAAGAGATACCATTTTTTTTTATTTCTAAGCTAGATGAAAAAATGTAAAAAGTATAGATTGTAATTAGAAGTTTAATTTTGCTTATAGTGACTTTTAGACAATTTAAAGGGTAACCTCTCATTCTTTCTTATCCCATGATGCAAAACACAAGTTTTCTATCTTAAATTGCTTTGTCAAAGTAAGATCTGAAAAGATTATTCAAAATATCTTTTATATTTGTAAAAGCATCTGACAAGGTGAAAAGATAATAAACAGTGATACCACTTTTTAAGACAATAGTAACTGTTTACAGAATAAACATCTGGGATAAAACCCACATGGATAAAAATAGCAAACATCAGTAGAACAGTTTGCAAATCTGGTAGCAGTTGGATACTTTTTAAAGTATCATTAATTACTGCTGAACTTCAAGCAATTCCACTCTAGGTTGTTAGGATAATCCAACTCTGTTACAGACAAGTTTTAAAAAATTAAGAATTACATGATAGTGTACAATATATAATTTCCCTTATAAGATGACAATGGCATTCATTAGGAAAATTTCAAACTGCCTTTGACATTTCAGATTATTTTAAAAATAAATAAATATTTTTTTACATGGAAATGGCAGTTTTTAGAAAGTACTTGTGAATCATCTTATCTCCAGCATTCACAAAATCAATTGTGGTAAGTGCCCTTCTGTAAAGAAGGCCTTCTAAGGAAAACTGTAAAAATATGAGAAATACCCTCACAAATTTCTTGGCGTACACACACTCTAGTGACAAGAAAGATAGCATTACATTGCAGATTCTATGTTTTATTTATATTATTGCTTCCATCATGTAACCAGGATTTTGTCCAACAAATCCAGTAAGTAGGGATTTTTTTGTTGGTTTGTTTTTACATTACAGCACTTGCATCGACTGCCAGCTTATGAAGCCGTATTTCAGCCTCTAACCGTCCTACAAACAAGACTTGATCTGAAGATGAGAACTTGCAGCATTCATGGAAGTAAATATATATGGATACCTTTATAATTCTGGAGTACCTCCCACTTACAAATTTTAGGAGAATAAATTCTCTCATGGCATATCAGAATGTAGTACTAAAAAGAAAAAGAGTTAAAGGTGAAAGAGTTGAAGGTGAAAGAAAGCATAACCCCCCTGAAGAGCAGGAGCGGCAAACTAGTGTCAACAGACAAGGAGAAGGCTGAGGTACTCAACGACTTCTTTGCCTCAGTCTTCACTGGCAACCTCTCCTCCCACACCTCTCGAGTGGATGGGCTGCAAGATGGGGACTGGGGGAGCAAAGTCCCTCCCACAGTAAGAGAAGATCAGGTTCGTGACTACCTGAGGAACATGGATGTACGTAAGTCTATGGGACCTGATGAGATGCATCCCAGAGTCCTGAAGGAATTGGCTGATGTAGTTGCCAAGCCACTCTCCATGATATTTGAAAGGTCATGGCAGTCAGGCGAAGTCCCTGGGGACTGGAAAAAGGGAAATGTAGTGCCCATCTTTAAAAAGGGTAAGAAGGAGGACCCTGGGAACTACTGACCTGTCAGCCTCACCTCTGTGCCTGGGAAGATCATGGAACAGATCCTCCTAGAAGCTATGCTAAGGCACATGGAGGACAGGGAGGTGATTGGAGACAGCCAGCATGGCTTCACCAAGGGCAAGTCCTGCCTGACCAACTTAGTGGCCTTCTACGATGGGGTGACTGCATCAGTGGACAAGTGCAAAGCAACCGATGTCATCTATCTGGACTTCTGTAAGGCCTTTGACATGGTCCCCCACAACATCCTTCTCTCGAAACTGGAGAGATATGGATTTGATGGGTGGACTGCTCGGTGGATGAGGAATTGGTTGAATGGTCGCATCCAGCGGGTAGTGGTCAATGGCTCAATGTCCAGATGGAGACCGGTGACAAGTGGTGTCCCTCAAGGGTCTGTATTGGGACCGGTCCTTTTTAACATCTTCATCGATGACATAGACAGCGGGATCGAGTGCACCCTCAGCAAGTTCGCGGACGACACCAAGCTGAGTGGTGCGGTGGATACGCTTGAGGGTCGGGATGCCATCCAGAGGGACCTGGACAGGCTTGAGAGGTGGGCCCGGGCGAACCTTATGAGGTTCAACAAGGACAAATGCAGAGTCCTGCACCTGGGTCGGAGCAACCCCCGGTATCAATACAGGCTGGGGGATGCAGGGATGGAGAGCAGCCCTGCCGAGAAGGACTTGGGGGTGCTGGTGTGAGGGAATGAAGGCACGGACTCCGGCATAGGTGGAAAGCGGAGACGCTTTAATGCGCACTTACAGGGGTTTATAAAGCTTCCTTATCTACTACATGCGCTCTAACACCTGTTAAAACATTTCTAAATTTGTGCACTTAAACATAACAAAGAAATTCTTTAGTGTAACAACAAACTTCTTTCTGGTTCTGACTGCTTCTGGTTACTCTTGTTTACCTTACTGTGTCCCTTCATTGACCTTTGCAGCACTGCTGTTTCAATTCAGCTCTATTACCTTGCTGTGTCCCTTCGTTGACCTTTACTGTACTGCTGTTTTAATCAGCTCTAACCTGTCGCAAAACAGGTCACCTACAATTCCCCCTTTCTTTGTTTTTACAAGCCAAATAGAGTGCATTGAATGTTCAATCATTTTTAGCAAACACTGCAACAGACAAGGCACTACAATAATAATTGTGACTAATACAATGAGCAAAACAAGTCCTCCTTTCGCTAATTCTACTAACCATCCTGTTAATCCTAACCCTTTCAGCCAAGATTCTAATCCTACTGAGCTTGTGGTTAATTGTTCAGATAGCTCTTTCAATTTCTTTATCTGTTGAAATACTGTTTGAGAATTATCGCTTAAATTCATACAACACATGCCTTCAAACTCTTCACATCCATGTCCCTGTGCTAATAACAAAAAATCTATAGCTGCTCTATTTTGCAAAATGGCGTGCCTAATAGAATCTGTATCTACCAGCAAAGCACTTAAAGCTTTTGATGTGACATTGTTTTGCTTAGCAAGCCAACATCCTAATTTATTAAGTGTCGCTAGGGCTTTTGCGGCAGCGACACCAGGCGCTAAGATTGAGGCTACGATAGTCTTATCTGCCTCCCAAAAATCCACATTGTCCTTACAATCTTCTCGATAACGATTCACTGATCGTTTTGATCGCCCATGAAATCTGTTAATATTTAAAACCATGGACGTGTTTGGTGTTAATAACATTATGCGGCCCAGAGTACAAGGGCCTTCTGCAACATGAGAAGGAACACCTTGCCAAGCCCGGTTCCCCACAGATGAGAAACACACCGGCCGGCAAGGCTAAAGGTGTGTTTGAAGACTTAGATATTTTAGAGGTGGTATAATTACACCACACAGATGCGTTCTTATAGACGGATAAACTTGCTGGTACATCAATTACGGTGTTATCACGTCCAGTATAATTAAAGCTTAGACAGGCATAGGCACTCACACTTCCCAAAATATCTAATTCTTGCGGCTCCAATGGAACGACCGGCAAATAGTTGGCCCAGCCATCCCAGTTGGTTACCGCTTCCTTACTAGCATTTCCCGTCAAATTAACATTCCATTTAGACATAATATGATGCTCTACTGAAGTATTATTAACAACAGTCACAACTTCCTTGTCTGAAAGCGGAAATTCCAACTAAACATGTCGTAAATGAGTTGGCTGCGCTGGCCATCGAGAGGCACATGTGGTTCTGTCCCGTCATGTTGGCAAGTGTGACCCAGATGTTTGCTCTGGGTTGGATGGAGATCCATGAGGCACTGAAACCGCAACAGTAGAGGACGATGATCCCAACCAAGGCTGCACACCACGGGCTGGTACCCATCGTGGTCCTTGTCCTGTGGAAACACAAGCATATCCTTGCCCCCAGGTTATCAAAAGATATGGTCCTTAGCCAAATCCCCTGCAGTTTTTTTTTTAAAAAATTAATTGTTTTTCCATCTCAGTCATACATTCTGTTTCTGTGATCGAGGGGGAGGCTTAAGCAAATCAGTTAGATCTTGTTCTGATGCCCGGTGAATTTATCTATTTTAGTACACCTTTGTCCGATACTACATGCCGAGCAACACTGCTTCAGTTTTTAAGTTCTTTGTTATTTTCCCGCTCGAGGGCGAGTACCATAGGGTCCTGTGGCAGCACCATTCCACAGTCCCTTTGCCACTCCGGGTGATTTCGGAGGGTGAAAAACATATCTGCATATGACACTTCATCCTATTTTCCTTCTCTCCTTAAAACAACATTAATTGCAAGGTAGTGTTATAATCAATTGACCCATGAAGTGGAACTAACCCATTAAGTGGCCACTTAGTTCCATCTTCCAGCTTATAAATCAGCCACCATTGATTACAATATTTAATGAGAGTCGTCTTATTCTCTGTACCCCCGGTTCCAACAACATCCCTCCAATGTGTCAATATATGACCAAGGGGGCTTTTCTTTAAAATACCCTTATTCTGAGTGTTACCCATCTCTTCTGACTCCTTATGCTTATTTTCTAGATTGTTTCTTATTAGCTATTGTGCTTCGTTTTCATTCCCAAACGTCCCAAATCTCTGGGATAATCCAATACCTCTTTTTTTTTTTTTTTTTTTTTTTCTTCAACGGGACCCACACAGAGTTACAGAACCACAAATCAGGACTCACTCGCTTCACAGCGGCGCCGCGTCTCAAACACACACACCCACAACACACACAAATGCTTTTAACATAAAATACACACACCCACAAAACAAATGCTTTTAGCATAAAACACCACAAAATACCACAAAATACCGTAAAGTACCATAAAGTACCATAAAGTACCTTTAACATAAAATACCTGGGCATTTACAAACAAGACACACAATTATCACTCCAGTTAGTCAGCAAAATGTTACATATTCATCATACGTCTATACATATTCATCACCTTTCCCCGAAAAGGCGGTCTGTATTAAAATGAGTTCGCAAAGGCGGTCGTTATTAAAATGAGTTCGCAAAGGCGGTCTTTATTAAAATGAGTTCGCTCCCTTTAACTCCTCGCAGTTGCGCACGCGCAGTGCCAACCCTTCAGCCGGGACAGGTCGGGGGGCGGGGGGTGGGCGGGCAGCGTCACTGCACCTCCCCCTGTTTCCTTTTGGGGACATTCAGTAGCAATGTGTCCCGTAGCATGGCAGCGAAAACAACGTTTGTCTCCGACTTGCAGAGCTGCTGCAAAAGCTCCAGCTAACGCGGCGGTGTGATGTTCCACCGATCCAACCCGGTTACATGCCTCAATCATTTGCACTAGTGTAGTATTCGCTGGCATCGCCTGGAGTATTTTTTTACAGTCCGTATTCGCATTTTCCACAGCTAATTTTAACATTAAGGCTTCTTTTGCTTCACGGTTATCAAGCTGCTTATTTAAAGCATCGCGTAATCTATCAGTAAACTGCATGTATGCGCTTTTTTTTTTTTTTTCTTTTTCTTTTTCCTTCGGCGGCGGGCGGCGGCGGCTGTTCGGTGCGGACGGTGGTGGTGACTGGCTGTTCGCTCCGCCTCCCGCGGTGTGATGGTGACTGAGGCCGGCCGTGGGGGGCTGCTCCCTGCTCCGGGCTCGCTGAGCTCCGCTCTCCGCTCCCGATACCGGCCTTAGAGAGCCATGGCGGCCAGGGGAGGGGAGGCTGCTCCGGTCCGCGCCGCGGGGGGAGGGCTAATCCTATTGGATCTCCCTCCTTTAATGCTTTTGCTGGCTCTGAGCGCGAATCAGCTGTGAGTACTGCTTGAGCGGCAGCACTTTGAACCTTCTTTTCCGCCTGCCATGATCTTAAAGTTTCAGTTTCTAAACGCCATGTAGTCATAACTTCAGCGGCAGTTGTACTCCCTCTAGAAACTGCTTCCCATATCGTTTCTCCCGCCTGTTCCCACATCGTTTCTCCCGCCTGTTCCCACGTCTTTACATCAAACACAGCAGAGACAGTAGAGGGGGCTCCTTGCTTTTGCAAAAACTTCAGCAACAGTTTGATTTTAAGAGTCATACTTTACTCCCCTTTTTGTCAAAAGGTGCGTTAATAACTTAACTATAGCTTCTTCTTCCGCAGAAATGTTAGCTCCCATTATAAATGCCCAGCCGCTCACCTGTTTTTCAGGCGATGTCCCGGGGTGGAAGCCGCAGTCCAGCTGCTAGCTTGATTCGTTCGGCTGGGTTCCCTCCAGACGCTCCGCGTTGCTTCAAGGGACGCTCGTTCAGCGTTGCTTTAAGGGACGCTCGTGCAGCGTTGATTTACCCCATCACGTCGGGGTCACCATTTGAGGGAATGAAGGCACGGACTCCGGCATAGGTGGAAAGCGGAGACGCTTTAATGCGCACTTACAGGGGTTTATAAAGCTTCCTTATCTACTACATGCGCTCTAACACCTGTTAAAACATTTCTAAATTTGTGCACTTAAACATAACAAAGAAATTCTTTAGTGTAACAACAAACTTCTTTCTGGTTCTGACTGCTTCTGGTTACTCTTGTTTACCTTGCTGTGTCCCTTCATTGACCTTTGCAGCACTGTTGTTTCAATTCAGCTCTATTACCTTGCTGTGTCCCTTCGTTGACCTTTACTGTACTGCTGTTTTAATCAGCTCTAACCTGTCGCAAAACGGGTCACCTACACTGGTGGATGAAAGGCTGGACATGAGCCAACAATGTGCACTTGCAGCCCAGAAGGCCAACCGTATCCTGGGCTGCATCAAAAGAAGCGTGGCCAGCAGGTCGAGGGAGGTGATTCTGCCCCTCTACTCTGCCCTGGTGAGGCCCCACCTGGAGTACTGCGTCCAGCTCTGGGCCCCTCAACATAAGAAGGACGTGGACCGGCTGGAGCGGGTCCAGAGGAGGGCCACAAGGATGATCAGAGGAATGGAGCACCTCTCCTACGAAGACAGGCTGAGGGAGTTGGGCCTGTTCAGCCTGGAGAAGAGAAGGCTCCGGGGACACCTTATTGCAGCCTTTCAGTACTTGAAGGGGGCCTGTAGGAAAAATGGGGAGAACCTTTTTAGCAGGGCCTGTTGTGATAGGACAAGGGGTAATGGTTTTAAACTAAAGGAGGGGAGATTTAGACTAGACATAAGGAAGAAGTTTTTCACAATGAGGGTTGTGAAGCACTGGAACAGGTTGCCCAGAGAGGTAGTAGAAGCCCCATCCCTGGAAACATTCAAGGTCAGGCTGGATGGGGCTCTGAGCAACCTGATCTAGTGAGGTTGTCCCTGCTCATGGCAGGGGGGTTGGACTAGATGGCCTTTAAAGGTCCCTTCCAACCCAAACTATTCTATGATTCTATGATTCTAAAAAGAACTCGATAGACAACAATGACGAAGAAAAGAAGATAATGAGAGCTGACTATATCCATATCTGAAGACCTAGAGAAGCTGATGAAACAATACACAGCACATATTAAGAAAACCAAATAGGACAAACAAGACTTACAAAGTTAAAGGTGGAGATAATGGCCTGGGGAAGAGTAGCTGGCAGGTAAGTGACAGGAAATGGGGGAGGCATTTAGGATATCAGACATAGATAAAGACTGGCTGGGCCAGGAGACTGGGGACTTCAACGGGGACCCTGGGGGCATAGAGAAGGACTGCTTTAGAAAGAGTACTGATGGTAATCTGGGGATATGGGACAAGAAGAGGAAAATTCAGGATAGGATAATTTGAAAGAAAGATGGGAAAGAGCAAAAGGGTCAGAACTTGTGATGAAGAAATGAGAGCAACAACAATCATGGACTAGGGCTCATCTGCATACAGAGGGGACGGAACCAAAATTCAAGTTTTCCAGATGTTTTTATAGCAGCAAAGATCTGAAATTAGCCAGCAAAAAAGTGTGCATCTCATCCCCCTCTAATGACAGTTCTCATGCAGTATGGCAGCTGACTTAATAGTTACTCCATTGGAAAGAAAGACTACTGCTATTTGAGCAAGCGACATAAAGATTTCAAACATGGGATTTGAAATGCAGGTCTTAGTAAGACCCACATGAAAGAATTTCTCTCTTTTTTTTAAGCTTTTTTCTTTTATAGAAAGCATTTTTCATACAAAACATTAAAAGAAAACAACAATGTTGCAAGATCAAAGAATCAAGTTCAGAAAAAGACAGCATGAAGGTAGTCAAAGCAATTCAAATTTGTTAGCTTTCACTATATGCACTATATAGTCTTTAATTACATAACCCATACACTAATTTTATATGATCTGTGTCATTCATTTTATAAGAAAGACTTTCTGTAAAACGAAAAGTTCTGTGGTGAAGAAGGATGGAAATGGAAGTATGTTTTCATAATTAAATGACTTAAATGCTACCCCAGAAAACTAAAAAAAACCTGACAAGCAGAGACATAATTGATTCATGTTAAAGATTAACTAAAAAACAGTTGAGGCGTACAGGCTTATAATAAACTTTTCAGAGGTACTCAAGCAATTGCAAACTTTTCTGGGCCCAAATTTGAGACACTGGCATCTAATTTACAAAAGTGTTTTGCAAATCTGCAATGAACAAAAAAAGACTGTACACCAAAGCTCAGGACCTATAATCCTCACAATGGCATTCAAAATTAATGGATGTGTTTAATCTTTATATGTCTCAGCTCCTCATCTACAAAACAAAAATATCACTCTAGTTTGCTGGAGTATTGCAAGAATAATGTAAAGAATTCACACTATATGGTGTACGACATAGAAAAGCCTATGAGGAAGTCAGTAATTCTGCATTCAAAGCTGAATTAGACTAGTGTATAACAAATAAGACTTGGGGCCACCCATTGAACAATGAGGACAACAGTAAATATTGAATAATTGTCCACTCAGTGAACACTGTCTGAACTGTGTACTGAATTGTCATGGTTTAACCCCAGCCAGCAACTAAGCACCATGCAGCCACTCGCTCACTCCTCCCCGGTGGGATGGGGGAGAGAATCAGAAGGGTAAAAGTGAGAAAACTCATGGGTTGAGATAAAGACAGTTTAATAGGTAAAGCAAAAGCTGCACATGCAAGCAAAGCAAAACAAGGAATTCATTCCCTACTTCCCATTGGCAGGCAGGTGTTCAGCCATCTCCAGGAAAGCAGAGCTCCATAATGTGTAACGGTTACTTGGGAAGACAAATGCCATCACTCTGAATGTTCCCCCCTTCCTTCTTCTTCCCCCAGCTTTATATGCTGAGCATGACATCATATGGCATGGAATATCCCTTTGGTCAGTTGGGGTCAGCTGTCCCAGCTGTGTCCCCTCCCACCTTCTTGTGCACCAACAGCCTACTCACTGGTGGGGTGGTATGAGAAGCAGAAAAGACCTTGACTCTGTGTAAGCGCTGCTCAGCAATAACTAAACCAACCCTGTATTATCAACACTGTTTTCAGCACAAATCCAAAACATAGCCCCTTACCAGCTACTGTGAAGAAAATTAACCCTACCACCAGAACATGAATGAAGCAGGAATCCAGTTAGGGAAAAATAGCAAGCAATCATGTAATTAAAGACTGAATCACAGTACAAATGAAAAAGGAAACGAATTAAGCCTCTACAAGCAACTTTAATTCTGTTGTGCCTAAGAATGTTTAGTGTGCAACCTTGGTGGTGTAGTTTTCTTTTAACAACCTTTCATACAAAGTAATATTTTGGATACTATTATCTATCATTAACATTTAAGAGAAATAGTCTCTTCATCTTTCTAGTTCAGGACACTTGTATCTCTCGTGACTGCTTGCCATGATGATTTTTTCATTAATTAGCATAAATAAGGAATAAATTATATCCAGAAGAGCTGACAACTCTGATCTCCCTCATCCCATTGCAGGTCATTTAACACAAATATACATATATTATAAAAACAGAAAGTAAACTCAAGACTGCTATGATACTTATTAACAAGGTATTTAACATAACTTTTACATAAAATTAAATCTAGCCACAGATGTCAAGAGCAACAAGAAAAGCTTTTATAGGTACATTGCTGCTAAAAGGACTAGGGAAAATGTGGGCCCTCTCCGGAAGGAAATGGGAGACCTGGCTACCTGGGATATGGAGAAGACTGGGGTACTCAATGACTTTTTTTGCTTCAGTCTTCACTGACAAGTGCTCTAGCCACACCACCCAAGTCACGGAAGGCAAGGGCAGGGACTGGGAGAATGAAGAACTGCTCACTGTAGGAGAACAGGTTCGAGACCATCTAAGGAACCTGAAGGTGCACAAGTCCATGAGATGCATCCGCAGGTCCTGAAGTGCACAAGGTGCGGGTCCCTGAAAGTGCGGGTCCCTGAAGGTGCACAAGTCCATGAGATGCATCCACAGGTCCTGAGGGAACTGGCGGATGAAGTTGCTAAGCCACTCTCCATCATATTTGAGAAGTCGTAGCAGTCCGGTGAAGTTCCCATTGACTGGCAAAGGGGAAACATAACTCCCATAATTAAGAAGGAAAAAAAGGAAGACCAGGGGAGCTACAGGCCAGTCAGTCTCACCTCTGTGCCTGGCAACATCATGGAGCAGATCCTCCTGGAAACTATGCTAAGGCACATGGAAAATAAGGGGGTGATTGGTGACAGCCAACACGGCTTCACTAAGGGCAAATTGTGCCTGACAAATTTGGTGGCCTTCTATGACAGGGTTACAGTGTTGGTGGATAAGGGAAGAGCAACTGACGTCATCTACCTGGACTTGTGCAAAGCATTTGACACTGTCCTGCACGACATCCTTGTCTCTAAACTGGAGAGACATGGATTTGACAGATGGACCGCTCGGTGGATAAGGAATTAGCTGGATGGTTCCACTCAAATTGTTGAGATCAATGGCTCAATGTCCAAGTGGAGACCAGCGGCAAGTGGTGTTCCTCAGGGGTTGGTATTGGGACCGGCGCTGTTTAACATCTTTATTGGCGACATGGACAGTGGGATTGAGTGCACCCTCAGCAAGTTTGCCAACGACACCAAGCTGTGTGGTGCGGTGGACACACCTCAGGGACGGGATTCCATTCAGAGGGACCTGGACAAGCTTGAGAGGTGGGCTTGGGCGAACCTCATGAAGTTCAACAGGGACAAGTGCAAGGTCCTGCACATGGGTCAGGGTAATCCCAAGCACAAATACAGGCTGGGTGGAGAATGGATTGAGAGCAGCCCTGAGGAGAAGGACTTGGGGGTGTTGGTTGATGAGAAGCTCAGCATGACCGGGCAATGTGCACTCGCAGCCCAGAAAGCCAACCGTATCCTGGGCTGCATCAAAAGGAGCATGACCAGCAGGTCGAGGGAGGTGATTCTGCCCCTCTACTCCACTCTCGTGAGACCCCACCTGGAGTACTGCGTCCAGCTCTGGAGCCCCCAACACAAGAAGGACATGGACCTGTTGGAGCGAGTCCAGAGGAGGGCCACAAAGATGATCAGAGGGCTGGAGCGCCTCTCCTATGAAGACAGGCTGAGAGAGTTGGGCTTGTTCAGCCTGGAGAAGAGAAGGCTCCGGGGAAACCTTCTAGCAGCCTTCCAGTACCTAAAAGGGGCCTACAAGAAAGCTGGAGAGGGACTTTTGACAAGGGCATGCAGTGATAGGACAAGGGGTAATGGCTTTAAACTGAAAGAGGGTAGATTTAGACTAGATATAAGGAAGAAATTCTTCACCATGAGGGTGGTGAGGCACTGGAACGGGTTGCCCAGAGAAGTTGTGGATGCCCCATCCCTGGAAGTGTTCAAGGCCAGGTTAGATGGGGCTTTGAGCAATCTGGTCTAGTAGAAGGTGTCCCTGCCTATGGCAGGGAGGTTGGAACTAGATGATCTTTAAGGTCCTTTCCAACCCAAACCATTCTATGATAAACCATAATGATGTCCCTTTAAACTGATCAGACTTAGAAGAACAGGAATTACTTTGCTTCATTTTACTCATATAGGGAACATTTCAGAGTGATTTTACAATTAGCAACTGTAAAATCTAGCAATTTTTTATTAAGCTTACATCATCAAAACATTGTGCACTTTTACTTGCATGACTAATATGAAAATAGCAGTTAACATTATGCTTACCAGAATTTAATACAATAAACTAGAACACACCAAAATGTTTATTATTTGCCAAAAAGTCTTTCCAAGATCAGAACCTGCAGCTGTGCTTTCAAGAGCTGTTGTCTTGTAATTTTCTCTTTTAGCTGCATAATTTTTTCAATTCATCGGTTAACTTGTTGATCTTTTTAAAGTTCATTTTCATAAAATCTAGAACCCTGGAAGAAAATTGCAAAAACACTAAGGTTTTTGTCTTTTCCTATAAACAACCACATTTGATCTTTAAATACAGAAAATGTAAAATACAGTAACAGTTTCTAATGCATACTTTGGATTTTCATATAACTGATAATCAAGAGAGACCAGTGGTGCTTTATATCTCTCTCTCCCCTCAACTGACACAAAGATAATATTCCTCCTTCTCAGATCTCCTATACTCAGATGAATATAGAGGACTATTTAGAGAAATTGCTATGTTTACAGAAAACAACTCATTCTAACATTTGACAATAAAAATTCCAAAATAGTAGATAAAAGTCAAACTATTCTTTGTACAACCTCCAAGATAAGGAGTATAAAACTCTTTAAAAAAAAAAAAAAAAAAAAGCCGTAAGCATTTTGTCAGACTTCCACGTAGTTTAATCTACATGGAAATAAACAATGATATTATAAAAGTCAAATCCACTTGTAATATTGAGTATTTCATTGATGATTTTATGTTGAAGGATATTGCAGAATTAGAAGCTATTTGGAAGAGGATGATGAAAAGGAAAATGGGCATAAAAAAGCCCTCTTGCTCTCAAGTATGTAATTGCTCCTTCAAGAAAAGGAATGAATAAAAGGAGATGTAATGAAAACATACAAAGATGACAACGATGTAGAGAAATACTGTGACTTCCCTTCCTGACTCATAACAAAGAAAAGAGGACATACATACAATGAAATAGAAAAGAGGAAAATTCAAAACCAGGAAATAAAATATTTTTCTTGCAACATCTGCTTAGCTTACAAGAGAAATAACATTTGTAGAAAGAGGTAATGTCTTTTATTGAACCAGTTGATAAAAATCGGCAAAATTAGACAAATTTTTAGTTCAAAGCCTCTGACTACCAAACTGGCACTGATGCCAAGAATTCAGTCATAGTCAAATAAGAATCAGGTATTTATATAAAAAACAAAAATATCCACTTTTAGAATAATGATAAAAAGGATTAATGTAAAAACTATAACGTGTCATGTCTCATTGCTTAGAAGAAATATCTAGTTAGAAGAAATTAGGGTATGTTTTCTTTCAATATCAGACATGCATTTCATCTTTTCTCCCCTCTGCAATCAAACATGATTTGTTGAGACTTGTTGAAAGAAATAAGTACCAAAATGTTGGTGTGGGAAGCAACCCGATATCTAAGATTGTTATTAAGCTAGGTTGGGTTTTGTTTGGGTTTTTTTTGGTTTTGTTGGGGTTTTTTTTGTTTGAAGTTTGGTGTGGGTTTTTATTTTATTTTTACACATCTCTTGCAATATTTCACGGTTGAAATGCTTTAAGATCTTGTTGCAATACAATTGTGGGTAGTGTTTGTAGGTGTAACTTTGAAAGGACAAAAAAAAGAAGAAAAAAGTTTAAGAAAAAGAATCAAAGCTGCTTTTCAGATTTCTCGAGCTACACTTGGTATATTTCAATGCTTTGTAGATTTGTGGGGTCCTCTGTGGATCTTTGGTAGAAAGTTGCACACTACCGGCCACCTCTCCTGAATACTGTTTGAGAAGACAGACAAGACAACAAGCAGTAAGCACAAAGGAATTCTACTGAAAGTATTAGAAAAACGTGATCGCATCAAATTCATCAGTTACGGGAAGGTGACCAATAGAGGTAGCTCTGCTTGGCTGATTAAAGATGGGGCAGGCAAAAGGAATGCAAAGGGGGGAAACTGAAACCTTCACAGTTACCTCTGAACAATGCAGTGCTATTTATGTACTGCTTTGGGCAAAAAGGGTGCACCTAAGGACCTATTCAGTTGCGTTCCTCCATGTCCCTGTGGATGAATCCAACAGTCCCTACGGTACCCTTAAATTGCAGAAGACTGTTGTTAATTTAGTCCTCATTCCTGCTTGAGACAAGCCATAGAATCTTTCACAGTAATTTCTAGCTCAAATTCAAAACTTCTGTTTGAGTTAAAGCTTATCTTTTAGAAACAGATGGCTTCAATTAAAAGCTTTGAATAAAACCCTATTGTTTAATTCAGGGTAAAATTCATGCATTCTTCCCCCCCATTAATTTGTAGAGCCATAGCATCCGACTAATAGAACTTACCAAGCTTTTACTACTCAATTACTGCCATCAATAATTTCTTATACATGCAGGTACTTCTGATATGTGAACTTCTGACATCTTCCCTTGTTGCTTATGAAAGTAAATAGCTGAACCCTTCAATAGGCTCTAATTATATGGTAAATTGTCTAGATATTAAATTGATCTTAAAAAACTAAACAAAGCAAATTTTACCCTCTGTAGCATGATTCTGTGGTCTTATTTTTGCCAGATTAAAACAAGCAGAATCTAAGTGTGATACTGGCATAAATTACTTAACATGTATTTATTATTGGAAAAGCATACAGAGGTACTTTCTTCCTACCCCAAGCTGCTGACTCATAAACAACTTCAGCTTTACCCTCATGCAGGAAGTACATTCACTCCTAAACTTCCCCTTCGAGCTGCTCCCTGTGACAGGAGCCCTTCCTGTTTTGAGGAGCCACACCCTTTCAGGCACATACAGCAGCTCTGTTAAACATAACCACAAACTACACATATCTAAGAGTGTTACAATTTTTCTTTAAATGCCACTTTCCCACTCCAGGACTGAAGTGAGACTCATTAGCAACCAAACTGAAGAAGGTCATCATGTATTTTTGCATTTGGAGCTGAATTTTTGCTATTAAAGAACCACATGGGTGACACTTTAAAATTAATGGTGGCAATGTTCTTATTTTCCTGAAGATCTCCTCCTGAAACATACTTGCCAACTGAAGTCAGATATTAAAGAAAGCCATCCTCAAAAAAAAACATTCTGACAAAAACATCCCAATTTTAATAATCTGAATTAATGGAATATGATTATTTATGATGTCTTCTGAAGATGAAAGATCAGGTAAGTAATGCTGTATTTATCTCCAGCTTGTTGCATTTCAAAGAGTAGAAGATACTTGGCAATGCAGAGACCAGAACTCTTCTCTTGACCCTTTAGTAGCACTTGAGCTACTATAATGGCAACTGGGAACAGGAGTGGCTTCATAGCTCTTGTGTGTATCTATCAAATAAAAGACCACAGTGATGAACATTTTCATAAATTTTCCACTTATGGTAGGACAATCTCTTACAGTTAACATACACATTTACCAGAACAGCTTTGCTAGACTTCAACCAAAGGAAAAAGCACTGCATCCCACACATCATTCCAAGTTTCATAAGTAACGGGCACAATTCCTAATAAATACTTTCCTCAAGGTAAATGCTCCTCCACTATTCCCCCTGGTTCTTTTATCACTCTTTCCCTTCAAGAAGCTGGAATGAACACAAGATTGCTTCCATTTCCTATTCCAGTCTTTGCAACATTTTTAGCTGTTCCACATTCCTGAAAAAGTGTCTTTATCCTTAGCATATACAAATCTTTTCCCCTCCTCATTCAGATCACTCTTAAAGGCTCAGTTTTATAGCAAGGGCTTTAAAGACTAATTCATGTCAGTCAAAAGCCTTCTCTATCACACTGTTATATATCCAGTGAGAAAAATTACCATGATGATACCAGTGATAAAAAAAATAAGCCTTTAAAAAGTCCCATAAATGCTGGTCCCCTAACGTGTTTTATTTTTTCAGCTTCTTGTGTGGAACAAAATACATTGCTAGCACCAGATGATAAAGTGTATAAATATAAAATAATACCTTAGTTGGAATTAAGAAGAAAACATTTATTTGAGGACATTTATATTAGTTCTCCACCAAAGCTTAAAGGTGTACAGAAGGGAAAAGATGAATAACAACTGATACAATTTTCAGCTGCTTAACGTGAACAGAATCAGAAGATTATCTTGTTTTCAGAGTAACCAGCCTGAAAAAAATATATGTAAAATATTTAGCATATTTAAATGAATCACAGAAGCTTGTCCTGGTTCCGTCTGGGATAGAGTTAATTTTCACAAGAAGCTGGGAGGGGACACAGCCAGGATAGCTGACCCAAACTGGCCAAAGGGATACTCCATACCATATGACATCATCCTCAGTATATAAAGGGGGGACGGCACCGGGGGGGGGGGGGATCGCTGCTCCGGAGCAGGCTGGGCATCAGGTTCCAGGCAGTGAGCAACCTGTACTGTGAATCACACGCTTAGTATATTCTATTACTGTGGGGGTTTTTTAACTCTTTTCTCTTCCTTTCCTGTTCTATTAAACTGTTTTTATCCCAACCCACGAGTTTTGCCTTTCTTTTTCCCCGATTCTCCTCCCCATCCCACGGAGGGGAGGAGCGAGTGAGCAGCCGCGTGGTACTTAGCTGCTGGCTGGGGCTAAACCACGACAAGCTACAATAAGACAACAGATATAGCACTGTCAGATAAAACCAGCAGATCATCTGCCATACACAAAATGAAAATATTTAAAGGAAACAGGAGAAGCACAGTTTGAAATACTGTGCAAAATGTGAACAAAATGTCAGTGTAGAAACTGGTAAGGATAAGTAATAATGGTTTTAATGGAAAATTGACCTAGAGAAAACATTTAGCTTGTGGTGAAATAATCTTGTAAAAATTTTGGCTAAAACAACTTGAAAACAACAGGTAAAGGTTTAGAGTCTAATGAAACACTAACTCATAACAGTCTAGGAAGAGTGACATATTTTTGGCATGCTGTCACCTCAAGAAGCTGCTGCAAGACTGAGCTATTTCCTCTAAACAGGACATGTTAAATCTCTCTCAGCATCATACTGAAATATCTGTGAAATCAGAGAATCCTGTGAAGGTAGCCTACAATTCTCAGGCTTCTCACTTCTCAGGCTTTTGGCTAAAATCAAGTGTGGTGTAGTACAGATCACTCTATGTTCAAAAGATAAATGCCTCTGAAGTTAATACTATACTAAAAGCATCAAAGATAAGAAAAAGACAGAAACAAACCTTTCTTTCAAATATCAATATATATACACGAGATCCCCGGTCTTTTATTTTTCTTATGAAACTTCACAAGTGATCCATTATCAAATACTACTAAAGTTCGGAACACTTAGCGCAAGTGTGGGAAGGAAAAAATTCTTCCATAAAACAATTATTAAAATAATCATGTCCATGTAGAAAATGGTTGTGAAGAACATGAAACTCCTAGAACACTTCATAAGTGTTCATAAGAGCCTAAGTCAAATATCCAGCTTTAACACATCTTCAGTAAAAGTGTAATTCAGCATTTCAAGACTCTGAAAGAAGCAATTCCAGTAACTTCAGTCACTTGTCATAAAACTTCGCTGGGCCACTGTCGTGGTTTAACCCAAGATGGTAACCGAATACCACACAGCCACTCACTCACTCCCCCACTCCCCAGTGGGGTGGGGAGGAGAATCGGAGAGAAAGGAAAACTCGCAGGTTGAGATAAAAACAGTTCACCAGGACAGCAAAGAAAAAGATAAAAATATATTAATAATGATAATAATAATGTATAAGGATAACAGAATATATAAAACAAACAATGCACAATTTCTCACCACCCGACGACTGATACAGCCCGTCCCAAGCAGCAGTCAGGGAGCAGGGGTATTCCCCCCCCAGCAACTATCCCAGAACAACAAGTTCCAAAGAGAGCAGGTGAGGGAACAAACAAGCCCAAACGAACAAAAAAAAGGAAAAAGACAAGAACAAGAAGCGAAATGGCCCACCAGCCAACCCCCACTTATACTGGACATGACGTCTATGGTATGGAATACTCTCTTTGGCCAGTTTGGATCAACTATACTGGCTACACCCCTCCTAAGTTTTTGCACCTGCACAATAACAAAACCTGGGAAACTGCAGAATGTCCTTGATCTTTTAGCAGCGACCAACAACAACATTGTATTATCACCATTCTTCACATACTAAATCCAAAACACAGTAGCTGCTGGAGACAAAACTAGCTCTGTCCCAGCCGAAACCAGGACAGCCACCACCTCACCATAATACACACTTAAGCCAACACAAGCAACATGAATGAAAATAAGCAAGCTGGGTAAGTGTGTCTCCCTAGTGAGAATGCTACCAAAAAAAAAGTCACTGATAACCATCCTTTGCAGTTACTTTCTTTTGTATTGAGATTGAATTAAGCTTAGTGTTATAAGCAGCTTCCTCTACCAAAACCCATAAACTAACGAGCAGTTACTGTTCATTCTGGGATAGCTGCTGGGGAATATTCCTGTTCCCTGACTGCTGCTTGGGATGGGCTGTATCGCTCGTCGGGTGGTAAGAAATTGTGTATCGTTCGTTTTATATATTCTATTATCCTTATATATTATTATTATAATTTTTAATAAATTAATATATTTTTATTTTTTTCTTTGCTGTCCTGGTGAACTGTTTCTATCTCAACCCGCAAGTTTTCCTTTCTCTCCGATTCTCCTCCCCTACCCCACCAGGGAGGGGGGGAGTAAGCGAGCGGCTGCATGGCATTCGGTTACCATCTGGGGTTAAACCACGACACTGTTCTAGATCTCAGACAGGACAACTCATTCATCTATTTGCAAAAACGTTCAGTTTATATAAGTGTAATATATAAAATATACTCCAAAGAAGTCATGTAGAAAGTTATATACATACTGAATCAAAGGATAAGGATTTTTTTTTTTTTTTTTTTTTTAAGAAATTAAGAGCAAACGCAGAACAAACAGAGCAGACTGATTCGAGAGTAACTCTCAATCCTAACCTTTCAAATTTCTCCCTTGCACTGGAAATTATTACAGCTGGAAACCACATCACGGGCCACCTCAAAACAAAGCCTCTGGGTACTACTGAAGCAATACTACAAGTAATAAATAAAACAGACTATATCAGATCTTCCCAATAAGACAACTACTCATCTAAATCAACATTTTTAATAGATGCCACTTTGTTTTTACTCCAATTGCTAATTAAGATTGAACTGATGGCTATGCAGCTACACTTCTTATTCCACTCACTGCACAGAAGTATCTTCTTCTAGGATATGCACGCAACTGTTTGAGTCATCATCATTAAAAGAACTAAAATCCAGCTAACACACCTTGTTATAGAAATTAATGTATCAATAGAGCCAGGCCATTTGAACAATGGGTTTCCCACAAATGCATTGCTTTATTTCTTGAATTTCTAAGACAAGAACAAACATACATTCAAGAAACTAGGAAAATTCAACCTCACTAGAATATTGTTAACATCTCTGATATTTAAAAGGTTACACTACAAAGTCCAGTAGTGCATTTGATTTCATAGTACCCGATTTA
This sequence comes from Phoenicopterus ruber ruber, assembly GCA_009819775.1. Lineage (NCBI taxonomy): Eukaryota > Metazoa > Chordata > Aves > Phoenicopteriformes > Phoenicopteridae > Phoenicopterus > Phoenicopterus ruber. The sequence continues at coordinate 28,514,235 of CM020247.1, forward strand.
TCCATTACTTGGATGAGTTAAGGATTTTATCCCAAAACAGTAACATTACATTACATATTTTCCGACAAGAAGTGCACCTGTCTTTTCCGAGTATTCATTTGGCAAGGAAACAGTCTGGCTGACAGGATCAAAGTTAACAAACTCCTTAACTCTCATTTCCTTGTAAAAACATGTTCCCCCAATAATGATTTAAGTATCAGCTGCTCTAAAGTCTCTGCTTCTCAACAGGATAAACCACCACCAAAGACACGTGCAAGCAAGCACATCAGACTGTCCTGAACTATCTGGTCAATTCTTCGCAGCCACAGGGGAGGTGATATTTACTAGAGCCCCGGTTTCCGAATAGCCCGGGGAAGAGGACTCCTGTCAGTTTTAATCCTGTAGTAATTTACAGGAACAGAGCTGGCAGGAGGAACGGTACAACAGTGTTATTAGCATGTAAATATACACAGCATTAGCCACCTAGGTTCCCTACTAGCGCATTCAAAACTGCTATTGTTTCTCTATATAATAAAACCTAGTTCCCTAGAACACAGACTCTCCCAAGAAAGATTTAAGTATTTTTATAAATGTACTAAGCCAAGGTACATGATAAATTAATACTGATCAGAAAGCTGGGCAAGGATTCACAGAAGTGAAAATTCCAAGTGCACAAGCTGACACAGCTGAATGGGACTATTTTTCAAGGAGCAGCTGAACCAACATTTTACAAAAACTTAGACCCCAACCAAGTACCTTATTCCAGGGGGAAAGAACCATGGTATCTGTCCTGGTTTAGGCTGGGACGGAGCTAGTTTTGTTTTCAGCAGCTCCTGTGTTTTGGATTTAGTGTGAGAAGAATGGTGATAGCACACTGATGTTGTTGGTTGCTGCTAAATGATCAAGGACATTTTGCAGTTTCCCAGGTTTTGCTAATGTGCAGGTGCAAAAACTTGGGAGGGGTAGAGACAGGATAGTTGATCCAAACCAGCCAAAGAGAGTATTCCATACCATAGACGTCACGCCTGGTATAAGTGAGGGGCGGCCGGTGGGCCACTAGGCTTTTTAGACCCTTAACTTGCCTTAATCGTCAAGCTTCCCTTCAGGTTGCTTTTTGTTTCCCTATTTTTTCCTTTTTGTTTTTCGTTCATTTGGCTGTTTGTTCCCTCGCCTGCTCTCTCTGGAACTTGCTGTTCTGGGATAGCTGGATGGGGGAATACTCCTGCTCCCTGCCTGCTGCTCGGGACGGGCTGTATCGGTCGTCGGGTGGTGAGAAATTGTGTATTGTTTGTTTTATATATTCTGTTATCATTATTAATATATTGTTATATTTTTCCTTTGCTGTCCTGGTGAACTGTTTTTATCTCAACCCATGAGTTTTCCTTTCTCTCCAATTCTCCTCCCCACCCCACTGGGGAGGGGGGAGTGAGCGAGCAGCTGCGTGGTATTGGGTTACAATTTGGGGTTAAACCACGACAGTATCTTCTCCTGTCTTTATTCAGCATTTTACAAGATCTTTTAAACTGCAAGATTTATCTCAAGTTTCTCACTAAGATTTCCTAGTACTTCTAGATTACTGAAAACAAATGTTTTACCATTTTAATCAAAAAATAAAATAATGAAGGAATTGAACTATTCTGAACAACAATAATCAGTAAAAACTACACCAGAAGTGGCGTAGTTATCTGCAACCTTGTTTCTACAGAGATGTGTTTATTGCCAATATATTCATAAATAGTGGTAATCTTCTGTTTATTTTTTTTTTAATTTATTTAGAAGAAAACCCCTAATACAGTGATTCACAGAGACCACAATTGTTTTAGGGAAAAAAAAAAGTCTGAATTGTTTACATCTCAGAGCCTATACTACTAGGCAATATGCTGCTGTATAAACAAAGCTCCTTCAAGAATCCTCCTAAAAAAATAGTTTTACATTTAACCATAAGGATGAACATACTAGAAAATGTTTATACACTAGTGATTAATGTGTTTTAATAACATACAATGAACACACTAAAACTGAAGGTACAATAATAATGGAAATGAAAGAGAGAGGAAAAAGGGAGAAAAAAATAGTTATGAAGTCCCTCACTTTATGATGTTTATGATTGACATCTTTAGAAGTAAAACTCAAAAAAACCCATTTTTGTATTACAATTAGTATATCAGCAATACAGAACAACAGTATCTGTTCTACTATTTTAAGAAAGGTGATGACTGTTTCCAGTTATAACAATTATTTGTAAACTCCTCACAATCTCCAAGACACTAGAAGGGGTACAGATTGAGTACTGGGGTTTGTGATGAAAAAATGAACACAGCAATGACGCACAAAATAAAAGTCCAGTGGAAAAGGCATAGAAGGAGGTAGAGAGGAGTGAGTGGTCTACATCAGCATATCAGTTTGATCACCTCTATTTCCCACAGCTTTGGTTTGCATCCCAGATTGGTCTTGGAGCAGGCAAAACAGATTCCTTTCAAACTAAACTATACTGGAAGACTCTGCTTCCAGAGCACACCTGACACATTCCAACTGCTAACAGAGGTTCCCTCCATGGGACCAGACTAGCCCTAGTCTGAAGAAACACCTCTTAAAGCATATATAGGATAAACTTTAGGTCCTCAGCATGAAATCTTTCCTTTACAAATCTACTTTCACTGCACCACATTCTCGCTAATGTAGACATGGCCTGATCTCATTATGAGTAATAGACAGCAAGTTATACACAAAAAAGATGGTCAGATAAATGAACTTTTCTTTCTAATGTTCTTAGGTATCCACAATCTTGATACACTCATTGGAAGAATGTAAGCTGGTGCCATTATGGAAAAAATAAGACATATTAGGAGGATGTGGCAGATGGAAAAAAAAAAAAGTATTAGTTAAAACAGACAAAGCATTATATGAAAAGTTGAAGAGGTAAACCTTTTAGCATCTAGTATTTATTCATTTAAAGTTCTGGTTACAAAATATTAGATAGAATTAATCATTAAACAAATATTCTCTCTAACAAGGATGAACCTGTTTGCTAAACAACCTGAAAGAATATCCTTGGCATTTTTAGTTTTTAACACCTGTTTGAGTCACTCTATATTCTAAAGAGAAAGAAAGGAAAAAAAAAAAAGCTACTTCTGGAACTAAGCGGGCAGTCCTAGACCAAAAGCATGAGAGTGCATGGCTATGTAAGTACACATCACTGCCATTGCCAAAGGGCTTTGCTCAGACATGTATCTTCACCTCCTGCGCTCATTCAGGATAGAGAAAGAAGTTCATTCAGAGTTTAAAGGGGAAAACACTACTGCCTTTACAGGTGATACCACTTAACTTCATCACTTCTTATACATATCAATATATACAAAACTCAGCCACTCTGCTTGCTTAACAGATGCAGTACATTGCAACAGATACTAAGAAAAAATATCTTGGTTTCTTTCCAAACAGCTGGTGAATCAAAGAACATAGTTTCTCAACAACTTTTTATATGTTAGAAAATTATCAAAAATAGCACCCACAGTAGACTTCTATAAAAACATTTCTTTGCATTCCAGTGATTATGCAAGTATTAAGATGTCTGTGACTCTCCTTTATTTCTAATTGTTTAGGACAATGATGCTGCTTTACCACTCGCTCTCAGTGCTGCATTAACTCTAAATATCTTTATACCAAAGACTTTGAGCTGATACTAATATTATTTAACTTTCAGCTGTCACATAAATGGAGAATACATATACATGTCAATGCTAAGAGCTCTTTAAAAAAATAATAATCCCTCAATGGAAGCTTTAAAGCAGCATAACATGGACAAATTACACAATGATTTGTCACAAGGAGGAAGTCAGAGAAAATACAGTTTTACAATATTACTCTTACAATATAACCAGACATGTGTGTTCCAAAACTGAAGTTTCCTCAACTAACGCTATTCAACACACCTTTTCAAGAAATCACGAGAAAGGAGATGGGCCAGTCCTTACCAACCCACTACATCTGTTCATAAATTGTGAAGCGATACATTCAACTGCCTCTTTTTTTTTCCTTTCTACAAATATTTCTCCACCCATAAATATCGGCAAGGATACATATCTCAGACGGAGTTCTGAAGAAAAAAAGTATTTATCGTTTGTTTCCCTAAACTGTGAAAATATTAGGCAAATAAAAGGACACCGCTACCTCACGGCTAAGGCAGACTACTGACCGCCACTTTCCGCTCTGCTCATAATGCGCTTCTGGGCTGAGCCGGTGAAGCAGAACAAAAGAGGCGCTCCAGCAGCCGGAAAGGAGTGGGCTGCTGAGCCCACCCGCAGCCGTACAGCGTGGCTACTTGGCACGCCGCACCTAACCCATAATCGCTGCCGCCCGCAGGGCGAAGGCCTCAACAGCCTCTTCGCCCCAGGGAGCAGTGCAGGTGCCCGCCAGCCCTGCGCAGACGGCAGACCCGTTACCTGCGGCGGGGGGGCAGCCCATCCCCCTCCCTCCCTCATGTCTTACCCGGGAGCCGGCAGCACCTCCTACCCCTTCCTGCAGTCTCCGTGGCCACCATTTTTGTTGGAGAAAGGTTTGCCGCTCACCCCCCAAGTCCTGCCAGCTTGGAGTAGAGAAGGCGATACCACTTCTCTCACGCTAGAAAGCGAGCAGGGCCAGAGAAACGCTTCACCTTACTAGAGAGTCCTCCCCTCCTCCCCCCCAAAAAAACCCCAACACACCCAAACAAACAAAAAAAAACCCAAACACTGCCCTAGGCAGCACCGCTACCCTCGCCCGGCGGCTGAGGGAACGGAGTTCCCCACCTCATTGGGTTACGAGGCGAAACCCACCGCTAGCAACACAGAAAGGACGAAACCAAGATGGCGGCCACCTGCCAACGGGAGGGAGACAGCTGCTGCAGCAGACTACGTCTCTGAGAGCCAACTGTGGCTAGGCTTACTGCTGCATGGAAGAAGACTACAATCCCCAGCAGGCGCCGCGTGGCCCGGCTATCGGAGTTAGGAGGGAAGACGAGGGGTGGAGCTGATAAATAGGGGCACAGAGCACCCGCCTCGCGTAAGATGGTGGCGGTGGCCGCGCTCTAAGTCGAGTGTGCGGTAGGCAGACACGTACTCGTTCCTCTTTTCCTCACCTCCTCTATGTTGTGGCTTTTGCTGCAGGTAGGGGCCGTGGAGCTACAGTGAGGGGGAAACGCAAGCTTGCGTGCCTCGGCGCCGGCTGGTTGCTGGCAGGGGCGGGCGGCGCTGGTGGCACTGCGGGCGCGGAGCAGTGCTGCTCAGGTAGAGCCCGCTGTTCCCGTCCCTTCAGCAGGAGGAGGCTGAGGCTGCTGTGGGCGGGAGTCGCTCGGCTCTTCCCTGCTCGGCTATGTCGGACAATCAGAGTTGGAATTCCTCCGGCTCCGAAGAGGACCCCGAGACCGAGCTTGGGCTGCCTGTTGAGCTCTGTGGGGTGCTCAGCAAGGTAAGCTGCCTTTCCTCCTCGCAGCCTGTGCCTGGCGGCCTCTCGCTTCCCCTCTCCGCGCCGCACTATGTCCCCCCTCACGGCTGCCCGAGGGCTGTCAGCCCCGTCCACCTATCTCCTCCCCAACCCGCCGCTCCGGACGATCAGGCCGAGGCTCCCGCCTCCTCTGGCACCAGCGGAGAGGCCTGGTGGGGGCGCGGGAGGCACCGGCACGGCCGAGATAGCTGCCACCTGATGGCGGGGAGCCTGCTAGGCAGCCTCTCCAGTGTCCGGCGTGAACCACCCGCGCCTCTCTTTCTCAGCCGGGGGCACCAGCATATTCCTGCCGGGATGGAGGAGGAGTGGGAGGGCTCGCGTACTTACCCCCGCATCTGTGCAGCGCCCGCCCCTCCCCACCCCCGAGAGGCGGCGTGAGGAAGCACTTTCTCGGGAAAGAAGAGACGCGGGTGCGGCTTCAGCCCCGGCTGGGGGAGGCGTCGGCGCCCGGCCTGGGAGTCCCTGCCGCCCCCTGCCCCTATACCGAGCCCGCTGGCTGCCTGGTGTGAGCTTCCGGAGAGCGAGGCCCGCGAGGGGGCGGCCGGGTGCGCGCGGGGAGAGTGTTTTCCCCACTCTTCAGGCGCCTGGCCGAAGCTGGCGGTGGGCCCGGGTGCGGGCTGGGGCCGCGGCATCCCGCTCCCCTGCCCAGGAGCTCCTGAAGGCAGGTGCAGCCCGTAGTCACTTCCCAGGAGCAGGCCCCAGCACAGGAGCGGCACAACCTTTAGTCCAAGTATCAAAACAGGGCAATAAAATACCCCTGCAGCAAGAGATAAGGGAGGTGGGGAGGAGCGGAAGGAAAAATGGCACTAAAGCTTGTTTTCCGCTTTTAAAAATAAACATCACTTTTTGCTCTTTTAACACTGAAAATAAGATGACTTGCAAGTACGTGTTGGATAATACTGGGAAACTTTAGGAGTACTTTAAAGTTGAATATTGAATTACTAAGTTTGAAAGCGTGTTTTTTTTTTTTTTTAACAGAAAGTACATTCAGAATAATGCTGAAATATCTTTAGAATTAAAGCACTATGTTTTGAATTTCTTTCCTTTCCTACACAATAAAGCCAGGCACAGGGCAGTGTAGAAGGCACAGGTCATGGAATAAGCAGGCCCTGGATGCTGAGAAAACAGCCATAACGGGGCCAGTACTCTGCTTTTTGTGAGGGACTCTGTGAACTCTTTCCAGTCTTGAAAATGTTTCTAAGCCCAGAGATGGGAGGAACGTTAAGAGAAAAGAAGGGCCTTGGCTCTCATCTGTAAGAGCTTATCATCTAATAAGTCTCAGTGCTGTTTTTTACTGGTGTAGCAGGTGAAGCCATGGCTTCTTCTGACGTTCTGTAGTTTAGGTATGTGCAAACTTTTCTGGATGATTGTGCTGAGTGTAGCTGACGCTGCCTTTCCTGTGAGAACACGGGATGTAATCCGAATAGTCAAGTATGGTGAAACCTGTTGCAATGAATATGCTTGAGGGATAAGTTTACCTTTTGCTAGTTGATGCCTCAGCAATACTTGAGACAAAGTAATTAAAATGAAATGGTAGCATACCAGACTTTCTACTAAAGAAATATTTATTTTTAATAACTTATTGTGTATAATTACATTTTTAAATCAATAAAAGTAGGCCACAGTTCTCTGCGTGCTTAGTAGTGTTTCAGTTGTTCTGCCCTTTGGTAAAGAGAGAAGCTTTGAAAGAAATGGAGTAATTTGGTAAGAGTGTCTTATTAGTAAGTGTGTCCTGCTGGTCTCTTTAAATGTTTCAGAACTCCATTTTTTTTCCATTGTAGTTCCTGCTTACCATTTTAAGGTGGATACAAAGAAAGAACTTCAATGTGGACATGTTTTTTTTTGAAGCACAAGAATCTAGATGCTCGAACCAGTGGTCTTGTCTTTGCCAAAACCTTGTTTCTACCCTGTATACTTTTAATTCATGGCACACTGATTGCAACAGCAAATACAAGATTGACTGCTATATTTACCTCACTTAACTGTGTCAAAGAAGGAAAGGTGCTTTCCTCCCTGTCCCTTGCTCTTTTGCCCAAGATAACTTTGGACTCTGCCTTTTGCAGCTGGGAGGAATTGGGAATATGAGAAACAGGAAAAGGAGGAAGGCAGGAAATAATATACCTCCATGACAGCTTGTGCTAACAGTTCATGTACTAAGTACAGCTGAGGCTTTCTTTAAGAAATACTAAACTTAGCAATTTGATATATTAAGAGATCATAAAGGGCTTTATCTTTGGAGAGCAAATCTAGGTCTTACCTAAGCTTGAAAATTGTTAGGAATTTCTCAGCTATAGAATTTGTTTTCCATAGATCTCCTCTTGTTATTAATAGAGTTAACATGCTGTTATGGGACATGTATTAACTAATATGTGTAGTATAATGTAGAAATGAGTCTGTTAGTCCGCTTTCTTCCCCCTATTTGTATGTTATAAAAATAGTGAATAATGGTTGGAATTAAATGCTAAAAAGAGACATTTTAAACTTATTTCTTGGAGCTTTTTGTCAAAGAATGGTTGTCATGATCAAAGAAGTGCTTGCATGATAAGATTTTCAGTGCTTTTGTTTCCATTTTTATCTAACTTATAATTTTTGCACTGTGACTGAAGACCAAGCACCAGTGTGTAGCCAGTTATAGAACAGTCCTGATCAGTGTCATATGATTCTACAAAGTGCAGTTCAGTATTGTTGAGAAGATGTTGCAAATAATAAGATTAATAATCAGAACTTTTAGTCACTTCTAACTAGATCTTTGTAGGATGAATCCAGGACTTGTTCCTGGAATATCACTTTCATTCCATGTGTGGATGTGGAGTCTCTAGAAAAATCTGAATAACAAAAGGATGATTGGATGTCTGCTGATAAACAAGTATCATCTTAATGAGAAAGTGGTTAGGAATTAAAACCTAAAGCAATATCTATGGGCAATTGATAAAGCACTGATTGCTCTAGGCACTGTAGTAGTTATATACTGTACTGGTGGGATAATGGCATGTTTTTATTTATATGAAGACAACTAGATACTTTAGTAAAATAACTTTTATAGAAATTAACTTTATATAAAATAAATTATTTCATGTTTTGCTTAAGCTTGGCTTTTGGTCTAACTCCAGATTTTAAATTAAATGACTAAACTCACCTTAGTGATTAATGTTCTCCCCCAGTTTGTCATCAGTAAGTTTATTACCTTTATTTTAACTGGCCTTGGCAATGCAGTTAAGACATCTGTTATTGTTCATTTGAAACAACTGGTTTTTAGTACCTTCAGGAGTTTGTAAAATGATTTTGGGGAGCTCTGGACAGAAGAGGAATAAAAGTTCTCAATTGGGAAGAACTTTTATAGAAGTTGCTTTTTTTTTTTTTCCTCCTGGTGCTTGAAAGCCTGAAATATCAGTCAAACTGGTTTTTTTTTTTTTTGTAATTTTTCTATTAGCTGATCTTTTCTTTTTTTTCGGTTTTTTTTTTTTTTTTTACAGTGGACCAACTACATTCATGGGTGGCAGGATCGATGGGTAGTTCTGAAAAGCAACACACTCAGTTATTACAAGTCTGAAGATGAAACGGAGTATGGCTGCAGAGGCTCTATCTGTCTGAGCAAAGCTGTGATTACGGTAAGTGCTATTTCAGTATTGCCATCTTTTCATGTTTTAGGGTGTTACATATTTGTAGGCTAATGTCTGGTGAAAGCAAATATGGGTACGGCAAGTAAATTCTGTTAGGTCATTTAATATTAAAGTTAGTGATATTAGTGCAACACTGGGGAGTAGGGCAAGGAGTTACTAATAAGAAAACAGGCTGTTCTCATTTGAGACTGCAGTAAGCAGCTTTTCATCTCTTAGAGACTTCTGTGGGTAGGGATACAGTTTGCTTCTGGAGGAGGCAGAGTTTTCCCAGGGGTCAGCCTAAGACCTTGGACCAACTTTCCAAAGGAGGCAGCATCCATCACAGTCCTTACACTTTGCACTAGAAAGAGAGGGTAGTATTTCTTTGACTGTACTTTCTGAACATGACTCTGTACAACATCTAAGAAAGAAAATGTTCTACTATGTGTTTTCTCCTCTAAAGTGTGATGCTGTTTTTGCCTAATGCTAAAAGATCCAGTATTATGCTGGTAAGAATAAAGAGCCTACGTATAAGTGAAATCTCATAAAGATGAATTGGCCTTAGAAGATAAAGAAAAATCTTTTTGTAGCTTTCAGAATTATGATATGTATTAATTATGAATAACGCTTGCCAAAAAGCATGCTGTAGCTTTTCTGTGTCACTGTTAAATAGTCAGTCCAGTTATTTGACTGGGGGGGAGGGGAAAGCTGGACTTCTGTGTAGCACATAACTTCCTAGAGCAGTAATGTTAAATCTTACTATTTATGTTCTTATTCCACCAAATGTTTTGCTTTCAAACTGAATTGAGGATGACAAATAAGAAGTTTCCTGTTCTTACTAATATTCAGCTTACAAATATTTTTTTTTTTTTTTAACACAAAAAAAGACTGGATTGATTACATCAACTGTATGTATTTTGGAAAAAAGATTGTGAAGAAAAAGCAGATTTTTGCATTTAGATGTTGTCGTGGTTTAGCCCGGTGGGATGGGGGAGAGAATCGGGACAAAGAAAGGCAAAACTCGTGGGTTAACAACAACAACCGTTTAACCTGACAACAAAGGAAAAGAAAACAAACAAACAAACAAGAACCCCCAACAAGTACTTAGCGGTGCTTCCCAGCGCAGGTCGCTCCTGCCTGGAGCCTGACGCCCAGCCGCTCCCGTACAGCGATCCCCCCCTCTCGGCATCCCCCTCTATATAGTGAGCGTGACGGTCACATGGTATAGAATAGACCCCGGCCAGCTTCTGGTGAAAATTAACCCTATCCCAGCCGCAACCAGGACAGATGTCTGACAGGTATTGCAGTCATCTGAAAATTAAAACAGATTACCGCATTTCTTTTAAAGCTCTTTTTAAAACTGCTTAAACTTTTAAGATTTGATCAAGATTTGACTTATTCAGGAATATATGGTGCACAACAGCAGCATCTAGAAGTGCTCATTTAAGTGTACTTCTGGTCGTCTGTAGAGGTACCAGCCTCTGATCAGAACTTACAAAAAGGTGTCTCATTCACTAGTAAGAGGCTTAACATGCCAACCAGGCAGAGACAGGAAGGTGGTGGCAAGGAGGTAGGCCAAGGGATGTCTGGAAGTGCGCTGTAGAGCATATCTCAGCAGCTTGAATTCCAGTTGTGGTGGCAGAGAGATTATAGTGATGCTGATGTTGCTTCTGGAATGTTTTGGTATATTGTACTTTGTGAAGGGAAGTTGGTGAGCTGCTTATCTTTTGACTAGGAAGTGTGTAACACTGAAACTTGTAGCAGATAGCTTTTTTCCTCTCTTCTATCTGGCACTTGTTACATCTGGTAACTTGGAGTTGAATTGTTGCTTTTTAATTTTTTGTTTTGTTTTTTCCAGTTCTTGAGCTTCTTGAGTATGTTGAGAAAGAATAAAAAGTGGGCATAGTTCTAAAAATTAATCTGATATTTTAGTTGTTCCATTTTCATTCAGGATCATGCATTGTGAGTGGTATTTGACAGTTTAATTGCTTGATTGTAGTTTGAAATGGCATCTCTGAAACCTGGTAAACTCCTGTTAATTATTTCTAACTGCAGTTAGTGATTGCTGTGTAAGTATTAGAGGTTCAGAAATACTATTAGATCATTTCATGTGTCTCTAGGATATAGAAATTTACTTCTGAAACTGCCATGTAATTATTTTATCTCTTATTTTTCAGAAGTTATTCTTCTAGGCCAGAGTTTTAGAATGAATGCTTCTGGTTTGATAGTTGTTTGGTAGCAAATTGAATAGGTTTTTTAAAAACCTATGTTTTCAATAGTAGAAAATGAATTATGCTCAAAGATAATTGTTTAAAGTATTCTTCCTGAGATACATAGTTAATCTTTATTTTCATGTTCTTGTAATGTCTTACTAACTATAAGCTTACTAGCATGTATTTAAATGCATAGGAGAACACCAATAGTTGATAAAATAAATGTTGAGATGATAATGGAAAGCTACTTTTGCTATCAATGGAACTTATTTGTTACTGTATGTCTTGTGATAACTTTGGTAGAGAAGGAAAGTCGGGTTTCTTACTGACTTAATGTTCAGTAGCACTGATCTGATGTAGTTGGGATCTTCATCTTGAATATTTTTTGAGTGTCTTTCACTATACTGTAAGTTTAGTTTTCCTTGATCTTGCTAATCCAGAGTCAGGCATAGTAACTACCTATCTCCTAACCCGGTGTATTGCAGGAAGTTTTCCTTAAGTATGAAGCAGGGCATGAGTGGTATGAGATGGTGTTGATGGCTGTAATGTTTCCTTGTAGGAAAGGGAGGATTGGAGTCTCGTGAAGCTTTCTTTTAGGTGCTTAGATTAGGTATGCACGCTTGTCTTCAATGGGAGACATAATGATTTTCTGTGTGTAATTAATGCTACTAGTAGTATAGAATGTCCACATTTCATTGATGTATAAGCATACATTTGGAAAGCTGCTCTCACTGAGTAGTCTTACTGTACTTCCAGCAATGAAGATAAGCCTAATGATAAGTCATAGTATGAATTAAGAGACATGAATGCTGCATTTGGAAAGCCACAGTCCTTTCTGATCTTGTTTTATCATTCCTATCACATTGGGCAGATTGATAGATAATTCTACAGGGATATTTTACAAAATTACACTTGTCTCTCCCCTCTTTAATTAATAAGAGGAAGACTTGTTAAATTAGCTCATTAAAGTAGCTTCTTTAGGTATTTTAAGTGTAGAATTATAATGTCATATCTCCAAAACAGGTAGGTTCCTGTAACAACAGTCTTTTAATTGAATGGAAAACATGGGATCTGGTTGGGCTACTTGCTATATTAACCACTGCGACTGAGAAAAGCTGGTCTCTCTGGAATAGAGGACTAAAGGATGAATATTTATTGTATACTCACTGGATTACATCAAGAAATGAACTGTCAAGAACTAGCTGTGTGAATTAAGTTATGAAGGAGTCAATACATGATGCTAACTGAGTTGCTTTTAGCCAGATAATGAAAAACACCTCGAAGGCATTTAACCAGTTTATAACAGAGTGGAGGCTTGAACTCAAGTTAAAAGTTCTGCTATGTGGTCAAGGGATGAGAAGAAATTATGGGTATTATAAAAAGTTGATATATGCACAGATTTAAGCTTTGTTCTATTACTTTAGTTTGGACATCCTAAATTACTGCTGCAGTTGATTGTCAGAGACAGATAATGTTTATTAAAGATATCCTTCATTACTGTAAAACTCTGTAGTTCCTTAATTCCTAAAGTCAAACTTTCAGTGGGGACTTCTATGTACATGGTTAGGAGTGGATGTTGATGGCTGTCCTGTAGTGGTAGATCCGTGGGATTCAGCTTTGGAGTTAAAAGGTCTAGGGTCTTTCGTTAAAAGAGCACACAGAAATGCTTTGTAGAGTTCAAAGTCCGACTTCCAGGGAAACTTGCCTTTCAGCTTGTACTGTCTTTGCCTTGATTACTGTCTATTCTGATAGTGCCATTGCCGCTTTTGTACAGAGGGACTTGTACTATCTCATGCAGTGACAGTGTGATATATCAAGAAGTAACATGGTATGCATAGAAGAATTTAACCTCAAGAGGTCCCTTCCAGCTTATCTGCTTCACCATGACATTAGTAGTACATTGGTGTCTTACTGTTACATTTCATATTTTATACAATTTAAAAGAATTTCAGAAGCAGATGGAGTGGTAGTGCATAGAAGTGGACCCACTTGGAGGATTAATGTGGGTAAACTTTGGCTTAGCTTTTTCTAGCTACTGCTCTGAACTTTGATCTTGCTATGATAAAAGAATTATGTCATTGTGACTTTTATCTACTGATAGGTTTGATTCTGTCAGCTGCTAGTTAAGTTGAATGGGAACTGATAGCTTTTAGTTGGTGAAAGCTTTTATTTAAAAAGCTAAGTTATAAATCCATGCCCTGGGCAGAAATATCATAGCAGTAGATTTGTAATAATTGCTAATTGCATGGGGAAATATTGTTTCCAACTGAGGTTGGAAAACAATCTGTTTTAGTATGAAGTGATGAGCATTTAACTAATTCATTTTCTGTAACTTGATAAAGTACTTCCTCAGCCTTAATTGCTACTAAAAAGATGACTTGAGTAAACTAAGACATAGAATACAAGCCCTAACTAGATAGGGATTTATTTAGGACACAAGGCAATTAGTACTTTTAGGCTTTGGTGTGTGCCTTAAATAATCAAAGTTACATCCAGATTGGTGGAAAATATTGGCTAAATGGGAGAGAAATCTGAATGGAGATTCTAGACAGCGCATCCAAAAAAACCCTACAGAGGCAAGTGTGGTCAGGAATGCTTACTCACACGTGAAAGGCCCAAAGTGATTGTTTTTTGGAGAGGAAAATGCCAAAGAGCAACAGGAGAGTGAGGGAGAGAAAGAGTTGATGCCTAGGAGATAATGAGATGGGGCTGGTGTTGGTGAGGCAGGCAGAAGTTGCTTGGAACATGGGATTCTCCTGGACAATTATTTTTAGCATTTGCATCCTCTGTACAAATTTGTATATGAATCTTACAGTCTTTGAGTTATCTGAACCAGCAATGGATGGTGTCGTGGTTTAACCCCAAATGGTAACCCAATACCATGCAGCCACTCACTCACTCCCCCCTTCCCTGGTGGGGAGGAGAATCAGAGAGAAAGGAAAACTCACAGGTTGAGATACAAGCAGTTCACCAGGACAGCAAGGGAAAAATATAAAAATATATTAATAATGATAATAATAATATATATAAGGATAATAGAATATATAAAACAAACAATACACAATTTCTCACCACCCGACGACCGATACAGCCTGTCCCAAGCAGCAGTCAGGGAGCAGGGATATTCCCCCCCAGCTATCCCAGAACAGCAAGTTCCAGAGAGAGCAGGCGAGGGAACGAATGAAAAGGCCCGAACAAACAAACAAACAACAAAAGGAAAAACGGGGAAACAAAAAGCAACCTGAAGGGAAGCTTAAGGATTAAGGGCTCTAAGGGTTAAGGGAAGTGGCCCACTGTCCGACCTTCACTTATACTGGGCATGATGTCTATGGTATGGAATACTCTCTTTGGCTGGTTTGGGTCAACTGTTCTGGCTCTACCCCTCCCAAGTTTTTGCACCTGCACATTAGCAAAACCTGGGAAACTGCAAAATGTCCTTGATCATTTAGCAGCAACCGACAACATCAGTGTACTATCACCATTTTTCACACACTAAATCCAAAACACAGTAGCTGCTGAAGACAAAACTAGCTCCGTCCCAGCCTAAACCAGGACAGATGGGTTGATGTTCAAAGTGAAAACGTCAGAATGTTGTCCTGTATTTATCAAAGTGCTATAGAGTGCTAATATCCTTGGCAAGCAAAAAGCAATTATTTGTCTGGGTGGAGAAATGGAAGATTTCTTAGTATGTATTGAGGAAATTAAGCCAGAAGTGGAAAAATACACATTCAGATCAGCTTAAGTGAGACTGTTAATCATTATGGAATTCTTCATCATAATATGAACAAGTTGTGGAAAAAAATCAGTAATGTGTATTAAATAACCAAATATTTTAGGATTACTTAATATTGCTGAAGAATTTAGCTTTAGTACTTGAATATAATCATATGTTACCACACACTTGAAATTAGGGCTGTAATTCAACAGTACTTCTGTCAACTTTTTATTATCAATTAGAATATTATTCCCCCACTTGACTTTTTTTTAGTAAAAGAATTAAGTTTTAAGTGTTCATGATTTGACATTACTTCAGGATCATAATTCCTGCCCATGGGTTATATCTGAGCATTTTCATGCTGTGGAACATTTCTCACAGATGCTATACCAAGCCTTAATTAATTTCAGTGTTTGCATTTGGTGTTAAAGCTATGGTTATATACCTCTGAAAATTTTTCTGTGATATTTGAAATCCTTATTCTTGCTCAATCTGAATTTCTATGAATCTTCCCAAGATTGATTTATTGTTAGTGGATATGGTTTGTTCATATGTCACCTCCCTCCAGGGTTGTAGTGTTGCTCAATAGTCCTGCTAGGCAACCTGCTGTTGATTATCTGATCTGTATTGTGATAATCATTAATGACATTTTTAACATCTCTCCTGGGGATTTGTGTAATACCAGACCTCACTTTCTGATATGCGTTCCTGGAATGCTAAGTAAAAGGGTCAGAATACTTTTTTATATCTACTAATATGCAGCTGCACCAGGCCATCTCCTGTTTTGCTGCCTCCTAAAGTTGCTAACTCATCATCAGCCTTTTGCTTCTGTTCATATCTGTGCAGAACTACTGTGTATGACTTCTTTAGTGTTGCTTCTGCTTCTCAGAGTGCATCTTTTTGCCTCTTCCTTTAGACATAAACTTCAGTTGCTACTTTTGCCATGTTCTCCATGAATTCTAATCAATGTGGTTTAGATCAAATCTTCTGGCAGGCTTCAGCCATTTCTTAGTCTGTTTGGCATGTCTTTCCACTCAGTTGAAGTCTACCATTCCCTAGTTAAGAGGACCAGTTGAACAGAATTTGCTATTCCTTGTCTCCAGGCACTTAAGAAACCAGATTGCATTGTGACTAGTGTCTAATTGTTCTTAAAGTTGTAGGAGAAAAGTTGTTTCACAACTAAATGTGTGCATATATAGATATATATGTACACAAATAGAATTTTCTCTCTCTCTCAAGGAATTAGAGATAGTTGTGATGAGAGTTCAGACTGACATCAGGTCAATTTTAAACTTTAGAATGAAAGCTTTTAGGCTGACATTTGTTAGCAACATACCTTGTGCTTATAATTAGCTCATACATGTTGTTAATTATCACTATATGTTAGTTCTTACCCACTAACTGTTATCATTACGTATTCAAAGCAGTCAGTCTTTAACACTTGTATCCTAAATTAGCTGCAAGTATGCAGAACCATGGAGCCAATGCCATATAGCTAGCTTGATATCTTTGTTCTTGATGGTCCTAGTTGCTGAGGTCAAGGTGACCTGACTGGAGAGCTCCTTAATGGGGTGGGGGTGGGACACAGATGACAGGACAGGGACAGAATTGAAGTAGGCATCTTCTGCCAACCCTGCCCCAATTTGGGATCTTTTATAACCATCTTTTATAAAAATGATTGAGTTTCTAGGTGATTTTTAATCCTTGGCTCCTGCTCCTGGACTACATGCTGTAGGATGCTGGGGGGGAGGAGTGTTACTTTCCTGGGCTGCAGCAGGTGTATTGCCCTGTTGCTCAGCTGTTTTGGTTTTTGGTGGGGGTGGGTTGGTTGGTTTGTTTTTCTGCCCCTTGTGTAGCTGCTGCTGCTTAGAGCAAAAGCAGTCTTCCCAGCTCTAGAGGCTGCACTCTTTCACTGACCAGTAATTGACCATTAATGAGTTGTTTATGGTTCTGGGGCCTCTGCTTTTAGCCTGTGTCCATATTTTCAAGGCCTTTGTTATCTCATGCTTAAATTTGTATGTCATAACAAGAGACACCTGGTACCAAGCTCTAGTTCACTGAGCCAGTTTTCATAACAAGTTGATAATGAGCCTTACAGATCAGGACTGGGGCCTTGCATAGTTAGCATAAGGCTTGTGGCATGTTGTTAGTAATGGTAGTACTACATTTATAGAAATGCTTATACAGTTGCACTGTATTAAGTTGCTTGTTTGGATTTAAAGCAAGCAAATCTTAAAGTCTGCTTACTGTGCTGCTTTCATGGGCATGGCAGGCCTCTGCTCTAGCTGCAGCTCCCCTGCTTTCATAGGATGGGAACTCTCCATTCCCATCACTGTGAATCTGAGTCCAGGGTGCTGTACTCTCTCTGACAGCTCAACGGTACTGCTGCAAAGCATGGCTTTGTTCTTAGGGTAGAGTGTCCTGTCTGGGTGTTGCCTCATGGTTTTCTTGTGAAATCCATATTGGACTGTTGGTGTATGTACAGCTTTTGGATCTTCCATGGCATACTCCAGTACATAGTATGCAATATAACAAAAAGCTAATCAGTACATAAGTAGTTATTTTAGGAGTGCAGCAGTGTATGTGATTCCTGTTCCTGTGTTTGACTTCCTATTAAAACTAAAAGAAGTGATACATGGGGTTTCTGCATTCTCTAAAGTTGATATGAAGTTGCCTTGCTTCCTGCCTGATTAATAACTCAAATTTCTTCCTGTATATGATGGGATTCCTAATGAGTTTAACTCAGCGATTTCATATCAATTCTAAGCTGATGTTTTTCCAGGTAGTATAATTCTATTTTTTTTGCCATGGCTAATGTATGATGTCGGTGGATATAGCAAATATTTTGCTCCTAATGATACCTGAGAAGCATCATTTGCATTTTTCTGCAGGGGACTCAGTTCTCTGGTTTAATTTCCACCAAGGTGACAACATGCATGCTTTCATTTCCAGTATCTCATATCCTGGAGTCGTTAACTGATAGTTAGCACTAAACACAAGTTATGACTTTAATAAAGCTTAGGGTTCTTCAGACTGTTCAAACAGGACAGGCCCATTGGTTATATCCTCATTTCTCACAGTGTGTATCTAAATCTGTTAACATTATCTGTTAACACTTCACTGATCCATGGAGCTTTTACATAGGGTATCCACAGTCAATGGTAGATCACTGCAGGCAGTGGCTGTGTGCACATGCTGTTTTACAACTATTTCAGTCTTGCCCTTGTTTCTTCTAATAACACAGTGCCGTTTCATGTCTTTGATCAAAGTTTAGTTGATATTTCAAGTGCACATTTGTTATATTCTAGATTTTGCTATTGCAAGTCATTGTTTTTTTCAGTGGGCCGTTGGGAATAGCATGCATCAGAGGTGTGTTTGTATATAAACCGATACAGCATGACTTTATACTACATAGTAATTCCACATTATAAACGGGAAAATAACTGGATAAGATATTAACAAAGTGGGTACTGTAAGACTATAGGAAAGTTGATTCCACACAAAAATTACTAAAAATTATTTTTTATGTGATCACTCCTGCATCTGAACATCTGTGCCGAGAGTGCAGATTCACCAGGTTCATTCTTGAGAACCGTGGATTTCAAGTTTAAAATGTGATTTAACTACAAAAGTAACACAAAATATATGCTTGTTCCAGACTGTCGTGGTTTAACTCCAGATGGTAACTGAATACCATGTAGCTGCTTGCTCACTACTCCCCTCCCCAGTGGGGCGGGGAGGAGAATGGGAAAGAAAGGAAAACTCGTAGGTTGAGATAAAAACAGTTCACCAGGACAGCAAAGGAAAATATAATAATAATTATATTCTATATTAATAATAAAAATATAATGATAATAAAATATATAAAATGAACGATGCACAATTTCTCACCACCTGATGACCAATACAGCCTGTCCTGAGCAGCGATCACGGAACAGGAATATTCCCCAGTAGCGATCTCGGAACAGCAAGTTCCAGAGAGTGAGTGAGGGAACAAACAGCCGAACGAATGAAAGCCTGAACAAAAAAAAGGAACGAACAAATGAAAAGGAAGGAGCCTGGCCCACTGGCTGACCTCCACTTATACTGGGCGTGATGTCTATGGTATGGAATACTCTCTTTGGCCAGTTTGGGTCAACTATTCTGGCTACACCCCTCCCAGGTTTTTGCACCTGCGCATTAGCAAAACCTGGGAAGCTGGAAGATGTCCTCGATCACTTAGCAGCAACTAATAACATCAGTGTATTATCAACATTCTTCACATATCAAATCCCATACTAAATCCAAAACACAGTAGCTACTGGGAAGAAAATTAGCTCTATCCCGGCCGAAACCAGGACACAGACTTAAAAAGGTAATTCTCAGATGAGAGGGCTTCTTTGCAATGGATTAAACCAAGCTAATTTTAAAGTTTGCATAGCGTGCTAGCAAGCTAATATTAAATTCTGCTTAGTGTGCTTCTGCTTTCATGGGTGCAGTGGACCTCTATTTCAGCCAAGATTTGAAAAGACAAGATAACAGTTATTGTTTAAAAGAAAAAGCAGTATTGATTACATTTTGAAAGGCAAATATCCTAACATAAGATCTGAAGTGAAATATTTGGGTAGTAGCAAAGAATGTAAAAACACTTAACAGGCTTTTATATTTTTAGGCCTGTTTTCTTGATAAGATTTTTCTATACATGTAAATGTGTGGTTATGAGAAAGTTTTTCTTTTTAATGTATGTTTTGAATAAAATGTATGATAAACAATGAAGTATAATGCTTTCTCTAAGTTATTCTACCCTGACAGTTAGATCTAGGACAGTTAATGATATTTAAAAACAACAACAACAAACCCACTCCAAACAAAAAACTTTGCAAAATTAATGACTTTATTTAGTAACTTTAAAGTTTATACTTCCAAAGCCGAGTGTCTTCAAAAATAACTTGTAGAGAAAAAAGGATCTTTATGCACTTTTATAATTGCATTGGATGTATGTGACAAGGGTGGGGGCTGCAGGGCAGCCTCTGTGAGGAGAGGCTGGGGCTGCCATGCACTGGACACAGCCAGTTCCAGCTGGCTCCAGTGGACATACTGCAGGGCACAGCTGAGAGCCCCTCAGCCACTGTGGTGGTGTCTCGGAGTAAACAGTTAAAGGGCAAAAACACTGTGCAGCAGTGTGAGAGAAAGAGGAGTGAGGAAAAAAGCGTGAGAGCAGGAAGAGGTGCTCCATGTGCCAAGCAGAGATCCCCTGCAGCCCCTGGAGGAGACCACTGTGCAACAGGCATTTCCCTGCAGCCTGTGGAGAGGACCATGCTGGAGCAGATATCCACACTGTGGCCTGTGGAGGACCCCACACCGCAGCAGCTGGATATGCACTGAAGGAGGCTGCAGCCTGTGGAGAGCCAATGCTGGAGCAGGTTTATTCTGAAGGACTGCAGCCGTGGAGAGGAACCATGCTGGAGCAGGGGAAAAATGTGAGGAAGGAGTGGCAGAGTTGAAGTGTTATGAACTGACTGCAACCCCCTGCACCTGTGTTTTTAGTTTTGTCTTTTTCTCACCATCCAACTCTATTTTTAATTGGCAATAAATTAAATTAATTTTCACCAAGTTGAGTCTGTTTTGCCCATGATGGCAATCAGTAAGCGATTTCCCTGTCTTTATTTTGACCCACAGCTTTTCATCTTATTTTCTTCCCCCTGTACAGTTGAGGAGGGGGGAGTGAGAGAGCGGCTGGGTTGGGGGTCTGGCAGCCAGCTAGAGTATACCCACTGCAATAATCTAGAGAGTTGTCATAGATATAGCTTGTGATTAATGTACTACTTTGAAAGAATAAGAAGGGACAAGGATTGTTCCTAAGCAGAGGCAGGATTTTGCTGCATGTACTCCAACTTTGGGGAAGAGATCTCTAAAGGAAAATACAGTGATGATGCTCGTTCAGAGGAAATAATGTTAAGGGGAGGATGCAACAAGGAGTAGACTATTTGGATGAGCAGTGACTCCAGAAAGAAATACACTAACTTGACTAAATACTTCTCCTTAGTATTTAATAGAGCATGAGAAACCACGTTTTTAAACCTATTTGTCTGGTAAAATTCTTACCAAGCATAGTATTAATTGGTAAAAGCTTTTTTCCCTTAGGAGAATTTTGTAAAACCAAAGTAAATCAAAACGCATTGCTTTACAAAATGCCTTTTCTAAGGCAATGATTTCTCACAATTTTGCAGTAGTTCTATTAGAGGAAATAAAACAGGTAGTACTTAATATTTGCTTTCATTGTAAAATTACTCTTTTATGAATATAGTTCTCTTGTGAGATCTTATGGCTGTGATAACTCAGTCCACAGAAAAGTAAATAACCTGGTGTTCTAGCAGGATGAATGAAAATTAGCATTAGCAGTTTCATGGAATATGGCTTAAATATGACTGGAATTTAGGAATTCAAGAATATAGTGAAATATCAAGAATTATATTCAGCAGCTGAACAGGTTTGCACATTTAGCTGTGGGCAAAATCAAGGTGCAGCTATACTAAATTTTTCTTAATCTTGTATTAAAAAAATGACTTCTTGGTATCACAAAAAACTCCAATAAAAACTGGTATGTCAAAGCTTCGGGGATAAATAGTTTTGTACTGCTGAATTAGGTGAGCACAATGTTTGTCTTCACTCAGTTTGTATATGTAATTACAGTGTATAACACTGGTGTATTGTAAGCTGCAGTTATCTTCATAGCAGTATATGGTATTGATTTGTTAACAACTGTGAACTGGTGGAGCTAGGATAGATAAATAGCCTCTGTCATGTTTATGCTAGTGCTGTTCCTGCCTGAGAGAGAACTAAAGAATGGTGATCCTTGTTTTCTGTAGGCCTGTATTGTTTGTCTTGTGTCCTAGTGCCCTGCTCAGTATTTTCTTAATACAAAAAAAAACTTCAAAATTTTTTAAAGTAACTTCACCGTAGATAAGTTTTAGTTCTGCAATGGGAATAGCAGTACGAACACACTTAATAGTTGTGATGTATAGACTTGAGTTGGATCTGCTATGAAGTGCTCTGGCTTTCTTCTGTAGAGAAAAGAAGAAATACCATTTAGAGTAGTGAGAGAGACTGGTTTAGCAAGCAAAAGTTTCTTCAAGTTTTTGGTTGGTGTTTTTTTTGTATGTGTGGTGGTGTGGTTTGGTTTTTTGTTTGTTTTGGTTGTGTGTTCTGTTTTTGTTGTGGTTTTTTTTGTTTGGTGTTTTGTTTGTGGTTTGTGGTTTTTTTTTTTTTTTTTTTTTTACCCCCCATGGAGTACTCTTGAAGGTTATTGTATTGGACTCGTGTGGCAAGGTTGGGGGGGGGGACGACTAGAGGGGTGGCTTCTGTGAGAAGCTGCTAGAAGCTTCCCCTATGTCCATTAGAGCCAATGTCAGCCGGCTCCAAGACAGACCTGCTGCTGGCCAAGGCTGAGCCAATCAATGACGGTGGTAGTGCCTCTTTGATAACATATTTAAAAAGGGGGGGGGAAACGCTGTGGGAAAACAGCAGTGGAGAGAGGAGTGAGAATATGTGAGAGCAACAACTCTGCAGACACCAAGGTCAGTGAAGGGGAGGGGAAGGAGGTGCTCCAGGAGCCAGAGCAGAGATTCCCCTGCAGCCTGTGGTGAAGACCATGGTGAGGCAGGCTGTCCCCCTGCAGCCCATGGAGGTCCACGCTGGAGCAGATATCCACCTGCAGCCCATGGAGGACCCCATGCCAGGGCAGGTGGATGCCTGAAGGAGGCTGTGACCTTGTGGGAAGCCCACACTGGAGAGCAGGTTCCTGGCAGGACCTGTGGAGACAGAGGAGCCCATGCTGAAGCAGGTTTGCTGGCAGGACTTGTGACCCTATGGGGGACCCATACTGGAGCAGTCTCTTCCTGAAGAACTGCACCCTGTGGAAGGGACCCACGCTGGAGCAGTTCATGAAGAACTGTAGCCCATGGGAAGACACACATTTGGAGAAGTTCGTGGAGGACTGTCTCCCGTGGGAGGGACCCCCACGCTGGAGCAGGGGAAGAGTGTGGGAAGTCCTCCCCCTGAGGAGGAAGGAGCAGCAGAGACAACATGATGAACTGATTGTAACCCCCATTCCCCATCCTCCTGTGCCACTGGGGGGGAGGGAGAGAAAATTGGTAGTGAAGTTGAGCCTGGGAAGAAGGGAGGGGTGGGGGGAAGGTGTCTTTAAGATTTGGTTTTATTTCTCATTGTCCTACTCTGATTTGATTGGCAATAAATTAAATTAATTTTTTCCCCAGGTCAAGTCTGTTTTGCCTGTGACGGTAATTGGTGAATGATCTCTCCCTGTCCTTGTCTCGACCCATGAGCCTTTTGTTATATTTTCTCTCCCCTGTTCAGCTGAGGAGGGGGAGTGATAGAGCGGCTTTGGTGGGCACCTGGTGTCCAGCCAGGGTCAACCTACCATAGTTATGAAGCATATAAAAACACTTAAACCTCCCTGTGTGATTTACCTTAAGGACCTGAACCAGTATTTTTCAAGCAGATACTGCTCTGAAGCTTGTTTCGTGACCACCTCAGTTTTGAGAGCTGTATAGCAGGAAGGTTTTTGTGGCAGTGCAGTCAGCTATGACTCATGAGACCTGAGCTGGCTACGGACGTCCTCACTAACTGTAGCCAAGTAAATGTTTCTTTGTGTAAACTGCTTGTTTAGAATTTAAGAGCTTGTATCAGTTGTGTTTTATACAGAAAAATTTGGGACACTTGAATATTTGCAGTTGCCTTTATTTCAGCAGGATTCTCTGCAGATGCCTTGGAAGAAAGCTTTGGGAGGCATACAGAAAGGATGTTTGGCGATGCTGGAGACCTATTTCTTGCAGCGTATTCTTGCATAGAATTATGATTTAGCTGTTTTTCTTTGAAATACTGGCTCTAGAAGAAGCCCCTGGTGTACACACAGGCTGCCTCTGCCACAGACTCTTAAAGTCTGACAAACTCACCTTTATAGAGTTTTCAAAGATTTTCGGGTGCTCCCATTCACAGTGTTATGTTAGTCTGGGTTTTGTTCCCTGGTTCCATCTCAATTTGTGTATGCTGCTTGAGGCTGCTGAGGGGTTGGGGGTGTTAGGAAAAAGCAGCTGAAATTCTCCAACCTGCTTTAGGTCCTGAGGGTAGATAGTGACTCCTACTTACTTTCCAATTCCCTGACTAAAACATTCCTCTCTTTCTTGCCTTGTCTTGCTTGTGAAAGGGTAATAGGACATATTCTGGCCTCAACACAGGTCCTTAGCTTGTTACACTTGAAAATAGCTGGTTTTCCTGCAATGTCTTGTCGGGTGGCTGGCTAAGAACTATACCATTTTATAATCCCTTCTGAGCATATGGAGGAAAGTGAACACTAGGCTAGAAACAGTGAACTTCAGGTAAAAGGAGATCTAAATGAAATGAGGCGAGATCTACAGGAAGAAAGTAAAGGGAAGAGAAATGGAAAAACTTGAATCAAGTGTAAGGAGAGGCTCAAACTAGTCTGAGGAGGATGTTAGAAGAATAAAGGACAGACCTGAGAAGTGGTGAATAATACTTTGTGGTCTCTGCTAGGTGCAGCTACAGAAAACAATAAAAGCATTTATAGCAAGAGGGAAACCAAGGAAGTTAGTCCAGAGCTCAGTGGGGAGGAGAATGTAACAGATATGATACCAGAAAATTACATATTTGTCTGCCAAGTTATCAATGAAAATGAAATATGAATTCATTCTTGGTTGAGAAAAGGGTTAATTGGCAACAACTTGACCTGTTCTGAGTTAAGAAAAGAACAGGTCACATGTGGTTCAGATGTTTTATTTGCTCTTGGTAAAATGCATATTAGAGAACTTGACTTTCATGTTCAGTGAATTCAGGGTTCTTATGGTGGAGCCTGTCTAAAAAACACAGAGGAAAAGGAGGGAAATAATGGGTCTGACTTCAGTTGCCAGAAAAATATGGAAAATAGGCAATTAATAAATACTGTAAGATGGTAAATAGGTAACATGCATTTTCCAAGAGCAAATTGTGTATCTTCTACCTAACTTCCTTTTCAAGCAGTATTTAGCATTGCTAGTGGAGTTTTCTTATCTTTAAGCAACTTGTTTAACAGGACCACCTGTTCAGCTGCCTTTTTTGTAATATGAAATTGCACAGTGAGCTGAGGATAGCCCTAGACCTGATTTTTATGGCCTAGTCTCTTAACTATAGGTAATGCAGAAGTATACATGCAGTGAATGGCCCAGAAAGGTGTTAAAAAGTTTTAGCTAGACCTCAAGGAAAACATTTCCCGTCCTTGTCGTAGCAACAGGGCGTAGTTTTTCAAATATATTAAAAGTTGCTATGCAAAGAAAGGGAATACATAAACTTGTCTTTGAAAAGGGCAGAGAAGTAATGGTCTTAAATCACAATTAAAAGATGTTTAGATTAGAGATGGAGGAAAAAATCTGACAGCAAGGATGATTGTGCACTGGACTAAGTTGTGTATGGAAGTGTGGAATCAGTAGTACTGCAGGCTTTTAGGATTAGTTTTGGCAAGTCTTTCTAACTGCATAGCATGTAATTGCTTTTAACTTCTCCCAAAGGGCCTCAGAGAGAGATATATGGAGCAGAGGAATACTGTCATGGCAGGAAAAACTTTAATAGCCAATTCTTGTACACTTGATTTTTGGGAGAATCTTCCATTGTTGTAGGTGCATATACCCCACCACATGGCTAAAGGAGATCCTGGCAGAGGGATGGCTGGGAACAGACTTATAAGCCTGACACATTGATGTGGCAGGCTTGCTACCCTAAAGCAGATAAACATCTTTCTCATATATAGTAATAATAATGTAGCAAATGGCTTGGGGAGGAGTGGCTGGAAAGCTGCCTGGCGGAAAAGGACCTGGGGGTGTTGGTCGACAGCCGGCTGAATATGAGCCAGCAGTGTGGCCAAGAAGGCCAATAGCATCCTGGCTTGTATCAGGAATAGTGTGGCCAGCAGGACTAGGGAAGTGATCATCCCCCTGTACTCAGCCCTGGTGAGGCCGCACTTTGAATATTGTATTCAGTTTTGTGCTCCTCACTCCAAGAAAGACATTGAGGTGCTGGAGCGTGTCCAGAGAAGGGCAATGAAGCTGGTGAAGGGTCTAGAGCACAAGTCCTATGAGGAGTGGCTGAGGGAACTGGGGTTGTTTAGCCTGGAGAAAAGGAGGCTGAGGGGAGACCTTATTGCTCTCTACAACTACCTGAAAGGAGGTTGTAGAGAGATGGGGGTTGGTCTCTTCTCCCAAATAACAGGTGATAGGACAAGAGGAAATGGCCTCAAGCTGTGCCAGGGGAGGCTTAGATTGGATATTGGGAAACATTTCTTCACTGTGAAAGGGTTGTCAGGCACTGGAACAGGCTGCCCAGGGAGGTGGTGGAGTCACCATTCCTGGAGGTATTTAAAAGAGGTGTAGATGTGGTGCTTAGGGACCATGGTTTAGTGGTGGACTTGGCAGTGTTAGGTTTATGGTTGGACTCGATGATCTTAAAGGTCTCTTCCAACCTAAACGATTCTATGATTTGATTCTATGATTCTAAATGCAGTTTGAAAATGAGGGGCCTGGACTAGAAGACTTGATGTCCCTTACATCCCTGTGTTCTGTGGTTCAGTGAAGGCAAAGCAGCTTATATAACCAGTTTTGGAAGTTGTTTGAATTAAATTAAGTTGAGATGGTCAGGTATTAAGGGAACTGGTAGCTGCAGTTGATTCACTTGATTGTCAGCTTTGTCAGTTGCTGGTTGTGGGGTTTTTTTGTGGGGTTGTTTTTTTTTTTTTTTCTTGTGGGAAGTTTAAATTTCTTTAAATTGAACTTAGGTTAAGATGCTTGACCAAATATGTGAAGCTATTAAAAAAAAAAAAATGAAGCTTCAAGTACTTGTGTTAAACTCTTCCTAGCTCTTTTTTTATTTGCTAGCTGGCTTCTGTTGTACTTTTTTCCTCCTTAGTATATTTAAACAAGACAGATTGTGTATTATGTGTAAGTAGCTTCTGCTTTCCAGATTCTTGGAAAATAATTCTCACTGACACTGAGCTGTTGTGCATGACACAACATATGAGACTTGCTTTTAGGTTTTCTTTTGTGGAGTATTTCATGAGTGATCCACAGTGCTTTAGCTGTCTGCAAGATGAATGTATTCACAGAGCAGTTCTTCTGTAACAGATATTAACATGTGTAGTCTTGCCTTTGGATCAGGAATCAATATTTATGGTCTTTCAGATAGCATCATTGGCCTTAACCTTAGAGCCTGTTATCTTCCTGTGGTTACTTGTATGTGTAACTTTTCTTTATATTCAAATTCAAAAATGTGTTCAGCTATACCTGTGTTATGTTTCATTAAGAATAGTTTTGAATGAAGGGGAAAAAAAAATTGTACTCTACGTTGGATGTTTGCTAGGGAGTAACTATGAACTGATGGTGTCAGGGCACAGGGCAGATTATTGTTTTGTTCCCTTGTACTTTTCTTACCAGCTTCACTGTAATGCTAGTAAAAGCTTTTTAGTATTTGAGGAATGTGAACTGAAAGTTAGATGCATTCGAGTGGTGATATGGGATGGGATTGCATGTTGCTCCCACTTATCTGACAATCCTGTCTTGGTGAAGATAGTTGAGGCAGAGGGTGCCAGAGCTTCCTTTAGTTGCTGTCCTGGTTGTGGCTGGGATAGGGAAAATTTTCACCAGAAGCTGGCCAGGTTCTATTCTATACCATGTGACCGTCAGTGTCACTATATAGAGGGGAACGGCCCCAGGGGTGGGATCCCTGCTCCGGAGGGGGCTGGGCGTCAGGCTCCAGGCAGTGAGCGATGAGCACTGTGAAGCACCGGTAAGTACACTGTTACTGTTGGGATTGTTTGTTTGTTTTGTTTTCCTTTGTTGTCCTGATGACTGTTGTTATCCCAACCCACGAGTTTTGCCTTTCTTTATCCCGATTCTCCTCCCCATCCCACGGGGGAGAAGGAGCATGGGAGCGGCCGGCAGGGGCTAAACCACCACAGTCCCTTTTGGCGCCCAACATGGGGCACGACAACCGCAGTTTTGTATTAAGCGTGCTATAGCTATGGTAGTTATTAAGTGGCAAGCTCCTGTACGGGTCATGAAGTTTGGCTGCACTGTTTATCTCTTTATTTTTGGCAACATGTTAATAGAAACGATGGTTATGTGCTTTGTCCTGACGTTGATGGCCTTGCTGGGCTGTGGGAGCTATCTTGTGGAGAAGATGAGGGAATACATCTCCCTCTCCCCACCCAGGATTGATGTGAATAGTTTTATTTTGCAGGCTCCTGAGGTCCTTGTTCACCCTTATGTGAGTTGTTCAGTACTACTAATGAATACTGTTGGCATATTATAGGGTTTATGGAATCTAGTCTCATCCTGGTGTAAGACAAGACACTTTTGGGTAAGGCGATACTGAAATGTGCCCTGAGGCAGCTGGTCCCAGGGTGGCAGGGTGTGTGGAAGGACTTGGGCAGGTTCCTAGGGTGGTTATCACCTCCCATAGCCTGGGACTTCACACTTGAACAGGTGAGCAACCCTGGCAAACTGACATGCCACCTGATAGAAGAGGCACCTCTTCTGCCTCCATCAGAGGGAAAGGGAGCCCCAGGCACGTGCTGCGTGGAGCACTGGTTCTTCCTGCGTGACCAGGGGGAGGACATGAGGAAGTGGGACGGTGAACCCACCTTTAAGCTGGAAGCCCATGTACGTGAACTGAGAGGGAAGACAGCTCTTAAGAAGGGGCCACCCAGGAAGTCTGTCAGCAGAGTTGCTGTAGAGACACACGAAGGCAATCAGTGATTTCCCAAACAGAGAAGAACTGAAATCACCTCCCTTGATCCTGGTGAGGGGCCTTCTGGTCTGGCGCTGCAAGGGTCAGACAGGGAATACTCTGATGAGGAACGGGAATAGAGGGTCCCTGCCTTCGGCCAGGGGGAGGAAAGGGATGACTGGGTACACTGGACTGTGTGGGTTCCGATGGCCTGGCACATCAGACCCACAGAAGTATAAGGCTTTGGTAGACACTGGTGCACAGTGTACTCTGGTGCCATCAGAATATAGGGGCACAGAACCCATCTGGATCTCTGGGGTGACAGGGGGATGCCAAGAATTGTCTGCATTGGAGGCTGAGGTGAGCTTAACAGGGGACAAGTGGGAAAAGCACCCCATTGTGACTGGCCCAGAGGCCTCTTGTATCCTTGGCATAGACTACCTCAGGAGAGGGTACTTCAAGGACCCAAAGGGATACCTGATACCTTCTGGCCAAACATTCTTTTACTTTACGCTTACTTAAGCAATAACAATAGTCTTGAGCTCTGAAGATAAGGAAGGTGTGCCTGGATCCAAACTGGCATACCTGACAACTTAGATAAGGTGAAAATGTAAGACTGCCTTGCATAATGAAGATGCAAATGTTATAATCCCTTCCCGGAAATGATTTGGATATGTCCCAGAAAAGTAATGAATTTGTAAATCATTTACTGGAAGTTACATGAATATACATGTTAAGAGTGTGTATATATGCTGGATCGACAAAGCGTTCAGCATGCACGATAGGTGGAGCGATCCCCCGTGCATCCAGCGCTGTAATAAAGAATGCCTGCCTTCTAAAACTTAAAAGGAAGCGTTAGAGGGTTCTTTATTTAACCGATTTTTCCAGTATCGTACTGACGGGCTTTTGGTGTAGCCACGGTGAATGCAGAGAAGACCAAACAGCTATCTACCCTGCCTGGCCTCTCGGAAGATCCCTTCCTTGTGGGATTGCTGCAAGCTGAAGAACAGCAGGTGCCAATTGTTACCAGGACAGTGCACTGGTGGCAATATCGCACAAACAGAGACTGCCTGGCTCCCATCCATGAGCTGATTCATCAACTGGAGAGCCAAGGAGTCATCAGTAAGACTCGCTCCCCTTTTAATAGTCCTATACAGCCAGTGCGGAAATCTAATGGGGAATGGAGATTAACAGTGGACTATCGTGGCCTGAATGAAGTCATGCCACCACTGAGTGCTGCCGTGCCGGACATGCTAGAACTTCAGTACGAACTAGAGTCCAAGGCAGCCAAGTGGTATGCCACCATTGATATTGCCAATGCATTCTTCTCCATCCCTTTAGCAGCAGAGTGCAGGCCACAGTTTGCTTTCACTTGGAGGGGCATCCAGTACACCTGGAATGGACTGCCCCAGGGGTGGAAACACAGCCCTACCATTTGCCATGGCCTGATCCAGACTGCCCTGGAAAAGGGTGGAGCTCCAGAACACCTGCAATACATTGATGACATCATTGTGTGGGGCAACACAGCAGCAGAAGTTTTTGAGAAAAGGGAGAAAATGATCCAAATCCTTCTGAGAGCTGGCTTTGCCATAAAACGAAGTAAGGTCAAAGGACCTGCACAGGAGATCCAATTCCTAGGAATAAAATGGCAAGATGGATGTCGTCAGATCCCGACAGATGTGATCAACAAAATAGCAGCTATGTCTCCACCAACTAACAAAAAGGAAACCCAAGCTTTTTTAGGTGTTGTGGGTTTCTGGAGAATGCATATTCCAAATTACAGTTTCACTGTAAGCCCTCTCTATCAAGTGACCTGAAAGAAGAATGATTTCACATGGGGCCCTGAGCAATGACAAGCCTTCGAAGAAATTAAACAGGAGATAGTTCATCCATTAGCCCTTGGCCCAGTCTGGGCAGGGCAAGACATAAAAAAATGTGCTCTACACCACAGCCGGGGAGAATGGCCCTACCTGGAGCCTCTGGCAGAGAGCACCAGGGGAGACTCGAGGTTGACCCCTGGGGTTTTGGAGCTGGGGATATAGAGGATTCGAGGCTCTCTATACTCCAACTGAAAAAGAGATAATGGCAGTATATGAAGGGGTTTGAGCTGCTTCGGAGGTGGTTGGTACTGAAGCACAGCTCCTCCTGGCACCCCGACTGCCGGTGCTGGGCTGGATGTTCAAAGGGAGGGTCCCCTCTACACATCATGCCACCGATGCCACATGGAGTAAGTGGGTCGCACTGATCACACAATGAGCTTGAATAGGAAACCCCAGTTGCCCAGGAATTCTGGAAGTGATCATGGACTGGCCAGAAGGCAAAGGTTTTGGAATGTCGACAGAGGAGGAGGCGATGCATGCTGAAGAGGCCCCACTGTATAATTACCTGCCAGAAGATAAGAAGCAATACGCCCTGTTCACTGCTGGGTCCTGTCGTATTGTGGGAAAGCGTCGAAGGTGGAAAGCTGCTGTGTGGAGTCCTACACGACGAGTTGCAGAAGCCACTGAAGGACAAGGTGAATCGAGTCAGTTTGCAGAGGTGAAAGCCATCCAGCTGGCTTTAGATATTGCTGAGCAAGAGAAGTGGCCAGTGCTCTGTCTCTATGCCGGCTCCTGGATGGTGGCGAATGCTCTGTGGGGGTGGTTACAGCAATGGAAGCAGAGCAACTGGCAGCACAGAGGCAAACCCATCTGGGCTGGCACATTGTGGCAAGCTATTGCTGCCCGGCTAGAGAAGCTGGTTATAAAAGTGCACCACGTAGATGCCCATGTACCTAAGAGTCAGGCCACTGAGGAACATCACAACAACCAGCAGGTGGATCAGGCTGCTAGGATTGAAGTGCCGCAGGTGGATCTGGACTGGCAACATAAAGGTGAATTATTCCTAGCTTGGTGGGCCCGTGACGCCTCACGCCATCAGGGAAGAGATGCGACATAGAGATGGGTTCATGACTGAGGGGTGGACTTGACCATGGACGCTGTTGCACAGGTTATCCATGAGTGTGAAACATGTGCTGCAATCAATCAAGCCAAGTGGTCAAAGCCTCTGTGGTATGCAGGACGATGGCTGAAATATAAATATGGGGAGGCCTGGCAGATTGATTGTATGAATATCTCCAGAGAAGGAGACTCCACAACCTCCCTGGGCATCTTGTTCCAGTGCTTTGTCACCCTCACAGTTAAGAACTTTTTCCTCATATTTAGATGGAACTTCCTGTGTTCCAGTTTGTGCCTGTTGCCCCTTGTCCTGTCGTTGCGCACCACTGAAAAGAGTTTGGCCCCATCCTCTTGACACCCGCCCTTGAGATTTTAATTAGCATTGATAAGGTCCCCTCTCAGTCTTCTCTTCCTCAGGCTGAACAGCCCCAGCTCCCTCAGCCTTTCCCCATAGGAGAGATGCTCCAGTCCCCTCATCATCTTTGTAGCCCTCTGCTGGACTCTCTCCAGTAGTTCCTCGTCTGTCTGGAACTGGGGAGCCCAGAACTGGACACAGTACTCCAGATGTGGCCTCACTAGGGCAGAGTAGAGGGGGAGGATAACCTCCCTTGACCTGCTGGCCACACTCTTCTTAATGCACCCCAGGATGCCGTTGGCCTTCCTGGCTGCAAGGGCACATTGCTGGCTCATGGTGAATTTGTCATCCACCAGGACTCCCAGGTCCCTCTCCGCAGAGCTGCTTTCCAGGAGGTCAACCCCCAACCTGTCCCAGTGCATGGGGTTATTCCTCCCCAGGTGCAGGACCCTGCACTTGCCCTTGTTAAACCTCATGAGGTTCCTCTCCACCCAATGCTCCAGCCTGTCCAGGTCTCGCTGCTGAATGGCAGCACAGCCTTCTGGTGTATCAGCCAGGCCTCCCAGTTTCGTGTCATCAGCAAACTTGCCGAGGGTACACTCTGTCCCTTCATCCAGGTCATTGATGAATAAATTGAACAAGACTGGCCCCAGTACTGACCCCTGGGAACACCACTAGCTACAGGCCTCCAACTAGACTCTGTGCCGCTGATCACCACCCTCTGAGCTCTGCCATTCAGCCAGTTCTCAATCCATCTCACCGTCCACTCGTCTAACCCACACTGCCTGAGCTTACCTTTGAGGATATTGTGGGAGACAGTGTCAAAAGCCTTGCTGAAGTCCAGGTAGACAACATCCACTGCTCTCCCCTCATCCACCCGGCCAGTCATGCCATCATAGAAGGCTATCAGATTGGTCAAGCATGCTTTCCCCGTGGTGAATCCATGCTGACTACTCCTGAACACCTTCTTTTCCTCCACATGCTTAGAGATGACTTCCAGAATGAGCTGCTTCATCACCGTTCCAGGGATGGAGGTGAGTCTGACTGGCCTGTAGTTTCCCGGGTCCTCCTTCTTGCCCTTCTTGAAGACTGGAGTGACATTGGCTTTCCTCCAGTCCTCAGGCACTTCTCATGTTTTCCATGACCTCTCAAAGATGATGGAGAGTGGCTTGGCAATGACCTCTGCCAGCTCCCTCAGCACACGTGGGTGCATCCCATTGGGGCCCATGGATTTGTGGGTGTCCAGTTTGCCTAAATGATCTCTAACCTGATCCTCCTCGACCAAAGGAGGGCCATCCTTTCTCCAGGCTTCCTCTCTTCCCTCCAGGGTCTGGGATTCCTGAGGGCCAGCCTTGGCAGTAAAGACTGAAGCAAAGAAGGCATTCAGTAACTCTGCCTTCTCTGTATCCTTTGTCACCAGGGCACCCACCTCATTCAGCAGAGGGCCCACGTTTTCCCTAGTCTTCCTTTTGTTGCCGATGTATTTGAAGAAGCCCTTCTTATTGCCCTTGATGTCCCTTGCCAGATTAAATTCCAGGTGGACCTTAGCCTTCCTCGTTGAATCCCTGCATACCCTGACAGCGTTCCTGGTTTCCTCCTAAGTGGCCTGTCCCTTTTTCCACATTCCATGGACTTCCTTCTTCCATTTGAGTTTTGCCAGTAGTTCCTTGCTCATCCATGGAGGTCTCCTGCCTCCCTTACCTGATTTCTTACTCCTGGGGGGATGCACCACTCTTGAGCTTGGAGGAAGTGATGCTTGAATACTGCCCAGCTTTCTTGGGCCCCCCTACCTTCTAGAGCCCTAACCCATGGGATTCCTCCAAGCAGGTCCTTGAAGAGGCCAAAGTTAGCTCTCCTGAAGTCCAGAGTTGTAATCCTGCTTAGTGTCCTTCTTCCATGCAGGATCTTGAACTTCACCATCTCATGGTCACTGCAGCCAAGGCTGCCCCCAACCTTCACATCCCCAACCAGACTTTCTTTTTTTGTTGGTATGAGGTCCAGCAGCACCCCTCTCCTCATCGGCTCCTCCACCACCTGTGTCAGAAAGTTATCATCAATGTTCTGAAGGAACCTCCTGGACTGTGTGTGCCTAGCTGTGTTGTCCCTCCAACAGATATTGGGGTGGTTGAAGTCCCCCATGAGAACCAGGGCCTGTGATTGTGAGGCTACTTTCAGCTGCCTGTAGAAGGCCTCATCAACTTCCTCGTCCTGATCAGGTGGCCTGTAGTACACACCCACAACAGTGTCCCCCATGTTAGCCTGTCCCTTAATCCTTACCCATAAGCTGTCGACCTGTTCTTCATCCTCCCCTAGGCAGAGCTCGATACGCTCCAGTTGCTCTCTCACATAGAGAGCAACTCCAGCAAGGTGAGGTGGTGGCCTGTCCTTCCTGAAAAGTACATAGCCATCCATGACAGCATTCCAGTCATGTGAGCTGTCCCACCATGTCTCTGTAATTGCTATGAGATCATGGCCCTGCGACCGCACACAGATCTCTAGTTCTTCCTGTTTATTCCCCATGCTGCGAGCATTGGTGTACAGGCATTTCAGAGAGGTAGCCGAGTTTGCAGGTTTCCCTGTAGGGGTGATACACTGGACTGCTAAAAACTACACTGAGAGCAATAGGTGGTGGGACCTTCAAACATTGGGATACACATTTAGCAAAAGCCACCTGGTTAGTTAACACTAGAGGATCTACCAATCGAGCTGGCCCTGCCCAATCAAAACCTTTACATACTGTAGAAGGGGATAAAGTCCCTGTAAGTGCACTTGAAGGATATGTTAGGGAAGACAGTCTGGGTTACTCCTGCCTCAGGCAAAGGCAAACCCATCCATGGGATTGTTTTTGCTCAAGGACCTGGGTGCACTTGGTGGGTCATCCGAGAGGATGGGGAAGTCTGATGTGTACCTCGAGGGGATTTGATTTTGGGTGAGAATAGCCAATGAATGAAACTGTATGATGTTAATTGCTATATAACCTTGTCACTGTATGTCATCTCTATCACAGTTGCTATATGCCATATCAATGATGTTATAGCAAGAATTACCCAAATTAATGAAGAATGAACTATTGATAAAACGGAGCAAAGTGCAGCAGTGATGGAAGCAGAACTGGCTTTAGCAACTGGCGCCCATCAACTTCCTCAAGAGATCGACATCTTCAACCCACAGACCGTGGACATGATGCACCAGCCGAGCCAGATACCACAACTGCAAGCTCCAGATGCAACATGCAACAATCCAACACTACACACCATCCTCCCACTGCGTCCAGCGTCGCCTGCCGCACCTCGCCAAGACCCAGCCCTGTTTCACTGACTGAGCAAACTCCATGTTATCTCTCCTGCCCCAAGAGACTATTATGACAGATGGAGCCCAAAGTCATGGACTAAATGAACTCAATAGACACTTCAAAGGGATGGTCCATAGACTAAGGGAACGATGTCTGTGTATACATATATAAAAAAGGAAAAGTGGTGGTGATTAATTGGCAAGTGTAGGATATGAGTGTGACGTATGTGGTATAGAATAAGGGGTGGATAATGTTCTGGTTGCAGCTGGGATAGGGTTAATTTTCACCAGAAGCTGGTCAGGGGAATGTTCTCTACCATGTGGCCATCATGCTCACTATATAGAGGGGGATGGTACCATGGTCAGGATCGCTGCTCAGGGGCGGGGTGGGCTGGGCATTTAGCTCCCCCTAGGTGAGCAGTCTGGGCTGTGAAGCATGTGCAAAGTACACTCTCTTATTGTTATTGTTGGGGGGGTGGGTTGTTTGTTTTCTTTTCTTTTGCTGTCCTGTTAAACTGTTGTTATTCCAGGCCAGGAGTTTTGCCTGCCTTTTTCCTGATACTTTCCCCCATCCCACTGGGAGGGGAGGAGCGAGCAAGCGGCCGCATGGTGCTCAGCTGCCGCTTGGGGCTAAACCACGACAGTTGCCTGCCTTCCTTGTCATTTTGCTATAGTCTGCTTTTATGGTTCTATTCTGGTGCTTTTTGCTATGGTGTATGTATTTTTTCCATCTAAAATCAATATTGATAGCAATAACCTTAATTTATTTTTCTGTTTTGAAATTTAAAAAAAGGTATGTTTTTCTGGCTGTGTCCAGTAAAAAGCCGAGGCTGAAGCAAAAAGCTTAGGCCTTTAGCTAAAGGATTCCTTTGGAAGTATGAAGGTTTGGTCGATGTTTGTGTGGAACTTTTCTGTGACAGTTTTGTTTAATAAGAATATATTAAACAGGCTTTTCTGTTTCAGAAGACTGACATTTTTCATTATGGAAGTGTATGTTAGTTCATTATTTGAGACAGCTACGTAAAACGGAGTTTAGAATCTAGGATGAATTCAAGGCAATATTGATCAGTTTTTCTCATTACAGTATTTGAGTGTGAGATATTGTTGATCATGTGTATAATTTTAGCTATTCTTACACTCTTTTCTTTCACAGCCTCATGACTTCGATGAATGCAGATTTGATATTAGTGTA
The DNA here is from genome assembly GCA_009819775.1 of Phoenicopterus ruber ruber. Taxonomy (NCBI): domain Eukaryota; kingdom Metazoa; phylum Chordata; class Aves; order Phoenicopteriformes; family Phoenicopteridae; genus Phoenicopterus; species Phoenicopterus ruber. The sequence continues at coordinate 28,550,763 of CM020247.1, forward strand.
AACGATAGTGTTTGGTACCTCCGAGCTCAGGACCCAGACCACAGACAACAGTGGGTGGATGCAATAGAACAACACAAGGTATGGTTTTTTTCTGATTTCCTTACTCCCTCTCTCTTTAGATTTGGTGGTGCTTGTGGAGAGTTTTAAGCTTCACTGTGCAGTCATTAAAGTACTCAAGGTATTTATGACAGATAAAAGCCGCAAGATTGAAGCGGTGTGTTAAATATGTTCCAAAGGAATTGATTTGCTTATCTTTCATATATGAGAGTTTAGAGAACCGGGAGCTAACAACTGTGAACCTTTCTTGAGCTCTCTAGCTTGAAAAAGAAAAAGTTTACATTATGTTTGAGTGACTTTTTAATGGTTTTGTCCATCCTTTCTTACTGATTATTGAATTGGTTCTTATCTAGATGTCCTAGGTGTTAAATTTGTGAGTCTTGGAGTCCATTCTCCTAGGTTATCATTCTGGGTTTTAGGCTCATCTCTTTCATCACTTGGCTGCTTTTACTGTATCTGATTATTGGCTTTTGTCTCCTTGTCTTTTAAGGCCCTACTGTTGTTCAGCATTTTGGTTCAGCTTTCCTGATCTATGCCTTATCTCTTCCAATGAACTATGTTACTTTCATTTTACCTAAAGGGCTTGAAGGTCAGGTATTTTTAAAGGATGTAGCACACAAAACATTATGTTTTCAGATACAAGATAGGCACTGCTCCAAGGTGTTGAGTTTAACTACAATACCTAGCACAATGCAACTTTGCATCTGGGTTCTACAGGTAGAATCATAGAATATCTCAAGTTGGAAGGGACCCATAAGGATCATCAAGTCCAACTCCCTGCTCCTCGCAGGACTACCTAACACTAAACCATATGACTAAGTCATCCAGATGCTCCTTGAACTCTGACAGGCTTGGTGCCATGACCACTTCCCTGGGGAGCCTGTTCCAGCGACTGACCACCCTCTTAGTAAAGAACCTTTTCCTAATGTCCAATCTGAACTTCCCCTGATGCAGCTTCATTCCATTTCCTCATTTCCTGTTGCTGGTCACCAGAGAGAGGAGATCAGCACCTCCCCCTCCGCTGCCCACCTTGAGGAAGTTGTAGACTGTGATGAGGTCACCCCTCAGCCTTCTCTTCTCCAAGCTGAACAAGCCAAGTGACCTCAGCCGCTCCTCATAAGTCTTGCCCTCGAGACCTTTCACCGTCTTGGTCCCCCTCCTCTGGACACACTCTAATAGTTTGATGTCCTTCTTATATTGAGGCACCCAAAACTGCACACAGTACTCGAGGTGGGGCTGTGCCAGTGCAGCGTAGAGGGGGACAATCACCTCCCTTGACCAGCTAGCTATGCTGTGCTTGATGCACCCCAGGACACGGTTGGCCTTTTTGGCTGCCAGGGCACACTGCTGACTCATATTCAACTTGCCATCAGCCCAAACCCCCAGATCTCTTTCCGCAGGGCTGCTCTCCAGCCTCTCGTCCCCCAATTTGTACATATAACCAGGATTACCCTGTCCCAGGTGGAGAATCCGGCACTTGCTCTTGTTCAATTTCATACGGTTGGTGATTGCCCAGCTCTCTAGTCTATCCAGATGTCTCTGCAAGGCCTTTTGTTCCTCGAGAGTGTCAACAGCACCTCCCAGCTTGGTATCATCAGCAAACTTACTTAATGTACATTCGATTCCTGCATCCGGATCATTTATAAAAACATTAAAGAGCACTGGCCCTAAAATTGAGCCCCGGGGAACCCCACTGGTGACTGGATGCCAGCCTGATGTAACCCCATTTACTATAACTTGTTGAGCCCGACTTGTCAGCCAATTGTTCACCCATCGTATTATGGACTTGTCTAGCTGTGTGCTGGACATTTTGTCCAGAAGGATACTGTGAGAGACAGCATCAAAAGCTTTGCTAAAATCGGAATAACCCACATCTACTGGCTTCCCTTGGTCAACTAGATGGGTGACCTTGTCATAAAAGGAAATTAAGTTAGTTAAGCAGGACTTTCCCCTTGTGAACCCGTGTTGGCTACGACCAATGACTGCATTGTCTTTCAAGTGTTTTTCAATAACTCTCAGAATGACCTTCTCCATAATTTTACCAGGCACTGAAGTGAGACTGACAGGCCTGTAATTACCAGGGTCTTCCTTCTTACCCTTCTTGAAAACTGGGACAACATTTGCCAGCTTCCAGTCGACTGGGACCTCTCCAGACTCCCAAGACCATTGAAAAATAATGGAAGAGGTCCCGCGATAACATCGTCCAGCTCTTTCAGTACCCTGGGGTGAATCCCATTGGGCCCCATAGATTTATGCGCATCCAGCTGGAGCAGTAAGTCTTGAACAAGTTCAGGGTCGGCTGGGAGTTTATCATCCCCCCAGTCACAGTCTTCCAACACAGGGGTCTTGGGGCCCATCATCAGTGTTGAAGACAGAGGCGAAGAAGGCATTAAACGTCTCTGCTTTGTCTATGTCCCTATTTGTGAGGTGACTGACCTCATCAAGTAACGGACCAATGTTATCTCTGATCCTCCTTTTGCTGTTTGACATATTTAAAAAAGCCCTTTTTGTTGTTCTTCACAGTGCTGGCCATGTAGAATATCCTTGTGGAATATTTCATTGGTGTTACAGGAAAACAAAGTAAAATAGATATCTAAGTAGGTACATATTTTTACCTTGAGCTTCTTGAAGTATTACTTTTACAAGTACTATATGTAATTAGGAATTTTCACCTTTTATTGGACATTCCTTACAATAAGCAGTAGATGCTCTTAAATTTTAAGTGTTGTCTTTTGATAATGGTCCTCTAAAAAAAAAAAATCATCTCAATTAGCATATTAGTCCATTTATAGCTTGGCATTTTGCATTAGCTTTGATATAGAAGTAACATTAAAACATACAAAATTAAGTTTCAAAACTAGGATTCTTCTCTGTAGTCTAGTGAAAAAATACAAAGTTAATCATGGAGTGCTTTTGAGACAAAAATACTGCAGTTTGTTACTCTTGCAGTACCTCGGAAATGTCTCAAGAGGATACACCAAACAAGTTGCTGGATTACACATCCATAGAGCTGGCAGTTCAAAAACTGTTTTACATGGGGTGATGGGGATGTGGAACTTGATAACCCTGGGCTGAAATTCAGACTAGGTTCGGTGAATGATTTAGCTAGTGAACTGCAGAACTTAACTGGAAGTCTGGCTAAGCAGAAATGGAGGCTGGGTCATTGCATGCTACCATGAAGGAATGAATGAGGAAAATACCCATATCCTGTTCTTGAACTCTGCATGACCTCAAAGGGGGGAGTCTTTCTCATGCTGTTCTTTTCCCTCTTCTTAGGCTGTCCTTAACTGTTGCTGAGTTCTGAGCTGGCAATTTTATGGAACCACCTATTTATAATATGGAAGTATTGAGTGGTAATAGTTTAGAGTTTGCCATTGTATGTGTAAATTTGGAATTGTTGTTCTGTGTCACTTGGGGGGGGCACACCAAAAAAAAAAAATCCACCAAAACAAAACCAAAAAAACCCCCCAACTTGCATGCATTAGCACTTAATTTTCTTCTCTTGCTTTACTGCCCAGCCACTATCATGAGGTATCTGTTTGGTTTTGTTTTTCTGTCTGGTATTATTGGTAAACTTAAGTCACCTGATATAAGATATCTAAAGACTTGATTGAGAGTAGAAGTTGGACTTCTGTGAGGCAAAATATCCTGTTTCACTGAAAAGTTCAGATTTTTATCTGCTTACTCCAAAATTTTCTGAAGAAACTTTCCTGGTCAGATTACCATAACTCAAGCAAAAGTTCCTTGACAAGCTATTGTCATCAGATAAAAATTGATTTTGTTTCAGAACTAGGTTCTTGAACTGATACATAATAATTTGAATAAAATTGAGAGAAGAAACTATTTCCTGTACTAAGCAGTCATTTTGATTAACTTGAGTCTATTGCTATATAAAGTACTGGGTTTATTTTGTTTAAGCTCTTTGCTTACTGAGTGAGTAGGTAGTTCTGGTAGGCTGCTTAAGCTTTTTGCTAACAAAAGTATGCTTACTGTAGCATGTCACAAGGTGGTTTATCTTTAGAGTATGAAAGACAGACTGAAACTTTGACTGTTTCATTGTGCTCTGAACAAAGGAAACACTGGTTTAAAATGAACTTTATATAAAATTTAAGTATGAGCAGATTTAGAAAACCTTACTGCTTAGCAACACCAATGAGTAGCTGGTAGCTGAGAAATGTAAAACATCTAATGTTCAAGCACAAAAACTGTTAGAATTTGCTGCTCTTTGTTATTATCATTGCATTAGTCTTTTCTTGTATTGAGGTTCCTGAATGCTGACCAGATTAAATGTGTCTCAAGTACAGCTTCTAAAATGCTTATTAATCTCCCTGAACTGAAGGAGGGTGTGGTGGGTTGACCTTGACAGGATGTCAGGTGCCCACCAAGCTGGTCTATCACTCCCCCTCCTCAACTGGACAGGGGAGAGAAAATATAACAAAAGGCTTGTGGGTTGAGATAAGGACAGGGAGATCACTTGCCAATTACCATCACAGGCAAAACAGACTCAACTTGGGGAAATTAATTTATTGCCAGTCAAAGGTCAGAGTAGGGTAATGAGAAATAAAACCAAATCTTCTAACACCTTCCCCGCACCCCTCCCTTCTTCACAGGCTCAACTTCACTCCTGATTTTCTCTACCTCCTTCCCCCGCAAGTGGTGCAGGGGGATGGGGAATGGGGGTTACAGTCAGTTCATCACATGTTGTTTCTACCACTCCTTCCTCTCTTCCTCTGCTCCAGGACAGAGTCCCTCCCATGGGAGACAGTCCTCCACGAACTGACCCAGCATGGGTCCTTTCCACGGGGTGTAGTCTCTCAGGAATGGACTGCTCCAGTGTGGGTCCCCTGCAGGGGTCACAAGTCCTGCCAGAAAACCTGCTCCAGTGTGGGCTCCTCTCCATGGGGCTACAGGTCTTGCCAGGAGCCTGCTCCAGTGTGGGCTTTCCACTGGGTCACAGCCTCCTTCGGACGTATCCACCTGCTCTGGCATGGGGTCCTCCACAGGCTGCAGGTGGATATCTGCTCCACCGTGGACCTCCATGGGCTGCAGGGGGACAGCCTGCCTCTCCATGGTCTTCACCACAGGCTGCAGGGGAATCTCTGCTCCAGCACCTGGAGCACCTCCTCCCCTTCCTCCTTCACTGACCTTGGTGTCTGCAGGGTTGTTTCTCTCACATCTTCTCACTCCTCTCTCCACTGCTATAATCCTGCAGTAGGTGTTGGTTTTTTTTTCCCCCGATACCAGAAAAATCAGTTAAATAAAGAACCCTCTAACACTTCCTTTTAAGTTTTAGAAGGCAGGCATTCTTTATTACAGCACTGGATGCACAGGGCATTACTCCACCTATCGTGCATGCTGTAAGTCGTGAGAGTAGAGATTTATATCATTCTAGTATATACATATTCATTAAAATCCTTGGGATAATCATACATATTCATATCATTTCTGGGAACTAGTTGTAATATTCGCATCTTCATTACGCATGCGCAGTGTGGGTTATTCCATATGGTTTGTGTCTTTTGTTACAATTAGCTCACCTTGGCTGGTTCTGACTACAAGGCTCAAGGTTTCTTAGGTCTCTTGTCTATCTCTATATACCAAAACTTTCTAAATTGTTCAAGCAAGCACAAAGCAAGGACACAGAACTACCAACAAAGGCATAGTGTAATCCTTCAGCCTCTGTACAAAGTATCATCTTGGTGTCACTAAGCCTTTGTACCAGGTATCATCTCCCCCCTTTTCTTGAGACTTTGGACTCATAAATCCAAAGCCTCAACACCCAAACTTGATTCTCATATTCAGTTGAGAACAATAACTACAGCATTGAATCATAACACAAGCTATAACACAGACACATATTATAATTATTGTAATAATAAACAAGTTCTTTAACCAAGTCTAATTTGGTAACCATGAGGTAAGTTTGTTCCACACTTCTTCAAATCCCCAGGACATATTGTCCTTAGTGACTTGATGTGAAATTTTAGTCTGTTCCCAAATTTCCTCTAAGTCTGTAGAGATTCTTCCACTTTGATCTACATACGTGCAACAGCTTGTATTTATAACTGTGCAAACCCCTCCTTGGGAGGCCAGTAATAAATCAAGGGCCATTTGATTCTGTAGGACCACTTGTGATCCTGATTTCGGGGTTATGGAATCATTACCTGAACCATAGAGGCAAAGAGTTGAATTTTGCTCATCGCCTGCTACAGCTATTTCACAGAATCACAGAATGGTGGGGGTTGGAAGGGACCTCTGGAGATCATCTAGTCAAACCCCCCTGCTAGAGCAGGTTTACCTAGAGCAGGCTGCACAGCACTGCATCCAGGCGGGTTTTGAATATCTCCAGAGAAGGAGACTCCACAACCTCCCTGGGCAGCCTGTTCCAGTGCTCTGTCACCCTCACAGTGACTCGAACCCCTAGGTACCTTTATAGCCCAACCCTGCGGGGCTTTCGCTGCCGTCTTATGGGCAGGCAACCAAACCCAAAAAGAATGCCTTTTACCTTTCTCCAGTGGTCTTGCTCAGAACTCTTCAGTCCAGGGATCGGAGGTTCTCCCCAAGAATCCCTTGGTGCCAGCTGGAGGTCCTGCGATCCCACGGATCTGTCGAGATTCAGCAGCAGAGTCCCATCTGGGTCGCCAAAACTGATACCGGTAAAGTCGGTTGAATAAAGAACCCTCTAACACTTCCTTTTAAGTTTTAGAAGGCAGGCATTCTTTATTACAGCACTGGATGCACAGGGGATCACTCCACCTATCGTGCATGCTGTAAGTCGTGAGAGTAGAGATTTATATCATTCTAGTATATACATATTCATTAAAATCCTTGGGATAATCATACATATTCATATCATTTCTGGGAACTAGTTGTAATATTTGCATCTTCATTACGCATGCGCAGTGTGGGTTACTCCATATGGTTTGTGTCTTTTGTTACAATTAGCTCACCTTGGCTGGTTCTGACTACAAGGCTCAAGGTTTCTTAGGTCTCTTGTTTATCTCTATATACCAAAACTTTCTAAATTGTTCAAGCAAGCACAAAGCAAGGACACAGAACTACCAACAAAGGCATAGTGTAATCCTTCAGCCTCTGTACAAAGTATCATCTTGGTGTCACTAAGCCTTTGTACCAGGTATCACCCCCCCCCTTCTTAAATGTGTTATCACAGATGTGCTACCACTGTTGCTGATTGGCTCGGCCTTGGCCAGCGGCAGGTCCATCTTGGAGACAGCTGGCACTGGCTCTATCGGACATGGGGGAAGTTTCTGGCATCTTCTCACAGAAGCCACCCCTGTAGCCCCCCCGCTACTAAAACCTTGCCACGCAAACCCAATACAGAGGGAAAAGTCTAAGACAGTGATAAGACCCTCAGTGAGGCAAATGAGGAAATAGTTTGTGTGTAACCAGGAGTCCTTTCTTCTACTTAAATGTTTCATTAAACATACTGAGCAGATATTTATCTGTAAAATATCTGGTTGTAAGGGTTTATTTCATTAGGAAGCTTCTCTGTTCTCCTACCCTAACAGATATTCAGATCTAGGATGGATGATGATTTTTTTCTTAGATGGATCTAATGGCAATGTATATTGCTGAGGAACTCAAGACCAGACTTGGTTTCCTTATTTCTCGGGTGTAAAAATGTTGATGGTGCATGAACACCAAGGTATCAATGCTTTGAAAAATTGCTCTCTTAAATAATAAATTCAAGGATTGACTTCTAGTCTCTACTGTGGTTTGAAAATGGAGTATGGAATTTCTAACGTAAGACTAGAGAAACCAACTTAAATGTTGTTAGTTCTGTGCAGTGAGAAACTGAGGAAAATGTCTGGGCTTATATGTAGAGGACATGGACTCCTGCAGCATGTAACTTCTTCAACTTGGTTGACAGCCGGCTGAATATGAGCCAGCAGTGTGCCCAGGTGGCCAAGAAGGCCAACGGCATCCTGGCCTGTATCAGAAATAGTGTGGCCAGCAGGAGTAGGGAAGTGACTGTCCCCCTGTACTCGGCCCTGGTGAGGCCGCACCTCGAGTACTGTGTTCACTTTTGGGCCCCTCACTCCAAGAAAGACATTGAAGTGCTGGAGCGTGTCCAGAGACGGGCAATGAAGCTGGTGAAGGGTCTGGAACACAAGTCCTATGAGGAGCATCTGAGGGAACTGGGGTTGTTTAGCCTGGAGAAAAGGAGGCTGAGGGGAGACCTTATTGCTCTCTACAACTACCTGAAAGGAGGTTGTAGAGAGATGGGGGTCGGACTCTTCTCCCTAGTAACAGACAACAGAACAAGAGGAAATGGCCTCAAGTTGCGCCAGGGGAGGTTTAGATTGGATATTCGTAAAAATTTCTTCACCAAAAGGGTTGTCGGGCATTGGAACAGGCTGCCCAGGGAGGTGGTGGAGTCCCCATCTCTGGGGGTATTCAAAAGATGTTTAGATGAGGCCCTAAGGGATATGATTTACTGGGGGATTTGGTAGTGATAGGTTAATGGTTGGACCCGATGATCTTGGAGGTCTCTTCCAACCAGAACAATTCTATGATTCTATGATTCTAACAGATAACATGAATATGTTCTGTGTAGTATGAATAAACATGATTTACTTTTTCATTGAAGTGGAAAGCGTTTCTTTACATGTATTAAACTTACCCAAAGTTTTCATTCTTTATCCTCCGCTCTGGTAGAGTTGATATGTTAACTTACAAACTTGCATTACTTCCCAAAGGTATAGATGAAGGGGTGAATTGCTGTTCGCTGTGAGAACTATCTGGATAAATAAACTTATTTTGAGCAAATTAACTTAAATGGGGTTTTTTTTGAACTCTTGAAATCCAGATAATGATTTTTTGTAACATTGATCTAACACCAGTGTTGAAAACTTGCTGAGAATGTTTAGAAATAAATGTTTCATGAGAAACTCTGCATCAGCTTATGTTTATCCTATTTTGTTCCATCTTAGTTTAATTTTTTCTACACAGATTCTGCATGTGTTCATTATTGACTGTTGTGGTTTAACCCCAAATTGTAACCCAATACCATGCAGCTGCTCGCTCACTCCCCAGTGGGGTGGGGAGGAAAATTGGAGAGAAAGGAAAACTCGTGGGTTGAGATAAAAACAGTTCACCAGGACAGCAAAGGAAAAATATAAAAATATATTAATAATGATAATAATGATAATATATACAAGGATAATAGAATATATAAAACAATCGATACACAATTTCTCACCACCCGACGACCGATACAGCCCATCCCGAGCAGCAGGCAGGGAGCAGGGGGTATTCCCCCCCAGCTATCCCAGAACAGCAAGTTCCAGAGAGAGCAGGCAAGGGAACAAACAGCTGAATGAATGAAAAACAAAAAGGAAAAATAGGGAAACAAAAAGCAACCTGAAGGGAAGCTTAAGGATTAAGGCAAGTTAAGGGTCTCAAAAGCCTAGTGGCCCACCGGCCGACCCTCGCTTATATCGGGCATGACGTCTATGGTATGGAATACTCTCTTTGGCCAGTTTGGATCAACTATCCTGTCTCTACCCCTCCCAAGTTTTTGCACCTGCTCATTAGCAAAACCTGGGAAACTGCAAAATGTCCTTGATCATTTAGCAGCAACCAACAACATCAGTGTGCTATCACCATTCTTCTCACACTAAATCCAAAACACAGGAGCTGCTGAAGACAAAACTAGCTCTGTCCTGGCCTAAACCAGGACATTGACTTTGTAACTCTTCATCAAAATAAGTTGACAGTTTTAAGTCTTGGATTTTCAAAATCTTGAGTTTATCAAACTGAAATACTGTTTTAAGTCTTGCTGAACTTCTTAAAATTCCTGTCTTTGGTGTGTAAAACTGGAAAAGATCATTCTCCAGAGGGATATCTATATATCAAATAATTTTGGCATGTGAGGAGTGGATAGGTTCCCTTTTTCATTTTGAAGTGATGATATACAAGGTTTTTATATCTAGAGCCAGAGGCATGAATTTCAAAGTCTGACTGTGAAGGGCATTCTTGTGTGGCTACCTTGAAAGAGCGACTACATTGTTTTTACTGTTGATTAGACACTGGGAGAGGAGTCAACTACTTAGAATAAGGGTTATGCAGAAAAATCGTGAAGAGTAAAACTTATAAAATAGTGTCTCTTTTCTAGCAACTTTTTTCCCCAAATAGCTTGGGGGGGGAGGGGCGTGGTAGCCTCAGCAGGTCAAAGATAGTTTAGCTTGTAAGTAATTCTAATTTTGTGAGATTCTTAATACAGTATAACTTTGTGTTTTAATTATCAGTTGTCAAAACAAACTCATTAAGACACTTTACATCCCAATTTTTCGTATTGCTTTAAGTATGGATCTAGTTAAGATGGTGAAGAACCAAAAAGTTGGATTTGGCAGGTTAATAAAGTCAAATTTAGCCATAAGTACTAAAACAGTTTATTTACTTTCTTTATTAAACACTGATACATTTCCAAACAAGTAAACTAGAATTGAGACATTTAGTTTTGAAAAGATTATTTTCTGAATGTGGATCCTAGCTCATAGATTCATTTAGAAAACTGCAGAGCAAACTTTAAACAGCTCAATTTTGATTGCAATTAATAAGGGTGCTTTAGAATATTGTTGTGAAAAAAAAAAAATCAACTTGAAGTTTCCACAAAATGCTTGTTAACCATGTAAAATGTGTGGGTGGGGTTCCACCTAGCCTAAAAAAAAAAAAAATTGACTGTTACCTTATGTACAAAGTATTGAGAGTCCTTAATTTCACTCTTAAGATCATCTGCACATTGTTTTCTCTTGTCAAAGTACTGTTCTGAAGGAGGTGTTGAATGTGCTGTTAGGCACTGAAAAAATATTACTGCTAACAGTAACTGTGATGTTGAAGCAAAAAAGGCAGTAGAGGACAAGGGGTAGATGTGGACTTTTACTAGTCACAGAATCACAGAATGGTAGGGGTTGGAAGGGACCGCTGGAGATCATCTAGTCCAACCCCCCTGCTAGAGCAGGTTCACCTAGAGCAGGCTGCACAGGACTGCGTCCAGGCGGGTTTTGAATATCTCCAGAGAAGGAGACTCCACAACCTCCCTGGGCAGCCTGTTCCAGTGCTCTGTCACCCTCACAGTAAAGAAGTTTTTCCTCATATTTAGATGGAACTTCCTGTGTTCCAGTTTGTGCCTGTTGCCCCTTGTCCTGTCGTTGGGCACCACTGAAAAGAGTCTGGCCCCATCCTCTTGACACCCGCCCTTGAGATATTTATAAGCATTGATGAGGTCCCCTCTCAGTCTTCTCTTCCTCAGGCTAAACAGCCCCAGCTCCCTCAGCCTTTCCCCATAGGAGAGATGCTCCAGTCCCTTAATCATCTTTGTAGCCCTCTGCTGGACTCTCTCCAGTAGTTCCTCGTCTGTCTGGAACTGGGGAGCCCAGAACTGGACACAGTACTCCAGATGTGGCCTCACTAGGGCAGAGTAGAGGGGGAGGATAACCTCCCTTGACCTGCTGATGTGCGGAAAGCAGACTCGGCAACTTGTAAAGTTGTAAAATAGGTATGTTTATTCAGTGCTGAGCGGCACGGGGGTCGCCCCACCACAATCGTGCCCGCTGCCACCGCGGCAGTTCGCCTGGTATTTATGCAGCAAAGTGTTACATATTCATTATACGCCTATACATATTCATAACCTTTCCCCGAAAAGGCGGTCTTTATTAAAATGAGTTCGCTGCCTTTAACTCCTCCCAGTTGCGCACGCGCAGTGCCTCCTGGTGGTCGTGGGCCGGGGTCTCGGGGATGAAGGCCGTATGTCTTCCTCGCTGTGCGCTTTTCACCTTTGCCGCGAAACTTGATGAAACCGGTTCTTTTGACAAGGAGCCCGGAATTCATTCTCCCCAATCTGATAAGCTCCTGTTTTTTAACAATGTGGTTTCTTTAGCAAGGTCGGTGGTCAGTCATGACTGTCCTGCTTTCTCCTGTTTTCAGGTTCCTTCTTTGAACATAGATTGTTCCCTTATCTCCCAGCAAGGTCAGCGCGACCGTTCTACCGCTTCAACACATTCTTTCTTTTTAAACATCTTACATCTTACATGATGAGCTTAGACTAAGCAATGTCTCTACTATTAACCCTTGAGTGTTAGTTCCCCCTATATCACTGCTGGCCACACTCTTCTTAGTGCACCCCAGGATGCCGTTGGCTGAGGGAATGAAGGCACGGACTCCGGCATAGGTGGAAAGCGGAGACGCTTTAATGCACACTTACAGGGGTTTATAAAGCTTCCTTATCTACTACACGTGCTCTAACACCTGTTCAAACATTTCTAAATTTGTGCACTTAAACATAACAAAGAAATTCTTTAGTGTAACAACAAACTTCTTTCTGGTTCTGACTGCTTCTGGTTACTCTTGTTTACCTTGCTGTGTCCCTTCATTGACCTTTGCAGCACTGCTGTTTCAATTACTGTACTGCTGTTACAATCAGCTCTAACCTGTCGTAAAACAGGTCACCTACAATTCCCCCTTTCTTTGTTTTTACAAGCCAAATAGAGTGCATTAAACGTTCAATCATTTTTAGCAAACACTGCAACAGACAAAGCACTACAATAATAATTGTGACTAATACAATGAGCAAAACAAGTCCTCCTTTTGCTAATTCTACTAACCATCCTGTTAATCCTAACCCTTTCAGCCAAGATTCTAATCCTACTGAGCTTGTGGTTAATTGTTCAGATAGCTCTTTCAATTTCTTTATCTGTTGAAATACTGTGTGAGAATTATCGCTTAAATTCATACAACACATGCCTTCAAACTCTTCACATCCATGTCCCTGTGCTAATAACAAAAAATCTATAGCTGCTCTATTTTGCAAAATGGCGTGCCTAATAGAATCTGTATCTACCAGCAAAGCACTTAAAGCTTTTGATGTGGCATTGTTTTGCTTAGCAAGCCAACATCCTAATTTATTAAGTGTCGCAAGGGCTTTTGCGGCAGCGACACCAGGCGCTAAGATTGAGGCTACGATAGTCTTATCTGCCTCCCAAAAATCCACATTGTCCTTACAATCTTCTCGATAACGATTCACTGATCGTTTTGATCGCCCATGGAGTCTGTTAATATTTAAAATCATGGGCGTGTTTGGTGTTAACGATGTTAGGCGGCCCAGAGTACAAGGGCCTCCTGCAATATGAGAAGGAACACCTTGCCAAGCCCGGTCCCCACAGATGAGAAACACACCGGCCGGCAAGGCTAAAGGTTTGTTTGAAGACTTGGATATTTTAGAGGTGGTATAATTACACCACACAGATGCGTTCTTATAGACGGATAAACTTGCTGGTACATCAATTACGGTGTTATCACGTCCAGTATAATTAAAGCTTAGACAGGCATAGGCACTCACACTTCCCAAAATATTCAATTCCTGTGGCTCCAATGGAACGACCGGCAAATAGTTGGCCCAGCCATCCCAGTTGGTTACTGCTTCCTTACTAGCATTCCCTGTGAGATTAACATTCCATTTAGACATAATACGATGCCCTACTGAGGTGCTATTAACAACAATCACAACTTCCTTGTCTGAAAGCGGGATTCCAACTAAACATGTCGTAAACGGGTTGGCTGCGCTGGCCATCGAAAGGCACACGTGGTTCTGTCCCGTCATGTTGGCAAGGGTGACCCAGATGTTTGCTCTAGGTTGGATGGAGATCCATGAGGCACTGAAACCGCAACAGTAGAGGATGATGATCCCAACCAAGGCCGCACACCACGGGCTGGTACCCATCGTGGTCCTCGTCCTGTGGAAACACAAGCATATCCTCGCCCCCAGGTTATTAAAGGATATGGTCCTTCCCAATCCCCAGTATCTAAATTTTTTATCTTGACTAGCGCTTGTTCTGTTGATATTGATGTTAGCCCAGATTCCATTGCCTTAAAATGTTTAACAATGGGTGGTATTTCCTCATGTTGAAAAGGTAATGTTAAATGATTCATAACATATACCACCTTGTTTAATCTGTTTTGTGGTGTCTCCTGAATCTCCCCCTGTTTTTGTTTGGTTAAATAGCTCTTTAATGTGCGGTGAGTACGTTCTACTATCGCTTGTGCTGTAGGTGAGTGTGGGATGCCTGTTTTATGTGTGATGCCCCAAGTCTGAAAAAATGCTGTTGTGGCGTGGCTGGTATATGCAGGGCCATTATCTGTTTTTATTTCTTTTGGGATGCCAAGTGCGGCAAAGGCTGAACGGAAATGTGCCTGAACGTGGCGACTGGTTTCTCCTGCCATTGCCGTGGCCCAAATTGCGTGTGAAAATGTGTCTATAGATACATGAACATATTTTAATCTTCCAAACTCGGGAATGTGAGTGACGTCAGTTTGCCAAATTTGAAGTGAGGAGAGGCCTCTAGGATTGACGGCAAACATTGGCCCTACCTGCTGTTGGCAATCTGGGCAGGTTTGTACTATGAGTTTTGCTTCTCCTTTAGGGATGGCAAACTGCTTTGACAATACTTTCGCTGGTTGGTGAAAAAATTGGTGAGATAAGCGAGCTTGGAATAAGATATCAGGAACAGGTACTTGTATTGCCACGTTAGCCAGCTGGTCGGCTCGGGCATTCCCTTCTGTAAAAAATCCTGGTAAAGTGGTATGACTTCTAATATGGATTACACAATATGGATGAATGCGTTGCTCGACAAGGAACAACAACTCTTTAAATTTTGCAAATAATGCCTCATTTTGAATGTGCCTGATTTGAGAACGCTCAATGCGTTGCACTACTCCCACTGCATATTGTGAATCCGATACAATATTCAGTGGGATTTGAGTCCATTGTTTAAATGCTAATATTATCGCATGCAGTTCCACTATTTGTGGGGAACCTTGTATATTTTCTATGACATGTTCCCATTAACCTCCTCGTTTCCATGTGACTACAGCTTTTCCCGTTCGTCCTGACCCGTCGGTAAAGACAGTTTGTCCGTCGACAGGGTGCCACCTATATAAGGGTTTAAGTTCAAGTTGCACATTATTATAAAAAGAAAACATCTTATGAGCTGGGAGATGAATGCCTAGTTGACCAGTAAAACCCAAAAGGGCTATTTGCAGTTCAATACTATTCTGAATACACCAATCAAGATACTCCTTAACTACTGGGATGATGATGTTTTTAGGTTCTTTTCCCGCCATTTCCACAACTCGCTCTCTTCCCTTTCTTATCAAGGCTGCAAACATTTCTATGCGTGTCATTAGTGTCTTATTAGGTTGATGGGGCAGAAACACCCATTCTAACAACAAAAGCGGGTCAGCTGTAGCTGGATCCCATTGCGCAATGACCGCTAAAGGCTGTGGATTTTGGTTACATATGTATAAATTGATAGGTAAATTTTCTGCCCGTCTTTGGCATTGCTGAGTTGAAATTTTTTCTTCAACTTGTTCTAGAGCTCGTTTGGCTGCATTGGTCAGCTTTCTAGGCGCGTTAATATCTGTGTCACCTTTTAAAAGTTCAAACAATGGCGCTAAAGTCTGATTATCAATGCCACAGAGCGTTCGAACCCAATTTATGTTCCCTATAAGCTTTTGAACGTCATTCAGCATGTGGATGTCTGCGGTGATGGCTATACTTTGGGGTTGGATGGTGTGCTGTAAAATTCTCCATCCTAAATACTTCCAAGGTGCTGCTGATTGAATTTTTTCTGGCGCGACCTGTAGTCCTTTTTTGTGCAGTTCTTGCTGTAACACTGGCAATATCTCTTGTTCTAGGCTTTCAGATGGGCTGGAGAGCAAAATGTCGTCCATATAATGATACATATACACATGGGGAAAACGCTTTCGCACTGGGCGCAAAGCTTCTGCAACAAATGCTTGACATATGGTCGGAGAATTTTTCATTCCTTGGGGTAATACTGTCCAATGATATCGGTCCATAGGTTCACTTCTGTTAAGTTTTGGAATTGAAAAGGCAAACCGAGGAGCATCTTCAGGGTGAAGTGGTATAGTGAAGAAGCAATCCTTTAAATCAATGATTAATATGTTCCAGCCTCGAGGAAGCATGGTAGGGGAGGGTAGGCCTGGCTGAAGCGCTCCCATGTCCTCTATTGCATTATTGATTTGACGTAAATCATGCAGGAGTCGCCATTTTCCACTCTTCTTTTTTATGACAAACACTGGAGAATTCCAGGGACTGTTCGTAGGGGTAATGTGTCCTAATTGCAGTTGTTCTTGAACAAGTTCATGGACGGCTGTGACCTTTTCTGCCGTGAGCAGCCATTGATCCACCCACACTGGATTGTCTGTTTTCCAGGTGAGCTTCGTGAGAGGTCACTCATCAATGGCCGCTATTGAAAATTCTCTGGGGAGCTCAGAGTAAAATTACATAGTCCCATCACGTCTCTTCCCAAGAGGCTGATGGGTATTGGGGCGATATACGGCCGAATGGTATATGTAGAACCTTCACAAGTGATGATGGAAAGCATATGCTTACTTTGATAAGTGGTGTTAGAGACACCTCCCACTCCTACGAGGCCCCCCCGTAGTAGAGTTCAGTGGCCAATTAGTGGGCCAGTCCTTAAAAGCAATTACTGTAACATCTGCTCCCATATCTATTAGCACTGTCACCTGTGTGCTGAAGGGACTGGCAGTCGGGTGATGAAGTGTCAAGGTTAATGTGGGCCATTTTGAGGCGATGTCCGAAGCCCAAAAAACAGATGGGGTTCCTGTTGATCCAAAGGCACCGCTGTGACGGTGGTGCTGTTCCGCTGCTGGGACAGTAGCCTGAAACAGTATTAGCTGAGCAATTCTGGTTCCCTTAGGTATAAGCACTGGAGGGGTAGGGGTCCATGCCTTCGTAGTCTGCATCGATTATGCCAGGTAACACAAACAGTCCTGTTAATGTAGTGCTCGATCGGCCTAGCAAGGGGGCACTGTATCCCTGTCCTATAGGCCCCTTTACATTTAATGGTATTCTGTATACTTGAGAGTCCCACAATGTGCAGCTCGTTACTGTGGAGACATCCAGGCCGGCACTTCCTCGCGTTTTGGCGGTGAGGGAGTCCACGGTAACGCAGTCGGTGGAGTCTGCGGGCTGGGTGCTTGGGCTGTTACCATCACCTGAGGCAAGCTCCGCGAGTGCGATCCGCCCCCTACTGTAATCCGAGGCACTTGTGTCGTCGCGCGGCCCCGCCCCGCGCTCGGCTTCCCGTTTCCCTGGCGCGGCTGCAGTGGTGTACCGTAAATGCTGTATTGCGAGCGACACTGGCTCGCCCAGTGCCGTCCCTTCCGGCAGCGGGGACAGGGTGAGGGGGGGCGGGCGGACAGCGTCACTGCGCAGCGGGGACATTCAGTAGCAAAGTGTCCCGTAGCGCGGCAGCGAAAACAACGTTTGTCTCCGATTTGCAGAGCTGCTGCAAAGGCTCCAGCTAACGCGGCGGTGTGATGTTCCACCGATCCAACCCGGTTACATGCTTCAATCATTTGCACTAGTGTAGTATTCGCTGGCATCGCCTGGAGTATTTTTTTACAGTCCGTGTTCGCATTTTCCACAGCTAATTTTAACATTAAGGCTTCTTTTGCTTCACGGTTATCAAGCTGCTTATCTAAAGAGTCCCGTAGTCTATCAATAAACTGCATGTATGCTTTTTTTTTTCTTTTTTCTTCGGCGGCGGGCGGCGGCGGCTGTTCGGTGCGGACGGTGGTGGTGACTGGCTGTTCGCTCCGCCTCCCGCGGTGTGATGGTGACTGAGGCCGGCCGTGGGGGGCTGCTCCCTGCTCCGGGCTCGCTGAGCTCCGCTCTCCGCTCCCGATACCGGCCTTAGAGAGCCATGGCGGCCAGGGGAGGGGAGGCTGCTCCGGTCCGCGCCGCGGGGGGAGGGCTAATCCTATTGGATCTCCCTCCTTTAATGCTTCCCGGCGCACTTGTTCCCATCGTGCCCGTGGGTCGAACCCTGTGAACCCCGCCGGAGTAGGGGCGGAGGTTTGCGCAGGAGCCGAGGGGATCATTGGGTCGGGCTTTGTCGGTGGTATCTCCGTTTCCTTTAAATCTATCAGATCTCCCTCATCTGATGCCTTTTCTGTCTCTGAGCGCGAATTAGCTGTGAGTACTGCTCGGGCGGCAGCACTTTGAACCTTCTTTTCCGCCTGCCATGATCTTAAAGTTTCAGTTTCTAAATGCCATGTAGTCATAACTTCAGCGGCAGTTGTACTCCCTCTAGAAACTGCTTCCCATATCGTTTCTCCAGCCTGTTCCCACGTCTCCACATCAAACACAGCAGAGACAGTAGAGGGGGCTCCTTGCTTTTGCAAAAACTTCAGCAATAACTTAATTTTATGAGAGTCATACTTTACTCCCTATTTTGTTAAAATCTGCGTTAATAACTTAACTATAGCTTCTTCTTCCGCAGAAATGTTAGCTCCCATTATAAATGCCCAGCCGCTCACCTGTTTTTCAGGCGATGTCCCGGGGTGGAAGCCGCAGTCCAGCTGCTAGCTTGATTCGTTCGGCTGGGTTCCCTCCGGACGCTCCGCATTGCTTTACTGGACGCTCGTTCCGCATTGCCTTAAGGGATGCTTGTGCAGCGTTGCTTTTTCGGACGCTCGTTCCGCGTTGCTTTTCCAGATGCTCGTGCAGTGCTGGTTTTTCGGACGCTCGTGCAGTGTTGATTTACCCAATCACGTCGGGCTCACCATTTGAGGGAATGAAGGCACGGACTCCGGCATAGGTGGAAAGCAGAGACGCTTTAATGCACACTTACAGGGGTTTATAAAGCTTCCTTATCTACTACATGCGCTCTAACACCTGTTAAAACATTTCTAAATTTGTGCACTTAAACATAACAAAGAAATTCTTTAGTGTAACAACAAACTTCTTTCTGGTTCTGACTGCTTCTGGTTACTCTTGTTTACCTTGCTGTGTCCCTTCATTGACCTTTGCAGCACTGCTGTTTCAATCACTGTACTGCTGTTTCAATCAGCTCTAACCTGTCGTAAAACGGGTCACCTACAGTTGGCCTTCCTAGCCGCAAGGGCACATTGCTGGCTCATGGTGAACTTGCTGTCTACCAGGACTCCCAGGTCCTTCTCTGCAGAGCTGCTTTCCAGCAGGTCAACCCCTAACCTGTACTGGTGCATGGGGTTGTTCCTCCCCAGGTGCAGGACCCTGCACTTGCCCACGTTGAACCTCATGAGGTTCCTCTCTGCCCAATGCTCCAGCCTGTCCAGGTCTCGCTGAATGGCAGCACAGCCTTCCAGTGTATCAGCCAGTCCTCTTAGTTTTGTGTCATCAGCATAGTCAAACATGAGTGCAACACCATACAAAAGCAAAACTCCCAGTGGCTAAAAACAGAGCGCCATAGTATTATGCACTAGAGAAGCATCTTAAATACATATTTAAAAAAAAATAAACAAAAAACCACCAAAAAACCCCAAACAAACAAACAAACAAAAAACCCCACAAAAAACCCCAAAACAAAACGCACACACACAAAACCCCCCACCACACACACCACAAAAAAACACAACCCAAACACCACAGAGTACTCTTACAGGAGCCCACTCAAACCATTTTAATTCTTCCAGTTCTTAAAAGATTGAGCTAATGTCAGATTGCTTAAATCAATTGGTAATACAAATCAGCTTCTGGGTAAGCAGTATGCAAGACATGAGGTAAAATGCTACCTGTGGAGTAGTATGATGTAGTAGTGTGACAAGAAGTTATCTTCCAATACTTCCCCCCTGACTGGAAGCTAGGCATGTTATTTCAGTTTACAAGAAGGGCATGAGGGAAAACCCAGGAAACTACAGACCTGTTAGTCTAACCTCAGTTCCTGGAAAAAATATGGAGAAGATCATATTGGGTACTACTGAAAGGCATTTAAAGAACAATGCAATCATCAGGCACAGTCAACATGGGTTCACAAAGGGAAAGTCCTGTTTAACTAACTTAATATCCTTCTATGATAAGGTCACCCGCCTAGTGGGTGAAGGGAAGGCAGTGGATGTGGTTTTTCTGGATTTTAGTAAGGCTTTTGATATTGTCCCTCACAGCATCCTTCTGGACAAGTTGTCCAACTGTGAGACGAGCAGGTACGCAGCGCGCTGGGTGAAGAACTGGCTGAAGGGCAGAGCTCAAAGGGTTGTAGTGAATGGGGCTGCATCTGACTGGCGACCAGTCACCAGCGCAGTGTTCCTCAGGGCTCAATTCTAGGGCCAGTTCTGTTCAATATATTTGTCAATGATCTGGATTCAGGAATTGAATGCACTATTAGCAAGTTTGCTGATGATACCAAACTGAGAGGTGCTGTTGACATTCTCGAGGGACAAGAGGCCTTGCAGAGGGATCTAGATAGATTGGAGCATTGGGCTATGATTTTAACAAATGATGAAATTTAACAAGAACAAATGCCATATTCTGTACCTGGGACGGAGTTAATGCCAGGCACAAGTATAAATTGGGAGAGGAGTGGCTGGAGAGCAGCCCTGCAGAAAGGGACCTGGGGGTGCTGGTTGACAGCAGGCTCAATATGAGTCAGCAGTGTGCCCTGGCAGTCAAGAGGGCAAACTGCATCCTGGGGTGCATTAAACACAGTATAGCATAGGTCCCTTCCAACTGAACTATTCTACTCTCTTCTACTTCCTCTCCTGGAGTTCAGGTGTTTCAGTAATGTGTGATTTTCTTTTTTTCTTTTTTTTCTTTTTTCCTTTTTTCTTTTTTCTCTTTTTTCCTTTTTTCTTTTTTCCTTTTTTCCTTTTTTTCTTAAATGATTTGCTTCCTCAGCAGTGGTTGCTGAGGTCTGAAGAAGGGAAAAATGTGGTTCCCTAATCTGTTCTTTTTTCTTGTTGGCGTTTCATCTTAACATCAGTTCCTCTGTCCCTACTCTGCTCCACACCCACACCCCCCCCCCCCAACAGTTCACAAATAAGACTGGCCTGAGCAGAAGCAACAGTGCAGATAGAGGAAAGCAGAGGAGTTATGGGAGTAGGTAAATATTGTTTAACCTTGTTTTTATTTTTCAAGTTCATAGTGAGGATTGTAGGAGAGTGATGATGAGGCCTCCTTTTTCTTTGATATTGGTGACCTAAGTGTTGGAACAAGTTTCTTAAGTAGTTTTGGTGTCAGCTACTGTTTCCTATCAGATTGATTTGAGTTGCCATGTTCTGTTGCCTGATGCTCTGCAGCACATCAACAAAGTTCAAATTTTTTTTATGCTGACAGTTTGGATTGTATTGAATACCCTATTAGTTTCTGTGATGACTTTAACAACTAGTACTAATATAGTTTATGTTCATACAGGATGCAGGATACTGGAGTGAACTGTATCTTGCATGCAAGTATGAAAGGTTGATTGTTTGAAGAGGCTTTAAAATAACTGTACTTATGAAAGACCTTGTGAAAGAAGGTAAATGTTGGTATAGAAGTAAAAGCTGGCTAAATTATGTAGATCGTGGTGTCTTTCAGTGCTGCTAGAATGCAGTTTGCTTTGCATGTTAATATATCCAGGTTTACAGACTAATTCTTGGTGTGGTTACTTGTGTTTTTCAGTTTATGTAACAGGTTTTTGCTGTTCGAGCATTTGTGATGATAAAAGGGGAAAAGTCTGAATTACAAATAAAAGAATAACAATCTGGTGATAAGAGTAAAATATTCCTAAAATACTTCTATATTAGTGATCTGTACGTAATCTCTTGCTGGTCACTTGAAGCATATGTAGTTTGTTAAATCTAGCTAAGCTTGGTGGGAGTTTTCTGAAACAGTAAAAACATGAGGGCTGGCATACTACTCCAGAAGCTAGTGCCTCACTTTCACCGTGGCATGGCAAGGCACTAACTTGCAGCAGCAGTGCAACTCGCCTGGGAGGAGGCTGGAGAACAGCATTCAGATATCTTTGTTAAACTGTAAAAAGTTTGGTTACCTATTTAACAGACTTAAATGTTGTCGTGGTTTAGCCCCAACCGGCAGCTGAGCACCACGCAGCAGCTCGCTCACTCCCCCCCTCCCAGTGGGAAGGGGAGAGAATCAGGAAAAAGAAAGGCAAAACTCGTGGGTTGGGATAACAACAGTTTAACTGGACAACAAAGGAAAAGAAACCAACCAACCAAACAAACAAACAAGAAACCCCAACAATAACAACAACAAAGTGTACTTAGCCCGTGCTTCACAGCGCAGGTTGCTGACCACCTGGAGCCTGACACCCAGCTCACTCCTGAGCAGTGATCCCACCTCTGGCGCTGTCCCCCTCTAAATAGTGAGCATGACAGTCACATGGTATAGAATAGACCCTGGCCAGCTTCTGGCGAAAATTAACCCTATCCCAGCCGCAACCAGGACAAATGTGTAGGCAAGTCACTGATGAGTGGTAGGGATATATGCTTAAAGGTGTTGCAAAAACAATGTTTACTAGTTTGAAACTAGAAAACTGTGAATTGTTGCTCAGGCTTATGCAGGAACTTAGATCTGCTCTTGTTGCAGTTCTGTCATAGTTGTGTATTGACATAAAATACGTAACTTAAGTTCTTGTGTATTCATGTTTGACATCTCTCTTTAAAGTTGAATTTGCAAAAACATTCCCTGATAACTAAACAAAAAGTTAAGTCTAAGCATAGTCTTCTGAACGCTGCAGTAATAAGCTTGCTTATTTTGAATTTTGGCCTGAATCTCAGACTAAAGTAGGAAATACACAGGAGAAGGATGTAGCTGTCTCAAATCCAAGCACCTTGTCTAGCTTCTGAAGTTCATTGGTCCTTTAACTGTGAATACTGGCTTTTCCTTTTTGCTCTTCAGTGACATCTGACTGGTATAGGTATCAGAGGAGAAATAAACTGAATGGCCCTCCTGAAGGGTCATAAAGCTCATGCTAATTCTTCCTGTAATATCATGCGAGCTAAAGTCATCCTTATTAGATACCATGTTTTATTATAAGTTAGACTGGTAAGTGTTGTAACAGTGAGGGGTCGTGGAATCATTTTAGCCTGTTTCTGCTGTTACAGGTATTTCTTCTTGCCGTCCTCATCTAATCTGAGTTTTCCTTTATAAAGTAGTCGTATTGACAGTCAGTCTGGAGAGGAGATTATCCCCTTCATCTTTGCACCACTTAAGATTTCTTGTCTTTTCTGTTAGACTGAACAGCTCCCCATTCCTTAATTGTTGTTCAGGTGGATGTGTTTTACAACTCTGATACCTGGTATGGCTCTCCTCTAAACTCAGTCCTCATCTTTGTTTGAGGTACAGCACCAAAGCTGGACTCTGTATTCCTACAGAGGATCTTATGGATATTGAATAGAACGTAGGATTATTTTGTGGGTCTTGTAGACTACCCTGTATTGCAACATCATGATTTTTTTATTTATTCAGCTTGAGAACCACTAAATCTGATTCATGTCTAGAACTATCTGCAGATTGTTATCTGTCCTGTACTTGTGCAGTATGATATTTCCTATAACCAAGTGTCGTGGTTTAGCCCCAGCCGGAGGCCGAGCCACGTGGTCGCTCACTCACACCCCCCGCCCCTCCCAGAAAGGCAAAACTCATGGGTTAACAACAACAACAGTTTAACTGGATAACAAAGGGAAAGAAAACAAACAAACGAGAAAACCCCAACAACAACAACAACAGCATGTACTTAGCGGTGCTTCCCGCATAGGTCGCTCCCCACCCGGAGACCAATGCCCAGCCCGCCCGACGCCCAGCCCGCTCCCCAGCAGCGATCCCCGCCCCTCCGGTCCACCCCCTCTAAATAGTGAACATGAGGGTCACATGGTATAGAATAGACCCCGGCCAGCTTCTAGTGAAAATTAACCCTATCCCAGCCACAACCAGGACATTATCCACCCCTTATTCTATACCATACACGTCATGCTCAGATCCTACACTTTCCAATTAATCACCACCGCTTTTCCTGTTATATATATATAGATAGATAGATACACACACAGACATCATTCCCTTAGTCTATGGACCATCCCTTCAAAGTGTCTATTGAGTTCATTTAGTCCATGACTTTGGGCTCCATCTGTCATAATAGACTCTTGGGGCAGGAGAGATGGTGTGGAGTTTGCTCAGTCAGTGAAACAGGGCTGGGTCTCGGTGTGGTGCGGCAGGTGACACTGGACGCAGTGGGAGGATGGTGTGTAGTGTTGGATTGTTGCATCTGGAGCTTGCAGTTGTGGTATCTGGCTCGGCTGGTGCATCATGTCCACGGTCTGTGGGTTGAAGATGTCAATCTCTTGAGGAAGTTGATGGGCGCCAGTTGCTAAAGCCAGTTCTGCTTCCATCACTGCTGCACTTTGCTCCGTTTTATCAATAGTTCATTCTTTATTAATTTGGGTAATTCTTGCTATAATATCATTGATCTGGCATATAGCAACTGTGATAGAGATGACATACAGTGACAAGGTTATATAGCAATTAACATCATACAGTTTCATTCATTGGCTATTCTCACCCAAAATCAAATCCCCTCGAGGTACACATCAGACTTCCCCATCCTCTCGGATGACCCACCAAGTGCACCCAGGTCCTTGAGCAAAAACAATCCCATGGATGGGTTTGCCTTTGCCTGAGGCAGGAGTAACCCAGACTGTCTTCCCTAACATATTCTTCATGTGCACTACAGGAACTTTATCCCCTTCTACAGTATGTAAAGGCTTTGATTGGGCAGGGCCAGCTCGATTGGTAGATCCCCTAGTGTTAACTAACCAGGTGGCTTTTGCTAAATGTGTATCCCAATGTTTGAAGGTCCCACCACCCATTGCTCTCAGTGTAGTTTTACAGTAGTCCATTGTACCGTTCGATTTTCCCGGAGGCTGGTGCATGATAGGGGATGTGATACACCCACTCAATGCCATGATCTTTGGCCCAGGTGTCTATAAGGTTGTTTCGGAAATGAGTCCCATTGTCTGACTCAATCCTTTCTGGGGTGCCATGTCGCCATAAGACTTGCTTTTCAAGGCCCAGGATAGTGTTCCGGGCGGTGGTGTGGGGCATGGGATATGTTTCCAGCCACCCGGTGGTTGCTTCCACCATTGTGAGGACATGGCACTTGCCTTGGCGGGTCTGTGGGAGTGCGATATAGTCAATCTGCCAGGCCTCCCCATATTTATATTTCAGCCATCGTCCTCCATACCAGAGAGGCTTTGACCGCTTGGCTTGCTTGATTGCAGCACATGTTTCACACTCATGGATAACCTGTGCAACAGCGTCCATGGTCAAGTCCACCCCTCGATCATGAGCCCATCTATATGTTGCATCTCTTCCTTGATGGCCTGAGGTGTCATGGGCCCACCAAGCTAGGAATAATTCACCCTTATGTTGCCAGTCCAGATCCACCTGCGCCACTTCAATCCTAGCAGCCTGATCCACCTGCTGGTTGTTGTGATGTTCCTCAGTGGCCCGACTCTTAGGTACGTGGGCATCTATATGACGTACTTTCATAACCAGCTTCTCTAGCCGGGCAGCAATATCTTGCCACAATTTGGCAGCCCAGATGGGTTTGCCTCTGTGCTGCCAGTTGCTCTGCTTCCATTGCTGTAACCACCCCCACAGGGCATTTGCCACCATCCAGGAGTCGGTATAGAGATAGAGCACTGGCCACTTTTCTCACTCAGCAATATCTAAAGCCAGCTGGATGGCTTTCACCTCT
Source organism: Phoenicopterus ruber ruber (assembly GCA_009819775.1). Classification (NCBI taxonomy): domain Eukaryota; kingdom Metazoa; phylum Chordata; class Aves; order Phoenicopteriformes; family Phoenicopteridae; genus Phoenicopterus; species Phoenicopterus ruber. Next base: position 28,576,403 of record CM020247.1, read on the forward strand.
GCAAACTGACTTGATTCACCTTGTCCTTCAGTGGCTTCTGCAACTCGTCGTGTAGGACTCCACACAGCAGCTTTCCACCTTCGACGCTTTCCCACAATACGACAGGACCCAGCAGTGAACAGGGCATATCGCTTCTCATGTTCTGGCAGTTCATTATATGGTGGGGCCTCTTCAGCACGTGTCACCTCCTCCTCTGTCGACATTCCAAAATCTTTGCCTTCTGGCCAGTCCATGATCACTTCCAAGATTCCTGGGCGACTGGGGTTTCCTATTCGAGCTCATTGCGTGATCAGCGCGACCCACTTACTCCATGTGGCATCAGTTGCATGATGTGTAGAGGGGACTCTCCCTTTGAACATCCAGCCCAGCACCGGCAGTCGGGGTGCCAGGAGGAGCTGTGCTTCACTACCAACCACCTCCGAAGCAGCTCGAACCCCTTCATATGCTGCCAAGATCTCTTTTTCAGTTGGAGTGTAGCGGGCCTCGGATCCTCTGTATCCCCGGCTCCAAAACCCTAGGGGTCGACCACGAGTCTCCCCTGGTGCTCTCTGCCAGAGGCTCCAGGTAGGGCCGTTCTCCCTGGCTGCAGTGTAGAGCACATTTTTTACGTCTTGCCCTGCCCGGACTGGCCCAAGGGCTACTGCATGAACTATCTCCTGTTTAATTTGTTCAAAGGCTTGTCGTTGCTCAGGGCCCCATTTGAAATCATTCTTCTTTCGGGTCACGTGATAGAGAGGGCTTACAATGAAACTGTAATTTGGAATATGCCTTCTCCAGAAACCCACAACGCCTAAGAAAGCTTGGGTTTCTTTTTTTGTTAGCTGGTGGAGACATAGCTGCTATTTTGTTGATCACATCTGTTGGAATCTGACGACGTCCATCTTGCCATTTTATTCCTAGGAACTGGATCTCCTGTGCAGGTCCTTTGACCTTACCTCGTTTTATGGCAAAGCCAGCTCTCAGAAGGATTTGGATTATTTTCTCCCTTTTCTCGAAAACCTTTTCTGCTGTGTTGCCCCACACGATGATGTCATCAATGTATTGCAGGTGTTCTGGAGCTCCACCCTTTTCCAGGGCAGTCTGGATCAGGCCATGGCAAAGGGTGGGGCTGTGTTTCCACCCCTGGGGCAGTCCATTCCAGGTGTACTGGATGCCCCTCCAAGTGAAAGCAAACTGTGGCCTGCACTCTGCTGCCAAAGGGATTGAGAAGAATGCATTGGCAATATCAATGGTGGCATACCACTTGGCTGCCTTGGACTCCAGTTCGTGCTGAAGTTCTAGCATGTCCGGCACGGCAGCACTCAGTGGTGGCGTGACTTCATTCAGGCCACAATAGTCCACTGTTAATCTCCATTCTCCGTTAGATTTCCTTACTGGCCATATAGGACTATTAAAAGGTGAATGAGTCTTACTGATGACTCCTTGGCTCTCCAGTTGATGAATCAGCCCATGCATGGGAGCCAGGGAGTCTCGGTTGGTGCGATATTCCCGACGGTGCACCGTCCTGGTAGCAATTGGTACCTTCTGTTCTTCAGCTCGCAGCAATCCCACAACGCAGGGATCTTCCGAGAGGCCAGGCAGGGTAGATAGCTGTTTGGGCTTCTCTGCATTCACCGTGGCTACACCAAAAGCCCATCGGTATCCCTTTGGGTCCTTGAAGTACCCTCTCCTGAGGTAGTCTATGCCAAGGATACAAGGGGCCTCTGGGCCAGTCACAATGGGGTGCTTTTCCCACTTGTCCCCTGTTAAGCTCACCTCAGCCTCCAATGCAGACAATTCTTGGCATCCCCCTGTCACTCCCGAGATCCAGATGGGTTTCGTGCCCCTATATTCTGATGGCATCAGGGTACACTGTGCACCAGTGTCTACCAAAGCCCTATACTTCTGTGGGTCTGATGTGCCAGGCCCTCGAACCCACACAGTCCAGCATACACGGTCATCCCTTTCCTCCTCCTGGCCGAAGGCAGGGACCCTCTCTTCCTGTTCCTCGTCAGAGTATTCCCTGTCTGAGCCTTGCAGCGCCAGACCAGAAGGCCCCTCCTCAGGATCAAGGGAGGTGATTTCAGTTCTTCTCTGTTTGGGAAATCGCCGATTGCCTTCGTGCATCTCTACAGCAACTCTGCTGACAGACTTCCTGGGTGGCCCCTTCTTAACAGCTGTCTTCCCTCTCAGTTCATGTACACGGGCTTCCAGCTTAAAGGTGGGTTCACCGTCCCACTTCCTCATGTCCTCCCCCTGGTCACGCAGGAAGAACCAGAGTGCTCCACGCGGTGTGCGCCTGGGGCTCCCTTTCCCTCTGACCGAGGCAGGAGAGGACTGATTTCTTGGGGCACCCCTGATAGCCAAGGCACTGGCCTGTAGGGATGAGGAGGTACAGAGATTTTCTTCAAAGTTTTGGAGCCAAGACGACACTCTCTCCACGGTTGGTGTATCCATATCTGGGCAATACATTGCTGCCAGGCTGTTAGAATATGACGCTGGGGCACTCTGAATCACCTTCCTCCACATAGCCCGTGTGCACAGGACATCCTCTGGATCTTTGGAGACCTCATCATTGTCTAGATCCCTGTAGATGACTTCCAGTACCGCTAATTCTCTCAGGTACTGGATGCCTTCATCTGCAGTGGTCCACTTCCCTGGGGAGTTCACAAGATCTTCCTTGAATGGATACCTTGCCCTCACACTTGAGAGGAGCCGTCTCCAGAGACTGCAAATTGCTGCCTCTTTTCCAATTCCTCTCTCAATTCCCCAGTTTCTAGCAAGGGATCCCAGCTGTTGGGCTTCCTTGCCTTCCAAGTGCTGACTGTCGGCCCCGCTATCCCAGCATTGGAGCAGCCAGGCAGCAATCCGCTCACCTGGCTGGCAGCTGTAATCTTTCCGCATGTCTCGAAGTTCTGCTGAGGTCAGGGACCAGGTAGTTTCTGCTTCCTGTCTGAATTCTCTCACTCCTTCCTCCAATGTCTTTGTCGAAGGACCGGCTTCGTGATCCAACCCTTCCTCTTCTTCCCTTACTAATCAAGGATATGGACCCATTGTCCTCCTTGTCCATTGTTTCTTTTTAACTACTGGGGCAATTACTGTAGTTGGTGGTGGTGTTTGGGTCCCTATCTCACCCATGGTGTCCTCAGGTGCAGTTTGGGTCCCTACCTCAACCAGAGTCCTCTGAGAGTGCTGAACTGTGGCTCGATAGGCACAAGCCAGGCCCCAGTACAGTGCTAGAAGCTGCTGGTTTTCATTGGGATAGGCAAGGCACCCTTCCATCAGATGGTGTGTCAGTTTGCTAGGGTTGCTCACCTGTTCAGGAGTAAAGTCCCAGGCTATGGGAGGTGTTAACCACCCTAGGAACCTGCCCAAGTCCTTCCACACACCCTGCCACCCTGGGACCGGCCGCCTCAGGTCACGCTTCAATATAGCCTCACCCAAAAGTTGTCTTCTCTTCCACCAGGATGAGACCAGATTCCACAAACCCCGTAATATGCCAACAATATTAATAAGTAGTACTAAGCAGCTCACATAAGGGTGAACAAGGACCTCAGGAGCCTGTGTAATAAACCTGTCCACATTAATCCTGGGTAGGGAGAGGGAGATGATGTATTCCCTCATCCTCCCCACCAGATAGCTCCCCCAGGACATGGAGACCATCAATGCCAGGACAAAGCACATTTGCATTGTTCGCATTAACATGTTGCCAAAAGTCAAGAGATAAACAGTGCAGCCAGCAAACTTTTTTGACCCGTGCAGGAGCTTGTCACTTAGTAACTACTACAGCTAGAGCACACTTAATACAGAAGTGCTGTTGTTGTGCCCCACGTCGGGCGCCAAAAGACTGTCGTGGTTTAGCCCCAGCCGGAGGCTGAGCCACGCGGTCGCTCTCTCACCCCCACCCCTCCCGGTGGGACGGGGAGAGAATCGGGACAAAGAAAGGCAAAACTCGTGGGTTAACAACAACAGTTTAACCGAACAACAAAGGGAAAGAAAACAAACAAACGAGGAACCCCAACAATAACAACAACAGCGTGTACTTAGCGGTGCTTCCCGTACAGGTCGCTCCCCGCCCAGAGCCCAACGCCCAGCCCGCTCCCGAGCAGCGATCCCCGCCCCTCCAGTCAACCCCCCTCTAAATAGTGAGCGTGACGGTCACATGGTATAGAATAGCCCCCGGCCAGCTTCTGGCGAAAATTAACCCTATCCCAGCCGCAACCAGGACACCAAGTAAACCTTGAACTTCATTTTTCTCCAGTGTACGTAAGTGTTAAGTTTTTGCTGCTCTTCCATTAACTTCAGTCTTTCCAGCTGTGCTGTCTTGGATTTTGGTTTCTTTCCAGAAATAATTCTTTGTGCTGCTTGGGTTGGGTTCAGTTTATTTAGTCATTGTGCTCATTGATCTAGTACTTTCTAAAGAATAGTCAGAATGGAGACTGGCTGATTGAGGAAAGGCTAGATCATTTAGCAGTAACTTGGTTGATAGCTGAGCTTGCTTGTTATTCTTTTAGGAGCTGCCTATCTGAGTCTGAAGTGGTATACATATGTGGACTTAAGATAATCTTAAATCTTTGTATCCATGAAAGCTGTTATCACTGTCTTGCCATATGTTCCTAATTAAAAAGTTTTCTCCTCCATCTAGTCAGAGCATTAACAGGTAGTCTTCATGTTGTCCCAAAAACTTGGGTCCGTTACCCAGTGTGCGTCACTCAATTTACACACAGAGTCGAGGTATTTTCCTTTATTACATAAATGTGCAGATACGGGTGCAAGGTACAAACCAGCACACCGTTGATATAAGCTAACCGTTATTTATACACAAGATATTAACATATTTAATCATCTAGTACATATTCATTGTTATTCTATTAAATGATTGGTTAAAATTCTTCGCCTACCATGTAAATAACTATGCATGCCCACTATGATTTTTGAGACCTTTACTTCCTTAACCTTTTAGGTCAGCGGGTTTCTTGAGTCGGTGGTCTTTGAGTCGGTGGTCGTGATCTCCCCCTGCCAGAATTGCCTTTCCTCTAGTTTCACTTGAATTTGGCAACACTAAACAGTCCTTCATAGACCATTAACAAAGCAGACTATCATTCACTTTGGGGTTTTTGTTCTGAGATGGACATCCTATTTCACCATGCCATAGTATTGTTAGGGCTAAGTTAATCATTATTGATATCATTCATAATCTCAGTAGAGGTCTTGAACTCTCCTTTCAAACCCCTGCCCCCAAATGGTAGTGAACTTAAGATACTTTACTCCTATCTTTCCCTTGAATTAGCTAAATATATGAATTGACTGAAGATTCAAATGTAGTTAAAGGTTAAAGTAACTTTTTGATCACCGTATAGCCAGATTGGTGACCCAGAGTGTTCTGAAATGTCTAAAGAATGCCTGAAAATTACAGGCCAAAATGCAAATAAGCAGAGCATTGCCTTGTGGGTGCAATACCAAGTGGGGGGGGAAAAAACAAAAAACCCCAACACAAAACAAAACAAACACTTTGAAAAGTGCTAACTTGATATCAGATAGCATGAAAGGCTTGTGACACTACTGCTAAGCTGTTAAAAGTATGTCAATTGATACTTTTGTAATGCTATTTAATGAAAGGCGATGTACATGGCTGAAGTAAACTGGGTGCCAAGTCTAATGTCGAGTCTTGAGGTGACTGGAACTAAGCTACCAGACTCAGCATGCAGCTGGCCATGCAGTAAATAATCAGTCTCATTTCTATAAACAACTGGGATTCTAGTAGTAAATGCAAAGGTGTTATTAATTCACTTTGTGAAAACAACTGTGGTAGATGATTTTGATAGTGTATACTTTCATTTTATAAAAATAAGGGGAATGTCAGTGCTTTTAACTGGCAGAATGATACATGGTAGCTCTAGGAGTCAAGCTCTCTGTGGCAGAGTGGCAGCATGTTTTTGCATGGTCTCCCTGAAAACAATATCGTTTGTTGAGACACCTGTGTCAAACGTGACTTTTAGTGGTAAATGCTTCTTCAAATCAGGGTAAGCGCTGCTCTTTGTATCAAGAACAGAAAGTACAGAGCTGCAATGTGGAAGTAGTGAGTGGTTAAACAGTTAAAAGTTGACACTTGCCAAATAGATCTGCATGCTGTTTACTCAGAAGTATTACTCATCAGCTCAAACAGTACTGTGCATTAACAGTTTAATAGAAAAATCTTGGATACTCTGCCTCGTCTACCAAATGCAGTCTCCCCCCCCCCCCCCCCAAAAGACTTTGTAAGGGGTGGGTTTTCTTCAGTGAGCTTTCATTAGAGTGAAACTCATTGAGTTGATATTAACAGACCAGATTTACACCCTAGCCATAGGGGGTAGATGCTGCTCAGCCACATGGGTGGGGTGCACAAGTAGCAATGATATATATTCAGTAACGTTCAACAGAGGTGATGTTGTTCAAAGTCCTTCGCAGGTTTTTGGTTCTTTTGTCATGCCCCTTCTCCCGAAAAAGAGAATAGCTGCAGGAGCTAACATGACTCTAAAGGAGTCCCTCTGAGGGAGACTTTGAAAAGGGGAATTCTTTTAAAAACAGAACAATAAGACTTGGGACATCTGCTTGTTTAATTCAATGTCCACTTGCCTTTATTGGAAGCTTTGAAGGTAATTCTCCTAATATAATTTCTATTGTAGAAGAATAAAAAGATTTTTTTTTCTCTCTGTGAAAACAAATAAAGCTTGAAAATATGCATTTGCTGTCTCTTTAGTGTCATCTAGGTGAATGGACTTACTGCAGAGGAAACAAAATTCTAGTGTCTTGAACATATCTGTTTTAAATGGGAGGAGAGGAAGAAAGGTTTAATATTTAACTCCTAATATTTAAATGTGAGATATATTGATTGGTATGAACATGGGCATTAGAATATGTTGGGGTTTGGGGAGAGGGGAATAGAGAGAGAGGTGTCCATCTTTCTTCCCCCCAGTAATCTGAAATAACTTGTGGGGATTTGTGTATTACCTTAAAATTGCTGGTTTGAGTAAGCAAGTATAGCTGGGGCTACTCAGCTGATATGTACTACTTGCCCTGATGTATGTTACAATGCTGATAATGAAACTTGTAGATGTTATAGAGAAGCCATGATTTCAGGGGAAGATTAGATGGATTGCTCAAGTTATTAGTCCTTTACTGGAAATAACAAAAGTTTATTTCTTTAAAATTGAATCAAATATGCTCTTTCAAGGAGGAAAACTAAGGTTGGATATGTCTTACACATTCCATTATTTTAGCACTGATATCATCAGGAACTCTTAATACATATGATATTGCTTGTCATTTAATGTTACTAAATTTGCTAAGTGCACTTATTGCTGGACATTGTATATTTCCTGAAAGAAGACTTTAGGGGAAAGGCAGTGAATTGGCAGTTTCAGTTGACTACATAAGCGTATGCTGTAGCAAACCTTAATGCTGTCACTCCCAAACTGTTGAAACTTCCCTTTCAGGAAAGAAAAAAATAGTTCTTTGTCTCGCTTGGCGCCCTTTTGCCACTCTTGGGTCCATGTTCCAACCGCAGCAGTAAGTTGCAGCTTTATTAATAAGTAGTTACAGTTGAGACACTGTTTAAAGCTGGACTAAAGCTTTCAGTCAATTCCAGCCCAACACACTTGATTAATTATAAACAATGCAGATTGTTTCACTTTGACCAACCCAATCTTTCTTTGCATATGTGTTCCAGTTATGTTTCATAACAATCATTTTGGCTTTGAAAGTAGATATTATAATTCTCTGAAGAATACATCCTTATGAAGTGGAGGCCTGGATATCTAATTGGATATGCTTTGAGCAGGAGGGTGGTACTAGAGATCCCTTGCAACCTAAGTTATTCTGACTCTATGATAAAACCACATTGCTTATAGCAGTTAAATTCTTCCTTGCTCATGTCATAATATTTTCTATTTCACAGCAAAAGGACTCCTCATTCCTGTCTTGAAATGATCCTTTTTGTTTAACAAACAGTGAAGTTTTATTGCCTCAAACTTGCTAGTTTTCATACTTCATAAATAAAAGATCTGGTTTAACAGTCTCCTTGAAGTTTTGCTTTATTCTTGTACTGTTCGAAGGTGCAGCTTCTACTTATTTCCATTCTTGTTTATACCTGCCCCCAAATATGCTAAACAAGGCTAAGCAGGAAATAAAATATCAGTTTTGTGTGTTGTTTAGTGGTAGTAGTAGGTTTGAGGAAATCTGTTAGGTAAACCTACCATTTTGAAATGTAAAAAGAAAGTACAAAGATAAGCAACAGCAGCTAATTAGATTGCACTTCCCATAATCTAATCAAATAACACATAGGATTTACAGTTTGTACAAGTGTATCTAATTGATCTTCAGAGACTTATTGGGCTGGCTTGTGTTTTAATTTTTGAAAAGAGGCCATCATGGCTGCTAGACTCATTTCTTTAATAGATCAAGTGTGTTAAGCCAGCAATGCCAGTCATATATAGCCTCTTTTTTGGAGTATCCATGTGAGTAGACAGGTGATGCACATGGAGTAAACCCATGCTCCATTATGTGTTTGGGCTTGGTCACTTGAAAAGGAAGTCTGCGATATGTGACCCGAGGCTGCAATTAGAAGCAAAACTTGTGTGTCACCTGGCTGGAAAGGTTTTCTGCCAGCCTCATTGATTTATAGTGTCTCACTATAAAATGCTTCAAGAAAGGTCTTATCTTTTTAGATCCCTATGATACACAGGCAATCTGCAAAGTTTTCCTTTACTGTCCTAGACTGTGGGGGAGCTTTGAGTCTGGAGTGCTTTTGGATGAAAATACTGTAGCTTCACCTTTCTGCCATTTTTAGGGATGTTACTTTATCATGCCTGAACTGGACTATATGCAGATCTGTCCAAATGTGAAGACCTGGTGGCAGCATGTGCATTTTGTCACTGTTGTGCAGAATGGACAGGGAACACCTTGCTTGCCTACCATCAAGTTAGTCTCCCTCTCCTTGCTTTAGCAATGGAGGGAAGTCAGCTTTTAATGTGTTGCAATTCAAAGCAGATAACAGCATGAGTATGGCTATTCTCCTTAAGTCTTACACCACACTCCCCATACACACACTCCCGTGTCTGCAGGCAATGGCATCAGTGTTTTGAGCAGTTGCTGAGCTCTTAACACACAGGTAGTTTTCTCATGATGAATTCTGCAGGGATATACCACTGTAAGGGAACCAGCAATGGGATTGGACTTTAGCAGCATGTAGAGAATATATGGGTCTACAAAATAATTTATTCTGAAGATATACATATAGTATGTTTCTGCAGTTGCCTGGACTTTTAATAGTACAGTGTGCAGTTAGGGTACAAGTTCTTGCAGAAAGTGTTCCTATGTTTTGTTGTGGTGGTTTGGCTGGGGTAGAGTTAATTTTCTTCATAGTAGCTGGTATGGGGCTATGTTTTGGATTTGGGCTGAAAACAGTGTTGATAACTCAGGGATGTTTTCATTATTGCTGAGCAGTGCTTACACAGGATCAAGGCCTTTTCTGCTTCCCACGCTGCCCTGCTAGCAAGTAGGCTGGGGGGTGCACAAGAAGTTGGGAGGGGACGCAGCTGGGACAGCTGACCCCAACTGACTAAAGGGATATTCCATACCATATGATGTCATGCTCAGCAATAAAAGCTGAAGGAAGAAGGAGGAAGGGAGGGGATGTTCGGAGTTATGTTGTTTTGTCTTCCCAAGTAACCATTATGTGTGATGGAGCCCCGCTTTCCTGGAGATGGCTGAACACCTGCCTGCCAATGGGAAGGAGTGAATGAATTCCTTGTTTTGCTTTGCTTGTGTGCGCGGCTTTTGCTTTACCTATTAAACTGTCTTGATCTCAACCCACGACTTTTCTCACTTTCACTCTTCCGCTTCTCTCTCCCATCCCCATTGGGGTGGGGGGTGGGGGAGTGAGTGAGCGGCTGTGTGGTGCTTAGTTGCTGGCTAGGGTTAAACCACATAATTTGTACAAAACACAGTGGTGCTTTAATGAAACAAGACAGTTTAGTTACTAGAAGACTGAGTTAGAATAGGCTACTAAACTGTTTGTTTTATCAGTAGCACACTATTCTTTAGCTCATGCTTACTGTGAGGAGGTTTTTGTATTGGTACCTAGCACTGCACTGGCATCCTTTGTCTTGTTCAAACTTTTTGCCTCTCTGGAAAGCAATAAGAACAGAAAAGGTGACCCACAGCTTAATGCACAACCTAACAATTGCCAACAGTATTTACAATCCTGTATAAAATGGGTGATAATGCTTGTCTTCAAAGTCTGGAGCATTTTAGAACCTAAATGCTTTGGTTTGCTTGCTTCCGGTGCACTAGAAAGCAGCCTTTTGTGAGCTGTTTTTTTTTCTACCAGTTCCGAGGTTTTCCTTTAAGGGCAGGATAGGTCAGCTTACTGTAGAGACCTGTGCTTTTCCTGAAGTTGTTTTTGCTGTTGTCTTGCACAGAGAGTGTTGGCTTTCAGCAAATAAAGCAGTCTGTTTCTTTTCATGTGAATGAGTAATGATAGCATGTGGGGTGTTTTTGTATTGGCAGATTAAGTTGAATTTAATATTTTTACTGATAAATTTACTGATACTGTGTGTAATGTCAGATAACATTTTTAATTATCAAAGATTAGATTTCTGAAAGTTGCATTGCATAAAACAGTCCTACAAGCACCTAAGTAAGCCTGCTTAAACTTAAGTGTTATGAATGGAGTAAATAACTTATTTCATTTGAAATGTCTCTGTATCGCTACTGCACGACTTTTTATGGGTTTGGAAGGGTTTAACCAGAACTTTTTTTCTTCTGATGCTTCTCAAAGTGCATATGCATACAGGGAAAACTAGTTTGGTGAGAACCTACTTAATGCATACTCTTGTACATGAAGAAATCCTGTGCCTGTTCATCTGGTTGGTATATAAAACTCCTTTTCACGATGAGCTCTATGTTTTACATGTTGTTAGTTGGTTCACTGTTTTGAACTGGCTGAGAGGTGTGACTTCAGAATAATTTCATTAATCTCTATTAAAACTTGTAATTTGCTGTCATTCTTTCAGTAATAGATGTTATTGTTACTTCTTGCATACTGTGTGGAAGACTTTATCCTCACTTAGCAATGTGTCTCAAATGTAATAATAAAGGCTAAAGGTAAAACTGCTCTGTTTTTAATTGTCTGCCAATAAAAGGAGGTTTATATACCCAGGGACTGAAGCAGAAACAGGATAAGGGTTACTGTTGGGCTTTGACCAATAGTAACCTTTAGACATATCTATTTCCTTTTTGCTATTTCCCTCTAGTGGTCACACAGGATATTGATTTGGGGAGGTTAAATACTTGAACTGGTATCTTTTCAAATATTTGTACATAAATAAACTAACACAGAAGTAATATGGGGTGTATGGAAACTTAATTTCTCCAGTCTTGACCTGTTAGAATGCAGTGTGTCGTGATATCTCGTGATGGGAGGGAATACTCTCATGCTTCAGGTTGGTGGTTCAACAAGTTTTTTGAGATGATCTGAATTTTTATCCTTTTGAATATCCAAACATGCCCTTTCCTTGAAATTCAATCGCACAGAGCTCTTAGCATAATCTAAATTTGCTTCTAAAGTGCTTTGAGCCTTTTGAGGTGAGAGCTGCACTATATGCATATCTTTTTCCTTTCTGTATCTGGGACTAGGTGCTATGTCTAAATACTTAAGTGTTAAGATAATTTATCACTTTAACATTTTGTTTTTATCATGTTAGACTTTTTCTTGACTCACAGACTAATATGAGAATTATAGACTGGCCTTCTTTTCTAAACAAACATAATTTTGACACAAATAGAAGGACCGTTTTTATGAAACTTCAACTCTGGCCAACTTCAGGAATCTGAAGTTATATCAGGAACATGACAAAAAGATGCATGTCCTGGGGAGTCCCTTATTTCGTATAAACTTTTTTGTTCAACTCTGTAATTGGTGCAGTGAGCCTTCCTTGATATTTGGGGAGTTTTGAGGGAAGTGGGTGTTGAGACCTGATAAAAACAAAGGGCTACAGCAAGAAGGAAGTAGGAAGGATAGGGAATAAGTTTTGAAAGCCAAGAAAAAATGTGTTAGATTTGATGAGGTATGAGATGCAAAACAAGCGCTGTTGAAAGCAAAGCTCCTTTCTCTCCCCACCCCCCCCTTTGTTTTTCCCCAAATTACTGTTGTAAAATTGCAGTTTAAACTGAATTATGTGTTCTCATAATTTTCCTTTGGGTGTAAGATCAATTTTTCTTAAATCCTGTCAGATATAATATGGACTTTTCAATCTTTGACGATTCCGACTTTATGCTCCAGTGCTTGCTACCTATTGCATACTCTGGGATACGCTGAGCATTTAATAGATTTCTATTCTGATGGCTAGGTGAACGTCTGAGGATTGAGTGGAGAGAAAAAAAATCTGTTCCTGTATGTGGCAGTGACAAGATAATGGTTAACTGCAGTAGGTGAACTTTAGCGCATTGGTAGCTGAGGCCAGAACATCAGTGCTTTTCCTGATAGTGTCTAACAGCAGAATGGAGATTTCTGTTTCTTGCAGATCTTACTTGTCCCCCTCCTGACAGCCCAGATTCACAGGAGGGACAAATGTAGCCCTCTCCCAGTCTTGCTATAGCCTGGTGGCCCAGTGGTACAAGCTGCTTTAGATTTATTATTAAGTCAGTATACAGAGGGAAGCAGTTATTGTCAGATTGGGTTTTGGCACCTTTGGTCAGGAAAGAGTTTTATTCTGTAAATCATGCTTTTCCACAGCAGTTCCTGAGCCTGAGAAGCAGGACTTTCTCTGTGGGCTCTTGAGTGTCCTCCTGCTCAGTGTCCTGGCTGTTCTTCATTCTCCTTCTGGAGTGCTTGACCCTTCCTATTCAGCTTGTGTGGAATCTTAGCATTTAAAGATGCTGAGTAATATTTGGTGAATAGTTTTCCTGTGCACATTAACAGTTAAGAGAATTAATGGAAAAAACAGTATACATAGATGTAATTAAACATGGGTGTGAACTATGTGGATAAAAATTATCAAAGGCCGGTCATTTGTCTTTGGTTGCCTTTTTATCGATCTGCGTTCTCCTCTCTGCAATATTTTGTCTTATTGGTACTACTTTTTGACCCTTTCCCTTTCTTTAGAAAGCAGTATGTGGTTTCAGGGCTTATCAACCTGTGCACCACTCTAGCTCATGCAGCTATTAAAGGCACTTATTGTCTGCAGGCAGCACATGGTGACTTACAAAAAGTGTATGGTGTTTGAGAAGTAAAGACCCAAAAGATGATGTTACTTAGATTGGACAAGTGAGTATAGCAGTTATGATAATCTTAGTGCTGTATTGCTATAGTTTTATTTTTCAGTTGTCTTATGCTTATTTTTCAACTCAGAATTCCTGTTTTTTCCTCCTTGGAACATAGGTGTTCGATAGAGCTTTTCTGCTTAGTCTCCACCAAGTCTTTCATAGTACCTTCTAACTCTTTCATTTTGTGTTTCTACTTTTTTCTACATTATTGTTTTTTATAAGATATTGTGATTTGATCTCATAGATGCTTTAGTAGGATTTTTCACAAATACTGCAGAGAACATGATTAGAGTCACTGTATCCTAATGTCTGTTTCATCACCTTCTAGGGTGAGCTGTATGTCTTGGAGGAGCTGCCCACTGCTCGTGTTACATAAAATAATAAATAATTTATAATGCTAACTGAAAATATCTGCTTTGGTGGACAAATATACATGGAAGTGCTTGACAGGCACTAAATTGGGACATAATCAAAATAATTCCTTTAAGATGTGGAGAAATAATTTGCTTTATTTGCCTTTTTTTTTTGTTTTAAGTGGGAGAGCTTTTCAGTGAGTCTTTGCTTTACTCCAGAGTATTATTTACCCAATTTAGGAAATCCTTAACTGGCGGATCAGTGTAAGCCATAATGGAGGTCTGCAATATGATTCTGCGAATACTGCTATTTTACTGAAAGCAGTTTTTCTGATGTACTACCTTGTTGCTGATACCAGCACCTGCTCCAGTAAAGAATCACATGAAGCTTTGGATCATGTGGCTCTTTCCTCTTGTCTATCATAATGAAAAAGCATTTTGAAAGGATTAATGAATTTCATGCACCGCCTTAGAAAGCTGAAGGTGTTGCAATGTACTAACAAATGCCAGTTTTGAGTGTAGCTTTGAAGCTATGATGTATGCATGGAATTTCAAAGAACTGCATCTATATACTGAGCATGAAAATTTAGCATTAGTGCTTGATGCTATGAATTGATACAACCTCTGCAAGTTATTTTGTTTTCAAGCAGACACTGTTGGCTTCTATCATGTGGACTCTACCTGCTTTTCCAATTTTTATCTTGGGAAATGAAAAATTGCGTAAACAGAAGCAGCTTGTGTCAACATTCCTCTTCTCAATGTAATTGAGTATTTCTGCAGTTAATAATTAATGATAATCTGCTTTGCAAGACAAATGTGGCAGTGACTTGCTCTCTGTGGTAGTAGAATGGTGGGGCTTCGCATGATGCATGCTTTCATTGTTTGTGTTAAGCTGCTTGCATGTGCCTGCTGTGAGCTGGATGACTTGTCTCTGCATCAGTTATAAAGAAATACTTGTTTTCTGGTTCTTCTGACAAATAAGTATTCTTGATGTAATTTTCATTTTTTTCCCTTTGGCTACTAAACCATAATTGTCTGAGACGGTTTTGTGAACATGATCTGTAAATGCACACACTTCGGATTCGTGTTGTGTGCTGTTTGGTCTGCTGTTTAATCCGCTGTATTTGCTCCTTAGTTGCAAATAGCTAAAACTGCCTAAATGTTTTTTATGTAGCACCTTTTTATTGGTAGGGTTTGCAAGCTGATAGCTGTATACAGCTGTCTTGTATACAATTCAGAAGCATGGATAAACTGTTTAGTGGAACTATTAATCACAAGCATAAATGACAGTCAAATAAACATAGTGCTGAAAAAGTACCTTAAAAAAAAATCAAGCTTACATATTGATATGGAAAGAAGATTTTTTTTTCTTTTACCCCTCAGCTTTTATTTTGTGAACTAAATTAACTGAGCATTGACTGTAAGGGTAATGTCTGAAGAAAATAATTTAATTTAAATGCAGAATATAAGTAACAAGATTTTTCTACTTCTAAGATTACATCTATTCTTGTAAGTACTAGAGTAGTACTATTAAGATGTGACTTTGATTAAATCTTCAAATAGGGACATTCAGAAATTTCACTTCCTAAGCTTAAATCAAGGTTTTGCATAGATATGTCTTGCTCACTTAAAGGAGAAAATCAGAAAACATTTGCTGTCCTTAGTTAAAATGCTCTGACCTCAATGCAATGGATACTTTGGCTACATTTTAAAATTGATCTGTTCATTAAGTCATATCCCGTTGAAATGAAATTTTACCTTCTTTCTAGTGTGTACAACTTAAACAGAAAATAGAATGAGTCCTCACTGTCAAACTGACTGTAGTAAAAGCACATTCAAAGTCATCTTAATATTTGTAGCGTATGATTAAGTAAACATTGAAATTACCAGGAAAACAGTGAAGTTTGATTTAGATTTGCATTTAGAGGAAATCTAAACAGAAATGTTTTATGATACTTTGAGGTGTTGTGTGACTCTTATAAAATGCTCTCTTGAGGTTTATGCTTATTAAACACTTCTGAAATTAAATTATAGTATTGTATGGCTAAAACTCTTAATTGTTCTTTTAAAAATCCTTTTATTCCCTTTCCTGATTTGTTTTCACTTGTCAGGCCTTTGGAGAACTTAAAGTCCATATAAAGAGCCAAAAGCCCTTACTTGAGTATTTGCAAAAAACCTAATCAAAGCTTCATTATTTGATTTGTTATACTTAAAATTAAAATCCAGTGAATTAAGGTATAATCTTTGCACTGTAACACAAGTGCATTGCAATTCAAAACGTGGTCCAGTATACCAAATATGTTACCAAAGCCAGGTATACTGCTTAACACTTGAACTGATATTCTAGAAGAGCCCCATGTATCCGATGTGAATGTTTTTAATAAAAAGCCTATTCCAATAGATATTTTAAAGCTATGCTTTAAAACAAATAGTAGGACTAATTCTTAAAAAAATTGAGCTTTTTGCACTTCTGTTGCTACACTTATGTAGCTATTTTTCTAGGGCTCTTGCTCTGTATAAAATAGCTTTAAATGCATGATAGCAGAAATTTCTAAATGCATCTTGCCTTCTATCATTTCACTCTAAGCTGTCATAAAAAACCCTTCTATTTCTGCTATTTCAGATAAGTTCATTGCTTAATTTACCAAAAATCTAGAAGTATTGTAACTTAAGATGTGCCTTATTAAATCTTTTGAACTTACGAGTGCCCCCCCCCCCTTTTTTTTTTATTTTAAGTTGATGATCATTTAGCCATCTTCCACCAAGACTTGGAGTACCTTTTTCTAACTACAGTTGCATTTCTTGGTCATATTTAATTTTCTACTTTGCTTCTACTTTTGATACTCATCCTGTTTCTCTTTCTTCTGTTTCCTCAGTGCTTTGTTGTCTTCTACCTCGTTCTTTAAATGAGCCAGATAGAAACTGATTCTTGGCTCCTTCTTACTTGTTTTTGCTGGGTAATCTCATTCAGTCATGTTCATTCAGGAATTATGTTAACAACTCTGGAACTCACATTTTTCTTTTCAGTCATACCTTCATTTCTCCAAAACTGCATTTCTCTGCCACTGCTCCTTTGTAACCCAAACATACATACTTTGTCCTGCACACTTGCAATATTGTCCAAATTCTCCTGTTTCAACCAACTTCAACTTTTTGTCCTTTCTCCTTGCTTTTAATACTCAAGTTCATTTGCATCTTAATTTATCAGCACTTTCCTGCCTTCCCAAAGCCTATGGCGTTTTCAATTTTTCCACAAAAGTACAACAGCTAGAATTTCATCGTTGCTTCTTGCTTGTTCCATATCATTTGTTCTGTCTCCCCTTCTCCCTGCCCCATCTGAATTTCTCTGCCACTGCAGAATTTCTTATTCCTGTCAAAGATCCTTCACAATATTCTCTGTCTACTCAATCAAATTCATCTATTAACAGTATTTCAGATATTACTCTGAACCATCTGTTTCTTTTGTCACAAAAATTTCGCAACTGGCCCATGCTGACAGAGAGGAGAGGCTAGGACACAAAGTATGTAATTACAAGAGTAATTCTTTATTCATGCTCATGAGGTGTCCCATTCAAATTGGGGCACACCAAATGCGATTATACACATGGTTCTTATACCTTTCAAGTGTTCGGATACAATATAATTTGACCAATCACCATTTAACACACACATACTACTGTTTTGCAAAGCAACTATAATTCTATGGCATCTTCATCCATCTGCTTTTTTTCTTGATCCTAGATGTCCCTGGAGTCGATCTTGCTACAGTTACTTGTCTATGATGCCAGATAATGGGAGGGCTTCACAGAGGTGTTAGAAGGGCTAGGATGCTAGTGTTGTCTCGATAGTCTGGGGGTATCCTTTATTCTTCAGGGTGGGGGCTGTCCTTGCAATGAGCTGGAGTCCTTTAGTCATGCTTACTTAACCATGACTATACAGTATACAATGTAAACTATATATCCTAAGTAAGTTCATACAATTTCATGCTATAAAGACTAATTGGTACAATAGTTAGGGAATGAGATTTTTCAACACTGTCTTACGTTCTCTTTCAGGGTTTTTCTTCTCCTTTGCCATGCATGGGCCATTTTATGTTAACCTTTAGGGAAATATTTTTCATAGAATCATAGAATAGTTTGGGTTGGAAGGGACCTTTAAAGGCCATCTAGTCCAACCCCCCTGCAATGAGCAGGGACAACCTCACTAGATCAGGTTGCTCAGAGCCCCGTCCAGCCTGACCTTGAATGTTTCCAGGGATGGGGCTTCTACTACCTCTCTGGGCAACCTGTTCCAGTGCTTCACAGCCCTCATTGTGAAAAACTACTTTCTGATTTCCAGCCTATATCTCCCCTCCTTTAGTTTAAAACCATTACCCCTTGTCCTATCTTCCAGTTCCTCAGTATCTGCTTCTGTTTCACTTGTGAGGACATTTGTCAAACTTAATATTTTTAGATCTTTTTCATGCTAATTTAATCAAGAGATGTTTTTCTTTTTTTTTTCATTATTTAATTAGTTACTATTATTGTCTTCTCCCTCTTGCTTTCAGTATCTCACCTTGTTTTATGTAGACTTTTGTTCTTTGTCAAAAATAATTTTAGTCTAGTATAAAGAATATTGCTAAAGGAGTCTGGAACAAGCAAAAAAAATGATAGCAGTAATTATCTGGGTTTTTTTCTATGATCTCTACTTATTTTGTTGCTTTTAAAACTAAAATGGCACTATTTGAATGATTGGAAGGATTAACTGAGGCTGTTGATTGTCTTCAAACTGAACCATGTTAATCCCTTGATTAATTGTAGAGTACTGTAGATTTTTCAAATGCTATGTGAAAATGGCTTGGTAGGGATTACATATACCAAAATAATGGAAACATTACCCCCTTTTTGAACCCTTAAATATACGTTGTCTTGCTCTTTTGGGGGCACATAATAAGTTGCAGATAACTACTTTTTCCCAGATCATTATGATAACAAAAAATAGATTCATAGTAACTTTACAGATGCTACATCAACATCTTAAACTTGCAGACACAATCTGAGTTATTAAGCCCCTGCTGCTTCCTGACAAGAAACAAATGGGCTGGTTTTAGAGGAGATGACATTAAACTTGCTTTCATGATTTCTTTTTTTTATTAAAAGCCTCATCATTCTAGTTTTGTGTGTGGTTTGGTTTTTAGACTGAATCTGGCTATGGATCAGAGTCAAGTTTACGACGCCATGGCTCCATGGTGTCTCTTGTTTCTGGAGCAAGTGGATACTCTGCAACATCCACCTCTTCATTCAAGGTTAGTGAATAACATTTTCTTAGTATTGGTGTGTAAATAACACACACAACTGGAAAGGAAATAAGCTATGTAAAGACTTATTCACACAATTATAGGGAAAAAAACCCCAAACAAATATTTGGTTTATTATAAGTGTTAGTAATTCAGCATGTGATGATGAACAGATCATACAGGAAGCTTTTTTATGCCTCTGCAGTTGTCCCTCTTAAACTATGGTGTCATTTTCAAATGGCAAGAAAATCAAACCTGTGGGAGGATTTATTAACCTTTCCTAGCGTACTTCTGAGAATATCAGGGCTTCTAAATGAAAGGAAATGCTAATTCTGTGACTTAACAAATTTGATTAATACTGATTGACAAATGATGGCTTTCCTTGTTTCATGTGTATAAATATTTAACATTTGAACTTGGGTGGGCTGTACTTCTGGGAAAGCAGAAGAGGAGCAGCACAAGAAAGGGAGGATTAGAACAAAGATCTTAAAGTAGAACTGACTGTTTTCAGGCAAATAGGTGTAAATCTGGTAGCATGCAAGATCGTGTTTTTAATAAACTTTTATTGAATGCTCTAAAGTAGCAGATGCAGTCAAGAGGAAAAATTGAGACCAGTGGACAAAATGAGTAAGAAACACTTTTATACAGTTTCTTATGTTGTTCTAACATTAGCAATATTTCATAGCTGCTTATATCTGAAATGTCTTTAGTATACTTGAATAATTTGTTCTTCATAATTGCAGAAATCCTTTTTTTTTTTTTTTTTTGTTGGCATTGAACTACTGCTGAGTATGTAGAAGCATTTGAGCCTTTTTTCTCTTGCATTTTCAGAAGGGCCATAGCTTACGTGAGAAGCTTGCAGAAATGGAAACCTTTAGAGACATCTTGTGTAGACAAGTTGATACTTTACAGAAATACTTTGATGCCTGTGCAGATGCAGTTTCCAAAGATGAACTCCAGAGGGATAAAGGTAAAACTGTAATTGAAAACTCTTATCTCCATAGAATTTAACTTTTTACACAGTAATAGCCCTTGAAATAGTTACTATAGCATTTGATACCATATAAATAAAATATGTATCTTAAATTTACTCTTTAGTAATGGGATCAATCATAGATATTTCTGCATAAACAGTGTTAATTATTTTCACTTCAGAAGTTGGATTCCCATAAAAAACTGCTTAACTTTAATATTAACCTGTAGCTGTCAACTGTATAAAAGAAATGTTTTTAAGCATTTGATGTTATAGAACAATAATTGTTTACCCCCATAAGATGAATTCAAGTTAGTTTACCACTGTGTCTCTTACCTTTATTTTGAGAAACAATAGGATATTAGTTTTGATAGGAACAATACATTATTTAAAAAAGGCAAAGGTTCTGCCATAATGAATGCTCCTGAGATGTATTGGCTGCAGCTAGAGCACTGAGTGCACACTTAAGGTCCTAGTAGACTCAGGTGTGGATGTCTACATATCTCTGAATTTTTCTTCCCAGAGCACAGCTTGTTGTCATATTCATGCACTCTCCTGAGGCATTTATATTCATCCCCGTGTTTGTTCTGGCAGCCTGAAACTTTTGGTAGTGAGAAAACAGTAGATAAGTACCATTCCACTTCTTTAAGAACTTTCTAGTGTAAAAGAGTAGATAGTTGCTTAATTGTGGCTCCCTGCTTATCCAGTTGTAACACTGAGATAAAGATGTTCTTACCATCAAATCAGGTGCTAAATTTCGACACTGAGCAAATGTTAGTCTCCTGATGGTTTCTGACAGTAATGTTGATAGTGGTCTCGGGTCAAAAGAAAAAAAAAAGAAAAAAAAGAGGGGGTTCATGACTGTTGTTATGGGAAAAAATCTTAAATGCTGCTTAGCCATGAATATGCTCTTAATTCTTTCTTGCACACTAAAGAATTGGGAAAGCTTTCTCACTCTCATAACACACACACACAAACGCTCCCCCCCCCCCTCTCTCTCATTTAGTGGTAGAAGATGATGAAGATGATTTCCCTACAATGCGTTCTGATGGGGATTTTTTACATAACAGTAACAGCAGTAAGGAAAAATGTAAGTGTGTCAACTTTTTCATTTAAAATTCATATGAATGATATGGTAAGCCTGATACAAAATGGGTATTTATGCTCTTTTCTAAGCAGAAAATGACAAGAATAGTTATTTGAATGTATGTGACAGGAAGTTCTTATTCGTGTTAAAATAATCATGAAAAGCAGCTAAGGAATGATAATCTGAGTTATTCTTAATTCACACAAATATTAATGCAAGCCTGTCAAACTGGAATTTCCTGTTCTGTGTCCAAAGCCATTTCCACTACAAAATTCTGTTGAAACAGCTGCATCATTCGGATATTGGGAACTGAGATTTGTAACAGGCAATTGCAGTTTTTCTTGCAAGCGTTATCTGCTTTAGCAGTGTGGCGGAGCACAATGCTTTTTCCAGTTAGGTGTGCCCCATTATGGTTTTTCTAAGTTCTATGGCTACGGAATGGTTAAGTCAACATTGTTACTGATTCTCACTCATCATAATTCTCACTCATCATAATTTTACATAATTTTGTATGCATTTAAAAATCTATTTGCATTCTTCTTATATGTTCTCTTGTTTCCTGACTGAAATTATTTCGGTATTTACATTCTCTAGTTGTTGACAATTAAGTATTTGTTAGACTTTGGTTCACAAAACTTTGAAGCAGTACAGTTTCAAATCTGATGGAATCTCCAAAAGAATCACAGAATAACAGAATGGTAGGGGTTGGAAGGGACCTCTGGAGATCATCTAGTCCAACCCCCCTGCCAGAGCAGGTTCACCTAGAGCAGGCTGCACAGGACTGCGTCCAGGTGGGTTTTGAATATCTCCAGAGAAGGAGACTCCACAACCCCCCTGGGCAGCCTGTGCCAGGGCTCTGTCACCATCACAGTAAAGAAGTTTTTCCTCATGTTCAGACAGAACTTCCTGTGTTCCAGTTTGTGCCCGTTACCCCTTGTCCTGTCGTTGGGCACCACTGAAAAGAGTCTGGCCCCATCCTCTTGACACCCGCCCTTGAGATATTTATAAGCATTGATGAGGTCCCCTCTCAGTCTTCTCTTCCCCAGGCTGAACAGCCCCAGCTCCCTCAGCCTTTCCCCATAGGAGAGATGCTCCAGTCCCTTAATCATCATTGTAGCCCTCTGCTGGACTCTTTCCAGTAGTTCCTCGTCTTTCTTAAACTGGGGAGCCCAGAACTGGACACAATACTCCAGATGTGGCCTCACTAGGGCAGAGTAGAGGGGGAGGATAATCTCCCTCGACCTGCTGGCCACACTCTTCTTAATGCACCCCAGGATGCCGTTGGCCTTCCTGGCCACAAGGGCGCATTGCTGGCTCATGGTGAATTTGTTGTCTACCAGGACTCCCAGGTCCCTCTCCGCAGAGCTGCTTTCCAGGAGGTCAACCCCTAACCTCTACCGGTGCATGGGGTTATTCCTCCCCAGGTGCAGGACCCTGCACTTGCCCTTGTTGAACCTCATGAGGTTCCTCTCTGCCCAACACTCTAGCTTGTCCAGGTCTTGCTGCTGAATGGCAGCACAGCCTTCTGGTGTATCAGCCAGTCCTCCCAGTTTCGTGTCATCAGCAAACTTGCCGAGGGTACACTCTGTCCCTTCATCCAGGTCATTGATGAATAAATTGAACAAGACTGGACCCAGTACTTACCAAAAGCATTTTAAAAAATGTAGACACTATCTTCAAGAACCTGGAAAATATATGGGCAAAATAAGCCTTTTCTGTCTTCTGTTTTCTTTTTAACTGGCTCTAGTTCCCCGTGTGTTGCATGTTTCCTTGTTGTATTTAAGTGCTCTTTCTAGATTAATGCCAAAACTGTTACGAGGAAAGGAAATGGAAGGAGCTTTCAGTATACTTCCAGAGAATTAATCATATGAGTAGATTTTTTCAGTGATATAAAGTGCTTGCTCTGCTAAGAATTAATTGTAGTGCTGATTTCAGAGGTTAAGCATTGTATAACTCTGAAGTTTTGAATAAATATTTCTTGCCTCTTATCAGCAAAGATAAGTGAGCTTGCAACACACCTGTAAGCAAGTCCACAGTTCCACTAACCCTATTTTATATGCGTAAGTCTGCATTTTTTAGGACTGTTAAGTCAGAACAAACTTCAGAAAACTGAAAAAGCCTTCTTTAAAAAATGTTAAGTGAGAATTTAATTTCACTGCATGATTCATTTTGAAAAAGATGTCTTTGTCAAACTTAATTTTTGTAGAATAATGTAGGAGTTTCAGCTTAATTTACCTTTAGAACATTTCTTCATATCTACATTCTTCTGGTGTATCTGCTAAATATACACATCTGGTCATTTTAGAACATTTAAATGCAAAGTGACTTCATTTTTTTTTATCATGTGTTTAACAGGAATCTGAAGTGATATCCACATTCCTCTTGTAAAAAGTTCTGTTATCAAGTCTTTCGGAACTTATGTGCTAAGAAATTGCTATGTATTATGGGTACCTGTATATAAACTCACTTACTGTAGCTCACTACAGAAAATAATTTCTGCAACCCTTTGCTTTCTGCAAAACTTCTAATTCCAGTTCTTATGAATCCTGATTCCATTAAATTTACTTTCCATTAATTATTTCTATTAAAAGCTTTATCTTCATTTTAGTTTTTCTATGCCTCTGTCTGATTTCTAACGGCTAAATCCATTAAATATTTAGTAGCTGAGTGCTGCAAAGCTTGATTAGAAATGAAAAATTAGACTCTGTGCCCTAAAGTGGAATCATAAGTCATAAGTGATGCAGTGGGAGAAGTAGGTGTCTCAGGTTGAGACACCCATGCCTGTGTATTGAGCAGAAAACTACTCAGGCTCACTGATAATGAAAGATTTATCTTAAACTTCACCCTCTTCTGAAGCTTTGCCTCAGAGCAGCTGTTAAATTCTTTGGTTTCTCAAGTTTCAAGTTCCCTTCTTGAAGTCTCTATCCAGTCCTGGAAAGACTGGAACAATCTTTTTAACTGTAGCTGAGAAGTGGTTGCCTGTCTATTCTAAACATGGGGCTGTTGTGCAGTCACTGCTCCAGGAAGTGGGAAGCATGGATTCAACTTTTTATTTAGCCTACTATGATAAGGAGGAGTGTTTGAGCCTACTGTTGAAACCACTAGTGCACCAATCTAGTGCTCAAATCACTACATTTAAGACTGATTTAAGGGGCCATACTCACATTGTCTTTAGAAATTTGTTCCCTTCTGCACCTTCCCTGGGTAGGAGGAGAAAGTTAGCATGACTATAGAGATTTGTGTACTGCTCTGAAGAAGACATTTTGGATAGGCTTTTTCTTTTCTGTGTTCTCTAGGATCTTTGAGTGAAGAGTTAAAAAGAGCACTATGAAGGTATTTAAATTTATTGCTCACTTTCCAATTAGAAAATCCGGTAACTGAAACAATGATCATTTGTATAAAGCACCAAGGGAGAGCCTGGCTGATGCATATTTACCCATTGGGTTCCTATATTCTAAGAATGTAGAATCTTGATCAGGAAGTGTTCCCATCCATCTGCTCAGGAAAATGAGCATATTTGGGTTTAAATTATGTAAGAATAAGAGCAGCAGGTGAAACTTACTTAAGGGAACCTCTTTGAAGACGGAAGGTGGTTTTGTACTGGAACTACAAAGATGGAAATGGTGCAGAGGCTGAAAGAAATTTGATATAAAACATAGTGGGATTTGTGGTGGATTTTTATGCTTTGAATGGAGGAAGAATATTCACCAACATATTGCTGAAATAATGAGGCTGTTCTTAGAGGAAAACTAATCATATTGATACTACTGCTATCCACAGAAGATCAACAACAGTAGGTATCAATAAATGAGTCATGCACCCAACCATTTCTCTTTCATTTAGAATTAGTTTAGTGACATAAGATGTTAAGGTGGCATAAAATGGAAAAGATAAAGGAAATTTTTTTTTTTCTACTTACTGTCTTTTAAAACTAATCTTCCATTTCGCTGGAAAACAGATTTGATCAAACAGGTGATGTTTGTGACATCTGGGAAAGTATTACAAATAGCATCTTAGGAACAAGAAAGGAAAACTGATCTATCCTAACAGACATGGAGGTGTGTAGGAGAGAAGGGCTGAAGAGCTATTGAAGAAGGCTAAGGCATGGTATGAAGGCTAAGGCATGGTATGAAAAATCCATTATAAGAAAGGCAATAGAAAAAAAAAGACAAATAAAGCAAAATGCTTAAAAGATAGGATAATTAAAAAGGAACCACTTGGAAGATGTTGAAATTGAAGTTAAAGTAGAAGAAAAATCATACTGCTGCTTCTTTCAATTGGCTACATACAGTTTGATCACCAGGCTCGAAGAGCAGTTGCAATGATAACACTTTCCTGTTAGCCTTTAACTTGAACCTACAGATCTCCTGATGCCAGATTTCATTTTGAAACATTCAATCTTGTAGCTGACATGAAAAAAAGGTATAAAAAAGGAATAGGAAAGATGTTCAGGCTCTCCAAATAGAAAACATTTCCTGACAAATACTTCTAATGTGCTGAAGTTCAGCTGTTGCTGAGACGGGGCTTGAGGCTTTCTTCTGACATGTTCTGGGAAGACAAATGTCTCCTGTGATTAGGAGTGAATCAGAATACTCCCATCCACAGTAAAGAATATCTTGAGTGATCTTCTCTTCAAAGAAATAAGCCTTGCGCCTTTCTGAAACAAGTTTGGTTTTGTCCAGAATTATAATGGCTGAAAGGAACTATGGACACTGACTTTGAAACTGCAAGCTCTGTATGTATCATTGCTACTTTGAGACTAGTCATTAAAGAATGACTTAGAATATATGATGACTGAAACTGTATGGAAGTATTAATGAGTTGTAGCTGAGACCTAAAGATATCCAGGAACAAAAGCTGGCTTTTTTCCAGGAAATGAGGCTACGTTGCTGCATCTCCCTTACAATCTACCATAGATTTCTGAAATTATTTTATACTGTTGCAGCCAGTGGTAATTTCTTCAGCATGTCTAGCATGTTGCATACTTAAGAGAAAAATCACATCTATAAGCAGCATAGCTGTGCTGGTAAGCCTGCACATGAACATGGTCTACACCAGTAGGACATATTATTAGTATAAACTGCATTTTTTTCATTAGTGAAGTGTGTTATTGGTGAAGCTCTTGTTGTCTAATTTTCATTATTCAGTGAATCCACTGCATCGCCTCCTTGCCAGATTATACCAATTTCAGTCTTAGCCTCTTCTGTGTTCCCTCTGCAGCTGTTAGGGGGAGGGAGAGCTCATTATTGCTTCTGGAACAGATTGATCTTTCTTTCTTTCGCTCCCATCATCTTTACCTTTTAGGGAGTATTCTTGATTAACATGAAGCAAAAAAATAAGCTGTGTTCTACCATAGTATGTATGCTTATTGAGGTATTTGAAGTAGTGTGTGGTGTGTAAACATCTGTTTGAAAAAGTTTGATTCCTTCTGAAAGGAGGGCGCATAAAACCTGTGGAGACTTAAACCATTGCTTAAGACCATGTGACACTTGCTTTCTGTTCCTTAAGTGTAGGTATTGTGCTCTACCACTAGAGAACAGCAATTGCATTTCTCTTCCCTACAAGAACTGAGCTGCTTGAAAGCTCTGCTTTACCCTTGCAGACAGATATTGGATAAACTTACACAAATATTTATTTGTACTCTTTAAACCATAACAGTGGCACATTGACAAACTGACAGACAGGGAAAAGAAAGCATTATCCAACTGGGTGATAAGTCATTAGCTTGCCCCATGGCATAGCAGGAGTTACTTTAACTTCCTGGACTCAGTCAGCTTCAACATGGGTGTTACTTCTGTTTTCTAATATTTTCTGACAATGTGTAGTGTTTGATTTGTTATTCTGTCTTTATACTTTTTTTGTCACACATTTTAAGTGACTTGTTTAAATAGCCTTAGCAACAGATGGCCTGGTTGACAGCATGAAGTAGTTGTTGGAACTGGAAAACCCCACAGTACTTGGATAATTCAACACATTTGATACTTTTATATCATACCTTTTTATGTTGAGGTTTTTAAATCTTATAGTTACCTGCTTAAAGCAACCTTGAAATGTTACCTTTGGGGTTTGATTGCATTTTGAAATTGTTCCTTTCTTAGTGCTGTATCGGATATGTTTTAAGGTTGCTCTGTGTTAATTGGGCCCCACTTCAAGCTGTCAAACTGCTATTGTTACAAAATATTCCCACTCCCTCCACCCACATGATTTGCAGAGTGCAGAGTAATACAGCATTACAAGCAGACTTGAAATACAGTATAGCAAGATGAAGCTGAAGGGATGTGTTCCTCCTTTTGAATCTCTTTCCTTATCCTATGAATAGCTGAAAATTATTAGCACTTTTGATTTTTATTTTTAAATTAACTTTCTAGCCAGTCTATTTTCTTCAAACAGTTGTAATATAAAGCATACATGTAAAATGCTTGTTTGAGTTAAAGGCAGCTATCAGTGAATGATTCATGTTTGTTTTTAGTGTTTCCACATGTGACACCCAAAGGAATTAATGGCATAGACTTTAAAGGAGAAGCTATAACTTTCAAGGCAACTACTGCTGGAATCCTTGCTACGCTCTCTCATTGTATTGAACTCATGGTAAAACGTGAAGAAAGCTGGCAAAAAAGACTAGATAAGGTAAGATCATTTTCCTTTTACTTTTGTTGAAAAAATTGTTTCTTTAGCTTGAAATTGAAATTTCAAATTAGCTGTTTTTAACTTTTTTATTCCAGGGATTGCTTTTATTTTTATGTACAGCATTTATTAATTTTAGGTGCTTTCATTACTTATTACTCCTATAAAATGTTAAAACCTCATCCTGACTGTTGGTGATACAGTAACATTATTCATCATATTCTTTCTTTTCCCAGCCCTTGTTCAGATAGTATTCCTATTTTTTTTTATATCTATAAAGAACCTGATAGTATTCTACAGTAATAAGTGTACTGCTTGCAGCCCTCTAAAAGAGACCTAATTATCCATGCTTGCAAAATGATGTGCAAATCTCTGAAATGTTTTAATTGTGATAAGAGATGGTGACAGTACTGAGGAGAACAACCAGTTCTAACTTTAAGGGTCTAAGATAAAATTATTTCACTTACCTTTAGAAGATTGAAGAGATTAATTTAAGTCATGTTTTATACCAATTGGTTAATTTTTTAGGAGACTCTGTGGTATTATAATATCTGTTATTCTTACGGCAGTTCATGGTAAGTCTACTCAACCACTATAGTCCTGGTTCTGGCTGGGATAGGGTTAATTTTCACCAAGAAGCTGGCCAGGGGGCTATTCTATACTATGTGACTGTCATGCTCAGTATATAGAGGGGTACGACGCCAGGAGCGGGATCGCTGCTCGGGAGTGGGCTGGGCATCGGGCTCCGGGCTGTGAGCGACCTGTGCTGGGAAGCACCGCTAAGTACATTCTGTTATTGTTATTGTTGGGATTGTTTGTTTGTTTGTTTTCTTATCCTTTGTTGTCCCATTAAAGTGTTTTTATCCCAAACCACAAGTTTTGCCTTTCTTTTTCCCGATTCTCCTCCCCATCCCACAGGGGAGAAGGAGCATGGGAGCAGCCGCATGGTGCTTAGCTGCCATCTGGGGCTAAACCACGACAGTCTTTTTTGGTGCCCAACGTGGGGCACGACAACCGCAGTTTTGTATTAAGCGTGCTATAGCTATAGTAGTTATTAAGTGGCAAGCTCCTGTACAGGTCATGAAGTTTGTTGGCTGCACTGTTTATCTCTCTATTTTTGGCAACATGTTAATAGAAATAATGGTTATGTGCTTTGCCCTGGCATTGATGGCCTTACTGTGCTGGGGGAGCTATCTGGTGGAGAAGATGAGGGAATACATCTCCCTCTCCCGACCCGGGATTGATGTGGACAGGTTTATTACGCAGGCTCCTGAGGTCCTTGTTCACCCTTATGTGAGCTGTTTAGTACTACTAATTAAGACTGTTGGCATATTATGGGGTTTGTGAAATCTGGTCTCGTCCTGGTGGAAGAGAAGACAACTTTTGGGTGAGGCTATATTGAAGCGTGACCTGAGGCGGCCGGTCCCAGGGTGGCAGGGTGTGTGGAAGGACTTGGGCAGGTTCCTAGGGCGGTTATCACCTCCCATAGCCTGGGACTTTACTCCTGAACAGGCAAGCAACCCTGGCAAACTGACACGCCACCTGATGGAAGGGTGCCTTGCCTATCCCAATGAGAACCAGCAGCTTCTAGCACTGTACTGGGGCCTGGCTTGTGCCTATCGAGCCACAGTTCAGCATTCTCAGAGGACTCTGGTTGAGGCAGGGACCCAAACTGCACCTGAGGACACCATGGCTGAGATAGGGACCCAAACAACAACAACTACAGTAAGTGCCCCAGCGTTATATTCTAACAGCTTGGCAGCAACATATTGCCCAGATATGGATACACCAACCGTGGAGAGAGTGTCTTCTTGGCTCCACAACTTGGAGGAATATCTCTCTATCTCCTCATCCCTACGGGCCAGTGCCTTGGCTATCAGGGGGGCCCCAAGAAATCAGTCCTCTCCTGCCTCGGTCGGAGGGAAAGGGAGCCCCAGGCGCACACCGCGTGGAGCACTCTGGTTCTTCCTGCGTGACCAGGGGGAGGACATGAGGAAGTGGGACGGTGAACCCACCTTTAAGCTGGAAGCCCGTGTACATGAACTGAGAGGGAAGACAGCTCTTAAGAAGGGGCCACCCAGGAAGTCTGTCAGCAGAGTTGCTGTAGAGACACACGAAGGCAATCAGCGATTTCCCAAACAGAGAAGAACTGAAATCACCTCCCTTGATCCTGGTGAGGGGCCTTCTGGTCTGGCACTGCAAGGCTCAGACAGGGAATACTCTGACGAGGAACAGGAAGAGAGGGTCCCTGCCTTCGGCCAGGAGGAGGAAAGGGATGACCATGTATACTGGACTGTGTGGGTTCGAGGGCCTGGCACATCAGACCCACAGAAGTATAGGGCTTTGGTAGACACTGGTGCACAGTGTACTCTGGTGCCATCAGAATATAGGGGCACAGAACCCATCTGGATCTCGGGAGTGACAGGGGGATGCCAAGAATTGTCTGCATTGGAGGCTGAGGTGAGCTTAACAGGGGACAAGTGGGAAAAGCACCCCATTGTGACCGGCCCAGAGGCCCCTTGTATCCTTGGCATAGACTACCTCAGGAGAGGGTACTTCAAGGACCCAAAGGGATACCGAAGGGCTTTTGGTGTAGCCACGGTGAATGCAGAGAAGCCCAAACAGCTATCTACCCTGCCTGGCCTCTCGGAAGATCCCTTCATTGTGGGATTGCTGCAAGCTGAAGAAGAGCAGGTGCCAATTGTTACCAGGACAGTGCACTGGTGGCAATATTGCACGGAGACTCCCTGGCTCCCATGCATGGGCTGATTCATCAACTGGAGAGCCAAGGAACCATCAGTAAGACTCACTCCTATATGGCCAGTAAGGAAATCTAATGGGGAATGGAGATTAACAGTGGATTATCATGGCCTGAATGAAGTCACGCCACCACTGAGTGCTGCCGTGCCGGACATGCTAGAACTTCAGCACGAACTGGAGTCCAAGGCAGCCAAGTGGTATGCCACAACTGACATTGCCAATGCCTTCTTCTCCATCCCTTTGGCAGCAGAGTGCAGGCCACAGTTTGCTTTCACTTGGAGGGGCATCCAGTACACCTGGAATGGACTGCCCCAGGGGTGGAAACACAGCCCCACCCTTTGCCATGGCCTGATCCAGACTGCCCTGGAAAAGGGTGGAGCTCCAGAACACCTGCAATACATTGATGACATCATTGTGTGGGGCAACACAGCAGAAGAAGTTTTTGAGAAAGGGGAGAAAATAATCCAAATCCTTCTGAGAGCTGGCTTTGCCATAAAATGAGGTAAGGTCAAAGGACCTGCACAGGAGATCCAGTTCCTAGGAATAAAATGGCAAGATGGACGTCGTCAGATTCCAACAGATGTGATCAACAAAATAGCAGCTATTTCTCCACCAACTAACAAAAAGGAAACCCAAGCTTTTTTAGGTGTTGTGGGTTTCTGGAGAATGCATATTCCACATTACAGTTCTATCGTAAGCCCTCTCTATCACGTGACCCGGAAGAAGAACAATTTCAAATGGGGCCCTGAGCAACGACAAGCCTTTGAACAAATTAAACAGGAGATAGTTCATGCAGTAGCCCTTGGGCCAGTCCGGGCAGGGCAAGATGTTAAAAATGTGCTCTACACCACAGCCGGGGAGAATGGCCCTACCTGGAGTCTCTGGCAGAAAGCACCAGGGGAGACCCGAGGTCGACCCCTGGGGTTTTGGAGTCAGGGATATAAAAGACTCGAGGCCCGCTACACTCCAACTGAAAAAGAGATCTTGGCAGCACATGAAGGGGTTCGAGCTGCTTCGGAGGTGGTTGGTACTGAAGCACAGCTCCTCCTGGCACCCTGACTGCCACCGATGCCACATGGAGTAAGTGGGTCGCACTGATCACACAACGAGCTCGAATAGGAAACCCCAGTCGCCCAGGAATCTTGAAAGTGATCGTGGACTGGCCAGAAGGCAATTTTGGAGTGTCGACAGAGGAAGAGGTGACGCGTGCTGAAGAGGCCCCACTGTATAATGAACTGCCAGAAAATGAGAAGGAATATGCCCTGTTCACTGCTGGGTCCTGTCGTATTGTGGGAAAGCATCGAAGGTGGAAAGCTGCTGTGTGGAGTCCTACACGACGAGTTGCAGAAGCCACTGAAGGACAAGGTGAATCAAGTCAGTTTGCAGAGGTGAAAGCCATCCAGCTGGCTTTAGATATTGCTGAGTGAGAAAAGTGGCCAGTGCTCTATCTCTATACCGACTCCTGGATGGTGGCAAATGCCCTGTGGGGGTGGTTACAGCAATGGAAGCAGAGCAACTGGCAGCACAGAGGCAAACCCATCTGGGCTGCCAAATTGTGGCAAGATATTGCTGCCCGGCTAGAGAAGCTGGTTATGAAAGTACGTCATATAGATGCCCACGTACCTAAGAGTCGGGCCACTGAGGAACATCACAACAACCAGCAGGTGGATCAGGCTGCTAGGATTGAAGTGGCGCAGGTGGATCTGGACTGGCAACGTAAGGGTGAATTATTCCTAGCTTGGTGGGCCCATGACACCTCAGGCCATCAAGGAAGAGATGCAACATATAGATGGGCTCGTGATCGAGGGGTTGACTTGACCATGGACGCTGTTGCACAGGTTATCCATGAGTGTGAAACATGTGCTGCAATCAAGCAAGCCAAGCGGTCAAAGCCTCTCTGGTATGGAGGACGATGGCTGAAATATAAATATGGGGAGGCCTGGCAGATTGACTATATCGCACTCCCACAGACCCGCCAAGGCAAGCGCCATGTGCTTACAATGGTGGAAGCAACCACCGGATGGCTGGAAACATATCCCATGCCCCATGCCACCGCCCGGAACACCATCCTGGGCCTTGAGAAGCAAGTCTTATGGCGACATGGCACCCCAGAAAGGATTGAGTCAGACAATGGGACTCATTTCCGAAACAACCTCATAGACACCTGGGCCAAAGAGCATGGCATTGAGTGGGTGTGTCACATCCCCTATCATGCACCAGCCTCCGGGAAAATCGAACGATACAATGGACTGTTAAAAACTACACTGAGAGCAATGGGTGGTGGGACCTTCAAGCACTGGGATACACATTTAGCAAAAGCGACCAGGTTAGTTAACACTAGGGGATCTACCAATCGAGCTGGCCCTGCCCAATCAAAACTTTTACGTACTGTGGACATGATACACTAGTCGCGCCAGATACCACAACTGCGAGCTCCAGATGCAACATGCAGCAGTCCATCACTACACACCATCCTCCCACTGCGTCCAGTGTCACCTGCCACACCGCACCGAAACCTGACCCTGTTTCGCCGACCGAGCGAACTCTACGTCATCTCTCCTGCCCGAAGAGACTATTATGACAGATGGAACCCTAAGTCATGGACTAAATGAACTCAGTAGACATTTTGAAGGGATGGTCGATAGACCAAGGGAATGATGTCTCTGTGTGTGTGTATGTGTATATATATATGAGACAGGAAAAGTGGTGGTGATTAATTGGAAAGTGTAGGATCTCAGCATGACGTAGATGGTATAGAATAAGGGGTGGATAATGTCCTGGTTCTGTCTGGGTTAGGGTTAATTTTCACAAGAAGCTGGCCAGGGAGCTGGGGGACGGCGCCATGGGTTGGGATCGCTGCTCGGGAGTGGGCTGGGCATTGGGCTCCAGGTGGTGAGCAGCCTATACTGTGAAGCATGCGCTAAGTACATTCTGTTATTGTTATTGTTGCAGTTTGTTTGTTTGTTTGTTTTCTTTTCCTTTGCTGTCCTGTTTAAGTGTTTTTATCCCATCCCACGAGTTTTGCCTTTCTTTTTCCTGATTCTCCTCCCCATCCCACTGTGGGGGAGGAGCAAGCGAGTGGCTATGTAGTGCTTAGCTGCCGGTTGGGGCTAAACCATGACACTTTAGGAGATTGAAGAGATTAATTTAAGTCATGTTTTATACCAATTGGTTAATTTTTTAGGAGGATGTGTGGTATTATAATATCTGTTATTCTTATAGAATCATTTTGGTTGGAAGAGACCTCCAAGATCATCGAGTCCAACCATTAACCTATCAGTACCAAGTCCACCACTAAATCATGTCCCTTAGCACCACATCTAAACGTCTTTTGAATACCTCCAGGGATGGTGACTCCACCACTTCTCTGGGCAGCCTGTTCCAGTGCCTGACAACCCTTTCGGTGAAGAAATTTTTCCTAATATCCAATCTAAACCTCCCCTGGTGCAACTTGAGGCCATTTCCTCTTGTCCTGTCGTCTGTTACTTGGGAGAAGAGACCGACCCCCATCTCTCTACAACCTCCTTTCAGGTAGTTGTAGAGAGCAATAAGGCCTCCTTTTCTCCAGACTAAATAACCCCAGTTCCCTCAGCTGCTCCTCATAGGACTTGTGCTCTAGACCCTTCACCAGCTTCGTTGCCCTTCTCTGGACATGCTCCAGCACTTCAATGTCTGTCTTGTAGTGAGGAGCCCAAAACTGAACACAGTACTCGAGGTGCAGCCTCACCAGTGCAGAGTACAGGGGGACGATCACTTCCTTACTCCTGCTGGCCACACTATTTCTGATCCAAGCCAGGATGCCGTTGGCCTTCTTGGCCACCTGGGCACGCTGCTGGCTCATATTCAGCTGACTGTCGACCAACACCCCCAGGTCCTTTTTCACTGGGCAGCTTTCCAGCCTCTCCTCCCCAAGTGTGTAGCATTGCATGGGATTGTTGTGACCCAAGTGCAGGACCCAGCACTTGGCCTTGTTGAATCTCATACACTTGGCCTCGGCCCATCTATCCAGTCTGTCCAGATCCCTCTGTAGCGCCTGCCTACCCTCAAGCAGATCAACGCTCCCGCCCAACTTCCTGAGGGTGCACTCGATCCCCTCGTCCAGATCATTGAGAAAGATGTTAAACATAACTGGCCCCAATACTGAGCCCTGGGGAACACCACTTGTGACTGGTCGCCAACTGGATTTAACTCCATTCACCACAACTCTTTGGGCCCGGCCATCCAGCCAGTTTCTTACCCAGCGCAGAGTACACCCATCCAAGCCATGAGTAGCCAGTTTCTCCAGGAGGATGCTGTGGGAGACGGTGTCAAAGGCTTTACTAAAGTCCAGGTACACAACGTCCACAGCCTTTCCCTCATCCACTAAGCGGGTCACCATGTCATAGAAGGAGATCAGGTTGGTCAAGCAGAACCTGCTTTTCATAAACCCATGCTGACTGTGCCCGATCACCCGGTTGTCCCGTATGTGCCGCATGATGGCACTCAAGATGATCTGCTCCATAACCTTCCCGGGCACTGAGGTCAGACTGACAGGCCTGTAGTTCCCCGGATCCTCCTTCCGGCCCTTCTTGTAGATGGGCGTCACATTTGCCAGCCTCCAGTCAACTGGGACCTCCCCAGTTAGCCAGGACTGCTGGTAAATGATGGAGAGTGGCTTGGTGAGCACTTCTGCCAGCTCTTTCAGTACCCTTGGGTGAATCCCATCCAGCCCCATAGACTTGTGTGTGTCTAGGTGGTGTAGCAGGTCACTGACCATTTCCCCTTGGATTATGGGGGCTTCATTCTGCTCCCCTGCCCTGCCTTCCTGCTCAGGGGGCTGGGTACCCAGAGAACAACTTCCCTTGCTGTTAAAGACTGAGGCAAAGAAGGCATTTAGCACCTCAGCCTTTTCCTCGTCCCTTGACGCTATGTTTCCCCCCGCATCCAATAAAGGAGGGAGATTCTCCTTAGCCCTCCTTTTGTTGCTAATGTATTTATAGAAACACTTTTTGTTGTCTTTTATGGCAGTAGCCAGACTAAGTTCTACTTGGCCTTTGGCCCTTCTAATTTCGTCCCTGCATAACCTCACAACATCCTTGTAGTCCTCCTGAGTTGCCTGCCCCTTCCTCCAAAGGTTATAGACTCTCCTTTTTTTCCTAAGTTCCAGCTGAAGCTCTCTGTTCAGCCAGGCTGGTGGTCTTCCCCGCCGGCTTGTCTTTCGGCTCATGGGGACGGCCTGCTCCTGCACCTTTAAGATTTCCCTTTTGAAGAATGTCCAGCCTTCCTGGACTCCTTTGCCCTTCCAGACTGCCTCCCAAGGGACTCTGCCAACCAGACTCCTAAACAGGCCAAAGTCTGCCCTCCGGAAGTCCAAGGTGGCAGTTCTGGTGACCGTCCTCCTTACTTCTCTGGGAATCAAAAACTCAGTCATTTCATGGTCACTATGCCCAAGACGGCCTCCAGCTGTCACATCACCCACAAGACCTTCTCTGTTCACAAACAACAGGTCCAACAGGGCACCTTCTCTCATTGGCTCCCTCACCAGCTGTGTCAGGAAGCTATCGTCTTCCACAGACTCCAGGAACCTCCTCGACTGTTTCCTCTCTGCTGCATTGTATTTCCAGCAGACATCTGGCAAGTTCAAGTCCCCCACGAGCACAAGGGCTAGCGATCGTGAGGCTTCTCCCAGCTGCCTGTAGAATACTTCATCTGCCTCCTCATCCTGGTTGGGTGGTCTATAACAGACTCCCACCATGATATCTGCCTTGTTGGCCTTCCCCCTGATTCTTACCCATAGACACTCAACCCTCTTGTCACCATCATCAAGCTCTAGGCAGTCAAGACTCTCCCTAACACACAGGGCTACCCCACCTCCTCTCCTTCCTTGCCTATCCCTTCTGAAGAGTTTGTAGCCATCCATTGCAGCACTCCAGTTGTGCGAGTCATCCTACCATGTTTCCGTGATGGCAACTATATCATAGTTTTCCCCCTGCACAAGGGCTTCCAGCTCCTCCTGTTTGTTGCCCATGCTGCCTGCATTTGTGTAGATGCACTTCAGCTGGGCTAATGGTCCTGTCACCTTTCTGGGGGGAGAAGCCCTAATTCCAGCGTGTCCAATCTCAGGCGTTTCTGTTGTTCCTGACAGATCAATGACCCCTGTGTCCCTGCTGCCGCATGGGTCTCTATGTCCTTCCTCATCTGAGACAGCTGACCGAAGGGCCTCGCTAGCACGCCGTCCATCCCTCATTCATTGGCATGCCACCCCCAGGCTTATCTCTAGCGAGCCTGGTTTTATCCCCTTCCCCCTTCAAATCTAGTTTAAAGCCCTTTCAATGAGCCCTGCTAACTCCTGTGCTAGGATCCTTTTCCCCCTTTGGGACAGGTGCACCCCGTCTGCCACCAGCAGGCCTGGTGTCACGTAAACCGACCCATGGTTGAAGAACCCAAAGTCCTGCCGGTGACACCAGGCTCAGAGCCAGGTGTTGATCTGCTGGCTCTTCCTGTTTCTTCCCTCATCATTCCCCGAAACTGGAGGGATAGAGGAGAGCACTACTTGTGCTCCTGATCCCTTAACCAGTCGTCCCAAGGCCCTGAAGTCTCTCTTGATTGCCCCAGGACTTCTTATTGCCACCTCCTCGCTGCCTACCTGGAAGATTAACAGGGGATAGTAGTTCGAGGACCCTACTAGGGTGGGAAGCTTTCTCTTCACATCCTTGACCTGGGCCCCAGGGAGGCAGCAGACTTCCCTAAGGAGCGGGTCTGGTCTGCATATCGGCCCTTCTGTTCCTTTCAGAAGGGAGTCTCCTATGACAACAACCCATCTCTTTTTTCCTTTATGGGGGCAGTTTTGATGCAGGACATAGGCCGACTAATCCTCAGCAGCACCTCTGAGCTAGCTGAACCATCAGCCTTGTCCTTGTTCAGCTCCACTTGCAGAGCCTTGTACCTATTGTGCAAGGGCACCTGTGGAGGTGGGGTAGGCAGTGATAGTTCATGGTAAGCCTACTCAACCACTATAGCACCTTGAAAGGAGCAGTGTCTTCTCTCTTCAGATGAGATGTGCTAGAAGCATGGCTAGGTTATACTTCAGGCTTTGATTTCTAGAATCCTGCCATCACTGGCTGGTATCCTGTACAGTCCTTTAGCCATTGTTGTCTCATTTTTAATTTAACATGTTTCCGTATAGTGTATATCACACTTGAAATCTTACTCCATATGTGTTAGTGGTACACAATTCAAAGAATGAAGTCATTCAGACAAATTACGTCCACATTTGAATCCTTGCCCCTGTCTCCTGGCTTTTTGTCTGTATGTATTGTGACTTCTGTCAACAATTTATTATTGCTTCATCTAGGTAGTTGGAGGAATTATAGCAGGCCTAAGACTTGAAGCTTGTTCATAGGATCATAGGGTAGTTCAGGTTGGAAGA
This sequence comes from Phoenicopterus ruber ruber, assembly GCA_009819775.1. NCBI lineage: Eukaryota > Metazoa > Chordata > Aves > Phoenicopteriformes > Phoenicopteridae > Phoenicopterus > Phoenicopterus ruber. Next base: position 28,614,167 of record CM020247.1, read on the forward strand.
GACCTCAAGTGGTCTCTAGTCCAACCTCCTGCTTAAAGGAAGTACAGTTTGAGATCAGACCGGGTTGTTCAGGGCTTTATCAAGTCTGGTTTCAGGTCTCCAAGGTTGGAGACCGCACAGCCTTTCTGGGCAGTCTGTTCTGCTGCTCAACTGTTGTAGTTGTGGTGGGTTGACCCTGCCTGGGACACCAGGTGCCCACCAAGCCGCTCTGTCACTCCCCCTCCTCAGCTGGATGGGGGAGAGAAAAGATAACGAAAGGCTCATGGGTCGAGATAAGGACAGGGAGAGATCATTCACCAATTACTGTCACACGCAAAAGAGACTCGACTTGGGGAAGTTAGTTTAATTTATTACCAATCAAATCAGAGTAGGATAATGAGAAAATAAAACCAAATCTTAAAAACACCTTCCCCCATCCCTCCCTTCTTCCCCAGCTCAACTTCACTCCTGATTTTCTCTACGACCTCCCCCTGAGCAGCGCAGGGGGACAGGGAATGGGGGTTGCAGTCAGTTCATCACGTTGTCTCTGCTGCTCCTTCCTCCTCAGGGGGAGGACTCCTCACGCTCTTCCCCTGCTCCAGCGAGGGATCCCTCCCCTGGGAGACAGTCCTTCACAGACTTCTCCAACGTGAGTCCTTCCCACAGGCTGCAGTTCTTCACAAACTGCTCCACCGTGGGTCCCCTGCGGGGTCACAAGTCCTGCCAGGAGCAAACCTGCCTCAGCATGGGCTCCTCTGTCTCCAAGGGTCCACAGGTCCTGCCAGGAGCCTGCTCTCTGGCATGGGCTTCCCACAGTGTCACAGCCTCCTTCAGGCATCCACCTGCTCCAGTGTGGGGTCCTCCATGGGCTGCAGGTGGATATCTGCTCCAGCGTGGACCTCCATGGGCTGCAGGGGGACAGCCTGCCTCACCATGGTCTTCACCACAGGCTGCAGGGGAATCTCTGCTCCGGTGCCTGGAGCACCTCCTCCCCCTCCTTCTTCACTGACCTTGGTGTCTGCAGAGTTGTTGCTCTCACATCTTCTCACTCCTCTCTCTGCTGCTGTTTCCACAGCAGGATTTTTTTCCCCCCTTCTTAAATGTGTTATCACAGAGGCACTACCACTGTTGCTGATTGGCTCAGCCTTGGCCAGCAGCAGGTCCATCTTGGAGCTGGCTGGCATTGGCTCTATTGGACATAGGGGAAGCTTAGAATCATAGAATCATAGAATTGTTCTGGTTGGAAGAGACCTCCAAGATCATCGGGTCCAACCATTAACCTATCACTACCAAGTCCCCCACTAAATCATATCCCTTAGGGCCTCATCTAAACGCCTTTTGAATACCCCCAGAGATGGGACTCCACCACCTCCCTGGGCAGCCTGTTCCAATGCCTGACAACCCTTTCGGTAAAGAAGTTTTTACGAATGTCCAATCTAAACCTCCCCTGGTGCAACTTGAGGCCATTTCCTCTTGTTTTGTTGTCTGTTACTAGGGAGAAGAGACCAACCCCCATCTCTCTACAACCTCCTTTCAGGTAGTTGTAGAGAGCAATAAGGTCTCCCCTCAGCCTCCTTTTCTCCAGGCTAAACATCCCCAGTTCCCTCAGCCGCTCCTCATAGGACTTGTGTTCCAGACCCCTTCACCAGCCTCGTTGCCCGTCTCTGGACACGCTCCAGCACCTCAATGTCTTTCTTGTAGTGAGGGCCCAAAACTGAACACAGTACTCGAGGTGCGGCCTCACCAGGGCCGAGTACAGGGGGACAATCACCTCCCTACTCCTGCTGGCCACACTATTTCTGATACAGGCCAGGATGCGTTGGCCTTCTTGGCCACCTGGGCACACTGCTGGCTCATATTCAGCCGGCCGTCAACCAACACCCCCAGGTCCTTTTCCACGGGCAGCTTTCCAGCCACTCCCCCCCAAGCCTGTAGCGTTGCCTGGGGTTGTTGTGACCCAAGTGCAGGACCCGGCACTTGGCCTTGTTGAACCTCATACAATTGGCCTCGGCCCATCGATCCAGCCTGTCCAGGTCCCGCTGTAGCGCCTGCCTGCCCTCCAGCAGATCAACACTCCCTCCCAACTTGGTGTCATCTGCAAACTTACTGAGGGTGCACTCGATCCCCTCGTCCAGATCATTGATAAAGATATTGAACAGAACTGGCCCCAGTACTGAGCCCTGGGGAACACCACTTGTGACCGGCCTCCAACCGGATTTAACTCCATTCACCACAACTCTTTGGGCCCGGCCATCCAGCCAGTTTCCTACCCAGCGCAGCAGCTTCTAGCAGCTTCTCACAGAAGCCACCCTCAGAAGCTTCTAGCAGCTTCTCACAGAAGCCACCCTGTAGCCCCTCCCCCGCTACCAAAACCTTGCCACGCAAACTCAATACATAGTGAAAAAGTTTTTCATTATATCCAGTTGGAGTAGCTCTTATTCCATTATCTGCTTATTGTTTTTCATCTTCCTACTATAGACTGCTGTGAAGAGCCTGGCTGTTTCTTGATGACTTCCTCGGAGGTATTGGAAGGCTACTGTTAAGTCCCCCCATAAAAGCCTTCTCTTCTCCGGGCTGAGCAAACACAGTTCACTCTGATCAGACCTTGCTTAGAGCATGGATGAAGTGAATTTTTTCTTGTCAGTAGGTTAGTATATGTTATTACAGAATAATATGTTAATATAGAATTTGAATTGGTTTAGATTAATTATTTGTCACGTTTTTCTTCTTCTGTGGACTAACTTTAAAGCACTTGTTTTTAGCTGCAACCAGTTAACAAATTCAAACCTAAATTTCACTTTGAGTCTCATGTGACTGATACCTCATACAGCATGAGTAAATACATTTTAAAGGGGGTCACAAGCTTATTTGGACTTGGTTTCCCAGAAATTAAAATAGCAAAAGCTTCTAAGTACTTGGAGATTTTAAGTTTCTCTGCTTTGGTAGACCTGCAACTTTTTCATACTTGTCAGTGAAATTTTCTGGGGTTTACGGCACACTCATGGTGAAGTACTGCAATTCTAATATAAAATAACCTTTTTTATTTGGATTCCTCTAATTGCTAGCCTTTTAGAAGAGGAGATTTTGATTGAATTAAATAATATAGAATCATGGTGGGTTAGCCTTGGCTAACAGCCAAATGCCCACTCAGCTGCTCACTTACCACCCTATCCAGCAGGACCAGGGAGAAAAAAATAGGATGAGAAAGCTCATGGGTCAAGAGAAAGACAGGGAGATTGCTTACCAGTTCTTGTCATGGCAGAACAGTCTCAACTTGGGGAAAATCAATTTGTTGCTGATTAAAATAGGTACAGTGCAGGCCCTCTATCCCCTGCTTGCTAGCCCCAAGTGGGGCGGGGGCATGGGAATGGGGGGGTTGGAGGTCAGTCCAAAACACTTAGTTTCTGCCACTCCTTCCCCCTTACACTTTTCCCCTGCTCCAGCACAAGTCCTTTCCAGGACTGCAGTCCTCTGGGAAAAATCTGCTCCAGTGGGGGTCCTCCATGGAACATGGTTCCTTCAGGAAATGTCCCTCTGCTCCAGCATGGGGTCCTCCAAGGGCTGCAGTGTGGATATGTTCTCTGCCCTGGAGCAATTCCTCCTCATCCTCTTCTGGCCTTGGCATTCCCTCTGTTTTTCACTTTTTGTTCCCCCTCCTCTCTCCCTGGGATGTTTTTTGCTCTTAAATACATTTTCACAGAGGTGCCACACATGTGGCAGATGGGCTCAGCTGTGTCCTGTGGTGGGTCTGTTTTGGAGCTGGCTGGAACCAGCTGTGTCTGACACGGGGCAGCCCCTGGCCTCCTCCCACAGAGGCCACTCCTGCAGCCCCCCACAACCAACACCTTGACACCTACATCCTGCACAAGAATTTAAAGACAGCAGTCGACTGTATTCAGACCTTTGCCTTGTTTTACTTGCAACAAAATCCTTGTGATGATGGTTTTCTTGTTGACTACAGCAACATTTTTCTATTCTTGTTTTCTTTGGTCTTAATAATTGGTATTAATGTGCAAACTTATCTTCTGAATGTTAAATTTTACTTTAAGATTAACATGTTTGGGTAGTTTATTTTGTTCACCTTTCACAATTGTAACTTATATGTCTCATTAAATTTTACAGAGTTTTAATACACCAGTAATTTTTCTGCTGTACAATCAAACAATTTCCCAATTTCTGCCTTATTTAATGTTGTTGCCAAGAGAAGCTGGCAGATTTGGAGAGTTGTCTTTTGACACATGTGAATTATCACTAATTTGCAGATTGAAGTACAGAAAGCGTGGGGATTGGGGAGGGGAATTGTTTTTTGGGGTTTTTATTGTTTTTCATTCCAAGTGTTCTGGTAAAACTTCTATGCTTTCTCTCAATGACTTACACTCCAGTCATGCTTTATGCATCTTCAGGACTCTCCAGTTACTTTCAAAATAGGTAAACTTGCAAAATTTTGTGAAACATAAGTGTTAGCAGTTATTGCCTATTTGTGATAGTTTCAGGAAGGGAAAAGCCTACATTCACAGATAAAGGCAATACTGTCTTCATCTAAGTGCTACTTTTTTCCTAAGAATTTTCCTGTGGAAAACTATACTGCTTTGTTTTGCATCAAAATTGTTGCTTTATTTTTCAAACTTTTCTTTAGAAACTGGAAAGTATGTGTTCCAGAGTGAACGTTATCACCAAATTCCCAGTTGGTAAACTCAGCCTTTCAGTGTTGTTAAGGGTTTTCCACTGAATCATTAAAGTTCGAATTGGGTTGCTGAATAATTATATCTTCAAGAAGTAGTGTGTGGTGTCCTGTTGCCAAAAGGGAACAGAGAAACATCTTGTGTACTAAAGCTGAATTCTGCAAGAATTTCAGAAGTGTTTATAGCTTTTTCTCTGGGAATATCTGGCAGTATGTAGAAATCGAAGAGGAAATACTAGGCTTAATCTGATTCCAACATTACTACTTCTTTATTGAAAATATACAATGACATAGACATTATTAATGGCTGTAGTACAGTCACACACCTATTATGGGAGAATGATGTTGAGTTGTTAGTCTCTGCATGGAGTTCACAAAATGATTCACGTGGATCCTATGCCAGCTAATTATAGATACAAGCTTACATGCTGTGATTCACTAGTATCTCACCCCCTTCAACAAGTTAGCTTTCTACCAGTCTTACTTTTCACCCTTTGTTATCTCTGCCCAAGTATCTGTGTCAAGAAGTTTATATAAACTGTCAAATACCAAGTCTGACCCTCAACAAACCATGAATAGCTATGCTTAAACTAGATACCAGATTTTGCTTGCTGATCTAGTTTCTTCCACATGACTTAAAGAAGGTATACTCAAGGTAGCTAGCTCCCCAAGCTTTGTATTATATATGCATGTATATGGGCACATATAATGCATGCATTCAAATAAAATCAGAAAATCAGCAGCTTTGCAATTGTTACTTGGGAAAAACCCCTATACTGGTCATTCCATTTATTGGCATGCTGGCTATTATCAGCCAATTCATTCTTGCTGCATCAAATGATCATGTAATTTTACAGGAGATAGAAAAAAGGAAAAGAATTGAAGAAGCATACAAAAATGCTGTGACAGAACTGAAGAAAAAGTCCCACTTTGGAGGGCCAGACTACGAGGTACAAATTCTGCTTTTGAAATTTTTAAAAATGCTAAGGCTTTTAAAGATTGGTTTGTTTCTCAAAGGAGTGTGTGTTCACCTCAGGTTTCCTTATTCTGCTTTTGTCTAAAGCATTTTGCTTACAGATATTTCTGCTGACTTTTATTATTTTTCTTGTACATTTGATACTGCTCATATGCAAGTTTTGTACTCTTACTTTTTAATGAGTCAGCTGTATAGATATGTAATGCAAATATGAAAACCCTGACTGCAGAGACAGTCCTAGAATCTGAAGTTTAACTTGAATTGATTTTTAACTTGTCACCGCCACTTGAAATGTGTTGATAAATTCAATGATTTTAGGTTCTGCTTCATCTGTTAAATTGCATGTTTTAGCAGCTTCCTCCTTAGTTTGGTTATTTAGTCAAATTCTAAGGCTCTTAAACTGCCTTCTGAAGGATAATGTAAGCTAATGCACCTATAATGCAGTTTGCATAATTTTTAAGAATTTGACCCTTTCATTTATGTTAATCAAGAAGGTTTCTACTTACAAATCATAGCCTGAGAAATAGTACTAATATGTTGGGATATTTACAAGATACTTGAGCTTAGGTTCTCCATTGTGACTGAGGGACTGTGAAAGAAAAAGATGGATAGGAAGTTGGACTTTGTCTACCTGGTTATGAACCTAGCTGCTTCTCCCAGATATCCCTGTTGTAAAATAGGTTTTTGAAATTTGCTGGACCAGTTTGTTTTACAATACAATAAAAGCAGTAAACCTAGTTTTCTTAAATTACCACTTTACTTAGTGGACACAAGTTTTTAATAGTTGACTCAACTCTACCTGCTGTTTGCTGTTAAACTGTTATTTCCAAGAATTTTCAATAGTGATCCCCAGGATTTTGTCTTGTCTTGTTGTGCTTTGAGCACATATCTGAAATCCACCGTAAGGCACTGGAATACTTGGAAGGAGTCTAACTACACAATTATGTTAATATGTTTACTTTACTGACACACTGTAAACATTTTTAAGAGAAGATATATGTTAATTAAAACCTAAATCTGATGTCAAAGCATATTGACATTGTTACTCAGTCTTCAGTTTCCTGGTTTTTTGCTTGTTTATGGAACTACTCCTAAATTGTAGTTAAAGGAAATAACTTCCCTTAACAAGTAGGATTTTCAGATGAATTGTAATTGAAGAATATTGGTGAAAATATTTGAGGTCTATGGAAGAAATTTCCTTCTGTCAGTTATATGCATAATATATAAATATATATTTCTAATATTAAACTTAAGTGGAGCTCTCGTGTCTCCAAAATTTTGAACTAGTTTTGTTTCTTATGCTCTAGGAGGGTCCTAATAGTCTGATTAATGAAGAAGAATTCTTTGATGCTGTTGAAGCTGCTCTTGATAGACAGGATAAAATGGAAGAACAGGTATTGATACTTGAAAAATGTGTTAATGATGGGCACTTCATGGAAGACTTCTGTGACTTACTCAGTCCTGGGGTGCATCTCCTGAAACTCTAGATATTTTATACTGAAACTTATAAGTGGAATTCACTACTTAATATTTGTACAGTTAAATATCATTGCTTAACACTAATTTTGAGAAAGTGACTTCACAGCTTGCGTAGAAAAGGATAGTATAAGTGTTAAGCTAAATGAATGTCTCTGGTTTATAATTCCTAAATAAGTGTATTAGTCCTGTATAAAACTTATCTTTATATGTAACTGATGCCCTGTGCAAATAAGAATATCAAATACTGCAGCTATTTTTCAAAACCCAATTATTGCTCTGAAGTTTCTTTTGACTGTAGCAGTATGTGAAGTAGGAAAGACATAGTTTTGTTGGTGTTTGGTTTTTATTAAAAAATTGTATAGGCTCTGGCTATTTCTCTAACTCATTTCTTGAATACACTTCAGTGACAAGGATCAAAAAGGGATAAGATGCATGTGATGAAATATATAGAATATGAGAACATATAGTAGTGTATAAAATGAGAGGGAATAACAAAGTGGTGCCTCCTTTGTCTTAAAAGGTTTTAGGCTTATGAATATAGTGAATACAATGACTTGGTTAAGAATTATAAGACTTTCTAGTGGACATATAGTACCCAACAGAGTTTATCTATGTTGAGGTCCCTTAGTGGAAAGTAAAAGTTTTGAGTGACTGTTGTACTACTACATGGATGGCAACATCCTTAATGCTGCCAACCTATTTTGCTTAACCTGGAAATACACCTTGAAGTATAGATGAATGGGTAATTCAGTCTCCAGGCCCATTCACTTCCTGAGAACTCCAGCAGGATGACAACTTCATGTCTGTCATGGACAGCATTAGTTGTTGTAGCCACTATATAGATTGAGGATGCCTCACTGTTTCATAGTCTACCCAGTAGCAGCTGACTAACAATAATTAAACCTATTTTGTTGCAGTCCCAAAGCGAAAAGGTCAGATTACACTGGCCAACATCCTTACCTTCTGTAGATGCATATTCTGCTGTGGGGACTCATAGGTTTGTCCAAAAGGTAAGATATTTCTCATGATCTCCTCTGAATAATGGGCTGACTTATATTTCTATATATTTTATATGGATAGGTAAGATTGATTATTATTTTTTTATTTTATTAATTTTTTAGGTGTTTCTAGTATAACTTTCAGTGGTTTACTCATTTTCATTTGAAGTAGCTGGAATTGGAGAAGGACTGTTTTCTGTCTTGGCTCAAAAAATTACTGATTTCAGTATCTATTTAGAATACTCTTGACTTGTATCAAACTTGTCAGTTAGAGATTATATTAAAGGAAAAAAAATCCCAACTTGCTAACCTCAGTGTTTTTAAGATACCTTCACCAAAATTCATTTAATTGATTTAAAAAAAAAAAATAAAAAACCCCACTTGCATTAGGATCAGTTGACTTTTTTTAGTGTTACTGGAAATACTATGCTGCTCTTAGGGCTACGCTGGGAGCATAATACATAATAGGTGCATGAAGTCAGCATTCACTGCTGTGCTTGCTGCTTATGGTGCTTTTGTTTTCCTTTTCTTCATTATCTTGTGCTTGCAAGTTGGTACTGAATGCTCTGTTGTTCCTTTGTTCTGATTACTTGGGTTTTTTTTCTTTGTCTGTCTCTGGTAGCCCTATAGTCGCTCTTCCTCCATGTCTTCCATTGATCTAGTCAGTGCCTCTGATGTTCACAGATTCAGCATCCAGGTACTGTATTAATGTGTAGAGTGGGGGTTGCATATCTTTGCTGTATTTCATCCTCTTCTCTAGAACCTGTTTTTTTTGTTACATAAATCACTGCTTGCTTTAAACTAGTATGTTGAGAGGAAAAAAGGAGTTCTCTATTCCTATACTAAATGGTTGTCTTTTTACATTCTGCTTGCATGCATATCACTTGTGCAGAGGCCCAAATCTTGTGAAACTGTTGGATTATTTTCAGTAGCTTTAATAAAAATGCCTACAACTTGAAAATTTTGCATTTCTGATTATAATAAAAGTAATAAAATAACACCTATTTTGTGTGGGCTGGAGATGGTCTTTGCTTCAAATTGAATAGTTTTTCTTGCTTTTAAATCAAAGGTTTAATTCTGTCTTTAAAATTTGTCACTTGTAATAACATTAAGATACTAAATGTTAAGGTTCTCTATTATCATTTTTTACCTCTACAACTAGTTTTATTACTGAAAGGTCATAAAGTATGTTGTTAACAAATGAGATTGTGAGTATGAGAATTTTTATTGAAGATTTCCAATATATTCAATTATCCTTCAGAAAATGTCTGACATCCTGAATATGTGAATGTAGTCATAGTGACATATTCCAGTAATGTACAAAATTACTCTAGGTGCTTGCTCTGAAGATCATAGTTTAGAGTTGAATTAGATAAGTGAATTCATGTGTTTGGTCTTTATTCTCAAAAATAAATTGTTCAGACACAGCATTCATGCCATTAGTTTCCTTCTGCTGTGGTCCATATATGATTGTGAATATGGGGTTTCCTTCTGGGATCTGTTGTTTTGGGTTTTGTTTGGTTTTTAAATTATTAACTAACACTGCAAACAGCCTGCTTTTTCAAATAGAAGGAATGGATTTTCTTTTGATTAACACAGAGCCTGGAATCATACTACCTGCAGACCTTGCCACCAGCTTTGTGAGCAGAACCCTAACACTTAAGGACTTGCTTATCGGACTGTAATCCCAACACTTGCCTTGACCTATTGCAGTCAGTTAATTTCTAGAATTTGAACTTATCGCAAGGGGAAAAAGTATGCAGGTCATATTGCACAACACTGAGGCTCATCTACTGGTATTCCAGTAGTCACGTTAGTAATTCAAGCTTGGTTTTGTTTGGGAGGAGGGGGGAAATCAAATAATAGAAAGCAAGTTTGATTCCAAAGATAGAATTGGTTGCCTATCAGGCTATGGGTACATGGCCAGTTCAATGTAAGGGAAATTCATAGTCACTAAAATATGAAAACCTTCTCATTTCATCTCTTATGCCTGTGATAACATTTGTGGATCCATATGGTAAACCTGAGTATCAGAGCACTAGTGTGGCTGAAAACCTAACCATTTAAAAACAAATCTGAGGTTGACCAGGTCCTTATCACAATAATGCAAATTGACGTTAAAGATTGGGGTCAAATGGACTGGATTATGGGGTCAAGGTGTTGCTCTCTTCAGCAGTTGCAAGGATTATACTACATAGAAGCTACTACCCAGTGTCTTAGGATGTGGTTTCAAGTTAACTGACTCACTGCAGAAAGGATGATCTTGCTAACTTACAAGAAACCTACTCCCCTCTGCCCCCTCCTTCCCCCATATTTTCCCTAGAACAAACTTTTGCCAGATCAGTAAGTCAGTCCACCTGCTCTGGAGCTTCATTGCTAGTGAACAAGCAGGTGAAAGACAACTGAGAGCATGAAGAAAAAAGCAGCACACCTTTTGGTGACAACCTGCTATGGACCTTATTAATAGGAAATTGGCCTCTGTCCCCAGGCTGAGGATTTGGCTTTTGGAAAGGCAAGCTAATATCTTGATTCTGAATAAATGGGACTTGTTTCTAGACTTCATTCATACCAAGGGAATTTTGGTATTAGTAAAAGGTCAAGTAGAAACTTGCAGCTTTGTTTTTAAGATTGAGAAGTGTAAATGTATTTTGACGGGAGCTGGTTCTTCAGTGTGCCTTCATAAAGGCATTGATTTGTCTCTGCCAGTTGAGTGGGAGGTTGTGGGCTTAAAAATCTGCAGATGTTTTGCAGATCACTTTCTCCTCTTTTAAAGGACTATCAGATTTTAAAATAGATTGAGCTGTTCTGAGGGCTGTTTTAAGTAAAGAACTGCCCACTTAATGTTCAGGCCAAGGCTGCATGGGATAGAGGTTGCAAGTATTTTTGCAGACCATTCCTGTAGTCTGCCAGGAACCCAGAGGTAATAGTGTGGACCTCCCCAGTGGGAAAGAAGCTGTGAATCTTGACTCTGTGCCTAATGTGGTACCTGAAATAGGTGCAGGCTGACAGACAGCGACCAGCAGGTAGATCGCAGTTTGGACAGGTAGTATGCACAAGGCAGTTGTAGGCACTGCAATTACTTGGTCAAGTAGAAGTAATTGCTTTTTAGCAAAAAACAGCATTCACTCTCCTCTGAAAGCTGCAATGATGATACCTCTCCTTCCCCAAACCTAAGGGAAAGCTGTCTGAAAGATGTTGTATTAGCAGGAATGAAACTATCGGGAGAGAGAGGGAGAGAACCAAACTAAAAATGCCTTTCAAGTTTTCAGAGGAAGTCAGGAGGCTAAATGCTGAACAATTCCAAAGGCCTTAAACTGTTTAGATTGCACTCCTGTGGATGCCTCATTCTCTTCTTTCTTTGCTATTTCCCTCCTCCCTCTGCATTTAGCATAAAGCAAAAAGCAGCAAAATACAAAACAAACATATAAAAGCCAGCTTTGTCCTTAATAGATTAGGAGCTAGGGGAGAAGAGAGATAGGGACCTGAAGGTGTTGCAGGTAAAGGTTGGGAGCATGGCGAGGATTCCTTTCTGAAAGAAGTGTGACCTAGAGCTAGTAAATCGAATATTTAAATAGCCCACATTCTTAGCTGGCTTGGATTGTACTGTCATTGTGTCACTGGAAAAAAATAATTAGAAGAATATTTTGTAGGAAACCTGTTAGTAAGTGGCAGGAAAAGATGGCCTGTCTAAAAGCAGAAACACAAATCTTGCAAGTGTTTATAGTTCATTATAACTAAAAAAAAAAAAAAAAATCAAAGAAAATCCCCAAAACTGGACTGATAACTTGTGTTTCTGTAGAGAATTCTATAGTTAAGATAAAGTAGAATTTCTATTGAAAGGATTTTATTTTTATGTTGTACTTTGAGGATTTTGATTTGATTAAATTACTTTTTTTTCTTCCTGGTCTTAAGTGTATTGCCCAAAGAGTATGTTGTACAAACAAAATTACTGCTTTAAATTGAAAGTAAATAACACCTTTCAATTCTATATCATATCAGAAAAAGATCATTAAGTATTCTTTAATTTTGCTTTATACTTGTGCTGCTTGCTCCGTTATGCTTTATAGGTTATGAAGCCTAGTGTGCATGTAAAATATTTTTGTAAGTTATGCAAAAAACACTTATAGGTTCAGGCTATTAATCTTGTGATTGCGCACTTAGACTAATCTGTATGTTGGTCAATTGACTAACCTTTGCTTGCAGTGCTTTTCCTTTTTAAAAAAGGTATTTCTAGTAATTCAGGAAAATAGTGTCAATTACATGGACTTATTTGCTGTGATGAGTTTTAGTAGTCGCCTACCTTTTAGGTGGAAAAAGTTATTAAATTGTTTCCAGCACTTGTAAACATTACACAGCAATGGATACTTTTTATTTTTGTCTCTATTTTTATTTGGGGGAGAGTGGGATTTGGAAATGGGGGGGATGGACGCAAAAGAAACAGAATAGGACTGTAGATTTAAAATAAAAATCCATTTCCTGTCCCACCACCCATTTTCATGCACATTATTTGGAACAAAAAAAAATGAGGTATTCACATAGCTTGATAAAAACGTATCAAATATTTGGCCTTTAAGAAAAGCACGCAACTGTCTAGCTAAGTAATTTTTAAATTAATATTTTATAATAGTGGAGTGTCTGCATCATCTTAATTTTTTGGAATGTAAGCATTTCTGTTCTGATTTTCTAGCTGGCAACTGTGCAAAGATGCCAATGAAACAGAATAGGCATGCTTTGCTCATGACTGTTTCCTTCACTGCTGTTTCAATATGACTTTTGATATGCATTCACTTTTTTTAGAACTTGTCTGTCTCTCCCCCCCCTTTGTTCAGCTTTTTAAATGCTCTTCAGTGAATATTGGCTTTCAAGTCTTACAATGCATTGTAATTCTATTTGGAGATACCTGAAGTAATTTCCTACATGCTGAAATAAAACTGTCTTAGGTAGAAATAGTGAGTTTTGACAGTTTAGAGGTGCAAAGGAAGGATAGGGAAGTACCCATAAAGAATGAAGTTGGAAGTTGAATCAAGATTTTGGCTTTTGTTTCTGAAGGCCAGAAGTATCTACTTGTTCTTAACCTGTGATAGAAGGCTCTGTTTGCCAAGTTCAGCTCCTGCACAGGATTTGAAGTATTGACTTGTGGCTTCCAATACTGTACAGTCCCCTGCCCAAGAAGATGGAAGGAATGATTTAAAAATGTGTATTTTTTTCCTTTAAAGGTGGAAGAGATGGTACAAAACCATATGACATATTCCTTGCAAGATGTAGGAGGAGATGCCAATTGGCAGATAGTGGTAGAAGAAGGAGAAATGAAGGTAAGCATTTGTTTTTTTGCTTAATTGATATAAGATGATATGCTGTGAAGACAGATATTTTTATTCTCTTTGAATACTATCACTCAGCAACTTATGCTGTTATAACTTCTCTCTGGAATAGCATTGTTTAAGTTAGGACTGGAGCCCACAAGAGCTGCAGCTTCTAATATATTTATTCATGCAAAATCTTATGCAACTCTTGCAATAGCTTTGTCTTTGCAGATTCCTTTCTCATTTTCTCCTACTTAAAATTGGTATCAAAATGGTGTGTAAATTCAATGTATGAAAATGTTATATGGTAGCAAGTTACTGTCAGCTACTCCACTGTGCTTGTATGCATTCTTGTGCATAGTGATAAATAAGGTAGCTTAATCATTTTTGGAGTAGAAATTCTCAAAATACTGGTATTTTAATGTGAAGTGCCATGTAAGAACATCTGCACTGGTAGTTACCAGAGAACACTGACATGGCAAATTATTCATGTGTTAGTCTTCTAGGTAAGTTTTTATCAAAGCTGATGAAACTTTAAATAATTAAAGCATGAATAGATTTGACAATTTCTCTTCTTCATTTCTTTCTTTTGTATTTGGCCATAGGTGTACAGAAGAGAGGTGGAAGAGAATGGAATAGTTTTAGATCCTTTGAAAGCAACGCATGCCGTTAAAGGGGTAACAGGGCATGAAGTTTGCCACTACTTCTGGAATGTTGATGTTCGTAATGACTGGGAAAGTAAGGAATCAGTTCTTAAGCTTTGCATGTTTATCAGCAAGCATATTGTTTATAACATTGACCTAATATTTGTGCTTGTTTACTGATGGATTTTTTTCCCCCCTTCTTTTAGCAACAATTGAAAATTTCCATGTTGTGGAAAATTTAGCTGATAATGCAATCATCATTTACCAGATGCATAAGGTAATAACACTTCACCTGTGTACACACCTTAGTGAGACAGTCTGGGGCATGTGTTCTATTCTGAAATACTTTAACAACTTAAAATACTATTCAAAACAACAGTTCAGAACAAGTTCTCTATTGAACTGCAACTTTGTCAATTTTTCAAACTTGGCTTGATAGCATAGTTGGTTGTGTATGTGTCTGATAGAGCTTGTAATAACAAATGAGGACTGGTTTTAATCTCTTAAGTCTATCACTGCCAGCAAGGTGTCATGGTTTAACCCCAGCCAGCAACTAAGCACCACACAGCTGCTCGCTCACTCCCCCCCAATGGGGATGGGAGAGAGAATCAGAAGGGTAAAAGTGAGAAAACTCATGGGTTGAGATAAAGACAGTTTAATAGGTAAAGCAAAAGCCGCGCACACAAGCAAAGCAAAGCAAGGAATTCATTCACTACTTCCCATCGGCAGGCAGGTGTTCAGCCATCTCCAGGAAAGCGGGGCTCCATCACACGTAATGGTTACTTGGGAAGACAAACGCCATCACTCCAAATGTTCCCCCCTTCCTCCTTCTTCCCCCAGCTTTATATTGCTGAGCATGACATCATATGGCATGGAATATCCCTTTGGTCAGTTGGGGTCAGCTGTCCCAGCTGTGTCCCCTCCCACCTTCTTGTGCACCCTCAGCCTACTCGTTGGTGGGGTGGGGTGGGGTGAGAAGCAGAAAAGGCCTTGATCCTGTGTAAGCGCTGCTCAGCAATAACTAAAACATCCCTGTATTATCAACGCTGTTTTCAGCACAAATCCAAAACATAGCCCCATACTAGCTTCTATGAAGAAAATTAACTCTACCCCAGCCAAAACCAGCACACAAGGCAAGGGTCATGTAAAGCAAACTGAAGCAATAAATTGACACTGACTACAAGGAAGAAACCCATACCACTGTATCATATGTTTTTTGCAATAATGCAAGCTATTGTTGACCACGATTAGTTGACATATGCATTTGCATTATGAGGTGGTATAATTGCCGGTACAACATTTGTTCTTTTAACTTCATTATGGTTTTTCACCCCAGACAGTTCTGATGTAGCTTTACTAAAATGTTCATTTGATTTATAACTCAATAACTGTAACCTAACAGGTTCAAAAAAATTGGGAATGAAGTGTACAAATTCATCTTTAATCTTGCATGATTCCAAGTATTAGTATACTCAAATATTAAAACAAATCTATTTTTTTTTACAGTTTTACTAGTAATGCGGTTACCTTAAAACTGCCGTAACAGCAGACTCCTATTTTTGAATAAGGCAGTTGTGTGAACTGTATAGTGTGGTAAAAGCTAGACTTTTTTCCCCTATTGAGTGTCAGGAAAATAGCTTCTGTATAGTTTTACTTTATTTTATCAGACACTTTGCTTCTGAAACTTTCTCTTAGATAATACCAGTTTACCATATCAGGTTTCACTAAAGTAGTAGCTTCTTGAAATAATATGTTATAAATATTTCTTGCTCTCTTTTTTTTTTTCTCTCTCTCCATATTTATGGAGACATAAATAACTGTAGATACATCTATTTATACTTAACCACTAGTTCTGTTTGTAGCTTACAAGTATTAACTAAAATGTTGAGAGAACAGGAGGGGAAGTGCCTCTTCCTGGTTGTCTACTGAAAGTCATTGCAGCTTGGCTCCCTGCCTTTCAAAGGCCTTAAACTTTTGCCTTAATTTTTTTAAAATGAAGTGCAGACATATAACCTGATATACATCTGTACAATACCTATGTTCTGTTTCAGTTTTGAAAATTGCATGAAATTACTAACTTGAAGAAACTTTTTTACTTAAATAACATGACTGACCTGTTTTGCCTTGTTTGGTTTTTTTCATTTATCTAAGGATAGTAAGTACTTAATTTGCAAAACTGGAAAAGCTTATATTCAGGTGTTTCTCTACAGAGGGTGTGGCCAGCTTCTCAAAGGGATGTGCTGTATTTGTCTGCCATCAGAAAGATACCAGCATTCAGTGAAAATGATCCTGAAACATGGATTGTGTGCAATTTCTCTGTGGAACATGACAGTGCTCCTGTAAGTGTTATTTTCATTCTATCAAGTTCTACTTTTAAGATACCATTTTTCTATTATGTGGTGATGGTCTTGCAATACTAGTGTAAGGGGGGGAGGGGGTATGCAAAAATACAGTTTGTTTAAACCAGATGATACAATGACCTGATGGAGGCATTCTGAGCCAAAAGCTTTCTTACCTTATCTCAACAGTTGGCAGTTCTGAGGTGTTGCAGAAAAATGGAAGCAAAATTTCTGGAGATGTGAAAACATTTTAAAGAATTGAGATTACTTCCTATGTGTCGTGGTTTAACCCCAAATTGTAACCCAATACCACGCAGCCGCTCGCTCACTCCCCCACTCCCCAGTGGGGTGGGGAGGAGAATTGGAGAGAAAGGAAAACTCGCGGGTTGAGATAAAAACAGCTCACCAGGACAGCAAAGGAAAAATATGAAAATATATTAATAATGATAATAATGATAATATATACAAGGATAATAGAATATATAAAACAAACGATACACAATTTCTCACCACCTGACGACCGATACAGTCCGTCCCGAGCAGCAGGCAGGGAGCAGGGGTATCCCCCCCCAGCTCTCCCAGAACAGCAAGTTCCAGGGAAAGCAGGCGAGGGAACAAACAGCCAAACGAGCGAAAAACAAAAAGGTAAAAATAGGGAAACAAAAAAACAACCTGACGGGAAGCTTAAGGATTAAGGCAAGTTAAGGGTCTAAAAGCCTCAAAAGCCTAAAAGATCTAGAAAAAACTAGTGGCCCACCGACCGACCCTCGCTTATATCAGGCATGACGTCTATGGTATGGAATACTCTCTTTGGCCAGTTTGGATCAACTATCCTGTCTCTACCCCTCCCAAGTTTTGCATCTGCACGTTAGCAGAACCTGGAAAACAGCAAAATGTCCTTGGTCGTTCAGCAGCAACCAGCAACATCAGTGTGCTATCACTGTTCTTCTCACACTAAAGCCAAAACATAGGAGCTGCTGAAAACAAAACTAGCTCCATCCTGGCCTAAACCAGGACACTATGGAATCAAATCAATAACTCTTCAGTATTGTCAGACAGAATAGGCTTGTATAACTGTAGATATGGAATCTGTTAAACCTCCAGCTTACACAGTTCTGCCTTGGTTCTGTCAGATAGTAGCAATAATTGTTTTCTTTGGAGTGTTTCTGTGCTGATTGCTATGTCATTGCCTGCTTACAAGGGAAAAGTTACTAACTGATATTTGTAAATGCTGATGCATTATTCTTTAGATGTTTCCTTACTTGTCACAATAATTGAAATAATTCACTGTATTAAGCAAACAGAAACCTGAGAGTCAGGTATTTCAGTTTAACCCTTTCCCTATTCACCATGTACCTTTCATTTCATTCACATTCATGTTACATCCATGTAGTGCTAGAACAGAAACTCCCCGAAACAGAACTTTTGGAGTGTCTTAGACTTTATACTAAATTAAAATGTTAGCAGTCAAGTATGCTGAAATAAACTTAGTTTGAAGCTTACAAATGTTTGGGTTTTTTTGGTTTTTTTTTTGGCAGCTGAACAATCGCTGTGTCCGTGCCAAAATAAATATTGCTATGATTTGTCAGACGTTAGTAAGCCCGCCAGAGGGGAACAAGGAAATAAGCAGGGACAATATCCTATGCAAGATTACATATGTAGCTAATGGTAAGTCTAAAATTTTTCAGTATGACATTCATGATATATGCTAATTCTGGGGAGCTGAATACTGGCGAAAAAAAGGTTGATGCAGTTTTCTATTAAATTTATATATAGGATCACATTTGTGGTCTTCATGGTCAAAAAGACTTAAATTAATGTGCTACATCAATCAGTGAATGGGATCTTTCATTGTGTGGCATTCTGGGAGGAATAAATGAAAGTAATGTGTAACTCAGTCCTAAGAACCTTGGGGTAGAGGGGGGTGGGCAGAAGAAATGTCTGCAACTGGGATGACTTGGCATAAACTTTTAGTTTTGGTAATAGTCTGTTTTTTTATTCATGTATTGCTGTCAATTTTTTTCCCCAATTCATCTTGTTAGGCTGAAAAGTTGCTGATAGTAAAGATACAGTTCTTACCCTCAGTATTAAGAAGGGACAAATAAATTTTGTATGAGGATGTTTGCAAGCTGTATAATCTAGTCTACATATTTTTAATTTTTTTTTTAACTGATAGAATCTTTGATATTGACAATTGATAGAATCTTTGGAATCTTTGGTTAGCAAAGCCAAACTGTATTGTTACTGTACCCAGTATTTAGCAGTGTATTATAGTATTGGAACCACATGTCTATTAGCTCCTCTCTTGCAGCTACAAAACACTTTGAGTATCTCACCTGCTCATTATTTTTGACCACCTATTACACGGCTTACTAAAGAATCAAAGTCTGAAAAATGGGTTCAGTAAATCTTTGCCATATAGGAGTGATGCAACTTGTATTAAATCCTGTACAAATAATACTATATGATGTTAAATTCTGGGGTAAGCTGCTTTGTTTCCTGTTTAGAAGTTTCCCGATTATTTAAAAAATACATTTTCATTGTCAAATTCTGAACTGTGATTATATGGGAAGTGGCAGCTTTTTCAGCAAAGTACTTGACCTGTGAATTTAAGCATATTTTAGAATCAGTTCAAATTTTGTTTAAAGTGCTTTAAAAATAATTTGTAAGACATTGGCTATGTAGCAATTCTGCAGGCAAATGCAGCAGTTATTGAAAAGTTAAGACTGAGTTCTATTTTCTTTGAAATAAGAAGTAACTTGAGTCTTTTTCTGTTGTTTCTTGGAAGTACTTAAAGAATATCATCTTTCATTTGGGCAATCCCCAAAGACAACACATCATGTTTAATGTTTTCTAAATAGTGACATCATAGAACTGGACTGAATTAGAGTATTAAGAGTAGAAAGTGCTGCAATACAAGCTGTAAGGGTGTAAATTCTGCTGATTATTCTTTCCTGTTACTTCAGAAAGAGTTGCAGGAATACAAACTTCAATTTTCTTTTCTAGCTTTTAGCAGATTTGCTGTATTTCAATGTCTGGCTTCCTGTCTACTTCTAGTGAACCCAGGAGGATGGGCACCAGCATCAGTGTTACGGGCAGTGGCAAAACGAGAATATCCAAAATTCTTAAAACGTTTTACATCATACGTGCAAGAAAAAACAGCAGGAAAGCCTATTTTATTCTAGTATTAGCAGGTATACATTCATACATTCATTTTTTTATTCTTGGTTCACTGTTGTAAATATTTAAGGCCAAACAGAAGTATGCAATCTAGAAATGTCTTATAATTAGCATGAATTCAGTGCTTAGTTTTAATATACATATGCAATATACTTTTTAAAAAATTCATGTAATTCGTGTGTATCATTAGCATGAAAAATAAGGGCTGCACAAGTTATCAAGCATTAGTTTTTGTAGACTTTTAGTAGTTCATCTTGCAAGTTTTTGCATGCATGTTTAATTTATGTAAAAGTATAAAAGGATGAAGTATTTTTTTTCTCAGCTATCACAAGCATTTTACACTTGTTCTGAAAAGAATACATACTGAAGTTTCTCTAGAGCCTCATGAGATTTTGATATCTTAAATTCTAGTTATAATTGCATATCTGATAGAACATTATGAAGGTCAAAGTATTCTTTTATATATTGACAGAATAGTTTAGATCTAGGATTTTTATTAATGGAACTTTACTGACAAACCAGTGTCAATTACTGGAGTATTTAAAAGACTATGACTTAAATTTTTAGTCTTTCTGATGAGCCTAAGAAAGAAAAGGGATTTACAGATGTTTTCTGAAGTTAATGGATGTATTTTAATGGTATAGGTCATTGGGCTAATCTAAAATTATTTTAATGTTTAAATGATGATGTGACATTAGAAAAGAATTTCTCGATCACTTTTGGGGATGTCTGAATCTGTCAGATGTAAACATAAGATCTGTCAAAGTAGCATTTGGTAGCTTGACTATTAGAGCATGATCTGAAAATGAGTTTTTTATCATTTTTCTATGCATGACAGAAAAATTTTAGGTTCTATTTATTGTGTCAGACTCCAAAAGTCTTAGTAACTTGATCATTCTGTAACAGGTAGCCCTGTAATGATTCACATTTTTAATTGTATATTGTTAGAGATCTATTGTAGGTGAACCATTTAAAACATGGCTGTCATGAGCCAACAGCTCAAACGTGATAATAGCAGTGCTGATACTATTTAAGAGGTTTAACAAGTTCTTCTTTTCCTATTAGTGTTCAAAATTTTTAGTACTGTATTTTGTCTTTGCTTACCTGCAGTGATCAGAACAAGACTGGGTGAGCATTCCACGTTGAAGTGACCATGCATAGAGCACTACATGCTGGAACGAAGGATCTACAGTCTTTTTATGGCCAAAGTTCTAGGCTTTGTATACTGAAGTAAAGGAGTGTTGCAACACCATGAGGCTGAATATTTAACACTAGCTCTCTCCTAAATTTTCTTGCGGAATCAGTGTGTAATTCTAAATAGATGTATTGATAACATGTATATGGCTATTTTATTTGCTTGCTTTAGAAGAGGAAGAACGTGTGCAACTTTGAATCACCAACATGGGTTACTGCTTTAACTTTAAACAACTTGCAGGATTTCACTGTCAACATTCCTAAGATACTTGTGCAGTTTTTGTGCATGTCTAAAAAGCACAAAAGACAAATGCACATATAGAATACTGTATGTGCTTTATATGGACAAAAATCTATGTGGTATTTTGGGGGGAGGGAAGGAGTTTAGTAAAGCCTAGATGACTTATTGGCAGGTTTTGTTTTGCTTTGTATAATCATAGTTCATTGCTGCTTGTTTCTATAATGAATCATCTTGTTACATAAAATGTCAGTTAATAATTGAGAGCTGTCAATATCCTTATGACTTTGCCTTTTCTATTGTCTTACTCTTATGAAGATCTTTGGCTCTGAAGGAGTAAGAGTGTGAAAAGCTTTTTTTTTTCCTCAGATATCTTTATATTTCTATTGTATTTTTTAGTTATGTAATATGTGCTACAGAATTTTTGTTATTAAACATGATCCAGAAATTTCTAGGAAGATTCTGTATGAGAGGGCAAGAGAGTGCCTGAAAGCTAGAAGTCACCTGTCCATGGTATATGTGGACTGCTTTCTTGCATGATATCTAGAGCTTTCCAGAAGCTGTGAGAAGGTACACTATAATATTTATTGAAGTAATTTGGACTGCATAGGATGACATTCCCAGCCTAGAATGAGTACATTATTTTCAGATCCTGCATGTGTTTTCCTCATCTTCATAAAGCCATGCTATGAGGTTCATGTAGAAAATGAGTTGCGCTGATACTTGCCTCTTGATCAAAACCCCATCAGAGCTATAAGGATGTGTAGTTCTTATTGGAAAGTTCCCTCTAGTTGCTGTGAGAATTTAAATGTCAGGTATTTGCCTGACTTTGATTCTGGAGATGCTCATTAAGAGAGGACTCTGGCAGACTGGTACTGACTTTGAGGTCTTTTATCCATGTCCTGTACTTGGAAACTCTACAGAGATGGCTGGGTGTTTCACTGATTTGTGTATCTCAAGAAAAAAGTTTCAGATTTTTTTTTTCCCAAAAGAAAACTGAAAGTCTTATTTGATATAGTATGGTAGGTGCCTGAAAATAAATAAAAGAGAGTAACTTAATGAGGATTTGGTGAATGATTAAATGTGATCTGCACAATGTTGAAAAAACTACTTTATCTGTTCATCTTCTCTATAGAGATGAAATCATACATAACACATGATTACACGTGCACGCAGATTTCATGCTCCATAACTCTTCCCTTTTTATTTGCCTTTTTCTAATGGTGTGCATGGAATATGCCTTATTACAGAGTTATTCTGTTAATTTGAATATGTAGAAAAGTGCCTATATGTTAATTCTAGTAAGGCAAATAAGATGAAAAATTGTACATGTTTACTATATCACTAGTAAACATTTTATATAGTGATGTTAAAAAAAAAAAATCTTATCTCAAGTGTACTTCATTTTACAATCAACCAAGCAATGGTTCATTCCACCATAGCCAAAAAAAAAAAAAAGTCCAAAATATAAAGAGTTTAACTCCTTATTTGCCATTTCTTGTAATTGTTGAACACAGGCAAGTAACTGTTTATTAATTTAATTGGATGGCTTTATTTTACAAAGGTATGGAAAGTTTACAAAGCAGTATAGAAATCTTATATCATTAGTTGCATTTGCACTAAATGTGATGTACTTTTGCAATTTATTCTGTAAATAAAATTAAACTACAGATACTATTTGTAAAGAATATTTTACTTTTGGATAAAGGCACTGGTATTTCACTACAGCTAGCCCTGCCCAATCAGAGTTGTAAGAGGCTTCTCAAAGAATATGGAAGAAGTTGCAAGATTGAGAAATAGGTATTAATTGACCTCTTTAAAAACAAATGAAAAAAGGCAGCTCTCTATTGGCCTCTCAGATTGTCCATGTGTAAGTAGCCATTAGGTCTTTTCTTCCAGAAGGGATCTTCTTTTTATGGTTTTATAAAATTTCCCCTGTCTCTTGAGCCCACCCCTCTTTCCAGTCACTGCGACATATCTGTGCACTCTGAGTTCTCTTCTTCCTGTTAATGGATCTGTAATATTTATACAGCTGTGCTCTTTGCAGAAGCAGCCCATGACTCTAGAATGGCTGTTTTTATAAGCTGAACCAATTTGAAGGGCTGAGAACACAGCTATCTTCTCCATCAGATATCATTCTCTGAATATCTGTGTCCATTTGGAGAATTTAGATGTTGCTGAACTAGATCTGAAAGAAATGACTTGGTAGAACTTGTATTGGGAAGGAGGATGAGAGATGGTCATTGTTATCCTGTCTGAGAACCTGAACATCTTATTTTGACAAATTTATCTGTGAAAAATGTGATGCACTTTAGAAAAAAAATTACCTTTTACTTAATTGGGCTGAGCTGGCTTATCTGAAGTTGTGCAGATTTTCTTCAATCAGATTGTCCACCTGTATTTTTGTCAAGTTGTACAGATAACGCTGTATTTGAATTGCCACTGTTCATCTACGGACTCAAAACATTAATCATATTTTTGAGTACCTTGAGTGTATAGAGTGTAACTGTTTGTTCTATAATAGCTTTATGATTCTAATGATAAGTTTTAAAAAATTAAAAGAAGTTGACTCTTCCATGTTACAATCACAAATTTTAAACCAGTATTTAAAAGTGAAAAGTATTAAAAATTATGAAGAAAAAACCTGTTTTGTAGTTATTTTTAACTTTCAATGCTTTGGAGAAACTTATTTAAAACATTTCACCTTTTAACCAACTTTTAGATCATGTATAAAGTCATATACAATACTATAATATATGGAAAACATTTAACAGGAAAGCAGTTTGCTTGTATTACTGAGGTTATGGAGATGAAAACTTGAATGCCACATTAGTTTATATATCAAAAAGCTCATTTTGTGCTAGCATATCAGAGTCATGTTAAAAGATGTTCCTGTACAGTATAGTCTTAATATAGAGCACTTCCAAAGTTGTATTTAAGCTTTTGTCTCCATTTGTACAGAATTAACAACATTATGGAAATTTCCATGGGAAGAATGAAGATCCAGGACTGAGGAGTGCCAGAGGATAAACTTGTTTTTTCTAAAGTATGAAGAATTTCTAATTGAGATGAGCTTCTTAATAGCAAGCTGTCATGGTTTAGCCCCAGCCGGAATCTGAGCACCACGTGGCCACTCGCTCACCTCCCCCCTCCTGGCAGGATGGGGAGAGAATCAGGACAAAGAAAGGCAAAACTCGTGGGTTAACAACAAGAACAGTTTAACGGACAACAAAGGGAAAGAAAAACAAACAAACAAGAAACCCCAACAATAACAACAGAGTGTACTTAGCGGTGCTTCCCATACAGGTCGCTCCCTGCCCAGAGCCCTAGCCCAGCCCACTCCCTAGCAGTGATCCCCACCCCCTCTCGTTGTCCCCCTCTATATAGTGAGCATGACAGTCACATGATACAGAATAGACCCCGGCCAGCTTCTGGTGAAAATTAACCCTATCCCAGCCGCAACCGGGACACAAGCTTTCTTAATAGCAGGAATAGCTGGTGCCTAATGGATCAATAACAATCCCACATTTATTTGTTATGCAGGAATTTCTACTTTTTATATAGTAATCAATAAAGCTGTAGAAACCTTACAAGTATGCAAGACTGGAGGAACAGCTTGAAATGATAGAAGGCATTACTTGCACAAAAAGAAAACTTACCTTAAGCTCAGCTGCATCAGGCCTCAGGTAATATAATGCAACAAATGCAGAGTCCTTAGGCAAGCCCTGCCCTTGAAGAATGCAGCTATTTTAGCTGGCAAAAAGAAATCCTCCCAAAATAAAATAAAAAGAATACAGTCACGTTCTTGGTCCCATAAATTATGCTTGTGTTTTAAAAATACGTACTTTCCAGTAAGGAGAGGTTGAGCATTTCTGGAGCTGTCTGTATAACTACAAAAAAAGGAAAAAAGGTCAGCAGAGTTGCTACCCTGGATTTCAAGAGAGCAAACTAAGCTATTCAGGGAGCTACTTAGCAGAGTACCCTGGGAATCTGCTTTTGAGGGCTTAGGAGTCCACAAGTGCTGGTCAGTTTTGAAGAACCACCTTTTGAAAGCGCAGGAGCAAGCAATCACATAGTGTCGTAAGTCAAGCAAGTGAGGTAGAAGACCAACTTGGCTGAACAGGAAACTCCTCTTGGAACTCAGGAGGAAAAAGAAATTGTACGATCTCTGGAGAGATCATACAAGCTCTCAAAGAGCCTTAAACTAGACTTGAAGGGGGAAAGGGATAAAACCAGGCTTGCTAGAGATAAGCCTGGGGGTGGCACGCCAATGTTTGAGGGACAGTGTGCTAGCGAGGTCCTTCGGTCTGCTGTCTCAGTGGAGGTAGGGGATGGAGATCCATGCAGCAGCAAAGACACAATGCTATTGATGTGTTAGAAACCATGGAAGCACCTGAGAATGGTCACATAGGAATTAGGACTTCTCCTTCAAAAGAGGTGGTGGGATCAATAACCCAAGTGCATCTACACCAATGCACGCAGCATGGGCAACAAACAGGAGGAGCTGGAAGCCATTGTGCAGCAGGAAAACTATGATATAGTTGCCATCATGGAAACATGGTAGGATGACTCACACAACTGGAGTGCTGCAATGGATGACTATAAACTCTTCAGAAGGGATAGGCAAGGAAGGAGAGGCGATGCTGTAGCCCTGTGTGTTAGGGAGAGTCTTGACTGCCTAGAGCTCGAGGACGGTGACGAGAGGGTTGAGTGTCTATGGGTAAGAATCAGGGGGAAGGCCAACAAGGCAGATATCATGGTGGGAGTCTGTTATAGACCACCCAACCAGGATGAGGAGGCAGATGAAGTATTCTACAGGCAGCTGGGAGAAGCCTCACGATCGCTAGCCCTTGTGCTCGTGGGGGACTTGAACTTGCCAGATGTCTGCTGGAAATACAATGCAGCAGAGAGGAAACAGTCGAGGAGGTTCCTGGAGTGTGTGGAAGAGAACTTCCTGACACAGCTGGTGAGGGAGCCAACTAGGGAAGGCGCCCCTGTTGTTTGTGAACAGAGAAGGACTTGTGGGTGATGTGACAGTTGGAGGCCATCTTGGGCATAGTGATCACAAAATGATGATAGAGTTTTCAATTCTCAGAGAAGTAAGGAGGGGGGTCAGCAGAACCGCTACCTTGGACTTCCGGAGGGCAGACTTTGGCCTGTTTAGGAGCCTGGTTGACAGGGCAGGCAACTCAGGAGGACTACAAGGATGTCGTGAGGTTATGCAGGGAGAAAATTAGAAGGGCCAAAGCCCAAGTAGAAATTAATCTGGCTACTGCTGTAAAAGACAATAAAGTGTTTCTATAAATGCATTATCAACAAAAGGAGGGCTAAGGAGAATCTCCCTCCTTTATTGGATGCGGGGGGAAACATAGCGTCAAGGGACGAGGAAAAGGCTGAGGTACTTAATGCCTTCTTTGCCTCAGTCTTTAATAGTAAGACCAGTTGTTCTTGGGGTACCCAGCCCCCTGAGCAGGAAGACGGGGATGGGGAACAGAATGAAGCCCCCATAATCCAAGGGGAAATGGTCAGTGACCTGTGTCGTGGTTTAGCCCCAGCCGGAGGCTGAGCCACGCGGTCGCTCGCTCACCGCCCCCCCCCCCCCAACTCCCGGCGGGACGGGGAGAGAATCGGGACAAAGAAAGGCAAAACTCGTGGGTTAACAACAACAACAGTTTAACGGACAACAAAGGGAAAGAAAAACAAACAAACAAGAACCCCCAACAATACCAACAACAGAGTGTACTTAGCGGTGCTTCCCCGCCCGGAGCCCTACGCCCAGCCCGCTGCCCAGCCCGCTCCCCAGCAGCGATCCCCCACCTCGGGTCGACCCCCTCTATATAGTGAGCGTGACGGTCACATGGTATAGAATAGACCCCGGTCAGCTTCTGGCGAAAATTAACCCTATCCCAGCCGCAACCAGGACACCTGCTACACCACTTAGACACACACGTCTATGGGGCCGGATGGGATCTACCCAAGGGTACTGAGGGAGCTGGCGGATATGCTCACCAAGCCACTCTCCATCATTTATCACCAGTCCTGGCTAACTGGGGAGGTCCCAGTTGACTGGAGGTTAGCAAATGTGACACCCATCTACAAGAAGGGCCAGAAGGAGGATCTGGGGAACTACAGGCCTGTCAGTCTGACCTCGGTGCCGGAGAAGGTTATGGAGCAGATCATCTTGAGTGCCATCATGCAGCACGTACGGGACAACCAGGTGATCAGGCCCAGTCAGCATGGGTTTACGAAGTTGCCCTTCTCTGGACATGCTCCAGCACCTCAAATCCTTAATACTATGCTTTAACTCTTGGTCAGCCCTGAATTGGTCAGGCAGTTGGACTAGATGATCGTTGTAGGTCCCTTCCAACTGAACTATTCTATTCTAAATTGTTTTCCAATTCTAACTTTGGTTATATCAGAAACAATTCCACTATAAAGTGTCATGTGTCCTAGTTGGTCCTGTTACATATACTATTACTATTCTGTTGTAAATAGGTATACACTTGCTTTTATACTGTATAGAGTTCCTGGTTTTATGCTTGCATTAAACAACACCTCCTGTAGTAAAGGATATTAACTTCATGTATTACTTAAAAGAAAAAAGGATTACTAGCTATGATACAAGAATGGTGCTTTAAAAAAAAAATGTAGCATTGAGATGTAGGTACACAGAAGGATGAATTCCAGTAAAAGTCTGATGTTTTTGGATTGTTAGGTAATATGTTTTCTAACAGATATTTCCCCAATGGGAGGAGGAAAATTACCAATATTAGAATTTATTGATGTTTTAAATGGCATTAATTTAAAGAAGTGTCCACTTATATTCACATCCACAAGTGAAGGAAAAAATACTAATTGCAATTGACAAAACACTGATGTGTAGTCCTTTATTCCCCTCTCCCTGTTTTGATTTGCCCTCAAAAGGCATTTTAGAAAAACACTAACAAAACTAATGCTTTAACTGCCCAGCTTTTCAATCACATTAACCTTTTGGGGTCATTTTTTTCCAGGTGCACTAGAGGATTTAGTTGCTCAGCAAAGTTCCTCGTGTCATCAGAAATTATATCCTGTCCTGCTGGTGCTACCAAATTAAGCTCTACAGGGTAGGAGAGGGAGAGTGGCTCAATCTATCCGTGTTTCCTGGTATTAGGATGCAAAAGGTCTTGTACACCACAATCTTTGTGATGCCCTTGCGAAACACGTGCCCTTTGGCCACAAACTCGTGGTCCATGCAGAAGCCCATCTCCACCAGAAAGTCCATCAGGTCATCTGAAGTAGCAACGTCTACACAGTTGTATACCAGCGCGTGATGGTTCTTGTCCCCTATTTCTGGCTGGCCCAGATAGTGCAAATGTCAGGGCATACTCCTTTTATCTATGGACGGCCAAAGGGGCTGGCTTGCTGCCTCTTCAGGAGGAACACCATCTCATGGTCCAGAAAGGTCTCCGGCTCCATGTTGTCACACAGGCCACGCAGCCAGTGCAGCAGGCTCTCCAGGCTCTGATCCAAAACGCTTCCTGCAGTGGGCAGAAACAGTGTCTCAGTTACCCCCTCCCCTCCCAGGTGACTGGGGCTTTCTCTACAGTGTGGCCTTGGGCAATCACAGTGCCCCGCCCTGCTGCTTAGACCACCTGTGTCCGACTCCCTTCCCTTGCCCAAAGACCCCTGGTCTCTAGGGTCAGCCCCTCAGCCGGCGTCCGAGGCGGCAGCAGCCTCGCAGCGGCAGGCAGGCCTGCAGCCCGCTAGGCACTCTCCTCAGCCCGCCTGTTGCTTACCTTGGAGCAGGTACTCCATCATGTTGATGTTGCTGCCCATGACGGGCATCGTGGTAACAGGGGGTACCTCCATGGTGTGATCCGCTGCGCGCAGGCTCTGTGTCCTTTTGTTTAAAAGCCCTGATATATCAGAGGTAGCTTGGAGTACAGCCATGCAGTTGAACTGGGATGACTTAAGGGGCACAGTACAATCCAGCAGGGACCTGACTGTTGCTGAAGCTGGAACCACGCCCCAGGTAGCTGCCATAGTATGTACACGTTGTATGTGCTTCCTCAATTGTAGAGAAGAGTCCTGCGTTGAAATAAAGGAAGAAAATAGTCAACAAAAGGTTTGGGTAATGGTTTAAAAGCTTCCTTATGCTTCTAAGAGCAAAAATTAGGTTTTTCTCTTATATATAGATCAGCTTTAGTTAATGTGATCATAATGCAGTTAGAATGGAAGAATATATGTTGAGAAAGCTAGGAAAAGTAAAAAAGAGTCAAAAATGCACTTTAGCGTTTCACAAGGGGTAGTTTCTAAGGCTTCACTTCTTTCTGTGGTGATACAGATTGTCTCTTCTGCTTAGCTGAGGTGCATGGTAGCATTACTAAAGATGCTTGAAAAAAAGATAGAAGAGGGTGTCTACCTTTGTTTTGAAATGCAAATTCTTTGGAATTCCCCAGTTGCAGCTACCCCAAGTAGTTCTGCCCTGTAGTCTGAGGTGCTATGCAGTAGTGCAAGGCAGAAAACAAACTGGGGCTGGGCAAACTCCCTGTAGGACTGGACAAAATAGGTGAGCAAAAGTGGCTTCCTCCTCCCCCCCCAACAGCTCATCCCCAAATCCCCTCACCAGTCATGTAAAAGGCAGTGACCACACAGTCCTGAAGAAGAACCTTTTTCTGCACTTGTTGAAGGTAAGACGCAACAGACACAAAAGACATTTGGTCAGACAGATGGAGGAAATGGAGAGAAATAGAG